>JASAUF010000444.1:20225000-20825000 GCA_030180095.1 Magnolia changhungtana | reverse complement strand
TTTCTGGATCCCAAAACCTGTAGCCAAAATCATGCTGCCTGTAGCCTATAAACGTGCACCTCCTGGACTTCGCATCAAGCTTGTTTCTGTGCTATGTATCAATGTGAATATATGAAGTGCAACCGAACACTCTGAGATGTGCAAGGTTTACTTCTTTCCCAGTCCACACTTCTTCTGGTAGCCCGCCATCCAATGGTGCTGAGGGACTTCTATTGATGAGATATGCGGCGGTATTCACAGCATCTGCCCAAAATGTCTTGGGCAACCCTGCATGTAACCTTATGCTCCTAGTGCGCTCAAGGATGGTCCTGTTAATGCGCTCAGCTACACCATTCTGTTATGGTGTCCCTGGAATCGTTTTTGATGTTTGATTCCATTTGCTGCATAATACACCTCAAACCTCTTATCACAATACTCTCCCCCATTATCAGATCTGAGACACTTTATTGTTTTACCTGTCTCGTTTTCTATCATAACTTTTCACTTCTTAAAAGCATCAAATACATTAGATTTATGCTTTAAGAAATAAACTCATAGTTTTCTACTAGCATCATCAATAAAAGTAACAAAATAACGTGAGCCACCAAGAGATGATACCTGTGTCGGTCCCCACACATCGGTATATACAAGCTCCAACAGATGCGTCTTTGGAGCGCGTCCCGTCTTTTTGAAGTTTACCCTCTTCTGTTTGCCATACACGCAGTCCTCGCAGAATTCCAAGTCAAAAGACTTCAGCCCTAGTAGCTTTCCTTTTGACAATAACACTTTTATCCATTTCTCACTCACATGTCCCAACCTCTGATGTCATAACTGTCCATTCATTCCAGTTGATGCGACTGCGAGTGAACTATACGATCCTGTAGTCATGTACAAAGTACCTTCCTTTTTGCCTCGAGATATCACTAAGGCACCTTTTGTGATCTTCAAGGAATCACTGGTGAATGTCGTCACATAACTAGTATCGGCCAACTGCCCCACTGAGATCAAGTTACGTTTCAAACTTAATACATGTCTGATATCCTTCAATTTCAAAACCGTTTCGTCTTTCTGATTGACTTGAAACCATTTCCAACTATACTACATGGCTCATCATCACCCAGGTAGACTCTTCCAAAGTCACCTAATACATAATCATGCAGAACTTCCTTACACGAAGTAGCATGAAACGAAGCACCCGAGTCTATAACCTAAGACTCATTCCTCGCATCAAGAGACAAGATCAACGCCTCTGTGTCACTCTCCTCTGATAGATTTACTGAATACTTTCCGCCTTGAAAGCTTCCTTCTTGTTTCTTAAGTGCCCTGCAATCACGTTTCATGTGCCCCTTCTTGCCGCAATGCCAACACCCGTCTTTGTCTTTCGGTCTCTTGGACTTCTTCCTCGACTTAAAACGCTCGTGTTTATTGCCTCATTTGTTTAGCGATCTTCCTCTTCCTTCAACATTTAGAGCATTCCCTGAGTCCCCTGAAACTCCTGATGCCTCTCTTCTAGATTCTTCGCTGAGAATTAGACCGGCCACATCATCAAATTTCAGCTTTGTCGACCCTGAAGAATTGCTCACAACAATCACCAAACCATCCCATCTGTCTGGCAAACTGGATAAGATCAATAACGCTCTAACCTCATCCTTAAAAACAATGCCAACGGATTCCAACTGGCTCGTGACCATATTGAACTCGTTTAAATGTTCAGTCACGCTCCTACCATCTGACATCTTCATGTTGAATAGCTGTTTCATAAGATGAACCTTGTTGGACGCTAAGGGTTTTTCATACATGGTGGGTAGGGCTTCCACTAATTCTTTTGTCGTTTTTACCTTGAATATATTGAAGACGACGCTCTTAGATAAAGAGAGTCGGATCGTTCATCATCTGTCATCTTTTCTGATTTCTTCTCTTTTCCTCCTAGAGGAATATAGAGGTCCTTCTTATATAGATAATCTTTCATCTGCATCTTCCATAAGGCAAAGTTTGAACCATTAAATTTCTCAATTCTAGTTTTCTCATCTTCTGTCATCGCTCCCAATAGAACTAAACCAATAGTTCTGATACCAATTGTTGTGCAGCACGCCAACAACGCAGTGAGCCTAGATCCAATCTCAGGCCTCACCCACAAATGATAAACAAGAAGAAATATAAACTAGAAATAGATCAAAGCAATCCAAACAAACCACGAGACAAGATATACGTGCAAAAATCCTATACTAGGGTAAAAAAACTATGGATGCAAACTTCCATTATGAAGAACGAAGATTACAAGGCAATATACTAACCTCTCCCTTGGAGATACAGAGAAAACTCTTTTCCCACACCTTAGAATAGCTCCCCAATATTCACCTTAACCCTAGAATAGCCTAGGGACCCCAATTTATAGTTTTGACAACTTTCCTTTAGCATCCCAGTTGCGAAAGGACTTGCGACATGAAATCCGCGAAACTTCTTTCTGTATCCTAGTTGCGAATGGACTTGTGACATGAAATCTGCACAACCTCGAC
This sequence comes from Magnolia changhungtana, assembly GCA_030180095.1. Lineage (NCBI taxonomy): Eukaryota > Viridiplantae > Streptophyta > Magnoliopsida > Magnoliales > Magnoliaceae > Magnolia > Magnolia changhungtana. The sequence goes on along the minus strand of JASAUF010000444.1, from coordinate 20,822,505 downwards.
TGGTAGTGGGCGGCCCCAGATGTGGCTCCACTTCTCAACAGGGAGTTAGATATTAAGTATTGGGCCGAAGCTAGGAGTAGCCTGGTGCAGCCCAAGCTGGGCCTAAGCTAGGCCCCAGCGCAACCCAAGAAGAAGATTGGGCTGTCATGCATGGATGATTTTGTTATTGAATTTGTGGACAAAAAAAAAATGAAGAATAAATAGAGTATACACCACATGTGCACTCAATCCCATGATCTTAGTGATGAAATAAAGTACATCCACCTTTGAGCCATTGAGCTGGACCTTCACTTCTAGAGTGCTTGAAGGTGGTAAATGGCACGTGTTGTACATGCGGAGCATTTGGAGATGGATGGTGGCACATGTGGTGATGGCCTTGTATAATGGATGTGGATTGTGTCCTACTCCCACATATCTCTTCCCACAAACGGGCAATTATGTGGGTGGGATGTATCTATTTATCCACATTGTTTATCCCTTCATTTAGCTCATTTTAGGGTATGAGCACAAAATTGAGGTAGATCCAATGCTCAAGTGGACCACATTATAAATGGCTCTTGCATTTAATGCTTTATAAATTTAATGCAAACTAAGTTTATTGTTTTAGGTATGTGGAGGGAAATGAGGTAGATCCAACTCTCAAGTAGACTACACCAAATAATAAACATAGTTTGCATTAAATTTACAAAGCATTAAATGTAAGAGTAATATGTGGTGTGGTCCACTTGAGTATTGGATTTGCCTCAATTTTGTGCTCATATATACCTTAAAATGAGCTAAAAGAAAGGATGGACAACATGAATAAACAGATACATCAAAGGTCATGATAAAGATAGGCAAGGATAGGACACAATTCACATCCTTGCATAATATCACACTAGCCTATGTGAGGCACTTGAACTCTTGGAGATGATGGGGGGTCGTCAACAATACATGCTCCCCTTGTTGACATTGACATGTGAGGCACTTTAAGGTGGACAGTTTAAGAACTCTATTAGGTGGCTCATACTATTGGATTATCATAATGAGCATACCAGTAGGCCCCATTATGATTGTGATCTTCAAAAATGTGTGGTCTTAAAAACAATAAAAAAAAAACATGTGGCATATGTAACACAGTTAAGGTGCTTGAAGATGAGTGACATTACATGTAGAGCACGTGGAAGAGATTGGTCGTTTCCTTTCCTCTCCTTTGCGAGATTGGCGATGATGTCGACGTTTGGTTGTCTCATAAAGGTTGGAGCATCTACCATGATGAACTTCGGAAGATTATATTATAAATTGTGTGATAGAAATTCAAAGTGATTTTGATGTAGCCGCATGTGTGAAATTTGTAGTTATTTGATGTTCAAGTGCAAAGACAATGACTTTAGATAATCTATTATTAATACTCTATCGATTGGATAAATATGAAATGATTATGTCCACACATGGCTCACATGGATATATTGAACGGTCATAATCAAGTGGAGCACGCATGTGCATTGGCCCACTATTGATTGAGTGGACCACATTTTTTTAAATATTTATTTATTTTTTTGGGTTAGCCTGTCAGTACATACACTCCATGTCAGCCACCCCCGCTAGGGATCGATAGCAAGACCTCAAGTGTTGAAACGAGGTGTCTCCACTCAGTCTACCAGTTGAGCTATGGATCTGGGTGTAGTGGACAACATATGATCGCATGCAATCTTACTTATGATCAAGTGAACCATGTGTACCACACAGAGAATACAAGTGTCTAAATTATGGGTCTCAATTTAGATCTATCATGGCTAAAAAAAATATGCTTATTCTATTATCTCATTATTAGATTAGTGGATTTTTATTGGATGATTAAAATTGAGAAATATCCAATGGTCCTATTTCAAGAACGTGTTAGAATCAAAGGTTAGGATAATTCAATTAATCTGATTTTTTATTTTTTATTTTACTTTGATTTAGAGATGGTGGGTTCCACAATTTAGTAGGACTAATTTGAGTTATATGTGTCACATGTACAATTTCTAAGTGCCTGTGTATCAAGCTTCACACTCTATCAGAGTATCAAATAACTCTTTTTCCAGATGGGGGAGATAAGATGGACGGTTTTGGCCTGTCACAAGCTCAAGCTGGGCTTGGGCCTATGTTGGACAGAACTCGGCCTAGCCCTGATCTGGCTTGTTGACGGCCCTATTTGCCATTGAAATGTTATTGGGCCCCCTGAGCCCAGAGAACACATTCATGAAGGAGTTGGATAGTATGTAAACATCAAGGTGTTCTCTGGGGAAGCAGATTGCCTGCCAACCCCTAAGCCCTTGACCACACGAGGACTGCAGGAATGTCCTGCTCTCAGAAGTTAGGTGGGACCCACTGCTCTCAAAGTTTGGATGAGGCATATATTTCTGTTTTCCCATCATCCATGTCTGTGTGATACATAATCCACCGGTTGGATGGAAAATAACCATTTCAATGGTCCCTAGGAAGTTTTTAATGGTGAGCATTAAATCGCACTGTTTTCCTCTAATGTGGTCCACATGAGATTTGGATTTGACACATTTTTAGGCCCATGCTGTAGAATAATCTGAAAAATAAAATAAAATAGAGGACCAGCAAGTTGCCACCTCAATAGGCAATCTGTGTCCTCCATATGTTGCGTCAACTCATGTTAACCACACATATAAATAATCAGCCCAATCCCAAACTTGGATGCCTCTTCATTCAACAAGCCATCACATGATGAACCGGTTGGTGGGACTCAGGAATGATTCTTCCCTGGTCGCACCTCCGATGTTCCACGTGGCGTGCCCCCCACAGGAGTTTTCAATCTACCTGATTACGATGCTCAGGTCATTTCATGAAGTTTCAAATCTGACAGACGGAGTAGATTTCACGGGCTTTGTGTGGCCCACCCTGATGTCTGTATTTTATTTAGGCTGACCATCCATTTCGACAGATCATTTTAAGGCATGATTACAAAAAGGAGGCAAATCTAGGCCCTGTTTGGATGATGGATTATTAAAATAATGTAGGGTAAAACTCACATTATAATTTTTTACTTTAATTGGATAATGTTTATGTTAAATCAGGATAATCTTTTGAAATCACCATGTAATATGGATAGGCCGAACTGTGTTGACATTGCATACTTTCGTAGGCCCCATCATAATGTGCTATATCCATACCATTCATCTCTCTTGTATGATCATTTAATTAAATGGAACAAAAAAATGAAGACGGCACCATAGCTAGCATGGCAATTGAATGCCTGCGCCATCCATTTTTAGGGACACGTCTTAAAATGATTTTACAAAATGGATGAACGGTGTGGTATAAAATATATGGACAGAATCATATCCATGTGTATTTAGCTAGCGAAATTACTTGGCGTATGAAAAGTGGAGATGTGAGACTAATATTGCATATCATTACTACTTTATTTTCTTTTTAACTATGGTTGTAATGATAATTATTACTTTTTTACCATAAATTATAGCTCGTTATTGTTGGAATCACTAATGGTGTATTTGAATTACGTCAAATCACAATAATGTAACATAATGAGTAATGACAAAGTAATAATTATCATAAGAAGAAAAACATAATATTGTTGTTATGCAATATTTCTCTTCTATTTTCACTACAACATGTAAAGTACTTTTATTAGTTAAATACATTTAGATATAAATTTTTTTATGTGTTATATTTACCCGGTTTAACCATTTTACAATATCATTTTAGTACATGCCTTAAAAATGCGGAAGATTCAGTACTTTTGATGACCTTAAGAAGTTTTCAATGGCAAACATCCAATCCCCACCGCCAACAGTGTGATCCATTTTGAACTTGTGTTTGCTTAGTGTTTATCTCATTCACCCATGTCGATATAAAACAAACACTATAGTGGGGCCATGAAACTAGGACACGTCAACCTACATCTACCCATTCATGCTATGCCAAGATTTCAAAGGATTTCAGTGATTTGATGGTTGGCTAGAAAAGCACTAATGATATGAGTTTTAATCTACATTACTGTCATGGGGAAAATATTCTGACCTACCATCAATATGCCAGATCGAGTGTTCCAACAGCAATAGGTGCGACCTTATGGTCCAAGCACCCTCACATCTCATCCAACCAGGAGGAAGACCCCATCTCCCAGTATCGGGTCAAGCTCAACAGCTGAGTCAGACCTCAACGAATATACTAGGCTCAACCTCAGCAAATACTGTTATGGACAGATGTCTTAAATCTGTCTGGTGGTCTGTCGATGATATCGACAAGGTTTCGATGACATCGAAGCCAGTCGTCGATGACATCGACGGTTACTCGATGTGATCGATAATTCACAGAATTTTTCACCCCTGGTCGCTGGACAGTTTTGGTCCTGTTGCGATATCATCGAAGGACCGTTGCTGATATCAAAGCTGTCATCGAGAGACCTTTGATGACATCGAAGAGTTTCGCAGATGTGATTGCAGAAACGCAGATTCTGTGGATTTTGTTTCCTATTCCAAGTCTGCTTCTTTCTAAGCTTATATAAAGGGGTGTATGCGGGATTGTGAGGTATACTAAGGCTTTCTAAAGGAGTTCTGAGGGTTCCTAAAAGGATTTTAGAGTTTCTAAAGGGTGTAGCAAGGGTGAGATTCAAGATTGTTCGAATCGGGTAAGTTCTCTCTCTTTGTAATTTCTATTTTCATAGTGGAGATCTGTCGCTTTGTGCCGTGGTTTTTTCCCGCAAGGGTTTTCCACGTTAAATCTGTGTTCTCTTGTATGTGCTTGGTGTCATTGGATTGCTATCCTAGATCTAGATCTGTGTGATTCCGTAGGCCAAAATCTCCAACGAGTGATATTAAAGCAATCGTTGGGGCACATATCTGAATCTGCAGGATTAGTAATAATGGCGAGCACTAGGTATGAGATTGAGAAGTACTCAGGGAAAAATAATTTTGAGTTATGGAAGATCAAGATGATGAGTTCTTTAATTAAGCAAGGCGAAGATAGTGCTCTTAAGGAGCAGAAGTCTACTATGACTGATGATGATTGGAATACTGTTGATAAAAAGTCTTTATCATCGATCTGTATGTCTCACGGATGAGGTTCTCTACAACGCCATGAGGGAGAAAACTGCGGCTAAGTTATGGGCGAAGTTAGAGGATGTCTATGCGAAAAAATCCTCTGAAAATCGCCTACACTTGAAGCGACAGTGGTATAACTTCAAGATAACAGAGGGTGGAGATATGGAGGCTCACATCAGCAACTTTAATAAATTAGTTTGCAAATTGCTGGATATGGAGGAAGTGATAAAAAATGAAGAATAAGCATGTATGTTGCTGAATTCTCTTCTGGCGTCGTATGAGTCATTCAAGGACATTATGTGCAGCACGAATAAAACTCTGAGTGTCGACACCGTTATCTCAGCCCTTCAAGGGGAGGCTATGAGAAAGCTAAACGGCGACATGGGGACATCTTCTAATGCACTGTTTACAATGGGTAAGAATTCTGAACAAGGTACGGGTTCTTTAGGTTATAGATCCAAATCTAAGGGCAAGGGCAAAGGAAAGGTAAAGTGCCAGAATTGTGGGAAGGAAAGACATGTGAAGAATGATTGTGAAAATTCTAAATCAAAGAGAGAAGATTCTGAGGCTTCGTACAGGGAGGTCAATGCTGCCACGTCAGATGGATCAAGTGGATGTGATGGTGATGTTTTGTCTATGTCTTCGCTCAGACGGCCATACGATAATTGTAAGGATGAGTAGATGCTAGATACAGGGGCATCTTTTCACATGACCCCTCATCGGAGTTGGTTCGCCAGCTATAACAAGTGCGATGGTGGACAAGTGTTTATGGGCAATGGCTTTGCCTGTAATGTTGTGGATGTCAGTACGGTATGTATCAAGATGTTTGATGGGGTGGAGCGTACCTTGACTGATCTCAGGCACGTTCCTGATTTGAAACAGAATTTGATTTCTCTTGGTGTACTCGAGGCAAAAGGATGCAAGTACACAGGTATTGATAGTGCTCTTAAGGTATCTAAGGGGGCACGGGTAATCATGAAAGCGCGACGACTCGGTAACATGTATGGGTTGATCGGGAGCACTTCTAAAGGTGGAGTTGCAATGGCTGTAGCGGATTCCACCTCTGCACGTGCGTGGCATGTTAGGCATGGCCACATGAGCAGACAGGGCAGGAAGGCGGAGATGTGCAGACAGGGATACAAAGCAGGTGGAGCAGCTACTTGTGAGAAAAATTACACGGCATGATCGCAGGATATCGGCGAGGTACATGGACTACTCCAATATCGTAGGGGATTCATCTTCTATTCAGATGGCTCTAGGTGAGTCTGGTGCTGAAAAGTGAAAGGTGACTATGAGCGATGTGATGGATTCGTTGTACCAGACAGACATATGGGAGTGGGTGGAGCTTCTAGTGGGCCAGAGAGCGGTTGGATGCAGGTGGATCTTCAGGAGGATACAACATAGACAAGGGTGAGGTTGGTAGTGAAGGGTTATGCTCAGAGAGAATGGTTCGACTTCTCAGAGATATTCACGCTGACAGTATAACATGTGTCTATTAGATCTGTGATTGGCGTTGGTTGGCCAATGTGATCTTGAGCTGGAAGGATGGATGTGGTGTCTGCACTTCTAGAAGGAAAAGTGAAGAGCATATCTACATGAAGCAACCAGAGCAGTTTGAAGTTAAAGGGGCTGAGAAAAGACTTTACAGGAGGTCGTGGTTTGACCTGTCGCCTAGGCAGTGATTTGATTCCTTAATGGTGAGTCAGGAATTGATGACATGTAGATCGCCAATTATGACATGTCTGAAATCAATGTACTGAAGACTTAGTTAAGTGGGACATTTAGGATGAAGGATTGGGGGCTGTAAAGATGGTTCTCGGCATTGGGACTGAAGGAGGAGTAGGCTTTGGTAATCACAGGAGGAATACCTTGTGTGTAGGTATTGATCAAGGATGTGATGGGCTAGGTAAAGCCGGAGAGCGTTCCCTACGCGTCTCTCCTCAAATTTTCCTCAGGACATGTCCCAAAACAGATAAGGAAAAGCAGGATATCTCATGAGCCTTATTCGAATGCAGTTGGCAGTGTATGTCATGGTCTGGATTAGACTGGTTCTTTCACAGGCTATCAATGTTGTGAGCAAGTACCCCGGCAAGCAATATTGGGTAACGGTGAGATGGTAAGAAGACTACGTCTTTTCTTTTGGGAAGACAAGAGCAAAGGTGGTTGGGCATGTGGATTTAGATCTGGCAGACATGATCAACAAGAATATTTCTGTAGAGAAGTTCAAGTTCTGTGCAACTTCTCTGGGCTTGGCGATGGCGTAAAAAAAAGGACGGAGTGTGCAAGATAAGCTATGATGTGATGCAGAGATAAAAAAAGAGAACAAGAAGCTATACGAATGAAGATTGAAGACATGGTGGAGATTGTCATGGACAGATGTCTTAAATCTGTCTGGTGGTCTGTCGATGATATTGACAGGGTTTCGATGACATCGACGGTTGCTCGATGCCATCGATAATTCATAGATTTTTTCACCCCTGGTCACTGGACAGTTTTGGTCCTGTTGCGATATCATCGAAGGACTGTCGATGATATCGAAGCTGTCATCGAGAAACCTTCGATGACATCGAAGAGTTCCGCAGATGCGATTGCGAAAACGCAAATTCTGCAGATTTTGTTTCATATTCCGAGTCTGCTTCTTTCTAAACTTATATAAAGTGGTGTATGCGGGATTAAGAGGTATGTTAAGGCTTTCTAAAGGAATTTCAAGGGTTCCTAAAATGATTTTAGGGTTTCTAAAGGGTGTAGCAAGGCTGAGATTCAAGGTTGTTCGAATCAGGTAAGTCCTCTCTCTTTGTAATTTCTATTTTTATAGTGGAGATCTGTCGCTTTGTGTCGTGGTTTTTTCCCACAAGGGTTTTCCGCGTTAAATCTATGTTCTCTTGTGTGTGGTTGGTGTCATTGGATTGTTATCCCAGATCTAGATCTGTATGATTCCGCAGGCCAAATCCCCAACAAATACTATAAGCCCGACCTCAACAAATATGTCGGGCTCGACCTCATCGGATTAGAGCCCAACCAAGAAGAACTCGGCCTCTAGCCATCATGTTAAGCTCGGCTCCAATGATAGACTGAGCCTGACCTAGTCGGCGTTGCTGTTCCTCCACAATCCGCGCAGAAGATCACGGGGACCATCTCGAATACAATTCTTCTCGCCGAAGATCTAGAAAGATCCTCACCGCGTGTAAACTCAGAATTCTACTAGGATTTTGTCCCTACCAAAGTAGGCACGACCGCACCCTATGCCACCGCCTCTTCCCATCTATAAATAAGAAGATCCCCAGAGGGGAGGTACGCACAATCTCTAGCCCTATACCCTCAACACTCAACTAGACCCGAATTCCCCTCATCCAGGTTTGTGTGACCTTATCAAAAAGTTGGATGGCACCTAAACATTAAGGTGGGCCATAGGATTTTGTTTAATGGTGAGCATTTAATGGTGACATTTTTATGTGACTTTCATGTGGTGTGGTCCAACTAAGATACGAATATGCTTCGTTTTTTAGACTACCACTAAAACAAGCCGTTAAAACTGATGAACGGATTGGATTATCCAATACATACACAAGGTGGGCCCCACGGTCTAGGACTCACCCATGAAGCTGTTACCTCGGATTTACGTAATCCGCTATTGTTGCTAAGGATTCTGTTCTAAGAGGTGGGACCCCGGTATGCAGATTAGCTACTTACAACAGGTTAGTAGCCAAACTCGCTACTAAAGTGACGTCACCAAGTTATGTGGGCTCACCATGATGTATGTCTTGTATCCACACCGTCAATCCATTTGGAGAGTTCATATTAGGGCATTATCCAAAGAATGAGTCAAATCCAAAGCTCTAGTGGATCCCACCACACAAAACAGTGGAGAGAGTGACGTCCACAGTTAAAATTTTTTAAGGGCCACAAAAGTTTTTGATCAAGCTGATATTTGTGTTTTCCCTTCTTTTATATATGCTTTAACACATGAACAGGTTAGATCTCAAATAAACTTCATGGTGGACATTAGGAAGTTTTCAACTGTGGATGTCACTCTGCCCACTATTTTCTATGGTGAGGTCCACTCCAGCTTTGTATTTGCCTCATGCTTTGGATCATGTCCTAAAATGATCTTTCCAAATGGATGGACAGTGTGGATACAATACACACATCATGGTGGCCCCACATAACTTGGTGACGTCACTTTAGGGCCCGTTTGGCCGAGTGGATTGGAAAGGATTGAATGGTATTAGGGTGGATGACATGGATTTCTAGGTAATGATGGTGTTATTAGTGGATTGTCTTAAGATCCATGGGACTGCTATATCCCGGAATTGCTACGCCGAGTCTGTTGGGCATGCCTTGCCAATCCCGGGATTTAACCTTCCCATCCCTTCCAATCCTTCGAACCGAACACATCCCAGGCAAATTTGAACGGATTAGGGTGGATTGGATGAGATTTAAAGGAAATGATGATGTTGTTAGTGGATTGTCTTAAGATCCATGGGATTGGGATCAGATCACCCAGTCTCTTTGGCATGCCTGACCAATCTTAGGATTTAACTTCTAATCCCTTCTAATATCATCCAATCCCTTCCAATCCGCCCGACCAAAATGGGCCCTTAGGGCATGTTTGGCCGGGCGCTGGATGTGGGCTATCCTGTGATTAGGAGGGTTATCCTGCGTCATCTCATCCCATCCCCCGTTTGAGATGGCAGGATGTATCTCGCCTCGTAAACACTACCCTTTAGCTAACATGGATTCTGCCAATCCTAGAATGTGATTTTTTACCTCTATATGGGGCCCACCAAGATATCAATGAGATATCCACTCCGTCCATCATTTTCATCGGCCTACATTTAGCTATAAATCTGATTTAAGGCAAATATAAAATAATGAGTAAGGCACACTACAAGAAGCAGTGTAGATGCAAACTCATCGATTTGGGACGGTCCAAACGGGCTGCTGTATATCCCATAGGCTATCCCAAACCCATGGGATCAAGGGACAAACACTGACGCCACCATCATCCCACCTAATCCCATGAATTGGTCCGAAACACGCCCTTAGCGAGTTTGGCTAGTCAACCTGTAGGTAGCTAATCCGCGTCCAAGAGGTGGAGGCGGAAAGTCTGCCACGTGTCGCTCAATGATCATCCGACCTACTCGGGTACGGAAGCAGTACCGACCATCACATGTGCCATGCTGGAATCATAAACACCAGAAAAAGGCACACGCACTTTAATTTGAAATGAAGATGGCAGCAACTCCCTCGTGACCATTCCAGATTTGTAACCCTCGGGATCTACGCCAGGCATATTGCATCTTCACGAACAATCGGATCCATTCAAGGTGTGGGTCCGCCTTCAGATGGGCAACTTCCCAAAAACCACACCATCCAGATGATGCACAAGATCCGATCAGCAGATCTTCATCGAAAGGGAAACTCGGAATCCGGTTGGCGTTTGTGACAAATCTACCCCATGGTGTTTGTGACAAATCTACCCTTTGTTAGGTAGGCCACACCACGGAAAGAGTGAGGAAATGCCTACAAACTGAAACTTGGGACTGTGTGAGGTTTTGGTTCAGGTGATAGTACGATTTTCCCTTCCTTCATCTTAGCATAATGTATAGTAGATCACCGTCAACCGAGGAAGGTCTCAATGGCTGGTGTCCATCATCACTGTTCCCGGTGGTGTGGTCCACTTGAGTTTTGGATCAATCTGATATTTGGAATCACGGCCTAGTCTCAGCTGGTGCGAATGATGCAGGGATTAGATGCAGTACACATGCACACATCATATAGTGGGCCTCACAGATTTTGTTTTACAACAATCCAGTTAATTTCTATCATTTGGACCGGTCTCAATAGAAAATTCTGGCAAGCCTACGCCCAAAGCCTAGCGCATTAATGGCAGGGATGGGCCATGGGAGTTTGAGCAAAGGACGGTCCTACTTAACTTCATATGCCGTGTGTGAAAGCAAATGAGCCGACTACACCCGATCCATAGCTCAAATGGTAGACTTAGTGAAAGATACCTCGTTTCAACACTGAGGTCTTGGCAATTGGCATCGATTCCCTAGTGGGGGTGGCCAACAGTGAAGTGTGATCTGACAGTGGGTATATTAACAAGCTAACAAAAAAAAAAAAGCGAATGAGCCGAGTTCAAACGTGGGACAGCTTGAAATGTAGACTATTTCATTAACAAATAAAAGAAAAATATAAAAACGAGAGGGGAAAAAAGAAAAGAAAAGAAAAGAAAAAGCAAAAATATTCAAAGATGGGAAAACTTTGATAATTTAGAAGGGGAGCGGATTAGGTGCGCCCCGGGCCTCCCCATTCACGGTGCAGTCCTGACTGTAGGGCCTACCTTGATGCATTTATTGTATATCCATACAGTCCATCTGTTTTTCCAGCTCATTTAATGAAATGATCCAATTATGATTGACCATTAAAAAATAATTGCAGGCCACGAAGTTTTGAATATGTTGATATTTGTTTTCTTTTCATTCATCAAGGTTTGTGTGATCTTATCAATAGTTTGGATAGGAAAATAAACATCAACGGAGGTATTAAGGTTAGCACTGAGAAGTTTTTAGTGGTGAGGTTCACCTGAGATTTAGAATCATACCTTAAAATGATATGTCAAAATGGATGGACGGTGTAGATATACAGTACATGCATCAAGGTGGGCTTCGTGTTGTGTTTAGCCTGGCGCACCTAATCCACTCCCATGTGGCAGGCAGGGGAGCGGAGTGCCTGTTAGCCGGGCACAGAGATATCTACGTGCCTGTGTGAGGGCAGAGAGATGTCTGTGATTAATTCAATCCGTCCATCTATTTTGAAAGACCATAATAAGATAGGATTTAAAAAATCAGACAGGTCCAAAACTCAAGTGGGCCCTATCACATGAAACAGTGGGGATTGATCACCTGGCAATCATAAAAGTTTTGTATCAGGATAATATTTGTCCTACAGTTTATGTAAGTGTTAATAATTTGATGAATGGTACAGATGGCGTATAAACATCAAAGTCAGTTTGAGGAAGGTTTCTAAAACAGACGTCTCGGATCCCACTGAATTGTTGGTGTGGCCCACCTGAGTTTTGGATCTACCAGACTTTCAAAATTCTATCCTAATATGGCCTTTTAAAACATATGAACGGATTTGATTTATCACGGACATATATGTGGACACAGCACAAAGATATCCCGATACCCATTGACACAATCCGCTTCCTTAGCAGGCATGGAGCGAATTGAGCAATGTACGAGGCAACGTTGGTATATAGGGAAGTTTGTAACATATCCTCTGTGCATCTATATTTCAAAACTACAATAAAATCAAGCCTATTTAAAACTTATTTGGGCTATATTACAAAATTCCAATAAAATCAAGCACATTAAAAACTTATGTGGGCCATGCATGGTGATAACAAAAGTTTTTTTATTTTTATTTTTATTTTTTTTAAAATCCTAGTGGTAATAATTATATGAACTATTTGGATGTCATATGAATATCATGGTCAACTCTAGAAATGTTTTGACTATGAATGTTGCTGTTTCCGCTATTTTTAAAACCCTAGTGAGCCATGTCATATCACATGAAGCAATGGGGATTGAATATCAGGTGATGACATAAGTTTTGTATTAGTATCATATTTGTCCCTACAGTTTATATGAGTGCTAATAATTTTATAAACGGTTTAAATGGCATATAAACATCAAGTCAATTTGAGAAAGGTTTCAACAATCGACTTTTCAAATCCCGCTAAATTGTTGCTGTGGCCCACTTGAGTTTTGAATCTGCCTAACTTTTAAAATTATGTCCTTTAATTTATTGTCTTTTAAAACATATGAACGGATGTGGACACCACACAAAGATATCGCTATACCCATTCACACAATCCGCTCCCGGTGGGTGGGCACTTAAAATTGTACACGTGTCATACAAGTATTCAAATTGAACTGCCCAAAGTATCAAACAAATAGCCCTCAAAATAAAATATTTAAAAGAAAAACATGAATTTGAAGGTTTTTGGAGCTTGTTTATGTTCTTCGAGGACTATTGTCAAGACATGATGAATCCACCGTCCACTTGGAAGGGCAGGTGTCCCCTGATTTTAAGAACCACCAATCCAGGCATCATTTTCTCACCGTCCGTTCAAAAGCCGCCAACGGATGTCCAGGAACATGCGTTCGCCTAACGTCTTAACCATGGATCATCCATGGCATGGTCCACTAGTTGTACGGTTCGGATCCATAGTTTTTGAAAGGAGTAATACTCCGGCAGCGTGATGGAAGATACACTCCAACCGTTTGGTCCACCTAGTGCATAACTTCCAACCTTTTACGTATGTACACCATCCAATCCGTCCAATAGGATGGCCTTATCATGCAGATCTCCTTTTGCAAAAAATCTTCCATATCCAATCATTGAGTGGACACCACTTATATTTTGCTATTTATTAATGGCTATACATTATTTTCATGGTGTGGTGGGCTGGTTTTTGCAACAAGCGATCATTATCCTTATGATGAGGCCTATCTATTTGAAGGGTTGGGCTTTTATTTGTTATGTGACCGTACCTTGTGGTCCAACCTGTTCAACTTGAAATTATATGCTTAGAAATTACTTATAAATTTGCATACTTGCATACAAGTCAAATTAAATTGTCCAAATTATTTTTGGCACCTTAGATGCATTATGAACTAAAAATTACATTTATTCGATTATCTGGCTTTTATGTTGGTGTACATTTTTATATTGGTGTCCATTTATTGGATGGTTAGAAATGAAAAATATCCAGATTGTATTTTCACAAAGATGTGTCCACAAATCAGGGGTTAGGATTGTTTGAACAATATGATGTTGGGATTGTGACTTAGATATGGTGATTTTTCTCCTCTTGCATGAGAACAATGGAGGCTTCGGATGGCATGAACAGGTGTGTGTGAGAACCAGGCCATTCTTGAGGTAGGAGTAAGGTGAGCTTGCCCTGCAGGCAGATCGACTGGGTCCATTTTGTAGTCAGATGGAATTCATCAGACCGTTGGATCTCTAAAATTGTTTAAGGGAAAAGGTCTTAAAGAGAGTGAATTTGACATCAACTCTCACGATTGTAATTTGTGCCACTAATTCATTAGGAAGTGTTTGTTTTTTGAATTAGGCATATAAATAGTAATAAAGAGCTATTATTAACTTTTGAATGGTATTTGTCAGAGAAGAAAATACCGACACAATTATACCTCAAAGACAAGGTCGCAATGCATCAAATCTAACAGGGTTTTGGTACCGTCAAAATCTATGGGTCCCTTGGTGATATATGTGTGTGATCCACACCTCCATCTATTTTACCATATTATTATAGGCCATGAGCAAAAAATGAGGTAAATTGGAAGCTCAAGTGGACCACACCACAAGAAACAGGCAGTTAATGGCATCCACTGTTTAAAATTAAAATCTTGGTAGGGCTCACATGGATGCCATCTATCATTCAACTTCATAAGATCCTACTACCATGTATGAAGAGTATATACAAATATTAACTTGATCCAAAACTTCTGTGGGCCCTCAAAAAGTTTTAACATTGGCATTCAATTCCCACAATTTCCTATGGTGTGGTCCACTCTAGCTTCAGATTTGCATCATTTTTGGGCTTACGCCTTAAAATGAGAGGGCAGAATGGATAAATGGCGTGAATACGATACAAACATCATGGTGGGCCCCACATTTTTTATATGTAAATTGTACAAATTGAATTATTTGGAATGAGAAGCCTTACCAACAAGCTAATCTCAAGACTGATGTTATAATTACATAGCTAAATAATCATTGCCCGTATACCAGTAATTACGTGTGTAAATGAAAAAACAAACACCCCCTAAGTTGCAAGGTTCAAAATATCAGGATGTATCATATCCTATATCCATCAGCAATGATAAATTCATTTAGTCATATGTCATAAACATTCAAAATTTCAAGTTTTATGTCTAGTTTGAATTTTAAATTTGTCTAATTTTAAGTTTGACATCTTAAAATGAGTCGGTGCAATACATACATGAATTGGATACCAAATATAACCATGGTAATCCCCACGTAGACTAATGGACAAAGAAGAGAAAACATAGGAGCAGCCTTCTTTCATGAATGAATTAAAATTACAAAAATACTCTTCAACGGCAGACAACTGACATTATATCCGTTACATTCAAACATTGATGTGATACACCAGGCAATATTTTGAACCTTGATGTTGACGTTCTTCCAAGCTCGCATGCTAATAATGCTGAAAAATGTGGAAGCATATCTAGAAGATAGGTACCACCGTTGTCACTCCCAATTTTGAATTAAGTGCTATAAACTTGCGATTCTTTTCCGTGATCTCGGGACTCTTCACATCTGCACGTCCATGTCCTAAAGCGGCCACCTAGCGTATACGGTACTCTTTCTTCTATGAGCTTGTGTCCAAGTGCAGGTTGGACAGTGCGGTCCATCAAATCGACCATTTGGATCACTTAACTATAGCTACCACTTGAACGGTAGTCTATCTCATTGCATTATATAATTCATCGCTAGGAGAATACAATCACCAAGCACAAGTAGATCGCATTGAGCAGAATCTTATTTTGAAATATTGTGATACAAGCTCCATCCAAACAGGTTATCAAAGTTAATAAGGTGGGCCCACATAATGGACATGGATTACCCGCATCAAAGTGTGACCCCTTGTGACTGATAATCCACATCAAGTGGACCTTACCTAATTGACAATTTACATCCAAGGTCTCGCATGATGGACAACTTATATCTAAAGTCGCCCAATATGATGGATGATTCACATAAAAGGGGTGCCCCACACGATGAACGGTGACTATAAAAAGTAGGCCCCATATGGTGGCTATAAAGGTAAGGCCTATTCTATGAACACATCAAACTTGAACTCCACATGATGAGTGATGGATAGTTGACATTGAGTAGGGGTCCTTACTCTTGCCCGGGTGGTAGACTCTTAGGAGTTTCAACTCCCTGTCAAGGGTTCGTGTACCCATAGGTGGTGAAATTCCACTAGCGTGAGTGTGTGGGGTGTGTTAAGAAAAAAAGAAGAAGTGGACACTGAGTAGCCTCATGTAAAGGACAGTTAGCACACTTGATGGATGACTTACATCAATGCGGGCCCCACATAATAGAGGTCCACATAACACGACTATGATGAGGGTCTCCACTTCTGTCCTACTTGGGCCATTGAGGTAGGGTTGCACAAGAGCTTCCCGATTTCTACACGTGTCATGTATTCCTTGTGGGGCCACTTACATTTATCAAGACTCAATATCTTGATGGCAGTAATGGCCCATTTGGATACCACCAAATAAGTTACTTTCTCTACTTACAACAGTAGATAAGTGATTTATTTCAGATAAATAAGTTTGGTTTGTGATTAGTTATAAGTAGGGCTGAAAGTCGTGCGAGTTTGGTTGAGTTGGTGCTCAACCCTAACCCAACCCAAGGTTCCTATACCTCAACCCAACATTGAGTTAGGAATTCTCAACCCAAGCCCAGCCAAAGCGGGCTCGGCCGGGTTGGTTGAGTAGATACATGCTAATATTTTCATTATTACATTAGTCTATTATATTTCAATATATGTCTTCTTTTTTTACTTATGATTTTATTACTTATATATGTAGTTATTTATCGTAAAAAACTTTATTTTTTCTAAACAAACAAGCTAAAATATAGGACAAGTACTCCTTTAAAAGTCGTGTTACGTAGGATGCAATCTATTTGGGAGAGAAATCCAACATATGTTGTTAGTTTGAGTAATTGGAAATGGCGTGGACCTCTTAGACCCGACAACACTGGAATTTCTTGTGCGTTCAACACAAATGATTCACTCTCAATTATAATTTATAAGTAACACACACGCACACACACACACATCGATAGAGTTTGGGTTGGGTCGGGCAACTCGAGACCTCAATCCAAGCCCGGCCCAACTTTTATCGGGTTGGTGTTTATATAGCCCAAGCTTGAGACCGAACCTAATACATCTTGTCCGAGCCCAACCCAATGTCGGGTCGTTCATAGATCGGTCGGGTTGAACCCACCCAACTTTCAGCCCTAGTTATAAGTAACTTTTTTACTTAAAAGTACATAATCACTTCAATTATTATTTTTAGCTTTTCTACTTTACATAAGTTGTTGAAGAGAGGCATGAAGAGAGACAAAAGAGAGGAGAAGCTGACAAGCATATTGTTTACTGAACGTACTTATCTTCTTAATAAGTAGAAACTAAGATAAGTTACTTGTGGAATAAGTAACTTATCTTAAGCAACTTACGATCCAAACGGGCCCTAAATGGCATGAGAGGTACCCTATACCCTGTGAATATGTACTCTTACTTAAACAACACATCATGTATTGGAATGATGCCTAACATCATGAATGTATTTTGAAGTTGTTGATGGATGGTGATGGAATGCTGGGAGTTCACGTGGCCCACTTTATATGAAAACAATGCTTTTTATTGTTTCATAATATTTTTTTTCTTATTTAGTTCAAAAAAGTTGTGGTAAAATACAATTTATGTACACATGCTTTAGTTCATGTAATAATCTTAAGTAGATGGGGTACATTCATGCACTTTTCACTCAAGGTTTTTTTTTGTTTTGCTAATTACCTCAATAATGTAAAAAGAAAAGTGTTATCATTACGGTTTTCCAAATACAGATATCGTTGGTCAAACGCATGTATTTAAGATCAAATGCATGTATTTAAAAGACATGTAAATGAATTTGTAACAATTATAATTTTTCATAACATTATTGTAAAAATCTTAAATTCAAACAACAACATCAATACGTTTTGGTAATGGATTAACATGAAAGTAATGTAAAAAGATCATCGTTATAATTTTACTACTTATAAACTAAATACATGAATCGATGATCGGATACAAATGTTGTTTGTAATAATTGTATATTTTCTTTACATTACTATGATGATTATTGAAACAAACATACCCTTATATTATAAAAGCTTTAATTATAAACAGAAGAGCGAGGGGTATTACTATCTTTCAGCCCTCCCTCTTGGTTTTCCTGCTTCTCATATTCTCTCTTCCTCCTCAATCTCACATTGTGAAAGAAAGAAAGAAAGGAAAAAAAATAAACATCAGGCACCTATGAATATTAGTATTATTTCTAAGAGAATTAGAAAAAACAAGCTAAAACAAAACTCTTATTTGAAAGGAATTAAAAATCAACAAATCCACCGAGCACTAAGATCTTAAAACTTCAATTCTCATGATTTCCGGCTCTACCCAATACTTTTACTAGTTGCTACAACACGATCTAATAGTAATTTTGTGATTCATTGGCTTGCTTGAATTCACACAAGCAAAATTGCTTTGATAGTTTGTAATTGACAATGGAATGTTAAACATAAAACAAGTGGTGATTCATCACCGTACAATTGCATTAATGAAAATTTGCCATTAAATCATTTTATTAGCAAAATAAGGAAAATAAAAAAGTTAAAATGGTAACTTAGTTTTCTACATGTATTGAGATTCAATGCATCGTGCACAAAAAAACTAAAATAAATTTTATTTTGAGCTTAGAGCCATTGCAATTGATGTTATGGATGCCAAAGTCCATTCATATACATTGATACATCATTATCTAAAAAGTTCAAACTTTTAGAGAAAGTGATTATCTAACATGATATTAGAGTAATATATTCTCTCATAGGTTAGCTCGAAAAAATCAAGTACGGCTTGTTGATGGCGTGACTATTCCTCTACCCTTGCCTAATTTATTTCCTCGCGTCTTTATTTTTTGCGCTCATCCTCTAACCTATCTTAAGGTAGACTTGGGATACATGTGATGTCACGCCTCGAATTTCAAGTACAGAGTGTGCACCCTCAAACCCGAGTTTCGAGTCGTAATTCGTATACAAAGTGTACAAACGTAATTCTTTAATTAGTTTAATCAGATGTGATAATTACATTCAGTCTAAGTTTCACTATAACTCCAATCACACATACATAACACTTAGTATCAATCAACTAGACATATATAAATATTGAAGACCCTTAAAATAATATAAATCTTAAAAATCATTCATTTATTATATCATCATATTATAAATATATTTATTCCAGATTAACATTGTTTCAATGAGATAAATTTAAATAATTTCTTAAAATATCAAAATCAATACCGATATGCATTATACGCTAATCAAACTATTTTGACAAATAAATCACATAATCATAAATGGTTTAATGCCACCACTTCATCTTCAGATAAATATGACCACATTTCACATGGGTCGTGTTCAAGTGCGGTAGATTCTTCCGATTCTTGTGTTACATCATCTGCTAATGGTTCATTTTTACGATTTTTCTATCAATAAAAAGGTAACCCAGCCAAACTTAGTGAAAATAACCCAGCATGGTTCATAATCATAGCAATTAAAATAATACAAAAAATGTACGTATAATGATATGGATGCAAATGTTGTATGAATGTATCAGATGAAATGATCATCCATCTGCCTAGGTTGGAAGTCGTCAACCCACATCCACCTGTTAGGTAGGTTTCTACCTTTCGGTAGGCTTGGGCATAACCCGTATCTGGTAAAGCTCCACCAGGATCGATATTTCTTCTAGGGAGGGCCCTTAGGATTGACCATACATTATGTAAATGTAATAAAAGATGGATGTCATATGAATGTATCATTTTCATAACTGCCACAAATACTTGTCTTGATTAGTAAATTTAATTTACGATTATTATCATTCATGCAATTTGGTACAAATTAGCATATAATTTGCCATATCATACAATATTAAAACAAAATACTTAAAATCAGTACATCAATCATTTAAACTATCACGAATAATTTATTTTAAATTTCAATGAATCATGAAACATATCGGGTTACTCACCTAAGTTTGGTAGTATTAATTCCACAAGGTAATTAAGTTGGTTTGAATTCCGAAGTCTTATCAATTATATCAATGATATTATTATTTATCTAGTTTTATTACATGGTGGGGCCTACCTTGGATCCTTTCATTAACATCCCAGGTGACCAAATCTTAAATAATCAAATAATTAAAATTTCAATTTAGATTTTTATCTTTTATTTCTTTTTAAGATTATAAAATTGAATGAAAATATTTTGATCGGGGTGACCCATTAAGATCTTATCATGTTTTGTCTCTACACATTAGATGAATGGTATGGATCTAACCATACATACGCCGATAACCCATCTCGACCTTCTACGCCAAGTGATATCAACACTTGCATAAAAATTTAAGATTCTCTTATTAAACACTTTTAAATCTAGCAGTGGCCCATTTGATGGTCGGATTGATTTGAAAATTATGACCCTTGTATATTTTGACCTTAGGGATTATATGATTCGTATAGATATAATTTGATTCGATCAGACCCACACCGATCATAATTATAGAGTTTCAGACTTCCCCCACCTTTACATTGTATCTACTCATAATTCAATGCAATGAAAGTGTGGTCGATCTACACCGTTTATTGCATATATTGAATCAAATTACCTTAAATGTATAAAAATATAAAAAATGACGATATACATACCTGATCTAAGCTATCCAAAATTCCCTTTTTCTATTGTCACAAGTAGTCTTTTTATTAATATCTAATTTGGACTAAAATTCTTTTTACTACGTACATTTGAGTGTTTGAATCTTGAGAGATGCGGAGAGGGTTAGGAGTATATATAAAGTATACGGATTAATGATATATATAAGATATGAGATAAGATGGAGACAAAATAAATACAAAATAAAAATAAGATAAAAAGAATATTTTATTATTATTATTATTATTAAATTTTCACAACTGTTTCACGTAAAATCAATACTTATGAAAGTTTTAAAATTATCCTTATCCGTTGGTATGATGTATCTTGTAATTCAACGGCTCTTGATTCAATCTAGGCCTGAAGAATTTGTGGGATCCACTTATATGTAACATTTTTAAAGGTTCTCTTAATTGCATGATGAGATATTTTCTCGAGACGTCTTAAAAGCTAGGGCCCATTTGGTGGGTGTAATTGGTGCGTCCTATTGTACAAATCAGCACCCATTTCCCTAGAAAGGGTGGCAATGTGCCGGGTCCAAAACAGTATAGACTCCAAGGCCCGAGCATGCCGGGCCCTAGAATGAACCAGAAAAAAATTGGTTGGGTCCAGGCCTGACCCAGCCCTATTTCCCACGTGAATGCTTGTGGTTCAACCGTTGATCAGGTGGGCCGCACATGCACAGAGAGGTATTTGGATAAATGAAACCGACGGTCTACGTGAATATGTGAAGCGCAGTCGGGTCTGGTCGGGTCGGGTCGAACCAAAATGACATGAGCCTAAGCCGGAGCTGAAAATTATCTGGGCTTGTGGTTGACCAACTAAATAGGTCTAGCTGGCCGGTCACCAACCGGGGACATGCCCGAAGAAGCTGGTTATTGCCCAGAAAGGCCACCGGCTGCAGCCGGTGGCTCGCCCGTTGGGTTTCGAAATATGAAAGCGGCCGTTAGTGGCCTCTAGATACAACCAAAACTCCTGATGCCTTTCATCCCAGCCGTCCGATCAATCACGTTCTGTTCGACATTTAAGCGTAGGGTTTGAATTGAACACTAGTCCGCCCCTTTCTCTTTCAAAATACTCTCCTATCCTCTCACTCTTTTTTGCAGATCTGTAATGCGCGTATCGCATCGTCAGAAGCAGATCTCTTCGATGCCACTGCTCTCGATCATGTGATTTCCTGCATCCTCTTTCTATCGAATTCCAATTACATTGATCAGGTTAGGGTTTGGGTTTTGGTTTCCATTCTCTCATTTTTCGTGAATTCTCTGAATGCTAGATTATTTTTTTTCTTCATTTTTGGCAGTTTAAATGTTCGATGAAAGTGACTGCTTTTTAATCGGCTAATTTTCACCGTTTGCTATGGTTTTTTTAAAGGAATTAATTAAAAAAATTATTATTTTTTGGTCAGCGACAATCTTATTGGTCAATTAGAACCCTAGTTTTTAAGATTTGCAACTGTTTATGCACTGCCTTATTGATTTGTTTACACTCGTTTTCGATTTTGGGAACTGAAATGATACAGAAGTGTACTGTCTCAATTTTCACGGTTTGCTAGCCTCTTTTTCCACCTAAGTACGTCATAGGAGAATTGATTTAGTTCTAGATTTTTTGTGCTTGGATGTCCCTAGGAAGATGGGCCAGTGGGATGCATTTCTGCCAATTTAATATCTGGCTTAGACAACCTGGTATGCAAAAGGCTGAAAAACTGTTTTCTGGATGATGCGGTACTGATTTTCTGTAGCGCTCAAATGTTTGGCGAAAGAAATGGTTATCTGTTACACCATAATGTTAGTTCCGCCAGCGATTCATTATGCACCAAAGGCACCCTTACCCAGGTTTGCTTGTCTTTGCATTCAATGAAAATGGAGTAGTTTTCTTTTTTTGGTCTAGCCTACACAATCAGTTCAGGCTGGACTGAGACCAGTAAATCAGTGGGACTCGAGCCTGGGTCCCCACTCTAGTGAAGGTTGAGGCATTTTAGTCGCTTGATTTGTGCCGTTTTGAACCCTAAATTTTTTTAGGAATTAGAGCTCATAGGAAATTTCAATGATTAGGTATTTCTTGATTATTTGGTAGCATTTGCAATGGACTAAACTGAAGGCCTTTTATTGGTTTATTTGCTGCTGCTGCTGCTGTTTTGAAATCTCTTAGATCTTCATCTCTAACTCTTAACCTTTTTCTGTAACATGTTTTCAAAGATTTGGTTTTGCTAAGTTGCTTGTAAGTTCTTGTTGATGCTTTCATGCTGCTCTCATCGCCGCCTAGTCTTTCATATAGGAGTAGCATATTGTTTTTCTGACATTCTTTTTTTCCTCCCAAGTTTTTACAGTATTCTGAAGCATTTCTCCATTTATAAGCATTATAGTTGTTCCTATCCTTGTCTTTTTCTTTTTAAACACCAACAATGACATTTTTTTGAAAGGGGGAAGGTGTTCCTGTTTCTGTTATGTTTTAATTTTCAGTTCAATGTTTGTTCCTCTTAAGAGGAAGCTCCTTTAGCTTTTTAGGGAGGTCGATGATGGTTTTGTGGGAATCTAATCTGGAGAAATTTTGTGCAGAGAGTGGACTGACGTATGCACCTTCGCTTGCCGGTTGAGGAATAATGGCAAGTGACAACACGAGATGCGCCAGGAGAAGTGAAGCTATTCCTACTGCACTCGTTCATGGCAGCAGCATGGGTTTTCAGAAGCCACAACCTTTGCATGGGTAATGTTCCAATAGTGACTTTACTGTGATCTGTTTCTCGTTCTTTCTATTTTTTTTATTCGTAGTTTGGGTACCTGAGACCAAATTTCTCTTTTCCTATTTGTCTATTTGTTGGCAAGGAGACAGAGATAAACTTGCCTATAAACTGCACCAAATCTGGAACTATAACTCTTTTTTGATTGGGTACTGGGTAGTACTTTCAATGTGGAACATCTAGATTGCTTTTATTAATGTTACCAGTTTGAAAGGACTTTCAGGGTTTGTTGGGACAGTAGAAAAATTGCAGTTTAATTGTGGTTTTGTAGTTTGCAATTTTCAAATTTACGATTGGGAAAAGGGCTGTTTGGATGCAACAAAGTTACAGTTTAATTGCTGTTCTGTGATTTGATAATTTTCAGAGTTATTATTAGGAAAGAGAGTTGTTTCGACATAAGGGTTAGAATTTCGAAATTTTGGAATTCCACCCAAAATCAAGAAAAGTGGAAAATGCAGGAACATAAGACGGCATTATTTCCTGATTTTGAAAATGCTGAAATAATGACTTCCTTACTTCTTCTTCTTCTTCTTTTTTTTTGGGTTTTTTTTTTTTTTTTTTTTTGTTGTTGTTGTTGTTGTCTTCTTTTGAGAAGATAACTAAAGAAAATTCATTAATAAAAAAAGGGAAATGGAATCCCTGAGCGAAGAACATGGCGGAAGGTCCCTTCCTTGGCCAACTTTGAAACCACAAAGATGTAAACTCTTGGGTCCAGCTGGGTCAACGAAATATTTGCCTAGCTCCCAGAGAATTTATGTCTCGGAATAGTGCTGAGAGAAAATGAGGGGAACAAGCCTCCCTTGAAACCCAAAGCGGGAGCTTCTCGCTTGGACACTCAATCTTGATATCGGAAAAATTAATATCGATTACAATCGAATGAACGATTCCTTAATGGCCTGTTTGTTTCACCAATTACCATGGTAATGTAATCAAAATGTGCAATGATTACAAATTGCTTTACTTGTTTCTTGAAAACATTTGCATTTGACCGCCGATTCTTGTGTTTTGTTTATCTGCAGTAACATTGTAATGATGACATTTTTAGATTAGTTTAATATTAAGTCATCACCAAAATACACCGATGTCGCTGTTTGGTTTTAAGATTTTTGCAGTAATGCCATGAAAAAGTGCACTGGTTACAAATTCTTTTACCTGTTTGCTGATTACATTTGCATTCGACTGACGATTCCCATGTTCGGTTTCGCGGTGCTAAAATCATAATGATGACATGTTTCATTTACAATACTGGGGTAATTGGTGAAATTACACTGGTCTCCTGAAAACATCTGCATTTGACTGTCGATTCTCATGTTTGGTTTATCGGCAGCAAAATTGTAATGATGGCATTTTTAGATTACTTTAATGTCAAGTCATCAACAAAATACACCAATGTTGCTATTCGGTTTTGAGATTTTCACGGTAATGTCATGAAAAAGTGCACTGGTTACAAATTACTTTACCTATCTCCTGAATACATTTGCATTTGATTGACAATTCCCATGTTTGGTTTAGGGGTGCTAAAATCGTAATGATGACATGTTTCCTTTACATTACCGGGGTAATTGGTGAAACAAACAGGCCTTAAGAGCTAGCACCTCAGTCACGAGGGAAGAAGAGGCTATGACAAGGCCTGAAAATGCAAACTTGACTTCACCGTTTCCATTTATAAGGATACCCCCAAATCCCAATGCTTGCCTTTTTCATCCGGTCCGCTAAGGAAACCGGCGATGATGAATCACCAGGCTTGCATCGATGCCCTAGAGGAACTAGGTGTGAACTTGCCCCCATATAACGTGTAGCCAATCTTTGAGAATATTCTCTACCGGGATTCCTTGACCTTGTGATTTTTGCCCATAGACACATGGACTCAGGAATTCTCTCGGCCACCTTTGACTTGGGAAGCTCCTCGCCCTTAAATATTCTCCTGTTGTGTTTGAGCCATAGTTCCCAACATAACACTTGCTAGGGTGCAATGGTTCATACTTGTGCATTGAAAATTTGTACACAGACATAGATGAAACCGAAACTAAATCATCTAAATTATGGGCCCGAATTGTTGAAGGAAACATCTGCCTCAAAATATGATACACATTATTAAGAAGAGAGAGTTTTCCAATATGAAAACTTATAGAAACTTTTCTTTCCAAACAGAGCCTTTAAGTTCTTCCAACTTTTTTCCCCATGAGACTTACCAGCTGGGAGGGGATGCTTGTGAATATTGAGAATATTTTGGAGAAATGGGATCACTGTCATGTCATTGTTTCCCTTTTTCTTCAATTGAATGCATGTTCAAGAAAATAGAAACTATTGCCATTGGTCCAAGGGGCTCAACTGGTATATTGTTGATGCTTATGCAGGAGGACAAGTGGCCCTACAAGGCGCTCGACAAAGGGGCAGTGGACTGCTGAAGAGGTAAGTTTGTATTTATGTGAAAGTGCCCTTATCTCTTTGTCGAATCATGAAAATTAAGATGAGATGTAACCATGTGAGGAATTGTACTTGTTTAAGTGGTGAATGGTATCATGTATTCTATAATGGTAGCGGTGGTTGTAACAGCCACACTTATGGCCATCACAATACGGGCCGTAATGGCCATTTTTTTAAGTAAAAAATGTATCAGCGATTGGCCCTTTGCGACCCCGTATCAGCCCGTCACAGGCCATTTTTTGGCATTACAGTCCTGTATCACTTAACGGGCACCACTGTTAATGTTATGTAGTGGCCATTAACAGTTTTTGAATACCATGATGGTATCTCCCTTCCATGTTACTTTGAGTGGAATTTGAGTAATCACTTGTACAATGTTGGAAGAGTCAATATGCATCTTTTTCACTTCATTGTGCCATTTTCTTAAAGATAGTTTTTTCAGTGTACTGTGCCGTTTTCTTAAAATGTTCAGAAAATTTGGTTTATCCTGTTTGGGTGCATGTGGACAATGCTGAGATTGGTGGCTATGCTATTGGAAGCATGGACTGCTAGTCCTATAGGGAATGCAAAGACAGATTGCTTTGAATATTTGTTTCTAGCATTGTTTTGAGCCATATGGAAAGAGGGAAATGATAGGATTTTCAATATAAAAGTGTGAAAATGTAGACCAGGTGGTCGATAAAGTGAGTAGCTATGTTACTTTTTGGGCGATGTACCACGCGGAGTTTTCAGTTTATAGAAAAGAATTTCTTCGGGGGGATTAGGAAGTTTTCTTATGTAAAGTGGGTGGGTTGGGCTGTAGTTTGCCCTGAGGGTTGTTGTCTCTTGCTGGTTTATTAATAAAGTCTTTCTATAAATAAAAAACATATCTGGCGGTCAGTTTTCTACTAGGGCAAATCTAATAACTGTTATGGTTATAAGGGCTTGTTGGGTGTATTGGTTTGAGGAAGGTAACCATTGGTTGAACTGACAATTGAGCTCAAGTAAAAAAGCCGAATTAAGGTCAATCAACATTTCAAACTAATTTGACAGTCAAATTGAAGTGTGCATGCTCCCCAAGGCAGAAGTTATTGGGCCAGCAGCCATTTGCTGGCCCTCAAATGGACTAAGGTTCTTTAGTTCTCTCTGTTGTATCTTTTCTCAAGTCAGCTCAAGAAGGTGGCATAGGGGTTCAAAGTGGAATCTCGGATATATGGCACACAATACCATGCATTTTTCCTTTTTGGGACTTAAACACTCAACATTTTGCAAAAAATGTCATTATGAATTTTATTCGATTCTGTGCTTCTACTTCCGTCCATCCTTATTTCTTTGGATTGTTTAAAACACTGAAAGGAGAACTTTTTCTTTTTAATGTTAGTTCTCTATCATTAGCTTGGGGTATTCTTTTTCATCTTCGATTTTTATTTTCTTTTACTTTTGGAACTTCAACCATTCTTTTTTTGTTAGCATAATAATTAAGAAAAATATCAACTTTCAAATTTTTTATCTTCACGTTACATGTATTTGTTTTTTTTTTTTGAAGACACAGGGTGACCCCACCTCATTTTTGAAGTGAGACTAATCCCTGCGGATACACGCGATCACCCACAACCTCGTTTCATCTATTTGTAACAGAACTGGAATCAATGCTAGAGTTTTTGTGCCATCAAGACTAGTCCATTTACTTTATTGCATGTTCTTAATTTAGTGGTAAATGCATGTCTTCATGCTTGCTCTCCTAGGAATTGGTTCTCATGGGAACTTTGTGAGAACTTTTGACACGTGATGTGGGCACAAAATCTGGACGGTCCACTATGAGTTTTCTCATAAAACCCCCTAGGCTAACTTTTTGGCCCCATCCAAAAATCTGGTAGGCCATAGCAAAGCGGAAACCCCTAGGCCCTTGATTTGTCTCTCACTTTGCTATGGCCCACCAGATTTTTGGATCAGGCCAAAAAGTTAGTCCTGGGGGTTTCATGAGGTGTCTCAACCAGTGGACTATCCGGATTTTGTGCCCACATCACGTGTCAAAAGTTCTCATGAGTGCATCTGTGTGTGTGTGTGTGTGTGTGTGTGTGTGTGTGTGTGTGTGTGTTCATGTAGATAGTTATATGTAATATATTGACTTTATCTTTCTAACCATTGCCTTACCCCAAAATATTGGGCCAAGGCTATGAGGATGTTGATGATGACGACACTCACCATGTGGTTTTCTGTTAGCCATAGACTGCATGAATTAATTTGTTTTTGTTTGCAGGACACTATACTGTGCAGAGCTGTCCAACGTTATAAGGGAAGAAACTGGAAAAAAATAGGTATCTATATGTTTGCTACCATTTATGGAATTGACAGAATATTTTATTTTATTGCATTAATAAAAAAAAAATAAATTCTGTTATGAGTCCATCATCCATTTTTTTCTTCTTCTCTGGGGATATCTCAATGTTTTCGATTACAGGTTGTCAGTTCCATGTCCTTTTTTTTATTTTATTTTATTTTATACCACATTTAAGATTAATTTTTTTGTGGCCATTTTCTGACTGCTATTTCATCACCTCCAACACTTCGAAAACCCTTTCTTGACCAAGAGAGGCCCCAAGCATGGTGGCTTCACTTCATGTGCTATCTTTTTTAACATTGATCCCTACTTACCAGTATCTTTAAATAAGATAGCTTGAAGTATTGCAGCGAATGTTAATTATGTTTTAACCACTTTTTTCCTTGATCTGGAGTGCGGAAATCTGTTGATTTTTGTTTTGTTTAATTAATAAATTACTGAAGGAATTGTTTCACCTAATGCTGACAGTACTGCTACTTTTTAGGACCCCTCATGGTTGCTTCTTATTCTACATATGGAGAAAGAAATTTCAGTAACTAATCACATCGTGAAGGCATTTATAACTTGTTTTCCACGATGTTTCTTGGTGTTTTGGTCGTGGCAACTTTATGTTAGACCAAGCATGTATCCAAGACATTGCCTATATACTTTCAATTGATTAGATGCTCATCATATATTGTTTTGCCTTTTGCAGCTGAATGTTTTAAGGACCGAACCGATGTTCAGTGCCTGCACAGGTGGCAGAAAGTTTTGAACCCTGAACTTGTTAAAGGACCATGGTCAAAAGAGGTAAGATATTTAGGATGTAATTTCTGTATTTATGGAACCCTTCCCTATCTTTTTATTTCCCTTTTTCTAACTTCTGTATTAGTTGGTGTTCCCTTCAAAATTTGCATTCAATGCATGTGTTGGTTAACTACAGCACAACATTTTCAACAGGAAGATGATAAAATAATTGAATTGGTCAGCAAATATGGAGCGAAGAAGTGGTCAACCATTGCACAGGAACTGCCTGGACGCATTGGAAAACAATGCCGAGAAAGGTGTGTTTGAAAGAAAATTTTTGTACTCAGTAGGACTAATCTTTTTTTTCCCCCTATCAGGGCTTATGCTGTTCAGAAATAGTTTTGGAGGGAATATATTCTGTCCAGAAAAGGCAGGCGTCATTTAGCTACACAATTTACCTTATCATTTGTCAAAACATCTTCTCTTGCTCCCATCAAAGGCGTTCTTGTAATAGCAGCAGTATTGTGTGGAACTCAGAAGAAAAGGTTTAAATTTCCTTGCAAATGCGGAGATGGTCTATCTATTATGCGTGTGCGTTGTAGGACCTTTTTTAAAATTTTTATTTTCTTTCTTTCGGTCATAAACTTCCTTTTTGATTGATTTTACATGTGATTTTTGGTAGAAGGCTTATGCCTCAATGCTTGGCCTTGTAGCGCCTTGCCTGCTCTCTTGTTCTTTGACGATATTGCTTGGAGTTCATCTCTTGTTTTTATGCCTTCTTTCATCTATGTTTCTAGGTGAACTCCTTACTTGAACAGAATCTTTAAGAGGTTTCCTACTTTGGGAGTTCGTTTCTCCCCTAACAGAGTCCTTTTGGGTTCATCTTCTCCAATCCTATGGTTTTTGGGGAATCTTCCTGAATGATAAGGTTGTGGTCATCTGACTGGTTTCCTGAATGCCATTGAATGTGTCCTGGTGCTTCAGCACAGGACCAACATTGTTGGGAAGGTTACTTAAGTGCTTTGAACACGATTCAAACGATTCAATTAGCTGAAGGGGTTAACTTGGTGATGTGTAATGTGTTTCTTTGTTGCACGTTGTTGGTTCTCTCTCTCTCTCTCTCTGTCCTGTTCTTATGGTAGAAATAGAGGATGTAGACAAGCTATCCTGGGAACCACAAAATATTCTAACCACATTTCAAGCTACAACATATTTATCTTTCCAAACTTAACAAATATTATTTATCTTTTCTTTATAGTCATAAGCTTTGAAGCTAGCCGTTGCTTGCTGGGTCCTTTTCAAGGGCGTAACAGATCTGTTGTTAGCAGTTCAAGCAAGCTTTCCTGGGATCCACAAAATATCTCTAACTATATTTCAGGCTACAAAGTATTTATCTTTCCAAACTTAATAAATATTCTTTATCTTTTCTTATTATCTATCTTTTCGGCCTTGATTTTAGCTCTATCCTGGCCTTTAGTGTTTTGAGCCACCATTTAGTTTTTGATTAGCAATACCTAAGTGAAGTTAGGGTAAGATACATAAAATATTATGAATTAAATACCAAATGTAGAAGTATCTTTTGTTGTTAGGTCTCTTAAAAGTTCCTGAGATCTTTTCCTCCCATTGCCACCATTTAGGTACCTACAACAAAATTTTACAAGTTAGCTCTTGCAATATCAAGATATCAATTGCTTATTGTGAACTAATGGAATCTAGAACTTTCTCATTAGTAATAAGTGAGAAATTATATGGTCCTGGTGTGCCTGGTCCATATGAATGGGGCAGATGGTTCACTGATCTGGAGATTGAATGACTGACCTGATGAGCCTCACAGTCGGTGGAGGATGCCACAAAATCTTCCAGAATGGAAGATCCTAACCATCCAATTTCTGGCATTTATGCCGCCCCTTTGTTGTATATTCTCTTAACTGTCTATTTGTAGGCCACTGATCACATGGATGGGATCTTCTGACCTGGGAAACTTTTTGGGTCATCACCAATTCATGATTGGGCCCATCAGACTAGCAGTCTAGTTCACTGAACCATGTGTTCTAAATTGCACAGACACTGGAAGATCATGGCGCTGTTGATATCCTTATGCAGTAATTATCTGAGTATGGTAAGTAACCAGCTTTGAGTTTGTGGCTGTCCTTATGGTTAATATAGTTTATGATGATTTGGTAGTCATGCTTCACTCGGGAATCCTAATCATTTATATGCCTGATTGCCAAAGCTGCTGCCTGTAGCTTTGCTGATGTTTGGTCTTTCAGTCATTTCAATTTTCAAATATGTAGTGTCAGACATCTCCTGTCTTTGTTGAAAACTGAAAACTGTATTCATCGATTTTCACAAATTGCTGAATAAGATAATGGTTATAGTATTATACTCTACATAATTTAGATGATATCCTTTATTTTCCATATCAATAATGTTTAACTAACGCTACATGCCTATTCTGTTGTAACGGTTCCTTTAGGTGTGAGTTACCTTCTCATTTCTCTTTCTAAGTTGAGGATGTAGTGTGGAGCTATATTGCAGTTTGTAATAGAATGGCCATGTTGTTGTTTTTTTTTTCTTCAATGATCTTGTGACCATGAGAGCATGCTATTCATGTGAAGGAATATTTGTTTTCAGGTGGCACAATCACCTTAATCCTGCCATAAACAAAGAGGCATGGACTCAAGAAGAGGAATTGGCACTAATTCGAGCTCATCAAATTTACGGGAACAAGTGGGCAGAGTTAACAAAATTCTTACCAGGAAGGTAGTAATTAAAGTTTCCAATTCTTTCCTCTTAGTAAACATTCTATCGTTCTGTAAAGCTTGTTGAAAATAATAAGGCTTCCTATACTTTGGATCCACTTTTTTCTGTATTCTTGTTGCTCTGGACTTTCATCTTTTAGCGTCTGGATAATTGGGTGTGCTTTAAATTGTTGGTGGAACTGATGTTTCGTGGAGTGGATAACCATTTGTTCCGGAAAGTGTTTGGATCTTAGTTGCACAATGCTTCTAACTAGGTGCTGCACCCGCTTTGAATTGCGCTTCAGACTCATGCTCCCGCTCCTGCTTCCTAGCTGTTTATACTTGCTAACATTTTGAAACAGAAGCTTCCCTACTCCTGCATCCGAGTCTGTTGCCGCTTCGCTTCACACTTCCTGCAACTATAGGCTGGGTCAGTATGTAACTGAAATTGCATCTACGTCTGATATTTCTCTACCTTCTATAGCCAAACTATATGGTTGCATCTGAAAGGCAGTGGGGATATTATCTTGTGGCAGAAAAGAGTTCAGCTCTCCCGCCTTCCTAGGGACATCTAAAGTAGTCTGTCTTCTTTGTTCTTCTTCTTTTAGAATTATTCTATTTGATTTGCATATCAGAACTGATGCTTTTATATTCCGTTTATTCTTTGTAAGCTGAAATCAATCTTTCTTTTATCGTTCATTAGAAGATATGTTAATGAATGTGACTATTAAAGTATTGTTTTGCTATTTGGTAATCAGGACGGACAATGCAATAAAGAATCATTGGAATAGCTCCGTAAAAAAGAAGTTGGCTTCGTACTTGGCATCAGGTCTGACTGAGTATCAAGGTCCGCCTAATTCGGACCTCTCAAACCAATGCACTATATCATCATCTGCAAGGAGACAACAGAACAGTGGAGATAGTGGTTTCAGAGATGGTGCAGAAGTTGAAGAATTATCAGAATGCAGTCAAGGTTCTGCTCCTGTTAGTTGTTCCCAACCTGATTCTGAGATGGGTAATTTAATTCCAGCTCAGGTTAGTGAAGAATTTAAGATAAGAGCAGAAGATGTTCAACAGAACGTGCAAAGTTCTCATTCATCACTGGGTTCTAAAGAATTTTATGCTCCCCTAGAAGAAGCCACATTTTCTGTGCCAGAAATGACATATGTTGTGTCCGTTCCTGTGAATTCCTCCAACCATAGTTTGTTACATGGCGTGGAAAGATCCAGCAGTAAAGCTTGTCTATCAGGCACACATGAATTGCCTAGTACCATGTCACCAGAGGTATTGCAGGAATCACCAGGTTTACTAGAAACATCGAAACCCTACGCTTTGGGTGTTGGAGAAAACCATGAAACAGAATCTGTTCCAATACAAGGCTCTAGTGGATCCCAAGTTCCTAGTTCTGGGGGGAATATCCTTGGTGGCTGTGATAAACCATTGGACGAAGTATTAATATCTAACGGTGATTGTGGGAGAAAAAAACTTCCAGAGGCAGGGATTCATAGAGGCCCTTCTTTGGGAAATCGTGTAGAAGCTTCAAATATCATTGACCTGGATGGCTGTGCAGGTTCTTTATTTTGCCAATCTGACGTACAGTGCTCTGAAATGGCTAGGAGTTTAGCTTCGTGTTCATTGATTTGTCAATCTGACATGCAAGGCTCTGAGACGCCCAAACACTCAACTTCATGTTCATTGATCAGCGATACCTCTGAAATGACCAGAACTTTGGCTTCATGTTCACATCCATATTACCCTATGAAATCATCTGATATGATGGAAGCATCACAGTATCAGAATTTGTTCACGGTAGTTTCCCCATCACTGCTTTGTTCAGGTAATAGTAAACATATATCTAGAAGTGAGAATACTGAAGGTGGAAACATATCAACTGGAACTCAAAACATGGAGCTCGTTACCTACTCATATGAAGGCTTTGTCTATCCACATGGTTCTTTTAATTCTCCCTTCAGAGTGGATAGGTCTGAGGGCTGCATGGTTGCAGAGGGGGATCAAAAGATGGAACCTCCAAAACCCGTGCCAGTGGAAATGCTTTGTTCCATATCTGCAGATGCCAATGAAACCCTTATAAGCATGGATGGAAGCACAGCTGTGCATATAGAGCATCAGGATTCAGGGGGTCTATTTTATGAGCCTCCTCGTTTTCCAAGCTTGGAAATTCCGTTTGTCAGCTGTGATCTCATATCATCTGGAAGCGAGGCATATAGTCCCCTTGGCATTCGGCAATTGATGATGTCTTCTATGAACTGCTCTACTCCTTACAGCTTATGGGATTCACCTTCTCATGATGGCAGTCCTGATGCTGTTTTGAAGAGTGCTGCTAAAAGCTTCATATGCACTCCTTCAATTTTAAAGAAACGGCAACGTGAGCTATTGTCGCCATTCCAAGAAAGGAAGAGTGACAAGAAGGATCTTAACCATGGGTTATTTTCTACGTCTTCCGCCCTAAATATTAGCGACTATTCGTGCCTGGATGTTAGATTTGATGAAAATAGATCTTGTAGAGCCTCTGTATCTGCTATGGATGGTGCACTCTTTTCTCCATTGCATTACCTGAAGAAGAAATCTGTAGCCTCCCCAAGGGAGAAGGAAAATTTCGATCATGCTTCTAGAGACCCAAAAGATGAAGCAGTGCTTCCAGATGCCAGGTCCTCAGACAAAGATTTTGATAAAAGTAATCCTGAGGACAGGATCAAGCAAGGAATTGATGGTTTGGATGCACATATGAAGGCTGATACAGATGTTACAAGCCAAAGAGTGAGTTTCCATTATTTTCTTTGTCTTTTTTCTCTCCCCATCTTTTTATATCTTACAATTACAAGTACTGCTGTGAGGTAAAAATGATAATTGGATGTGGAGGTGTTTTTCGAAACTTCATTCGTTGTAGCCAAATTGCTGTGGTGTACTTATTCTTACAATATTTGTTCTGCCACATAACAATTCTTGAATTATATTTACATCTCAGCATTATTACACTACTATAGCAGTCATTCTCTCCTGGCTTAAGCTTCATGGATGCTCTTTCAAGTGCCTGATAATAGTTATGTGATGTTTTGGCCTTAGAACTGTGTTATAACATCTATTCCCATGACATCTTAATCAGAGGAGACCTTTTTTCTTTGTAGATGTCTGTGAATTTTTAAGTATTGTATAAATAGTCTCCTTTTCTTCTTTTACTCTTGAGTTTTCCCAGTTTGGACTTCTGTGAGAGTCTGTTTGTGTCCTGGTTTTGATGGTTGTTGTATCGGATTTGCAAGTATGACTTAAACCAACGGTACGAATGTCCCATGTAGCATTTGTCTGTGTAACTTTCATTGTTCTTAATCAGAGTTAGTTTTGTTTCTTGCTACTGTTTAATGCATATCTTGGTCATTTTTTGTTTTCTTACTAGCCAATATCTTTGTTGTGTTCACCATTCAAGGAAGAAAGGGGGGGGGGACTTGGTTCTATTCATTTTGCTGCGAGGAAAATGTTTTTTCCATGTGCCTGTACTAGTTTGCTATCGCCATAGTTATTTTTTCCATGTGCCTGTACTAGTTTGCTATCGCCATAGTTGTCAGTTCTGTTAGGTGGCTGTTTTGGTATTTTTGTGGACTGGAAAATGTGGTTGTTCCGTCATTTCCTTTTGTCAAATATACTAAATGAGTTGTATTTTTATTTTAAAATAACAAGGTAAAAATTAGTAAAGAATGCAATCATAATCATCTTAGCCTTTTCTCCTAGAAATTTGGCGTTAGCCTTTAAATTTGAAGATAGGTTAAAAAAATTTATTCTCGGCTTGCTCACCAGTCATCAGTTTTACCCGGGCTCTTGGAACCAGCTTTGGCAGAGGTTCACATTGACACAATTATTGCACACATGCCAACATGGTCCCACCACCCAATATTGGTCCCAGCCCATCCACTGCACACATGCCCCACATGCATGACGGGTAATGATCGAGTAATTGGCTGCACAAAATAGCCAGGAACTCTACATGATCATGATAACACTACATGCCAGCACAGTCATGTCCCATGCTGCATGCTAGCGCGACTATTGCATGCTACCTGCAAAGTGAAATTTGTAAACAGTTGATGCCTAGAGATGAATTCCCTCCTACCAGGTAATAAACACAGCCATCCAAGTGGCACCGACAAATGCACCACCATTGGACTGACTACAGGGAATAACTGAATAACAAGGAGTGGGGCTATCGACGGGTAGGAGTGGTTTTGATATACTGTTGAACCTGTATCTGGATCCGACTATGGGAATTAGTTCAGGTCATGTTGGGTTTTGATTTGGTGCCACATACAAGGTATCAAATATGAATACGATTGGATTTGGTCATCCCATTGGGTCCTGTCAGGTCTAATTTGAAGCACAAATTAGGAGTGCAAGAGTGGAGTTTGATCCAGAATCGGATCTAAGATCAACTCAAGATTCAAGTTTGGATCCAGAACTGGATTCGAGTTTTTACCAAAGCAACCTTTTGTATTTTGAACAATAAATATATAATTAAAACTAAAAGAAGTATATTCGGTACCAGTCCGACCCAATTTCTATTCTCATCTGAGTCCATGGACCCAAACCCACCCAAATATTAATTGGGCCCAAAATATGGATCCCCAGCTCTGATTAAATCAGGTTTGATACATGGATTTGGCCATTCATTGACATCCCTGGCAGGGAGCCTGTTGATGCATCAAACACCCTCACGTGCCAATACAATTATGGCCCACACTACGTCCTGACTGTTGGCCCCATTATTGGAGAAGGAAAATTCACAAACAGTTTTGTTTATACAGTACTGACAAGCTTGCTAGCATAGAAATAATAACTCAAGTAAAAAATATAACACATTAACACATAACAAACATTCAGAAAACATTGCACAATGTGCATGATGTCACACATCCTCTACCATAAAGATATAAACCAGATATCAATAGTTTATTTGTGTAGCAGAGATCAACTGGAAGAAAATTGTCTTCTTTTTTAGCTGAAAACCTTGTAGCCCACATTGCTGGAAAAATAGCAGAAGAAAAGAAGAGGGATACCCCTGCATTACGGGTTGGTGCATAAGAGGAACAAAACTGGGATTTACACATTTTAAACCCCAAAAATTTGGAGAAGGTATTATAGGGGGGGAAGAAGCCTCAAACCCCCCTAAAATTTCCAATGAAAACAGCAAGCCTGAAAACAGTCCAAAACTTCTCCTGGCAAACTAAACTAATGTTTTGGCCAAATTGATAATAAGAGTGTTTAGGTTCCAGAAATGTTTTCTCTGCTCAAGAGGAATTATTCTATTTGAATTTAACGTCATTATTTTTCTTTCTCAGTTGCAGAATTCTACTGGAGTCCTTGCCGAACATGATTCAAATGACCTGCTTTTGTTTTCCCCTCCTGAAGATCGGAATCCTACAAATGGAACCTTGAATAGTGGTGCTAGGACTCTGAGAACTCAACTCTGCAGAAAACTGGATATTACGTCAAACCCTGATGACATAAATGGCCATTCTGAATCTTCATCAGGAGATCCATGTTTTTCCGGCCTTTTTTCTCCTAATCTTGGTGAAGGAAAGCATGACCGCCATTTGATCTCTCCATTACAGGTTACATATGAGAAGGCTGGGTCGTCTAACAATGATGACATTGAAAACATTAGCAGCATGTAAGCCTCATACATATTTCACCTTTGCCTCTTTTTATTTATTTATTTATTTAAATTATAAATAAGTTCTGTTTCCTTTTGTTGTACATAATGACTTCTTTGTTTTCCCAATTTAATCAAGGACCATATGCTACTATATTTTTGAAATTTCCATAGGGTCTGGATTTCATCTAGATTTGTATGCTTTGAATCATATTTCTTCCATGTGAGATGACTTGTTTGGCACCTCAATCATTCAACTTGGAGAAGCTCAATCATGTTATTGGCTGAGAGTCAGGTCATGATATGTGTGAATATATGGTGTGTACTGTCTTAGACAATACTTTCTCTGATTCAGCCAAGCTTCTTTAATGCGAAAAATAATGTTGGGTACTGATTTTGCAGGATAAACTGTTAATTGAAATGATATAGATGTTATAGTTGTGTACTTGGCAGACTATATAGATTATACGAGGAATTATATGGTGTTGATGCATCAGAATGCGAAGGGTCCTGATGTGCCAATTTGTATGTGAAGGCCATGTGTTGAGACTTCAGAGCTTGCAACCCTTGATATGATGGAACCCACAAGAATGGCGCCAAGAAAATCTTGCAAATCAGACATTCTAACCTCAGGATTAGTGGCCCACAAATAAATGATTAGGGTGATAACACAACAACAGTTTGAATTTACAGTAACAGATGGGATGGACAGAATCATCCAATCTGGAATAAGTTTTCATGCATGCTTCATCCATGATGATTTCCATCATCAACTGTCTGGATCACTGAAATACGGACCCCACTCATCCAATAATGGATGCATTAGGCCACTATTCAGGTTTTGATGCATTGAAATATTATAGATATATAAATACGTCATGCTATGCTATTATCTATATTAGCCCAAGAATCAGGTTGATCCACTGGTCAGGGGGGCCAAAGTTTACAAAACAAATGTGCGGCTTAAAAACTTGGCTAAGTTTTCCAACCCATCCACCTGTTTCCAATATTAGGGCCCACATGCTGAGCGCACTAGATCTATTTTTGGGAAAACATGTAGAAGGTCAGACCAACCTGAAGAATGGATTGGATCTCGCACCTATCCGCCATTCTAGTACATCTGTGGCATGTAAATGAGCTTATCGCACACACGTGTGCACTTAAGCAAAGCCTACTATAGAATTATAATATGTGAGTTTTTGACCATTTGCATTTAGCTGATTCAGCATGTGCGACAGCTCACGCGACATTGCAAATGATTGTCATTTTTCCATTTATAGTGTAGTATATCTCACATTATCTACACTGGAAGCATTTTTCTCATCACCAGCTTCAAAAGCCTTCTCCCAGCTATTTGGGGTCGGCTTTGTGGAATGAAAAATTTACCTTTTTATTTTTATTGAATGGAAACTTCACTTGACAAATGGCACTGTACTTCTGTAAACATTGAACTTTTCAACCGACATTTATGAGTGCCGTTAATCTTGAGCCCAAAATTAAGGAATTTTGTTTCCATGTGTATGATGCATTATTTTACATGTGTTTTCCATTACTAAAGATTGTCGAGTCCACAATAGTGCTTTTTACATGTTTTGACATCTGTTTGTATTTGCAACAGCTTTGCTGACACCCCTAGCATCAAAAGAGGTATTGAGTCTCCTTCAGCTTGGAAGTCACCTTGGTTCATGAATTCTCTTCTACGAGGACAGAAATTTGACACAGACATATCATTCGAGGTACTAAACATTTAGTTTTGTTCTCTGCAATGTATAGAAATATGTGATGTACATGATGTAATCCAGACGACTTAATGATAGGATAAGCAGTCTATTAAAAGTTATCAATGCATGCATGAAACAAAATACTCCAGGCTTTAAGAGTTATGATCCTACTATGTACATGTAGGAAGTGAACCTGCACATCGCATTGGAGTCAAAATCCATGGTTTGAAGTTGTCTTTGAGATTTCTATGAATTCCTTTAAGTTGGGGGACTCTGGTTGGCTGACATGGTGAATCAACCGGGGTCTTGCATGAGTTGGTTCACTTTTTTAAAACTCCACCGAGTCAAAATTGTGTAAAAGAAAGTAATGTAAGAGGAGAAAAAAAAGAAAACTGCAAGGCGGATCTTACGTGTGATGCATATGCTCCACGATCCACACGCCAGTGCTAGGGTTTCTCAGAGCTAAGGAAAGGATCTATTGCTCTGATACCATGTAAAAAACGTCGGAATGAAGAAAGAATCCTATTCCATTCAAAAGCAAAAAGAGTAGCGTCACACTTAAGCTAAATACAAGACAATTGGGCAAAAAGACAACTGTGCCCTTACAACCAACCACACCGGCGCTAGGGTCTCTCAGAGCTAAGGATCTATTGCTCTGATACCATGTAAAAAACGTCGGAATGAAGAAAGAATCCTATTCCATTCAAAAGCAAAAAGAGTAGCGTCACACTTAAGCTAAATACAAGACAATTGGGCAAAAAGACAACTGTGCCCTTACAACCAACAAATAATGTGAAAAATCAAATGACTAATAGGCTTCAGTCTAATCCTACTACACTGCATAAAGCATAAAATCTATCACTTCATCCTAAACACTTATTCATCCTAAACACCTATGCTTTTATAAAACATAAAAGCTGGAGAGTGAGATCTAGGGCTCCCAAGCTTGTCAACAAGATACTGAAAGCGAACTCTTCTAACTCCTTTCGGCTACCAGGCAAGACGTGATGGTTTTAAACACCTAAATACCCCAAGTCCTCCAAATTGGCTCAGGAATTGGGTGAGTTAACAATAAAATTTAAAAGACGAAACAGGAAATTGAAGAGTCATGAGACTAACAACCCTTATTACTTTAGGGTCTCTCTCTCACCAGCTCATTCTCAGATGCACATATACCTCAACAAAGAAATGTTGCTTATGTACATAGTTGTTAAGGCCTTAGACTTTAAGAAGTTACTATGCTTACCAGAGCATTTTTTGCTAATGAACTATCGTGTTGTAATTTTTTCTCAAGCATGCATGAGGACTAACTATCGTCCTAGAGCTACATTCATCATTTGATTAGTTCCTCTCAACCATGTTTCATAGTCTGCATAAGTTTGTTCTTTGGGCTGGAAAGTTTAGTGGAAAGAAATGGTGTGGCTGTGCAGGACCCACTTCAATTATCATATGGTTGATTTTGTGAGGAAAACTTTTGGAGTCGGCTGGACCTCTTATTTCACTGGATAGATGAAAAGTGAACTAGTTAGGTGATTCCTGAGAGAGGCCCATATTGTGACATCCTCTAATCTCCACTGCATGTGGAAACCATTCACTTGACAAGACTTGCTGAGCATGAGACACGTTTAACAACATGTATCGTAAGATCCTAATTGTATGTCATGTGGAGCAATTGGCCACTTCTATTTAACAGTTCATGTGCAGGCCAGAGATTGTATAGCTAGGATATTTTGGTGAGTGCAACTTTCCACCGTTGCACTGCAGGGCCCTCTCAGTGAATGGTTCTGATTACAGAGGGTGGTGCTGTGCATGGTGGAGGTTGGAGCAGGTTACAATTTTGGTTTTTGTTGTACTCACTGGAATTATTTTTCTCCTTCGAGCACTTGTTGATGGGTTTTATCTTTTCTTTTCGTTTTCCCCTTATCTTGCAGGAGATAGGATACTTCTTCAGTCCTGGAGAAAGAACCTATGATGCGATTGGGCTGATGAGGCAGTTAAATGAACAGTCTGCTTCTGCATTGGCTGAGGCTCGGGAGGTTCTTGCAAGTGGAGATACTGAAGTGGCAGATTCACATGCAAATGAAAGATCCCGTTCTGTTCAAAATCCATTGGAAGAGGACAATCAGTTCCTAGACAATGAGGTCGAAAATCTCATTTCTTTCCCACCTGGCGCCTTGGTATGATCTCCATATCCTTTTTTATACTTTTCTTGAAGAAATTGTTTTATTTCCTCCTTGTTGTCAATACTCATATTGTCTAGCTTGGCTGCCCCTCGCAGCCCTCATATACACCTAGGCACCTGGAACTTGTGCTCAAGCCATTTCATTGGGGGGCGTTCTTAGTCTTGATGATTGCCCATGGTTCAAGGGACTGACTAGGCAATTGCCTAGTAACTTACCCAAGGTTTACATAGATCGTTAGTCACTCTGGTATGTAGTAAGGGAACCGGTATGCGGCATTCTACTCCCCCCCAGTACGTGTTGCGCTAGGGGTAGGGTCATGTTGGGTCCCTTGAATACATACACTAAGTATATGCAAATATAGCTTTATATACGAATTGATGTTGTAATTTATATATGAAATGATGAATATTGTGATAGATCCTACATATGTAATATTATATTATATGCATGCCATTGTATACATCTAAGTATAAATATGTACATTTTAAATATTAGTTTACATCACAATTTAATCAACACTAAGAGCATAGAATCATAATTTTGGATTGGTAAAAATAATGATCCGGGTTGCAAATAACCCCGAATCCAGATCACAAGATTTGGAATAGAAAACGTTGGGGGATGGCAATTTAGGTAAAACTTTGCATTTACCCCACCACCTAGTGCCCAATGCTCGTGGAAATGGAAATGAGTGTTCTTGTTTGTGTGTGGGTGTGCACGTTTCCTTAATCCTTTTAACCCCAAAAACTTCCTCATCAATCTTTATGAAATCTAATTTATTGGAATCCTGTCAATTGTGTTCTTAGGGTTTCTTTTTAAATTTTTAATTTTATTTTTAAAATCTTGTGTTAGGTTGTCCTCGAGTTTTTTGTTGGACCTTCTCTCACCCCATGGCACCTCTCCATGCACATCACTAATTTGGTCACATATGCCAAACTTGTACGTATATGGGGGCATTGGAGCATTGTATAAGACTATAAGTTGGGTCCCATGGTGCAGATGCTTCGCCATTCCTGCACCCAAATCTAATATGCTTCACTTCATGCTTTGTGCAACTATAGAAGTGCCTGACGATGATTTTTCAGCATTGCCATCTAACATGGCACAGATGCATGACTACAACCCATGCCAAACTGGCAGGTGTGGAGTATGTAGAGGTGCATGTGGGCTTAGAAGAGCTCTTTAATTCTAAATACTGGGTAGCATGTATTTACCATGTGAAGGTTATGACTGGCGATGGTTTTTGTATGATTTACAAGGCATTATATCTGATTGTTATGTTAGATATCTTGTTTATACCTACATTATGAGTTACTTCCATATTTTTGTTTACTTCCATATCATCTATGCATGTATTTGCTACTCAGTTCCATATTGCTGTTGTTTTATAGGATTTTATTTATCGTATTACTTTCCTGACATGAAATTATTCTCCTGTTTCACTCTGTTTTTTTTTTTTCTTTGTGAAATTTCTACCTATTTGATGGGCAACACTAGTCTATATTTGGTGTTCTGACTACCTTGCATGCACACATATCTGCATGCATCCATACATATATGTCTAAACCATTCGTTGATGTGTGGGCTCATCCAAAGTAGAGTTGCTTGAATTTCAAGCTGATCAATCAGAATCAGAACATCAAAGTTAACACATAAGAGCAGTGGACTTTGGTTTGCTTTTCTGGGAAAATCCCAAAACCTGCATGCATGCATACATCTATGCCTGCACCATTCGTTGATGTATGGGCTCATCCAAAGTAGAGTTGGTTGAATTCCAAGCAGATCAATCAGAATCTGGAAATCGAAGTTCACACATGCCAGTGGACTTTGGTATGCTTATCTTAGAAAATCCAAAATCCATCTTTCCACGGAAAAGTCACCATTTGCATAAATCAGGCAAACAAATCTGTGTTGTGTGGGTACATCTGTGTGCTCACCATGCACCGATGCGTGTATGTGTGGGGTCAGCCAAAATAGAGTTGGCTGAACTCGCTAGCCGATCAATCAGAATTTGAAATTAAATTTAATACATGCCAGTGGACTTTGGGTGCTAATCTTAGCAAATCCAAAAACCATCACACTGAAAAATCACCAGTGCACAAATCATGCAACCAAACTATATCTGCTCCATCTTCAAAAGAATAAAAATCTGTATGTGCCCTAGTTTGGTGCCTTACTATTGTTATTCTTTTTTCCAGATAGAGCGACGTGTTCTTGATTTCAGTGGTTGTGAGACGCCGGGCAAAGGGGCAGAGGGCAGGAAACCAGATGGGGTAGGGACTTCAGTAAGCTTTTCAAGCCCATCGTCCTATCTGTTAAAAGGTTGCCGGTAGTAGGCTTTGGTCAACTGCTACAGGAAGCTTTTCAAGGGCCCTCCAATCTATCATTTGAAAGGTTATGAACACTGGAAGGTAGCGCCATGCTGCAGAAAAACTTCTCAACCGACCCTTCCAATCCAATCAGGGGCCGCAGTCTGTAGAAGATCATCATTACCCCACTGCAGCTTCTTGAATCCGTTCCATCTTTAAAGGGTTCTCGTTAGCGGGTTCTAATGTTAACCCCCCTTTGTAACCTCTCATGGCCCCCGTTTGGGCCGTCGCTTTCTTATGGGTAGTAGAGCCGTCATT
Organism: Magnolia changhungtana; assembly: GCA_030180095.1. Classification (NCBI taxonomy): domain Eukaryota; kingdom Viridiplantae; phylum Streptophyta; class Magnoliopsida; order Magnoliales; family Magnoliaceae; genus Magnolia; species Magnolia changhungtana. The sequence goes on along the minus strand of JASAUF010000444.1, from coordinate 20,778,698 downwards.
TGCATTTCTTCTGGCAGGTGTGTTGTTCTTCAGTGCTCTGCATTGACCACAGTCACCGGCTTCTTCAAGCCACAATGCCTATCTTTTGAAGCAGTGCTGTTAGCGTGTCTTATGGTCAACCGACTAGGGAGGGTGGCTGTTAGCAGGCTTTTATGGCTAACCTACTTCTGCTGCATATATCTGTGTATTTTCTGTTTGGTGTCAAATTCATATGAAATCAATTCATAGCTTGTCTATTGCTTTTGTAGTCCCTTCTCAAATCAAAGACATATTGTATGATTATCTCTTGAAGATAAATGTGTATTTTACATTCCTTGCATTGGAGTCCCTTTCTTATGACGGGTTTCAATTTGATCTATCTTTCTTAAAAATGAAGTAAAAATCGATGAAATTCCAGTAAATGTAAGGGTTGAGAAAGAAAAAGTTAAATCCCTCTTTTTCTTTAATTAACTTCCAGATCCAATAATGCTCGGGCTTCAACTGGAGGTGTTATTTGATACTCTGGCTCTGTATGCCACTAGATATGCTGGCAATTAGAAATTGTGTAAACTAGGTAAACCGACTAAATCGTAGAATCCACCGTAGCTTAGTTACAGTCTAAAAATCAATTTGGTAGAACAAACCTGACCTCTGATTTGTGGACACCTTTTTTTTATTTTTTATTTTTTTATTTTCCTGGAAATAAGATCATTTAACCGTCCAATAAATGTCTAGCAATCTGATAGTTGGATAACCAAATAAAAGTAAATTTTGGTTCATAATTCATCTAAACTGGTACCCATAGTTTGGACGGTTCATTTTATATGCCACCCGTGCAATTTTTCAGTAATTTCAAACTGCCGGCCCATCATCCATCATTTTCTGCCAGTGTATCAAAGTATTTCTCTTCAACGAGAGGATGTGATTATATATACAGGTAGAGTATACTGATCTGTACGCATAATCCAGTGTACATATGGCAGACATACAAGCGCTTAATGTATGTTAGTATCTGCTGTCATACAATCCTCGTGCATGGGGCACATTAGATTCAGAGCAAATCATTTGGTGGGTTTTGCCCACTGATGTGGACCATCAGTCATTTTTCCCTCCGACCATCCATATGTAATCCTTCAGAGCTCCAATCAGGAGGTTGGGGAATTGGAATGTCTAAAACAAGGTAGGGCCCACCAGATGAATGGTCTGGATCTTGTACACGCGTATGGAATCGAATGCTAATAGTAATTTTTTTTTTAAAAAAAAAGAGGTCTTAACACCGGATCGTCTCCCATTCCGTCTGTACACGGCCCGAATGAGAAATTTACGACTGTGGCCCCCACCTTTTATCCAGCGGTTTTTTTGAAGCAATACAAATTTAGAATACTCACTTGGACCTCCTCGAACGGAGTTGGAATTTCAGGATGAAAATACCTCTACCTTCCTTTTTAACGCTCCTCCAACCGAGAGTTGCACGAACGGCTCGAAAGAGATCAAAGTTACGTGGCCCCACAGCTATGTATTTATTATATCCACAACGTTCATCCATATTTCGAGATCATTTCGGAGCATTATCCCAAAAAAAAATCATATCCAAAGATCAACTGGACCACACCACAAAGAGCAGCGGGAAAATTGATTTTCACCGTTAAAAATTTTGTAGTGCCCACCATGACATTTATTTTCCATCCAATCTATTCATAAGGTCACAAAGGTCTGGATGAAGAGGAAAAACAAATTTCATAATGATCCAAAACTTCAGTAACCCCTAAAAGGGTTTCAATGGTAGACGTTCAATTCCTCACTGTCTTTTACAGTGTGGTCCACTTGATACTTAGATCTATCTCATTTTTCGTTTCAAGTCTTAATATGAGCTCGCCAAATAGATGAACGGTTTGGATATAACACAAACCTCATGATGAGACCCACAAAAGTAATTAAGAATAATAAAAAAAAAAGGCGGCGCTGTAGCGCCAGTCTGGCAGATTTTTTTTACTAACGGGACAACTTTTCTCCCTTACCTTTTTCTCTAATAGATAATTACGTAAATATGTATATATAAGAATATAAAAATATTTTTCTATCTTTTAATTCATTTCTTTGTCTAAGTATTTAACAAGCATATCTCCTAAATTAGAATGTTTTTTTTTTACACATGCCCACGTACCCACACTAGGGGAATTTCACCACCTATGGATACTCAAATGCTTGACCGGGTGTTGAAACTCCTAAGGGCCCGTTTGGCCGGGTGGATTGGAAGGGATTTAATGGTATTCGGGTGGGTGGCATGGATTTCTAGGTAATGATGGTGTTATCAGTGGATTGTCTTGAGATCCATGGAATTGCTATATCCCTAGATTGCTACATCCAGTATGTTTGACACGCCTGGCCAATCTGGGGATTAAACCTTCTCATCCCTTTCAATCCCACGAACCAAACACGTTACAGGCAAATTTGAACGGATTAGGGTGGATTGGATGGGATTTAAAGGTATTGATGGTGTTGTCAGTGGATTGTCCTAAGATCCATGGGATTGGGATCAGATCACCGACACTCTGTTTGGCACCCTCGGCCAATCCGGGATTTAACTTCCAATGCCATCCAATCCCTTCCAATCCGACCAGCCAAACGGGCCCTAATAGTCTACCACCCGAGCGGGACAAACATGAAAATGAGCGGGGCAAACATGAAAATCAGCGAGGCAAACTAGAAAAACAGCCGAGCAAACTGAAATATGAGTGAGGCAAAAAAGAAAAAATAGTGGGGCAAATAAGAAAAACAGCGGGGTAAACTGAAATATGAGCGGGGCAAACTAGAAAAACAGCGGGGCAAACTGAAATATGAGCGGGACAAACAAGAAAAACAGCGGGGCAAACTAAAATATGAGCGGAGCAAACAAGAAAAACAAAGTAGGCAAACTGAAATATGAGCGGGGCAAACTAGAAAAACAGCGGGGCAAACTGAAATATGAGCAGGGCAAAGGGCAAACTAGAAAAATAGTGGGACAAACTAAAATATGCATGAGCAGGACAAACAAGAAAAACAGCAGGGCAAATTGAAATATAAGCGGGGCAAATTAGAAAAACGGTGGGGTAAACTGAAATATGAGCGGGGCAAACTAGAAAAACAGCGGGACAAACTGAAATATGAGCGGGGAAACAAGAAAAACAGCGGGGCAAACTATATTAGTCGTGGTTGTCATGTTATATGGGTCGTAGTTGTCATGTTATATGTGTCGTAGTTGCCATATGGGCCTCATATGGGTCGTGGTTTGCATTAGTCATAGTTGTCATGTTATGGGTCATGGTTTGCATTAGTCGTAGTTGTCATGTTATGGGTTGTGGTTTGCATGGGTTGTACTTGCCATGTTATATGGGTCGTAGTTGTTACGTTGCCTGGATCATGGTTGTGGTTTTCAACGTGTTCACTTCCTTTTCTACGAAATCATTGGTACTATAATTTAAGGTCCACAATGGGATGATCCGATCCATCCACCTTGTCGGATAGCTCGCTGTGGGGCCAAAAAGTCCTGACTTGGGTAGTATCATGGATGCTTTACCCCTAAATGACATGACAAAAAGGATGGGCGGCATAAATTATGGACGACGTGGATTATGAACGGCATAGATGAAACACATACATCATGGTGGGGCCCACAGAGCATCGAGCACCAGCCATTGGGGGGGGGGAGTAGTCAATCTGTCACTTTCTCGGGGTTGCAAAAAAAAGGTAACTTTTTATTCACTCCAGGACCGTACGACTTCTAAAACAAGGATTGATGCATTTTTGTCTGAAACAATATCCAAAGCTTGTCAGAAGGCAACTCTTGGGATATTTGAAAGGTTGGGGAGTAGTCAATCTGTCACTTTCTTGGGGTTGTAAAAAGAAGGTAACTTTTTATTCACTCCAGGACCGTACGACTTCTGAAACAAGGATTGAGGCATTTTTGTCCGAAACAATATCTAAAGCTTGTCAGAAGGCAACTCTTGAGATATTTGAAAGGTTGAATCTCATTAGGTAATTTGACCAAACTTGGAGGTCAGTATTCCCTAATGTTAATTCCACTTAAATGCACTTTCATACCATTTAATTATGTGTTTTAAACTGGGGGTTTCCAATCCCCTCTTTGAGGGGGTTTGTAATCCATGGTGCGAGCTTGGATTACACTTAAAATCATTTCAATAGTTGTAAGTGTATGTTGAGGGTCAAATATTGCATATCAGACCCTATTTATTGCCTGAATTTACGGATATAGTACTGATTAACGGTTTGATTTAATCGTGTTTTCGATGCAGGATGTATTTAGGAGCTTAAACTAAAATTTGGTACTAAAAGTGTGGATTTGATGCTCAGAATTCACCAGAGCAAGGGACGGACCCCAGGGTACGAAGATCAACGGAATTACATGCCAAAGACCCGAGAAAATCAAGAAACTGAAGCTCAAGTGGCCTGAAAGTCGATAAAATGTAAGATCACGATCCGTTCGGCCCGAAACTTCATACATACACAGGACCATAAATGAACCGTACACGCCGAATCATAGCTCCTGGATCTCTCGTGGAAGTGGCCCAACGAACATATCAACCCATAAACCATTGATTTTGGGTCCACCATTATCTGGATATGCTTCAAAGTTGGTTTTGACGATTTAAATGATATGGCGGAATGGATGGATTCTGAGTGATTTCACGAAAACATCAAGGTGGGACCCGGGGCCATTTGCGTGAGTGAGAGTGCACATCGGTGCACTCACATTGCACCGAGTCAACAACGCAGCTTGATCACAGCTGAGCGTTCGGCCGCGTCCGCCCGACTTCGAAAAGAGGGTCTCTGTTCCGTTCGCATCGCAGCGTCCGCCGATTCATCGGTGAGCCACCATCATCATCCTATTCTATGATCCAAACCGTTCATTACATCCAAAAACCGACCGAACCCGGATCTTCACTCGATTTTCTCGAATATTACAAGTACATGTAGTCGTCGACGCATTGGATGGCACTAAACAAAAGTCCGTGATACACCACAAGATGGGATCCAAAACCATACATTTCTCGACCGAAATTCGAGTGGAATTCAAAGTGACGGCGTGGATTTCTCAACCAACACTTATCATGGGCCCCACCATCGTCACACATCGGCATTGCGAGATTTGCGTCCGAGAAAACCGGCCGTTGTGGGCCATTGTAGATCAAAGAAAATTCGGATTGATAATCTAGACCGTTCATTGGACTCGCATGGTACATATTTCCCTTTCCTAGGTGACGAAAATTCAAGATACATTGGAGATTGATTTTTAACTGTTCAAACTTTGAATCTAAAACAAGAACATTCCATGGGCCACACTAAATCTGAATCAAATCAGCTCCATGTCTCACCGAAAATCCGACGTGAGTCTAATGGACGAGTGGATTTCGTTTGAAAGATGTGGATCTTGGGCCCACTAACACCACCGACTCCAAGATTCGCAATGACTATATACGTACGCCGTCCAAATGCTCAGTAGGCCATTGGGTGATCACAATCACGGTCGGATCTCTGATCCGAACCGTTGCATATGGAGGTCACAACCCCGTCCCCACGGCCATATCGAATCCGGATCGCTAATGTCACAAATCCTAGCAGATGCTCAAGTCTGTTCCAAGTTTTGCCTGCGCAATCCACCTTTTCGTCAAGAATCGCAGCTTTCTCTCCCACTTCCTACCGACGACCCTTTGTTGCTATAAAGTGCAAGAAAACGTGAGAAGAGGCAGCCGTGGAGGCTTGGGGATTATGTGGGGACGGGGAGCAGGGACGTGGAGCTGAGGAGCAAGTTTGTTTTATTTTTATTTTTATTTTCGTTTTCTTTTCTTCCTTTTCTTTTGAGATTTAGTCCACCATGTCTAGGTGTGGCTAAACCTCTTAGCTAGGGCTAAGAGGTGAAGCTTGTAGCGTGATGGGAGGCCTCTTTTCTTGTGCCTTTGTTTAGATTGAATTGATGTTAATTTGAGTTTTTATTAAGGAATGTTTTCGGTCTTTAATGGTCATTTGTGGTAAATTTACAATAGGTCTACGATGGCTTTGAGCATGTTCTTTTTCTCTTATGTTTATGACGTCGTAAGCCCATTGTTCACCATCGCTCCCTGAGCATGGTTGGATGTCGGTACCCTTCCTAACCTTCATACATTGATTGGTTGGTGATTAGTTTAATTCTGTTGTTTGCTTTGTCTCCTGGGCATGGTTTGGTAATGGAATCCATTCTAATTCATATACCTCTCATCTCTTGAAAACTATATCAACATCAGTTCATTTGATTTCCATGATTTTTTATACAGGCATAAGATCTCCCTGATCTCTACAAGTGGATCCTCTGAATCCCTAGTTTCCCTTCTTCTGAATTTCTCTTAAGTCTTAGATAATAATCTTACAATTATTCTTCAAATTATAATTGGTTTAGATTTCATCTTATTCTAGTTCTATTTCTACTTAGTTTCAGATAACGTACAGGTTTCAGTCCCTTGGGATTCGACCTCAGTCTTACCGAGTTTATTACTACATCACAACCCTATACTTGGGGAGTGAACAGTGTAACATGTGTATCACTACACACTATCATTCTATTGGGCACATGGCCCACTAATAATGATCAGCACCGTCCAAACATTGTCCATGTAAATCAACGATTAAAAATCGTTGGTTAGTCACTTAGACATGATCTCGTGCTTGTGGCCCATCTAAGACTTGAAATTTCATCATTTTCGGGCAAAACATATATTTCAGTGGGCTTATCACAACCATTGTGTCAAAAATTACATATCTCACCAATTAGATATATTAAAGTTGATTTAGTAATTAAATTCAAACTCCTGTAAATATACCATGGATAGGTACTTCTGGATTAAAGTTGATTCACAATCCATGGTGCCAAACACACTGTGAGGATTGCTAATCCATGGGGGTTGTAATCCAAGGGGTTCTGAATCCATGCTCCCAAACCGGCCCATAAGAGAGGCTTTTGAATTTTTAAAAGACCACATACAAACAATGGCTAACAAATAATGCAATTCTACACATCAAGTGGGCCAGAGAAAGGGCTGGGTTTAGCCTAGGTCTGGCTTCAGTCCGGCCTACTTTGGACTAGGTTCAGTGACCATAGCTATCACCCAGATCCATAGCTCAATTGGCAGACTGAGTGGAAATACCTCGTTTTTATACTTGAGGTCTTGGTATCGATCCCAAGAGCGGGGCAAGCATGAAAAGAGCGGGGCAAACATGAAAATGAGCAAGGTAAGCATGAAAAAGAGCGGGTAAATCAAGTATGAAAACTAGAAAACAATGAGCAAACTTAAGTATGAGCGGGACAAACTAGAAAAAAAGTGGGACAAACTGAAATATGAGCGGGGTAAACTAGAAAAACAGCAAGGGAAACAAGAAAAATAGTGGGGGAAACATGAAAAATAGCGGGGGAAACTAGAAAAACAGCGAGGTAAAGTAGAAAAAAATGGGAAACATGAAAAATAATGAGCAAACTAGAAAAACAGCGGGGAAAACATGAAAAATAAGAAAAATAGCGGAGGAAACATAAAAAACAGTGGGGGTAACTAGAAAAACAGCTGAAAAAATATGAAAAAACAGCGGGGGAAACTAAAAAAATAGCAAGGAAAACATGAAAAATAATGGGGCAAACTAGAAAAATAGCGAGGGAAACATGAAAAACAGCGGGGGAAACTAGAAAAATAATGGGAAAACATGAAAAACAGCGAGGGAAACATGAAAAACATGAAAAATAAGAAAAACAACGGGGGAAACATGAAAAACAGCGAGGGAAACACACTGTAAAAGTAACGATTGAATGCCTACCTTTGAAAGCTTTCTGGAGTACACAATAGTTTTGGGTCAAACTAATGATTTTGTTTTTCATTCATCTAGGATCGTGTGACTTTAGGAACAAGTTTAATGAAAAATAAGGATCTCAATGGTCTTTAGAAAAGTTTCAACAGCGAACATCATTATCCTCGTGTGTTTCACATGGTCCACTTGAGCTTTGGACATGCTTCCATTTTAGACTCATGCCCTAAAATGAGATTTAAAAAGGGATGACCGACATTAATAAAACACACACATCGTTGTGGGCCCCATACAGTCCAATTATCAAAGATATTAGTGGTGTTTGGCTCACCATACAAGCCCACTCGAATGGATAGGGACCCCACTACTTAAGTTATGTTCGAAAAACTTTATGGGCCCATCATGATAGATGTGTTTTATCCATGCTAGGTGCCTGTCCATTTTACCAGCTCATTTTATAGTATGAGCACGAAAGTGATGCAGGTCTTAACATGTGCAGCTCAATGTTTTTTATGTTTCCCTCGTTGTTTTTCATGTTTCCCCTGCTGTTTCTCATGTTTCTCCTGCTGTTTTTCTAGTTTGCCCCGCTGTTTTTCATGTTTGCCCGCTATTTTTCTAGTTTGTCCCGCTGTTTTTCATGTTTCTCCCGTTGTTTTTCATTTTTGCCCCGTTGTTTTCATGTTTGCCCCGCTATTTTTCATGTTTCCCCCGTTGTTTTTTTAGTTTGCCCCGCTGTTTTTCATGTTTGCCCCGCTGTTTTTCTAGTTTGTTCCGCTGTTTTCATGTTTTTCCCGCTGTTTTTCTAGATTCCTCCGCTGTTTTTCATATTTTCCCCGCTGTTTTTCATGTTTCTCCCACTATTTTTCTAGTTTGCCCCGCTATTTTTCACATTTTCCCCGCTGTTTTTCTAATTCGCCCCGTTGTTTTTCATGTTTCCCCCATTGTTTTTCTATTTTGCCCTGCTCATATTTCAGTTTGCCCCGCTCTTTTTCATGCTTACCCTGCTCATTCTAGTTTGGATCCTTACTCTTGCTTGCCCCACTAAAATTAGCTTCTCCTGCCCCAAAATCATATATGGTACGTTAAGTAAATCATTCTAGTTTGGATCCTTACTCTTGCTCGGGTGGTAAACTCTTAGGAGTTTCAACACCCGATCAAGCGTTCGAGTATCCATAGGTGGTGAAATTCTACTACTGTGAGTGTGTGGGGGTGTGTGTGCGTGTGTAAAAAAAAAATCATTCTAGTTTAGGAAATATGCTTGTTAAATACATAGACAAAGAAATAAATTAAAAGATAGAAAAAGATTTTTATATACTTATATATATATATATATATATATATATATATATATATATATATATATACACACACACACACACACACATAATTATGTTTTAGAGAAAAATGTAAGGAAGAAAAAGTTCTCCCTAAAAAAAATAAAAAATCGCTAGATCGTTCTTGTCACCGCTTTTGCTTGGTTTACAGATCTTGCTTGCGACGTATGTGTTGAATTTTTTTTTTTTTTTTTAGTGTTGCTTTTGTGGGTCCCATCATGAGGTCTGTGTTATCTCCAAACCGTCCATATATTTGGCAAGCTCATATTAAGGCTTGAGACGAAAAATAAGATAGATTTAACCGTCCAAACCGTCCATATACGCGGCAGTACCGCCGAACCATCCATAATTATGTATAAGAGAAAAATTTAAGGGAGAAAAAGTTCTCCCTAAAAAAAATAAAAAAATCTGCTAGACTGCCGGGCACTGCCACCGGTTCGGCGGTACTATTGCGGCAGTCTGTGTTGAATTTTATTTTTTTTTAGTGTTGCTTTTGTGGGTCCCATCATGAGGTCTGTGTTATCTCCAAACCGTCCATATATTTGGCAAGCTCATATTAAGGCTTGAGACGAAAAATAAGATAGATTTAACCGTCCAAACCGTCCATATACGCGGCAGTACCGCCGAACCGTCCATAATTATGTATAAGAGAAAAATTTTAAGGGAGAAAAAGTTCTCCCTAAAAAAAATAAAAAAATCTGCTAGACTGCCGCGCACTGCCGCCGGTTCGGCGGTACTACTGCGGTAGTTTGTGTTGAATTTTATTTTTTTTTAGTGTTGCTTTTGTGGGTCCCATCATGAGGTCTGTGTTATCTCCAAACCGTCCATATATTTGGCAAGCTCATATTAAGGCTTGAGACGAAAAATAAGATAGATTTAACTATCAAGTGGACCACACTGTAAAAGGCAGTGGGGATTTGAACGTCTACCATTGAAACCCTTTAAGGGGTTTAAGAAGTTTTGGATCATCATGAAATTTGTTTTTCCTCTTCATCCAGGTCTTTGTGACCCTATGAATGAACTTAGATGGGGAGGATTTCTCACAAACATCACAGTGGGCTCCACCTGAGTTTCTAATGGTTGACGCTCATTCAACACTGTTTCTTGTAATGTAGTACGCTTGAGATTTGGATATATCTCATTTTTGGTCTCATACCATAAAATGATCTGGAAAAATAAATGGATGGCATGGATGAAAAGAAAACATTATGGTGGGGCTCACAGGCCATCGACGATCTACCATTGGCGGGTGGCAGGAGTACCCAATCCGTTTCCGTGAAAAGGAGGGGTATTTTTGTCCTGAAATTTGTCGTCCGTACAAAGAAGTCTAAGTGCGTATGTTAAGTTTGTAGTGTTTCAAGAATATCCAATGGATAAAAGGTGGGGTCCACAGTCATAAATTTCTCTGGCCCGAATCTAGGAGGTATTTTAAAATGGTATTTTTAAAATTCCCATTTTGAAACATGTGTTGGTCTACTGGCCCACCATGTTTGGCCGTGGGAAGATAGAATCGTACACCGCCTGTAGTCTTTTCATGGGGTAATTTTTTAGTATAGACGTAACATTCCATTCACAGACAAAACCTATTTTACCAATCTAGACTTTTACCTGTACCGATGAACCAATAAAAATGAAAATACCCTACTCTTTTGGCTGCTTTTATCTGAAATTTAGGAGTATTTTTGTCTAAAACTCCCTTTTTGTACCTAAAAAATCTACTTTTATAACATGAGTTTTCAGTCGTTCGGAGAAAAAAAATCATAAAAGGAAAGCGTTACGGTGCTAATTTTTTCTACAAAATATGCCGAGAAAAACTTCATACTCTGGCAGAGTGTGATGGATGATAGGCAGGCACTTATAAATTACTTTGAAATTGCTTACGTGGGATGCATATAATTCAAATTAAACCGTCTAATTTATGTATAAAAGTCTAGATGTCTCACAAAGCAATAATTACGTTTATTTGATTATTTTACTATTTAATTTGATGACATTTATTGGACGGTTAAAAACGAAAAATATCCACTGGTCTTATTTCAACAGACAGGTGCCTACATTTTGGCGGCCAGGATTGTGCAACGGATCTAATTTTTGGACTGTAAGTTGGAGATTGATTTCCACAACTTACCCAGTATAATTTCAGTTAATGAATGCCACGTATACCATTCAAAGTGCCTGTGTATCAAGCGTCCTACACTGCCGAAGTATCAAATAACTTCCAAAAATGACATGTTTTGCTGCCAATGATTTCTTATTATTTAAGACTAGGATTCCGTTATAACGGTCAAAGTTCATGCCATATTCCGGGGGTATTCTCGGAATTCTAGCTCATTTTAGCTCCTCACCTAGTGGTTGCAATTGATGGTTGAGAGGGCGTTTTTAACTGAAATCCAGTAACACGTGTCACACTATCAGGGCAGTCTATTGATAGGCCAGTCTCTCTTCCAAATTCCAATTCCCCATTTCGAATTTTGACTGATAAAAAAAAAAGGAAAAAAAAAAAGTCAAAATCCCTAATTTTCGGACGCGGATTGGCTACTACCCCGCCAGGCCCCAGATAGAGACGGACGGTACTGGTAGGGGATCTGTGGGGCCCACATTGATGTATGTGTTTTATCCACGCCGTCCATCCGTTTTTAACAGATCATTTTAGGGCATGAGCCCAGAAATGAGGCTGATCAAAGTCTTGTGTGGGCCACACAGGAAAAGGTGGGAATTGACCGCTTATAGTTGAAAACATCTTGGGGGCTACAGATGTTTTGGATCAAGCTAATATTTATGTTTTCCCTTCATCCAGGTCTGTGTGACCTTATGAACAGGTTGGATGGAAAATAAACATTACGGCGGGACCTAGGAAGGTTTCAACGGTGGGCGTCATTTTCACCACTCCTTTCTGTTGTGTGGTCCACTCAACCTTAAATCTACTTTATTTTTGGGTTTATGCTATAAAATGATCTTTCAAAATGGATGGACGGTGTGGATAAAACACATACATCAAGGTGGGCCCCACAGAGCCCCTTGCCAGGACCATCCGTTAGGTCCTGGTGGAGGTGGTTTCCAATTCTCGCTCCTAATTTTTAATGATAGAGAAAGAAAAATGTACCCTTGGCATTTGTTACAATGACAAACACGTCCCTATGCATTTCTTACGGAAATGCCATTTATTAGACAATGGAATTACAAGAGAGCCATTCGCTTCCGATGGATTGGTGTGCGTTTGTCACCACTTATGAGTTATGCCAGGTAGCAACTCTTCTGCCGTACACGTGGCATACGCGTACATCACCGCTGGCCATCCACATCATGGGCCCCAACATTGATGAAGAATAGCCCAACAATTAACCAATCAGACCATCCTAGCCATTTGATTTTACCAATTAAATTGGACCGTTGGCTGTACAAAGGACCTAATTGTGGACAAATCATAGCCCTTAAATCAATCTGATTAGACAATGATAGCAATCTTATCCATCCATCACTTAGCTCTTCAGATTGCTAAAATTTCTATGAAGGTATCATACAATACTGATCTCAAAAGGTTATACGCCACAAGTGGGGCCCACGGTTTAGTGATCCAAACAGTTGATATTTTGGGTCCCTCTGTGGAGATGGCCCATGAAACAGAAAGGCCCCATGTCTGAAAGAATCATGAACCTTCAATAGGAATCCAGAAAATGGACGGTTAAGATAGACTGTGCACATTCACCACAAGAAAAAGGCCAAACGTAATGCAGCTGGGATTTTCCAGTCTGGGGAATTTTTGGTGAACCACATACCAACGGTTTGGATCACTGTAACAGTCGGCCCCACTTCTACAAAATGAAAACCCCAGAAGGCCCCAGCATTGTATCATACCTCATACCTATTACTATAAGTCTATAACCGAGGTCATTTTAGTCAATTTACAGGAGAGAGAGAGAGAGAGAGAGAGAGAGAGAGAGAGAGAGAGAGAGAGAGAGTTTCCCGGGTTTTTTGCCACCCTTGACTTTAAAAAAACAAACCACAGAATCCAATCCTCCACCCTTAAAAAAAAAAAAAAAAAAAACCACCCCCCAAAAAAAAACTACATTTTTTCTCCATCTCCTCAAACATGCACCCCACATCTCATTGATTCAAAAAAAAAAAAAAAAAAAAAATTTAAATTTTAAATTTTAAAAAAAAGAAAAGAAAAAAACAACAAAAAATCTACCTCTTTGGTGGAACTCAACCCACCAAAACAAAACCAACCTCCAAAATCCACACCATTTTTCGCTCATTCTCTCCAAGCCTCATTTGGAAAATGGGCTCCTCCTCTTTCTCCCCCCCTCTCTCTTGAATTCTCTCCAAACACCCCCAAAAGAAAAAGAAAGAAAAAAACAAATAAGAAAAAAAAATCCATCTTTTCCTACTACATGGCCCTACTATCTTCTTCCTATATCTTTTAACTCGGGTGGCTGGATTCTAATAATGGTTCGAGCCCTGGAACGAGAACACGATATGCATTGCGAGCTTCCCGAGCGTCTGGCTCATAGCCTGATCATGGAGAGCAGAGGTGGCGACGCACCGGTGGACGACAAGCTATCGTCCAAGAGCATGGGGGCTAGGTCCGACATCTCGTTGGAGAGCCAACATATTGGATCCGCCGTCAAACGGACAGACAAGGCCCCCAAGTCGCGCCTGAGCAAGGAGGGTGGTGGACCAGGTGGCAAAGACCAGGGACCATCTGGCAAGTTGTGGCCTTGAACTAATATAATTTCTTCCTTTCAGAAATGCAGCATGCACACATGGGGCCCAGCCATCTATCAGGTGGCCCTGCTGCATATGTGCCATGACAGGGAAATTGGGCCGGTCTTGTCATTAGATGGACCACACATTTATGTTGAATGTGGATCATTGGTTGATCCATTTTATCTTCCATTTGTCTTGCACCTGCTTTGCCAACCTGATGACTGGACTAGTCTTATTTTCTACCCACGGCACATTCCGGGTCCCTCGTGATGAACAGCCCAGATCTCACATACACATCGACACTGCAGGAAGAACAGGATTAGAAAGCCTTATCTTGCAAGTAGCCTTGGCATTTCTGTCTAGAATTAGATGAAATTGGAATCATACATATGAATTGGGTAAGCTGTGATCTTCAATTGTCTTCTAGAATTTTGGATAGATCATATGGAGTTTGAAAACACATCAGACATCGTTACTTTCTGCATCGGAAGCTAAAATGAGATTCAGGTTAATTGAAATTATGTGAAATTCAAATGCACCTTAGGTCGGAGCCGCATTGTATTATAAACAATTCTGGTTTTTAGCCTTAAGAGGATCAGCTCTCTGCATGGTTTAAAGACTCGGACTCAATTGGACCCAATCCGGTTCAATACCCGAGTCACCCCCGACTCAGATGAGTCAGGCCGATTCAGCCCTAACTCAGGTGAGTCGCAGATCGACTCATAGCCGGGCAAGTCGGGTCAAGTCACCGAGTCATTTAACCATGGTTCTCTCTATTGTCTAAACCTAGGAAGCAGGATACAACCTAAGATAGGTTTTTGCCTTCCAAGTACTGCTAAAATGGTACATGGGAATGCCTTGAAGAATGCCTGCTTCTCATACAGATAACCTAATGTATAACGCGAGAAACCCATGATTTGGGTGGTTATGGCTATTTGTATTTGCAATCCAAACAATTCGGTGTTTTTTGTACGTTTGTCGTCTCCTCATGCATTGAGATTTCACATGGGCACATAAACACACCCTCTCAGTGGGAACGAAATAGTTGAAAAGAATACTATTTCAATACCCAAAGTTGGAAATGCGTGTAATATACTATTTCAGTCTTGAAATTTTAAAATGGGTGTATGCAAATCAATCAGGGTGGATGCACATAGCATCTTGCAAACTTGTAATTTTGATTTACGTATATCTTTTTTGTGGGTCTGACTCAGATATGGAGTTGATGAAGGAAAGGTTTTCAAAGTTGCTTTTGGGTGAAGATATGTCCGGCGGAGGGAAGGGTGTGTCATCCGCTTTGGCTTTGTCCAATGCCATCACCAACCTTGCAGGTATTATCGGTCTCTCTGTTTATCTACTCCATTATCATATTCCCAAAAACTTCATTATACCACATTCATCTACATGCCATGAAATTAGTGATTCTTTTGCTGGCTATAGACTAATAGTGTTAGTTTTGGTTGCATTTGGATGCAGAATTGAATTGAATTGTGATGATTTGTTTGATGAAAACAAAAATGACCCAAGACTAGGCTCCAAATTGCAACTACGTTTCTTTGAAGCTAGGTTTGAAAGGAAGTTAAATATAAATTTACAAATGTTTCTGTACCATAAATGAACCAACAGTCGCAATAGAATTCAATGGTGAATCCAAACACAGCCTCAGATTTCCTTTTTCAATATACCACCTAGCTCATTTTCTAACTGGTAAACTCAAATATGTTGTTATATTACATTCTTCAAGGTGATCTTGGTTGCACCAAATATCATGAAATTTCTAATTTGGTGTAACCAAACACACCCTTATTTTACAGTTTTATATAGATCATTATTTCCTTTAATGGGTATGAGCCCAAATTGTGGAAATTTAATGGGTTGCTTTTGACATTCTTTCCAAATTCTGTGCAGCTTCTGTGTTTGGTGAGCAATGGCGTCTGGAACCTATGTCCACAGAGAGGAAGGCAAGGTGGAGAAAAGAGGTTGACTGGCTTCTATGCGTCACTGATCACATTGTCGAGTTCGTTCCTTCCCAACAGACAGCCAAGGATGGAACGAGCATGGAGGTGATGAAAGAAAACTTTCCTTTTTTGTAATCATTTATCTTTCCACGATTTCACCACCTCAATCATTCCAGAATTCATAAAGCTTCATAAGGGCTAGTTAGATATCCCACGATCTGCAGACTAGATGGCCGAGCGGCCAGCTAAAACTAACTATTTTGATCGGTAAGCTTGGGGTAGAACAGAACCCTACCATTTTATTCCTCTTGAGCACTCTATGCATCTTGAGTCATTTTCATTGTATGTTTTCGGTCCTTTTTTGCCACTAGAGCAGATCCCATCATCTGCATTTTGCATATGGGTAGAATGGTCCTACTAACCCAAAATGTGGATTTGTGTGAATTTGAAGTGCTCCATCTAAATGCTTTGTTATTTAACAGATTATGGTGACCCGCCAAAGGACCGATCTGCTCATGAACATCCCTGCTCTGCGTAAACTTGACGCAATGCTCATCGTAAGATACTGACTAGTCTCTATGTGATTGCCTGAAGATAGATGCCCATTGTTCCATGTGAACTTGAAAGATTTTTTTTTTTCCTCCCCCATTCTGTGGTTTTGCTAAAATCAGGAATACCTTGATAACTTCAAAGACCAGAATGATTTCTGGTACGTGTCAAAAGATGCCGATGAGGCTGAGAAGCGACAGGGTGATAAATGGTGGCTTCCCACTGCTAAAGTACCACCTGAAGGGCTCTCCGATGTCTCGAGAAAATGGTTGCAGTTCCAAAAGGATTCCGTGAACCAAGTGCTGAAAGCAGCTATGGCTATAAATGCTCAGGTTCTCTCAGAAATGGAAATCCCTGAGGACTATCTTGAATCCCTTCCCAAGGTAAAAAAGAAAAAGGAAAAATAACAGGAAGGAGATCTTCTTTAGTAAGGTTTCTGTGTTGGGCCCATATTGATTATAAGCTCACTTCTCCAAGAAGGTTTTCATCCTCTAAATGAGGAAATTTTCCTCGAGGGAGCGTTTGGTTGCTCCAAGTTTCATAAAATATAATGAAAATTTTCACCAAATTAGACATTAATCATGAAATTTCATGCTATCTGGTGCAACCAAGCACACTGTAAGGCTGTGTTTGGATGCACCATTGAGTAGAATTGCAACGATCGGTTCAGTTGAGTGGAAATGTCAAAATTGGGATTACTGTCCTTACTATTTCATATCGAGTGATTAGGCAGACTAGTCTCCGAATCTCAACAATGTTACCTTCTAGTTGGATGTAAAAGTAATGTAACTGTGATCTGAGGGCTACTTCGTTATCGCGAATGTTGAGATATTTACAATTGGTCATTTTCTCTCTATTGCACCAATCACAATTTAATCCGGTAGTGCATCCAAAGTGAGGATTGAAAATTGATTTTGATGTACCCTATCTCGCACCACCGAAGCCAGGCCATATTGCTCTATATCGGGCCGATACAGCCATATTAGTTATCAGGCCATAAATACTGCTTTTGGACAACATTTCAAATCTTGATCCAAAGACTGCCTAACAACTTAGACAAATAGAACATGTTCATTTTTACTAGTTTACAAGCATGATCGGTTTGTTCCCTTCATTGGTTTTGCACATATGTTATCTCTATATCAAAATCTTTACGCGATAATCAGAAGTATGCTCTTTTTCTTGTTGAATTTTCCTTCTTGGGTAGAATGGAAGAGCGAGCCTCGGGGAGGCAATGTACCGGGGTATTACAGATGAATACTTTGATCCTGAGTTATTCCTCGGACAAGTGGATCTTTCGACGGAGCACAAGATCCTCGAGCTCAAGAACAAGATTGAGGCATCCATCATCATCTGGAAGAGGAAGATGAACAACAAAGATGGGAAATCTTCTTGGGGATCAGCAGTGAGCATGGAAAAGAGGGAGCTGTTTGAGGAAAGAGCAGAGACCATCTTGCTCCTTCTCAAGCATAGGTTCCCTGGCATTCCTCAATCTTGCCTCGACATTAGCAAGATCCAATACAACCGGGTAAGAAGAAAGATTTTTATTTATCATACTTTCGACTACAATGATGTGTAAAGATAGTCGTCACAAGCCTATGCCATTAACTTAATGGCATATGTACCAAAATATCAGATGTGGGTCTGGCTTCCATGTCTAAGGTTGCATTTGGAAGTATGTTCAAACCACATATACAAAAAAATGTGAGAACTCTACATTGAAAAGAGGCGTTTGAAAAGAAGTGGAAAGTGGATTTCCAATCAATGGGCTATTGTTTCCAATTGAGTATTTTTTATTTTTTTTTTACTGGAAAAATTCTGTCCGATTGCTAATTCAAGACACCCAATTCAGCTTAGCTATTAGAGAATTTAATCAATTTGAGGGTTTTGATTTTATCAACTTGATTACAAGTAGATCAGGTATTTCCTCTCTTACCATAGGTACTTTGTGAATGCTAG
Organism: Magnolia changhungtana; assembly: GCA_030180095.1. Taxonomy (NCBI): domain Eukaryota; kingdom Viridiplantae; phylum Streptophyta; class Magnoliopsida; order Magnoliales; family Magnoliaceae; genus Magnolia; species Magnolia changhungtana. The sequence goes on along the minus strand of JASAUF010000444.1, from coordinate 20,760,391 downwards.
GTTTTTTTTTTTTTGAAAAGGGTACGTTGGTGTTCACAATAAAGTCACAGATCGATTATATCTCTTACCATGGGTACTTTGTGAATGCTAGTTTTTTTTGTTCAAAGGGTATATCGAGTGTTCACAATAAAGTCACAGATTGATGATATATTATTACAGAGTGTTTGAGTGAAAATAGGAAACCATTTCAGCTAGGAAGCGAAGTATCAACTTATAGAGTACAGAGTAAAAATTGTAAAGGATTGTTATTAGTTGAATTATATCTAAGCTAGTTAGCTTGTGGGACTCTTTATGGATACGTCTTGTCATTGAAACTCTCCATTTTTGTTTTTGAATACACGAAAAAAGTATACAAACACGTTTTACAATTTTTTTCTTCCTGTGATTCATATTTCTTGATTAGAACTTCTCTATTTGCGATTTTTATCCTGCGTCAGTGTGCCCTGGGCTATGATACTTGGTAGCGGTATTTAAAGGATGTGAATACAAATACGGGCACAGGACATGCATGGATACAACTAGATCTGTATCCTACTTTTTTTGTAACTATTTAGAATAAAGCCCAGATCCACTCAGTATGTGGGTCCCCACACTGGGAACATGTGGATGGGTTAGAAAACTTCAGCCAAGTTTTTCAGAGCCTTATATTTGTTTTGCAAGCTGAGGCCCATCTGACCAGTAGACCAACCTGATTCTTGGGATTGGACATCAATATAATGGTTCTTTCCTAATGGATCTTGGACCAATCTCGGACCTATCATTGCCCACATTCGTGCGCTTATAAAGTTCATAATTCAAGTATATTGTAAGGATATATGAATGAAATATGAAAATATAAAGAAATGAATATCATGTATCTTACCATGTTTGGACTGATTTTCACTCTTATTATTATTTTTAAAAAAATTCTAATGGTCCCATCTTTAAATTATCATTAATAACAACCATGTTCCCATATGTTAGAAGTAAAATCGATACCCCTATCTACATTTTCCTAAACTTGTGTCCATGTTCGTATCTTTGCACATATCCATATCGTCTTATCAAAGGCCATGGTATGTCACTGGTATGGCATTTTCCCTACTATTTCATGTTGAAGTATTTGAGTAGGAAAGCTATAAAAAAATAAAAAATCTTTCTCATATTTTTGAGCACTTATCTATCCTAAAGATTCAATTGATCTTGATTTTGCAGGACGTTGGACAAGCCGTTTTGGAGTGCTATTCGAGAGTACTAGAAAGCTTAGCATACACTGTCACCTCTCGCATTGATGATGTGCTCTATGCCGACTCCCTCACTCAAAATCCATCACTGGTCGAATCAAAGAAACAAGTGTCATTTTCTGAAACCACTGAGCCGGTGAAGATGGCGAATCTTGGAGAAGAGGTGGTGGAGAAGCCGAATTCTACAGAATCTCCTTCTTCGATGACGCTCTCGGACTTCATGGGTTGGCATTTAGAACAAGAGCCAGAGGAGCAGAAGGAACCAGTAAGTAATTTGGAGGACATGTTGAGCACAGGCGATGGGAAGATCATGAGCAAGCCTCCAAACGTTGTGACTAACAAGAAATCTACATATATGGAGAAGCTTGAGAACTTGGGAGGCTTGAGAAGCCCTGCAGCTCGCCACTAAGGAGTCGTCTTATACAGTAAAATGGGAGAGAAATATAGAGGAAAAAGAGCTTCAAAATTCCAAATGTAAATATGTCTGACCCATGAAAGTCTTGTTGTGTTCTGACTATCCATATTGTTTCTTCCCTCTTTTTGTCGACTGGGAAGCGTTGCTATTGAGTTTTGTTGCATTTGGATGCTCATTTCTTTTGTACTTTAAATGGATTTGTAGATCTGTAGCTACTAATATCTATTGATTTCATATGAGAGAGAACGAGGGCATGAAATCTTCTTGTGAAGAACTGGGACTGTTTGGGCTAAGCAATTTGTGAAATCCACGGATTTCAAATCTCCTCTGTTTGTTTTTCATTAGCGATTGCCAAGTCCGTGGATTTCCCAAATCGACGCCCCCATAAAATCCATGGGTTTGGGCAAACTCAAATCCCCAAGAAAACTAAAGACTTGCCAAATCTACAAGATAAAAACTTTGATACTTTGGCAGAGAGTGATGGATGATATGCAGGCACTTTGAAATTACTTGGAAATAGCACATATGGATGTATCATGAAAAAGAAGAAGACTTATTTTATTACCTGACAATTGGATTGGCGGCATTTATTAGAATGTTAAAAATGAAAAATATCCAACAGTCCTATTTCCACAAACAAGTGTCCACAAATCAGAGGTTAGGATTGTTCAACCAATCCTATCTTGGGCTGCACAATCTAATCAATTATATTTGAATTAATTTATTCAACTTCTACGATTTCTCATATGCGGTCTGAGTATTATCTAAACTCCTCAATCTATAAAATGAAAGACTTTCTCAGACGAATTAAAAGTTATTCTCTTGCAAAAAATGCTCTGGCATTGCAATAAATGCTCCCCAAAAGCATGGATTTGTAGTATGATTCCAAAACTATAGACTTTGGATTTCCCAAATCCATGAATTTGGCAAGGTCATGACTTTACCAATTTCACATTTTCATTCCTTGATCCCAAACAAGGCCAATATGATCTTCGAACGATATGTGAAGTATATGGATTCCTCTCTTCTTAATGAGAGAGTTTAAGGAATTCTTTGATGTCATTGCATGTTCAGATAGAGTGATCCAAAGCATGGACATAGAAGACCACAGTCGAATTCTCAGTGAGTGGAAAACTACATAATCTTGTTATTTGGTTTGGAGTGCAGTTTTCCATGGAAATATTAAAAGGTCAATAGTCCAAGGATGAGAGGAGTCTCTTGTAACCTTGGAAATAGACACTTCTATCTTCTCAGCTGGATTCGTGAATGGGTTTGTTCCCAATTTGAACATCCATACACATATCATCACCATAAAAGATGAACCATGATATGGGCCACGCACCAATTATATCTTACCACGTGGCCCGAGCTTAGGGGGTAGTTGTGGGCCCTTCTTGATGGGTAGTATATCACCTGTGGCTGTGGAGCTGAGATAGGCAAGGGTGGAACCACCACCCAATATCAAGAACTTGAGCAAGCCTCTCTTGATGAATGGAGCTGCAAATGTCTCAAAGAACTTTCTCTGCATTTCCATGTCCACATCAATCGATGAAAATGCAATGCATGGATAAAGAGAAAACATACATACATAGGTGTAAATGCATAGAAAGAATTGCAAGGAAGAGAAAGGTAATGCATGTCTAAGGTATTGATACCATTCTTGTAGTTGCTAGATCCCAAGTTCACATGTGCTTTCACTTCTTTTAGAAGTACCATCATACTTGCATAAAAGAGGAATTATATAGGTGGGTTCAGTGATCCAAACCATTGGTCTGTTGAGCTCTAGTGTGGATGGTGCTGATCTGAGAATTTTCTCAATCAGATAATCCTAACCTTCCAATTTGTACCCTTCAAATAGATGGTCCACAACAGAAATAGCGCGGCGGCCTGCGTTCAACTGACGAACAAGTAACAACTGTACCCCAATGCTTAAAAATGTTTCATTAAAGATTAGATTCCTGATAAAGAAATAAATCCTAGTTGAGATTACACAATTGATGCATTCATCCTAATCTTGTGATTGCCTGTCTTCCAAGGTGTAGGCTCTTCCTTTCAGCTATTTCATTCTTTGCATAAGTCAGATGCTTCTATATCTTATGTTTTTTTTTTAAAAAAAAATAAAATTAAACGTAATAATGGAATTTGTAATCCACTTTTGATGTAGAGCAGGTCGTAGACAGTTACATGGCCAAGATGGATCAGAAAAGGCTCAGTCGACGACAAAAGTGATCCAGACCATCAGACCTTAAATCGGGCGTATCTTGCAATCTGGAATGAGTTATTAGACGTAAAATATATGATTTTGGGGTAGAACGAGCTACTTTAGCCAACCAACCCTGTTATGCCGGGTTGTGCAAGCCGGATTTGCGAAATACCCCTGGATTGATGGTCATTTCTCTATTTTAATTTCGTTATCACTATAAATAGTAAGTTTTAGTTTGATTATTACTCTTCATTCGTTGGGCTTTAGGAGTTGCGCCCAACGTGAAAAGAGCTTAAAATAATTATGAGGACGGTTTGGTGAAGCCAAATAAGACACTTACTATTTTTAGCCGAAAACCTTGCAACATCAAACCGTCTATAAATAGTAAGTTTACTATTATAGTAAGTTGAGAATTCTAAGAGTTTTAGTTGTAATTTGATTCTAATTTCTTTCTCATTGCATGGTACCCCTATTTAAAGGATTGTGAACTCGTTTTTATTCATTAATCAATTAGAATTTATTTCTTTTTTTTTGCTTTCTTTTCTTGTGGATTTGAGAAGTCTTTATGAGGAGTCCAGAGAAGTTCTGTGGATTCGGAATAGTTGTCCTCTTGAGGAAGACGGTGCTCGACCTCATGTCCTTCCCTACGTCAACTTTTATTTCAACCATCATGCGGAAAGGATTGAATGCATCAAACCACAGAAAAGGGGAACTGAAAACCATACTTAGAACCCACGGACAACATATACTTTACGTGATTCAGCCCGATGAAAAAAATATTTTATTTTATTTTATTTTATTTTTCAGCATTTTCTACACATTTTTATCTAACAATAATTGTGTTGTATTTTCCCTTCATCCATGTCTATATTAACTTATTAAAAGATGAATCCTTACTCTTGTTCCGGTGGTAGACTCTTGGTCGAGGGTTCGAATATCCGCAAGTGATGAAATCCCACAAAGGTGTGAGTGTGTGTGTGGGGCTGAGTGTGCGTGAGAAAAAAGAAAAAAAAGAAAAAAGAGAGACTTATTAAAAGATTGTATCTCAAGTAAACGTCGTCCCTGTTGATTTATGTGGTGGGGTCCACTTGAACTTTAGATCTATTTTAGCTCATAAATTTATATGATGTCTTCGAATGAACGGATGATGTGGATATAACACATACATCATAGTAGGGCTAATAGAACTTAATGAATCTGCTACTCAATCCGTGAGTAGATAATCCGCGTTCGTCCTATACGTCAACTGCGGCACGCGTGCCGATGCATCACACTCACGACAGATCTGTATTCCTCGACCGTCAGAGATAAATGTAAAATATAAGCTTTCGGAGGTTCTCATTCCAACCGTCCGTTGTCCTCATGCTAGTACTGCTTACCTGATGATTCTGTCGGCGTGATTTACAGGTATGTGGGCCCAATAATGATTGGTCGTGATCTTGAACATCTTCAAATAGATGTAAAATATAGGTTGTTGGAGCTCATCTTTTCAACCGTTCATTTTCCTCATATAAGTCATCCCTGGTTTGATTTAAGGGTCAGGAATGTCCGATGTGGCCTCGTTGGCACATATGTTGCGTATCAACTCTCAAAACAGATCTATCACGCGCGTTCAATTAAAAAACACATGTAGCCCACCAGATGGGCGGTGAGGATTCTCACACGTGTTCATTTTGGCATGTGCGAGAGTTCTTATTACTGTCTCAACCGATATTTGAATATCGGATTAAGAAATATTTTAGTACTTTTTAAGTTTGTTTTTTCGAGCCGTTGACGTACTCGAAAGTGGAGAAGGCTTTCAGTCTGCAGAAGGAATCTGCTTCCGAGCTCTCGAAGATCTCCTCTCATGGCTTCTTCCCTGATGTTTCTGCAAAAACCCATCTCGGAAAACCTGGTTTTTGCAAATCTTGACGGATCTTCGTTTGTATCGAACCGTGTCGGGCGGAATATAGGATTTTCTGGCGTGTCGTATCGGGTTTCGCGGTTCCCGGCCGATGGAAGATTGTCGAGGAGAACGAGAGCTGTTAGGATTTCTGATCAAACGGGAAATTCGACAGGTGGGTTTTATTTTTCTCTGTTTCCTGAATTTTGATTTCTTTTTTCTTCTTCTTTTCTTGTTTGTGATGGGTAGATTGGATTGATTGAGAAAAGAGGGGAAAATGTCTAGCTTTTCTTTATTTGATTTTTCTTTTCAATGTTTTTTTTTTTTTTTCGATTTTCTTTTTAATGGGTTTCTGAATTTATTGAGAAAATGAAGATTGCATGGCATTGAAAAGCTTTCATCAAGCAAGGTGGCTGCTACTTATTGATCCGACGCAGTTCGGCTGGTGACCCAACACCAGCTAGCTAGCTGATGGTGTCAAAGCTCTGTGGGCCCCACCATGATGTATATGTTTTATCCACGCCGTCCATCCGTTTTTCCAGCTCATTTTATGGCATGAACCCAAAATTGAAGCATATCCAAAGCTCAGGTGGACTACACCGCAGAAAACAGTGAGGATAATTATGACCACCATCGAAACCTTCCTAGGGCCCACAGTGATGTTTACTTGCCATCCAACCTGTTCATAAGGTCACACGGAACTGGATGAAGGGCAAAACACAGATATCATGGTGGAGCCACAGCTTTGGATCTGCCTCATTTTTGGACTCATGCCCTATAATGAGTTGGCAAAATGGTTGGATTGTGAGGATGATAAAACACATACATCATGGTGGAGCCCACATATCTTTGACACTAGCAAGTTGGCTGGTGTTGGTGTCACCAGCCAAACGGTGTCCTCATGGATTAAACGCATAGTGTGCTTGAAGATCATAGTGTACTTGAAGATCGTCTAATTCATGGGCCTCAATATGCAAAGAGAAAAAGTTCGATACTCTAAAGAGTGTGATGGATGATACACATTCATGTAGAATTTCATATGCGGGCAGACAATTAATTCAAATTAAACTTTCCAGATTATGGGTTCCCTTTTAGATGTATGATGAACCTAAAATTATGGTTATTTAACTAACTGTCAGATTGGTGGATGTGCATTGGACGGTTAAAAACGAAAAATATCCAATTGTCCTATTTCAACAAACAAGTGTCCATGAATCAAAGGTTGGGATTTCTCAACGTGTCCAAATCAGTCGGTTTAAGTTGAGTTCATATGTGCTGTGTACAAATTCTGTCTGCCTGCATATTGTCGTACCCATGACCAGAAAATCAGACTGATTGGACAATCATAACCATTCATATGGTGATCATCCGGCGGATGATTAAAATGGAGATGGTCAGTGGTTACAAACTGAATGAGCGAATTCAGAAGGTTAAGATGGTCCTAGCAGTGTGATATTCGGGCAATGCTTCATCAGTTATACAGCCTACAATTTGGCTGAACAAAGCGTTCAAGCATGACGTGGGCATTGTGGATGTGTTGATGCACCTTAGTGAGGTGCAGCTTGCTAGATTGCACCTGGACTGTCCATTAGGTCCAGCCTACAATTAATGGGTCATTGTGAAAACACACTGATCGAGCAATTCTAGCCTTCTGATCAATGGTCATTAAAATGGATGGTCAAGATTGTTATAGCAAATGGGTCCAACCAACAATTTAAATCATTGATTTGTTGGGGTCCTGACTATCTTGTCCATAGATGGAAAATGGATGGCTATCAAGGATATGGTAAATGCCAGGTGGAGTAGAATCATTTGATGGGTTTTTTTTTTTTCCCTGCGTATTGGTACATGAAGTATGGGTTTGAAACTAATCAGCAATGAGTGGACTGTTCATTGATCCTTACGCAACTGGGAGCACTATAAGTTGGTTTTTTTTAGACTAATGCACGTGTTTGTTGCAGATGTAAAACACATCAATATATCTGATATTCCTCTTCTGACTTCTTCGGAGGTATATTTTTTACACCAATTCTCTGTATTTTTATTTATTTTTCTTTATCAATGATTTCTAGATTGTCATACATAAATTTCTTGCTTGGTGTTCTTTAACTTAGATTTCTCTAAGCCCAAGGTTGTAATCTTTTGCTTTTTTAGGTGTTTCAAAACAAAGGAAAACTCCTCTCTTGTGTTTTTGAGTGTTTCGAAACAAGGATAAACCGCCTCTAAATTCTAGTTCCACATTGGATAGGGTGACTCCCTAAACCTTTGTGTGTTAACTAAGGGCCTTGAACCCCTTCTAGAGTGTGCTAGTGTGCTTGTAGCAGGTTGTGCAGGGTTGGTTTTTCACACGCATGCGCTAAGACGGGTCACTCTTGACCGTTTTAGCTTTGTGGTCTATATATATGCATGTGAGGTTTAGATGCAAATAAATAAATAAAACTTTCATTCTCTCTCCTCTATGAGCAAATAATCGTCCAACTTGTCCATTGGCTTGATTTGGTAGTGCAATGAAAGTCAAGAATAATCTGGTGGTGTTCACCACCTATACATTGTATCTAACATTTCCATCGACTTCATCTGTACGGACTACTATATTGATTGTTGACCATTTGTTCTTTGCCAACTGTCATCATCTTCTAAGCCTTATTCCAACTAATTGGGGTTAACATGATAAAAGTTGTGGCAAAAGTTATTAGCCTACTATAAATTAAAAAGAAAAAGAGAGGATAGTCAAGATCCAATGGCTTTGAATGCCTCCATGAAAATTGTTGAGGTCAAGATCTGGTCTGCTCTCCTCCTTGTCCTACGTGCTTCGCTGCATCCTCAAGCCCTGAAGCTGTACACGAATGGTGAGCAAAGGAGACCTTGGCTAAGCCGAGGGACCCTCCGATGCCTAAGTCAGGACGCAGGAATCTGGGTCTAAGTTGCAGAGTAGTGAGAGAGCGCAAGATGTTTCATCCCTGTAGTAATGAGGTCCTCGCGTATTTATACCTGACTATCGACTCGATCTGGGTCCGTTAATCACGACATGATTTGCTCATTCAAGGATATTCTCGGATCATGAGGATATTATGCGCAATCCAAGGATCGTGTGCTGTACTATGCACATTGTGCGTATTTGTGCCCGAAGTAATCGGTCACGTCTTCTTATAGTAGTTTCCAAGTTTAGTTTGACGCATAATATACTCGCGTCTTTCCCCGACCTCGGCCCGGGATGGCTTCCTTCGGAAGGGTGTAGGGGCGAGTACGAGGACGAGAGCTTGGCCTCCTTTAAATAGAAGGTGAAGATGAGGACGAGAACGAGGGATTGGCTCGGCCGTCCTTTCCCGGAGTATAGGTGAAGATGAGGACGAGAACAAGGGATCGGCTCGGCCGTCCTTTCCCGGTGTATAGCTTGCCGATCCAACTATCAACCTCGGAGTAGAAGCCTCTAAAAAATGTTGAGGCCTTCCAATTTATGCATCGTGATCACTACTCGTTCGCCTGACTTAGTTAGTATGGCCTCGGCCTTTGGAATTATATAGATGGCTCGGATCTTTCCTTGACAATGTTAATGGTTCGGATCTTCCCATAACAAAAATCATGAACTAAAGCTGGTTAGGGTGGACTGATTCAATGGAACTAATTTCCAATGATGGCAACAAAAGGTTTTGTTCTTGTTTACATCATGGAAGTTGGTATGCATGTGAACCGAACGGTGCCTTGATCTCCTCCCTACTCCTTGAAAAGGTGGAAAGAGGATAATTATACGTGCAAAAATCATAATTTGAACTTGATGGCCGATCACATCTACAACATCTATTATGATGATCGTGTGGCCGGAGAACTTTTGATAGATCTAGATAGACCATACAGAACTGATGTGGGAGGAGAGAGAGAGAGAGAGAGAGAGAGAGAGAGAGAGAGAGAGAGAGAGAGAGAGAGAGAGAGAGAGAGAGAGAGAGAGAGAGAGAGAGAGAGAGAGAGAGAGAGAGAGAGAGAGAGAGAGAGAGAGAGAGAGAGAGAGAGAGAGAGAGAGAGAGAGAGAGAGAGAGAGAGAGAGAGAGAGAGAGAGAGAGAGAGAGAGAGAGAGAGAGAGAGAGAGAGAGAGAGAGAGAGAGAGAGAGTAGGGCTCATGTGTTGTTCATGGTGAGCTCAACCTCTAGGATGGATTGGATGTTGTACTCCTGTGACACATTGAGACTTATAAGCTACTTGAATAGTAACTTTATCATTTGGCTAGTTGTGTGAGGCCTCCCTTTTTATAAGTGTGTGTGTACTTCCGTGTATGATTAACTCATGAGTTCATGACTGGCAACATATGAGGTTTGAGCTTCTTTAAACCGTAGTTGCTGCGAAAAACATCATTGTTTTTTGCTCTTTATTTTTGCATCATGTGTTCTTCATGGTGAGATGAACCTTTTGGGTGGATTGGCTGTTGTACTCCCATGATAAATTGAGAATTATGAGATAGTTGGATGCTAACTTCATTGTCCAACTAGTAGCATGTGAGAGCTCCCTCTTTATAACTGCGTGTATAGTTCATTGTATGATTAATTCATGACTGATGCTGTGTGCTTCTTTAAACCACATTTCCTACCAAAAACATCATTGTCGTTGACCCTTTATTGTTCTTTCCAAGCTTCCAAGTCCATTTTCTTGTGTGGGCTTGTGAGTGTTGTTGATTTGGGCCTCTGCCATGGATGATTCCAGAGCCTAGGTAAAGGAGGAATCTTGATGTCTAGCAGGCAGCCGATTATAAAACTTTTGCCAATCTACCATTGTAGACGAATTCTTCAAGAATGTTGCATGTGCAAGCTTTGGCTCTTTGAACTGGATTTCTGCATTCACGTTTTCTTAGCCATTGGAACCTCAGATTCTAAAATTCAGATGATCCTATACTAATTATTAAAAAAGTTTTCCAAAATCTTTATGTCGTCTGACCAACAATGATATATTTCCTTTCTTTTTTGAGTTCTCTAATTTAGTTTTATTTTCCGTTTTCACTAGAATGCATTGTAGTCATGCAGATTCCTTGAAGCAGACATCATTTTTGAAATATCTTTCATTTGATGAATGCGAAGGTTTTGGAAAGGCTAAAATCTACCCAAGAAAACAGAAAGGGTAAGCAGCATTTCCTGGCCATGTATTCGAGCATCTTTGGAGGAATTACAACTGATCCTGCAGCCATGGTGATTCCCATGGATGATCACATGGTCCACAGAGGGCATGGTGTTTTCGATACTGCAGCTATAATGGATGGGTGAGAAAATTACATTCAGAGTTGCTGCGTTTGGCACCGACAAACGTGTTACTGTCTAAGCTACAATTTGAATCCATTCGAAACCTATATGAAAATTTCCTATGTATTTTTTTGGAGGTCTCCATCATAGAGCATATGAGTATTTGGATCATGTAAATTGAGTAGAAATCTTTCACCATGAAGCCAATGACTTTTTGTGCTTTTTTTATGCATTCTTCATGGTCAGGTATCTCTACCATCCAAACCAAATGAAGAGCTTCTTGAGCAGATTTAGTGGTTGAGAAAGGAGGGACTTTGCTCATTGCCATCCATCTTCCATGAGAGATGAAGTGAGCTCATATGTGCAAGATCTGAGCTGTTCATCAGGACGGCTCTGCTACATGTTGAATGTGGACCATTGGTCAATTTAATTGATCTTCCATTTCTATTGTACACGTGTAGCCCAACCGAGAGCCAGATTGGCCTGACTGTTGGGCCCTGGAATCTAAATGGTGGGGCCCACCTGATGAGCAGCGTGGATCTCACATGCATGTGTCACATTGGCATTTGTGAGCTGTGCCAAACCCTTAGCAGAGCCCATATTCTTTTGCTTCTCTTCAACAGATACCAGTTATTGGTCAATCATTAATTTAGCTTCCTCCATTGTTTTTGCTTGTTCAGATATCTTTATGAGTTAGACCAACATATCAACCGTTTCTTAAGGTCCGCGTCCATGGCAAAAATCAGCCACCCTTTTGATCAGTCGAGCATAAGAAGCATCCTTATACAAACAGTAGCTGCATCAAAATGCCAGCAAGGATCGTTACGGTATTGGCTCTCTGCAGGGCCTGGCGATTTCCAGCTATCTCCATTAGGCTGTCATACACCTGCTCTATATGCTGTTGTGATCCAAGACATATCTCCACCAGATCGGAAAGGCATTAAAGTAATAACTTCAAGCATCCCAATAAAGTCGCCACAGTTTGCAATCGTGAAGAGCGTAAATTACCTCCCGAATGTGCTATCGAAGATGGAAGCTGAAGAAAACGGAGGATTTGCGGCAATTTGGTTAGATGATGAAGGGTATGTTGCCGAGGGGCCCAATATGAACGTTGCGTTTGTGACAGCAGAAAAGGAGCTGGTGATGCCAAATTTTGATAAAATTCTAAGTGGATGCACCGCGAAAAGAGTGTTGGATCTTGCAGAAAGGCTAGTGAAGGAGGGGAAACTTAGTGGAATTAGAGTAGGAAATGTGACTGTGGAGGAAGGGAAGCTGGCTGATGAGATGATGCTTATTGGGAGTGGGATTCTCGTGCGCTCCGTCTTGCAATGGGATGAGCAAGTCATTGGCAATGGTATGCTTCTATGAACTTCTCAAAACCATAGTTGTATATTTGTGTATTGTTTGTATGAGGAATTAAATGGTCCCGCACATCAGCAAACATACTGTTTGTTGAGGCACAGGATCCTGTACACATGACCGCATGTTGCGGTGATCCAAACCACTGATTTGATGGGAAATAATGTAAATTGGGAATGTCCCAGATATTTTAGATCATAGCCCATCAATGTCACCTTTTTCAGTTTAAGGAGAACTGTTGACTCAGACTCCAGTTCAGGTTCAACTCAGACTCCATTCCTCGTCAACTCAAAATCGAGTTTCGAGTTTTTTCTGTAAATTTATATAGCTGCTTGGCTGGACTTCGAGGATTATTGAAATACCCTCAAACAAGATAATTTGAAGAATGGGTTTCTTTTATTTAGCAGTTTCTGCACACCCCAAAAAAAAAAAAAATGATTTCAGAAGTAAAATTTCCTCAACTTTGTTAGGTTGCTATCCTTCACTGTTTTTAACGGACTGGTTTGGTATTTTTTGACATTTTCCTTGCACTGCAGTACAAGTTCGCTGGCTTTGCTTACTATAATCAAACAATAACTTTCCAATCATCTGTGGGCCTTTTCATCCTCCCTTTTGGACAGGATTAAGGGGGAAAAAAAACCTCCAAGAAATTTGATAACCCCTCTTGCAATTTCAAATTGTTTTGAAGTTCATCTTGTATTTCTTATAAAAACCCAAATTGTCATAGTGGAGTGGTTTAGCAAAAATCACCCACTAATTGATTTTTAAGCACTGTGCTGTCTCAACCCGAGTTGGAGTCTTCTGACATTCTTCAACTTCCACATGATGATGTTGACAAGGCGATGATGACAACGATGAGAACTAGTGATGATTGTAGCATCTTCATAGAAATCTACGAAGTGTTTCTGATATTTTACAATATTCTCTTCTTTTGTAGGCAAAGAAGGATCCGTGGCTAAGGCTCTTCTGGATCTCATCCTAGAGGACATGAAATCGGGTCCCACCACAGTTCGGGTACCGGTTCCGTATTAAGTCCTCTTGCTTTATTTCTTCCTTCATCTCTTTCAAGCAATGAAAAGCCAGCGACTAGAAAATGACACCTTATGGCTTCTAAAACAGCTCCATACCGATGAGTCACAGTGCTCGACCTTGAGCTGTCTCATTCTCAAAAGACCTTTTGTAACTTTGTTATGGAAATTAGCCATTGACATTGGAATGCTTATGGTATTGCCTTCCATTACTTCAATTGCATTACCGTGTATTTGAGAACAATCTCATGTTACCTGAGTGTGAGTGTTGGGTATCAACTGCATTAAGGAATGGTTTCAGTAGTCCTACGAATCCCAAATTCACATGATTTAGATATCATTCAAGCTTTCTTTTTCCATTGCCTACTATTGTCATCGTCGTCGTCATTGTCATTATCTAAGCCTTATGCCAACTAATTGGGGATTGGCTACATGAATCTTGTTCCACCATTTCCTCTCTATCAAGGACCAACTTGAAATGTCAGATTGTCAGGATTCATAAGAAAAAGATGTGGCAATGAGAGTGCAAAACTCCCATGGGCTGAGTTGAGCATGCCTACCATGTGTTGTTATTACTATTATATAAAGGCATTATGGGGTTCTAAGGCATAAGAATCCTGTTGGGAACAGTCCATAATAGTGGGACCATGGTCAGGCACTGATGTCCCACCATGACAAGGGATGACCAAAATGTCTTCCAGATATGAAGATCCTTTCCTTTAAATAACTAGAATACGAATAGAAAATTAAGAAAAAAAATACAACTTCAATCTTAAAAAACCAAAGATTGGATGGATACAATCTCCCAATCTAGAGTGTTTTTGGGTCACCCCCCATTGAACTGATGCCATCAGAACATAGTTTAAAAACTCTACCCGACTCGACATCCAACTGAGTCAAGTTGACTCGATTCAACTCTTCTTTTTTTTTTTTCTTTTTTTGGGTCAGCTTGTTAGTACACACCCATGTCAGTACACACACTCCATGTTAGCCAGCCCCACTAGGGATGGATACCAAGACCTCAAATGTTGACTCGATTCAACTCAACTCAATATCTAATAATTAAACTAGGAACATCATTCTACTAACTTGTTGATTTTGATCAACCTATCTGATAGATTATTAGATAGCACTTGATTGTAACTGATGTATGTAATATAATATGTGCATTGCACCTGTGGGAGTTTTGTGCTCTCAGTGCCGGTCCACAGCCTAGATAAAGGAGGGTTGCTTCAAGTTGGCTGCCGACATGCCACAACTTCAAACATGAATCTGAACAATACGCAGAAAAGAATTCATGTAACCGACCCCAATTAATTGGCTTAGATGATGATGATGATGATGAATATCTAAATAGTATAAACATAAAAATGTAATCTAAAAGACAAAATAGCATGTGATCAATTTGTAGATCTTGTTTTCTAACTTCCCATTAGTTGCATTTTATTTTTGTTATTCAGCGTTCTTAACCGAGCGACTCTGTTTGAATCATGCCAAGCCAACTCCACAGGTCTGCCACAAGTCTGAACTGGGTCAAACTCGTCATCAAGTTTCCCAGTGACTTGGCTCGATTTCTGGTTTGAGTCAGGTCACCATGTTTTAGAACTATGACTCATATGGGCCCCACTTGCACGGGATGTCCATATCAAGATGCCGTAACATCTCAAAATGCATTCCGTCCCCATAATTCCTCTGTTGTGGATAAGACGATCCAACGTCATTGTCAATCTGCATAAACTATGTGGCATTTGATGGCACCAATGCGATTATTCATAAGCTAATGAAGAATCTGATTTCATGAGTCTGCCAACCATGCATTCCATTGAATAAAAAGAGATGCCGCCTTTTGTTATTTTCACCCTACTTTCCATACAAAAAGATATTCCATGAGCATTTAAAAATACTAAAGAAGTAAAGATGTGTGTAGTTTATGTTCAGTGTATGTATGAAACCTTTCCAAACTTAGTAGAATAACCTTTGTAGATAAAGCTAAGCATTTGAGAACAAAAGCTTGTAATTTTCAATGATGGGACATGGGTCCATGATGCCCAACTTGAGTTAGCTGTGGGTTTAGTGCCTATTTGGATTCGGGCTATGGGTGCTACTCAGACAAGTTGACTCAAATTCGGCACTCCCTACTCGGACAAACCAAAGGTTTTGACCGGATTGTATACCTTTGTGTCTGGCTATCTATATGGATTCCCTTCTCTTGACGGGGAAGAAGCTGCAGTGGCACGTCACAAACTAGCTACCAACTGAGCTCTGGCACGTCATGAACTAGCTACCAACTGAGCTCTCATAGATGTAGCATTAATTTTTATTTTTTTATTTTTTTTATTTTTATTTTTATTTTGGGTTAGCTTGTTAGTACACACCCATGTCAGTACACACACTCCACTGTTAGCCACCCCCATTAGGGATCGATACCAAGACCTCAAGTGTTGAAACCAGGTATCTCCACTCAGTCTACCAGTTGAGCTATCGATCAGGGTGTAGATGTAGTATTAAATTGACCATGGGTGCTGGACATTTAAAGAAGGCCTGACCCCTTGTTATCGGCAGCAAACGGCCTAGCTCTGCTCTGTCCCAGGCTCGTACTGGGTCAGAGCAAGACGTCTGGTCTTATCATTCATTTCATATAGGATGAAAAATGAATCCATCTGAAGGGCACGGAGACCCGTGATGGCCCAGCTAGCAATCCATGACATGTTGTCCGAGCTAGCTGGTCATGGACATGCGATTCTGACTAGTTTCATCCCATGTTTATCAAACACCCTTGAACATCGACTTGATAGATTGGCACAAGGGAGGAACTATAAGAATATGTCCACATATGACACATGTCATATTTTTTTTAGTGTTCAAAGATTGATGGTGGCATGTATGTACATGTTGTTGCCCGTAACCATCTTGACATTAGGCACAGAAGCAACCTTAAAACAAATCAAGCAAGCAAATAGAAAAACAAAAAGGGTCCTTACTCTTGCCCGGGTGGTAGACTCCTTGGAGTTTCAACACCGGGTCAAGGGTTCGAGTACCCATGGTGGTGAAATCCCACGGCGTGCGTTTGTGGGGTGTGTGCGTGTGGCGTGAGTGTGTGGGGGTGTGTGTGCGTGTGTAAAAAAAAAAAAAAAAATAGAAAAACAAAAAGTATGAGCAATGATAGAGAACAATGATTTACGTGGAAAAATTCTTGTGAGAAAAAACCACGGCACAAAGCGACAGAATCCACTATTAAAACAAAGTTACAATAAGTGAAAGCAAACACCCTGATCCATAGCTGAAGTGGTAGACTGAGTGAAAGATACCTCGTTTCAACATTGAGGTCTGGTATCGATTCCCTAGTGGGGGTGGCTAACATTGAAGTGTGAAATGACAGTGGGTGTACTAACAAGCTAACAAAAATAAATAAATAAATAAATGAAAGCAACTTATAGATTTAAACCCTAGAGTAGAAAATCATAACTCCCCTTCCTCTAAACCCTATAAACTTTTTTTTCCTTCTTAGAATTATCATAATTGTGTATTAACAAGCCCTTATATAGTATTACACATGAATTAGGAAACAAGTTGCGCAAAAATCACAAATTTATGCATTTTGTAAATAGAACCTTCAATAGGATTGACAACCATTGATGGTCTGTCGATAGGATCAAAACCACCCTCGATTGGATCAAAGGACTCCACAAAATTGTCCAATGAGTAAATCGGAATTTTGGGGATTTTCTCGATAGGATCGAGCCAGGGTTCAATTCGATTAAAGACCTCGTTTCATCATAGATTAAAGGCACTTGTTTTCAATAATATCCATAGTAGCTTTAATCTTCATACTCCACTGTTCCAAACTACATCATCCATCTCTAATCGTCTCTACCATAGTATCACCATCATCGTCTTTCGTGCACACTCCGTCTTTATTCAAATCTTTACTAAGCCCAAAGAAGTCGAATAAAACTTGAACTTCTCTTTAAAAATCACTTTTGTAAACATATTGGTCGGATTTTTACTAATATGAATCTTTTCAAGAGTAACACTGCCTTCCTCTAACATCTATCGAATAAAGTGGTGACGCACATCAATGTGTTTGGTCCACAAGTGATAAACTAAGTTCTTTGTCAAGTTGATAGTGCGCTCGCTATCACAGTGCATTGGCACAACTTCCTGTTAAAGCCTTAACTCATTCATCATTCCCCTCGACCAAGCCGCCTCTTTGAATGCTTCTATCACCGCCATGTATTCAACTTTGGTTGTGGAAAAAGCAAGCATGGATTGAAGCTTCAACATCCAACTGATCACTCCACCCAATAACACGAATGAGTAACTGGAAGTTAATATTCTATTATCCACGTTTCCAGTATAATCGGTGTCCACATAGCTTACTAGTTTCTTTTCAGACTCACTGAGAAACTCTCATTAAACTCGATGTAATGGCTAATTGTAATATTCCATGTGACCCGGTCATGCAACATGTATCCCTTCACACCATTACCATAGCCAACAAATGTACGCTTTTTAGCCCTTTGGTCTAGTTTATCTCTCTCGACTGACGGTACATGAAAGTAAGCGTTGCAACCACATACATGCAACACTGAGTAGTTAACTTCATAATCACTCAACACTTCTTATGAAAATTTACAATCAATCAACGTAAATGGAAACCAATTTACCAAGTAGCAAGTTGTGTCAATAGCCTCAGTCCATAGCTCCTTACATAACCCAGCATTGCTTAACATACTTCGGGTTCTCTCCAAGAGAGTCTAATTCATATGTTCTACCACACCATTTTGTTCTGATGTGTGCTTAACTGCGTTATGTTATATGATCCCCCATCCTTATAAAATTAATTAAATTATGTATAAGTGAATTCTCTGCCATTGTCAATCCCGAATACTTTCAGTTTTTGCTCTGATTGTTTTTCTACCATGACCTTTCACTGCTAAAAGGTGGTGAAAACATTGCATTTGCGAAGTAAACCCACACATTTCTAGAGTAATCGTTAATGAATGTGGAAAAAAAAAATGATGACCCCCATACATAAAAATGCACATACTCAAGTAATCCTTTACTATTACGTTTTTTTTTTTATTTTAAAAAGACAATCTTGAGCAGTGCTCACATACATTCATATCAAAGTTTTAAAAATCGAGAACTAAACCATTATCAAGTAGTACCTTCATACCGTGCTTGCTCATGTGGTTCAGGCATGCATGCCACAAATGTGCTGATATAGAGTTTGATACTGCCATGGTAGCTCCATTCGATATAGTGCTACTGATCAACCTGTAGAGGTTTCCGCTTCTGTGTGCCTTCATTACAATGAGTGTGCCTTAAGAAACTTTTAGAACACCATCGTAACAAGAGAACTTGCATCCTTGAGCATCAAGCGCTCCCAGAGATAATAAATTCTTCTTCAGATCTGGAACATGTTTCACATCTGTCAATGTACACTCTACCCCATTAAACATTTGCATGCGGATCGAACCAATCCCAACCATCTTATAGGCATGATCATTACCCATAAGTATCAGACAACCATCAAACTTATTGTACGTGGTGAACTAACTTCCGTGAGGACACATGCGATACTGTAGACACCGCACCCAGGCTAACATCTTGAAGAGGCGAGGACAATCCGGGCCATGATCAACAACCCGAACCCGAAACCCAATCCTGAAACCTTAATCCAAACCCTACCTGAACCCGAAACCCTAATCCAAACCCCACCCAAACTTGAAACCCTAATCCAAACCATACCCAAACCCGAAACCCTAATCCTAACTATACATGAACTCAAAACCCTAATCCAAACCCTTAAAACCTCTTAAACCCAGCCCGAAGTCCCAAATCTAGGACCTATTCGAGCCAAGTCAGCCTAGAAATACACCCGGCTGAGCTAAAAACCTGAAAAAAAGACCACCGAACGAACCAACATGCCACACGAGGACTACACGTTTGGGCCCGGCCCGAGCCCGGCTCGAGTGGTAATTTGACTACCTTCGCTTGCCGAACGCGTGTTCTCGAGCAACAACTAGCACAGCGTCCGAAAGTCAACTTTCTCCATGAATTACCCAACTATCCGATCCTATTTACCATTTTACCAAGCCCAAGATCCAATGAGAGCGCGCTACGTGGCGTTTCTCTCTCCTCAACCAATCACCACTTACCGCCTCAGCTTTTACCCTTCCTAAGCCTCGCAATTACCATAATGCTATTGGAGAAGACTATAAATAACCCTCTCCTCCTCTCATTTTCAACAACAACAACAACACATCAACCATCTCCACATCCAAGAGAGTGAGAGAAAGAGAAAGGGGAGAGAGAGAGAGAGAGAGAGAGAGAGAGAGAGAGAGAGAGAGAGAGGGAAGGAGCTCCCAAGCCCCCAAGATTTGATCCTTTAGCCACCCCCCTAGCCTTTCCTCTTGACTTTTCTAGCCTAGCCCATGTTGGTCATGGTTCAATCTATGTTCTAGCCTATCCAAGTCTAAATCCAAGGATCCATTCATCTCATACACCATCATGGCATTTACTCCCTCCTTAACCCCCCTGCTCCTCTAAACTTCCAGCGAATGTATGCTCTGTGACTTGCCGTAGTACGGATCCTATCACATCAGAAATTCTTAAGTAGTCTATCTTACCTTTTTGCATAAGCATCATTACATCCGCCTTCTAGACATGCCGTGGACATATGCTCTATGGCTTGTCGAGACTTCGAATCTTGTCACATCAATAATCTGTGCGTCCCATCTTGACCATAACATCCATCTTCCCCTGAGAGCATTTTATCACATTAAGTAGAGACCGTACATTTGTACGGACAGAGAGGGTGCCTAACACCTTCCCTCTTTGTAACAGAGGTCCCTTACGCGGAATCCCGAATTGCAGATTAGGAGTCAATCTAAGGGAGGAAAGTCTTCAGACTTCTCCAACCTTATGTATTCCGTGGTTCTAGCCAACTGCGGGATCCTGAGATTTATCAGCTAGTGGTGACTCCAACACGTACATATCAACCTAATCACCCCCATCATCAAATCGCATCAAACGCCAGATCCGGCGCAGGCGTCAATTTCCAGTGTCCACAAATATAAAGCCCTCGCATCCAAAATCTACTCATTATGCAAGTGTCCAACCTTGGAACTCCTTACTAGATTCTGCTGAATTGGCTTCTTTGAGAGAAGTATCTGATTTCTCATCTTTATGAGTTTTAGGGGTTGTGCAATCTGTCTTCATGTTACTCATCCTTCCATAGTTCTATTACTTCAAATTTTTTTTGCCCTTCAACTTGGATCTCTATCGTGATTTACCTTTTCTCTCGCTCAAACACTTTTCCCCTTACAACCATTGCATTCGTAGATATACCTTCCTCACCATTTTTTTTTTTCATTGCTTCAACTGAAGCAATAAGATAACAATGTCTAGGTCCAAGGTATATTTACCATGACACAAAGTATCCACCGGATTCTTATAGGAATCCGGAAGAGACGTCAATAACATTAGGGCTTTGTCTTCATCATTGGTTTTCACCTCCACGTTCATCAGTTTGCAAATTAGTTTGTTGAAGGCGCTGACGTGCTCATTGAGATTTGATCATTCCGCCATCTTAAGAGTACACAGTTGTCTCTTCAAATATAGGTAATTGGAGAGAGATTTTGTCATATAAATGCTCTCCAACCTTGCCCATTAGCCTACAACAATCGTCTCATTAATCAAATTGTATAAGACATCATCGACTGAGCACAATTGAATTACGCTCATCACCTTTTGATTTAAGTCTTCCCAATCCTCCTCCCTTACAGTTTCAAGGTGTTTGGCTTTGCTAATGAGTGCCTGTTGCAGTTCTTGTTAAATCAGAAGGGCTTTAATCTTCAACCTCCATAATTCAAAGTTATTATTTTCTATAAATTTATGCCTCATATTTAACATTCGATCTCTTAGAAGCTATGTCTCATATTCGATATAAAACCCCAAAATAATAACCTACGCTTTGATGCCACTTGTTACGCGCAATCACCTTCATGTTAGGTGCAAAAGTAACTTTAGAGCGAATCAAACAAGAAAATAGAAAAATGAAAAGCACGAGCAATCACAAAGAACATGATGATTTACATGGAAAAACTCTTATGAGAAAAAAACTACGACATAAAGTGACATAATCTACTATTAAAATGAAGTTACAAGAAATGAAAGCAATTTACATATTCAAACACCCAGATCCATAACTCAACTGGCAGACTGAGTGGAGATACCTCATTTCAACACTTGAGGTCTTGGTATCGATCCCTGGCGGGGGTGGCTAACATGGAGTGTGTGTATTGACATGGGTGTGTACTAACAAGCTAACCAAAAAAAAAAAAAAACCTTACATATTCAAACCCTTAAGTAGAAAATCCTAACTTCCCTTCCTCCAAATTCTAGAAACGTTTTTTGCCCTTAGAATTACCCTAATTGCATATTAACAAGCACTTATATGGTATTACACCCGAATTAGGAAATAAGTCACGCAAAATTGTAAACTTATGCATTCTGTTAATAGGGCCTTCGATAGGATCGACAACCATCAACGGCATGTCTATAGGATTGAAGAATGCCACAAAACTATCCAGCAAGTAAATCATGACATCAGGAATTTTCTCCAAGGGATCGAGACATGGTTGAATTCAATCGAATTTCCTTGTTTCAGCATAGATTAAAGGCACCTATTTTCAACATGTGGGATGTTTGAACATAGATAGTTGTAATGTAGCACATTTGAACATATCATGCATGTGCAAAAGTATGTGTGGTCCTCATGTGCATCCAAATCATAAATTGTCATGGACTCTATCACATAAACTTAATTTATAATCTAATAGTCAAATATCTATGACTATTTGTCCAATAGTACATTGATCCAACGCACAAAGTGGTTAATGAATAATGAGCTTGTATTGTTGTCCATGACTACTGGTTAGGATACAACTTCGATGCCATCTCTAAGGTTCAAGCCGCATTTGGATGCCCAATTAAATCGAATTGCCAATGAACATTCGGTTTAATCAAGAGGAAACAACAAATATAAGTGATCTTTTGTAGCATTGATGATGTGCAAGTACCCTTGGAATTGTGATCACGGTTCTTTCGAGTCCGATTTGAAAGTAGTTCAATCTCAATTTAGAGGACAAACCTTCCGCATGAAAGCTAAGTAAATAGTGATTTAATTATTTAGTGGGTGTTTGGATAGGCATCAAATTCATGAAATTCAGCAATGTTTTAATTCTAAAATCCATGAATTATGTAATTAATGTGTTTGATTAGCTTTTGTTTGTAAATTTACCAAGTACCCACTTAAAAAGGCATGATTAATTTAAAAGTTGGGAAATCATAATTTTTTTTATAATCTTCAATTATAGCAATTGCCAGAACGGCTATGATCATCTGATCAAACTGAATTTTGAGAGGGAAAGGCAATCAAAGGTGGACCCCACATCATAAAGGCCCATCCATACCAATGACCTTTCTTGTATTCATCATCTACCTTTTGAGAGAGGGACATTCAAAGGTTGATAATAATCAGACCTTTTCTGGCATAATAATAGATCATCTATTACTAGTCGTTGATCATATGATGGTTTGGACCACCACGTAAAGGAGATTTTCCGGCGAGACCGACAATGAAAATTGAACCGTAGATGGTAGATTTTTCATTGCAGCTATGATCAATCGGATGCCGTTGATCAAGTGGCCCAAACTCTTGATATATACCCTCATTAAAGGATGGATGGAGGACCGTGTGATATAACCATTTTTCTCTAAGCAATCAGCCTACATATAATTGCAACTAATAAGGCCGGATCAGCTATGCAATGTGTGGGGCCCACCGAGATGTGTGCATGACATCCAATCTGTCCATCATGTGTGCCCCCTATCATGTTCGCCTTAGCAACGGAAAATCAAATCAGGCCATCCAAAACTCAGGTGGGCTAATCATGCCTAAAACCTCTGGAATCATGTGGTTTGGCCAGCCTGAGTTCTGCGATGGCCTGGACATCCCAATGGCTTATGTGTTGTGGTCCACTTGAGTTTTGGATTGGCCTGAATTTTGGGGTCCAAGGAGAATCTGAGGGGTCTCACATGATGGACGGATTGGATTTCATGCATACATCATGGAGGGCCCCATACATTGGCACTGTAAATTAAGTTCAACCTACATTGCTTTGCAGTGGATCTGGCCTAACTTCGAAATGTCATTGAGACCAACCAACAGTAGGTGCAATTTAGAGAAGGGATGTTTTTTTACGAGTCTCTGTCATGATATGATTGAGGCCCTCCATCTACTGTACACGTGGCAGAAGGGATTGTGGAGTGGGGTTGTCCACCTAATGGCCCTTCCATGGATAGTCCATAGTCCAGAAACCACGATGATTACGTGATCCTACCATCTTGTATGTTGATGATCAACCGTTTTTGCTATTCACCGTCTATTTGAAGGCTAACAATTTGATGGCCAGGATATTGAAAATCATGTGATTTTTGAGCCATGGACCATCCGTTTTGGGCTCATGCCCTAAAGTGATCTGGAAAAAACGGATGGACGGAGTGGATGTAGAATACATACATTAAGGTGGGGCCCACGGTAAGGCCTGAACGTAATCCGCTTCCCCCATCCATCATGCCACGTCTGCAATGTTCAGCTTGCATTGCATCCCTCTCCATGCGGGCGCGGATTGGCTACTGACAGGTTGAGTAGCGAGACTGCTACTGAAGTGACGTCACCAAGTTCTGTGGGCCCCACCATGATGTATGTTTTGTATCCACGCCGTCCATCCATCTGGAGAGATCATTTTATTGTAAGATCCAAAGAATGAGTCACATATAAAGCTCCAGTGGACCCCACCACAGAATACAATAGGAAGAGTGACACCACCGTTAAAAACTTTTAAACGACACAAAAGACTCCGATCAAGCTGATATTTGTGTTTTCCCTTTTTTAATGTCTTTCTTAACTTTTGAACAGATTGGATTTCGAAAAAAACATCATGGGGGGCCTTAGGAAGGTTTCAACGGTGGGCATCAATCTTCCCACTGCTTTCTTTGGTGGGGTCCACTAAAGCTTTGGATCTGTCTCGTTCTCTGAGTCATGCCTTAAAATAATATCTCCAAATGAATGGACGTTGTGGATACAACACATACATCATAGTGAGGCCCACAGAACATGCTGACGTCACTTCAGTAGCAAAGTCTCGCTACTCAACCTGTCAGACTGTCAGTCGCCAATCCGCGCCCGCATGGGCTAATCTGAATTTTTGGGCCAGGCCATCTACGATGAGTGGTCCATGTGATATAGGGCTGTAAATGGGTCAGCGGACCTGATGGAGTACCCGGACCCGACCCACTGGGATCCGACCCAAACCCGACCCGTTTGCTAAATGGTACGGGTCTGGGTCCAAGGATAGACCCATTTATTAAACGGGTCTGGGTCTGGGTTCCTTTCATTTAGACCCGACCCGACCCGACCTGAACCCTGTTAGTAAATGGGCGGGTCTGGTCTACCTTACATGAGACCCGCCCAGACTCGGACCCGCCCAGATCCATATCCTTCCCACTTCCCTATATATTCTACTGACATTCTCACTTCCCTATATATTAAGCAACTAACGGCGTTCCCACTTCAAAATAAAATACAAACTAGTTTGAAAATAAGATACACCTCCTTGATTTTTTATCTAGCCCACCATGTTGTTTATTTGAGATCCACTCCAGCCAATAGATGTATAATCATTGGTTAATCCTGGGGCAAAAACATTAGGCTGAATTGAGATTTAGGTGGGCACCTCAAAGGAAATAATTGGGAAAGAAAGGTTCACCCTTTATTTTTAATCGGCCCACTGTGATCATTATATGAAATCCACTCCATTCATTAGATGTCACACAAAATCTTAAGCCCTTTCTAAAAAAAGTTTATAATTTCAGTTGGTCTAGAATTGAATCCTAAGGTATATCTTGTTTAATTTCTCAAATTTTTAATTTTGTTTATATAACTTTAACATTTACAAACATTCCATTTGAATGATATTTAAAATAATTTCAGGTTTTTAGAAAAAGTTTATTAATTTAAGGCTAAAAACATAACTACACTTCTCATGCATCAACAACCCGTTGGACCGGTTTCTAAACGGGTTTGGTTCAAGGTCTGGATCTCCCTTAACCAAACCCATTAGACCCGACCCATTTATAAATGGGTCTGGGTGGATCTCCCTCTACCTGTAACGACCCGTAAATTTCCGTACGTTGGCTCGAGTACCACCTCGACCAGAAATCAATTAGGATTAACTCCTTTAGAAATTTAACAAAGTTAACTAAGTACTAAACTCGATTAGCCATGAAATCTATTGGGATCGCTTTAAATACGATCTGCAAGACCCAAAACTTGCAAAACAAGTGACTCTAGGTTACCCTAAAGTTTAGAACCAAACTCATTTCCTACGCTCTCTAGAATGAAACGAAACTTCAGTATTAGGTCTAGATCGCACATCGAAGTCCGATTAACACGGCTAAGGAACTAGGACCGCCTCACTGGGCTTGACAATCATCTCTAAAATCAAGTCCAAATAGATGTCCCACGGCCATTCGTTTCGATTCGGAGCGAGGGTGTGTGAAAAACACTATTCCCATTCCAAAATAAATATCAGGAATAGTGATCTGGCATCATTCGTTTACGCGTCAGTATTAAGCAACCTGACCGTCAGAATCAGACCAAATTACATCCTCGGATTAAGAAAAATTTCAGGAACATTTACATGTACTTGGAATTTCGGATCGTGGCCCACTGACCGTTGAACTGAAAGTGGTCCGCCACGTGCGATCTGGAAATCCGATCGAGTCGAAAACGTAATCCTACATAAATCCATGTGTGGTGAGCTTAAGTCTGACGTTTGGCTCAAGGGGGCCACCAGAAACACTCATTTGAGCTGGAAAAGTGACGAATTACCTATATAGGCAATAACCCTTGAACCTGAGCCTATTTTGGGAAGGGTTTTGGCTATAAAAGGAGCTTAGAACAACCCCTCTCACACCATACGAATTTGGGATTAAAACCCTAGAGAGAGAGAGAGAAAAGAGAGAGAAGAGCTTGGGATTTATGGGAGATCTTCCTCCTACTTTGCTTTCATTCATCACACGGCCTACACCGCTTCCTTCCAGCGTTTTTCGGCCAGGTATCCACTCCGTTTGAAGGTGAGAAACCCTAACCCTAGGTCTGATTTGAAGTAGGAAGGTTGTAGGTTGTGTAAAGACTAACCGATTCCGCTCTTTAGGCTAGAAAACTCCCGTATACGGAAGCTCAACAACCCTTGCTGATTCGTTGTGATTCCAAGGGCAAAGGTGAGGACTTTAAGTGTATAAGTTACGGTTTTCAACGCTTTCAATGTCAGATAATGGTAGATTCATGATCTGCATGCAATTGCACATGTACAAAGTGCTTTCCGTTTCCTGTTTCGATTAACGTTGTAGAATATAGAATTTCACATACTCTAGGTATACGTAGAAATACCGTATACGTATTTTTTTTGGGAAAATGTTTGACATGTTTATTTAATGTATGATTATATGATATATGAATAAAATACTAATTTGGCGAAAGGAATCGCTGAAATACATGTTCACTTGTAAATGCTACGTATGTTGAAATTGTGTATTCTAGAAATACCGTATACGTATTTTTTTTGGGAAAATGTTTGACATGTTTATTTAATGTATGATTATATAATATATGGATAAAATACTAGTTTGGCGAAAGGAATCGCCGTAATATATGTTCGCTTGTAAACACTATGTATGTTGAACTTGTGTATTCTAGAAATACCGCATATGTGTAAATTTTGGAAGTGTAATTGTCATGATTATTTGTTGTATGAATATGGTATACGCGGATAAATTAACCGCTTGGCGAAAGAATAGCCCTAATACGCATTTGCTAACATACGTCATGTATGTTGGAATGGCGCACTCTAAGTGTTTGTGTAAATGCTTGTGTGTGAAAAAGCTTGAGTGTTAGTGCCTTAGATAGGTGCTGATATGGAATTCCCGACTACCTTAGAGACATGTAGGATCCCCTCCATGTGGTGGTTCGCTATAACCACTCACATGTGATGTGTATGTAATTGTATCCCTACTTGTATAGTGCTTTATAACATGCTTTACTACATGCTTTACTTCATGCTTTATTTCATGCTTTATAACATGCCTGTTAACATGTTTGTATTACTTCGTTATCATGTTTTACTCCACATGCTATTGATGAGATCTGTTTGAGTTTGGGACTAAGTCTATAGTCCAAACATTCGGTACCAGACTTGAGATTGTGGCTAAGACTCATGTCGCCACAAAGGATGTGTCTGGCGAACCCGAGTCGTACTTCGGTTGGCGATAGTGGTTGGCCACACGGAGTGCTTTTGCGCTCCATATCACCCAACTTGTGGTGCGCTCGAGCTAGTCAGGCTCGTCAAGTAAACCGATATGTGTATATGTGTTCACCATGTTTGGTCGCTACTGCTTGAACCTAGGGTACTAAACTTACCAGTGGCGATCCCGTTAACCATGGTACCTCGATCCGCTAAGACGCATAGCCGGGCATGGTGGTATGGGACACCGTGGTCGAGCTGTCGGCCTAGGCTGGGGCCATGTGCCTCCCTGTAGTGACCATTGCGCAACTAAACTCGTGAGCCGAATACGGTGGTATGGGACACTGTATTCGAGTTGTCGATACTTACGGCGAGAGCCGAGTACGGTGAGACCTGTGCTCGTGCTGACGGGCGACGAGTCCTCCGTAGTATCTTCGAGTATACTCCAAGTGTCTGTGATTGGCGACGAGTCTTTCACAGCAACTAGAGTATGAGTTGAGCCGAGTACGGTGAGACCTGTACTCGAGCTGACGGCTAGTGATTGAGCCAAGTACGGTGAGACCTGTACTTGAGCTGACGGCCAGCAATTGAGCCGCATACGGTGAGATCTGTATCCGCGCTGACGGTGACGAGCCCTTTGCGATGCCTTCACTACGCTTCTCAAACCATAATATCGTATGAGATTAGCTAGGATTGACGACCCTGTAAATGGATCATGTTTGGGAATGATACAAGGAGGTACCTTAGTTTTCCAATACTGCTGGTTGAAATGGACTAATAATAACTCGGTAATCATGATCATCATCACACCGCATGTGCTTAGTAGATGTGGCGCACTGAGGGAGTTAAGCATTCGCGAACGTAAGATGATGTCGCTTGAGGGTGGTTTGGCAAGGGCATACAGTATCATGTCATTTCATTTTCGCACTTAATAAGAGTAGTTAGAATTGTTTGATTTGTACTGCTTTATCATTACTGCTTGATTGAATTGATAACATGTTAACCTATGCTTTATTGTTCCACTGAGTTAGCTACTCACTCCCACGTTACGGACGGTGTTTGCAACACCCACCGGACTGTCGCAGTATAGATGGTGCCTCGGTTCGGGAGCCGAGTCCGACTTCGAGGAGGATCGGGATGAGTTCTCCTTTATGCGGACTCGATGGATATGCTTAGGCCGATTGCATCGCGGGATTCCAAAGGCTTATCTACGGAATTGTATTTTGATTTTTGACTTAGAAACAATACATGTATATTGGTACTCAGTTAGTACTCATACTCTGGAGTTCACAAAATTTTGTTACATTACATACTTTGAATATAAAATTTCAGTCTTCCGCTTGCCTTTATACAATTGAACTGGAGTATGATTTACTATTTTGGTATAATCTCATTCATGTTTATTGCTCTAACTCAGACAACATTTAACCATCATTGTGTATGTTGCATAAGTGATGCGTTGGAACTCGGGAGTTGAGTTCATACTCGACCCCCGATTTTCAGGGCGTTACACTACCAGACCCGGACCCATTTATAAATGGGTCTAATGGGTTGATTTGGACCTGACCCGGACCCGCCCATTTAGTAAAAGGGTATGGGTCTAATATTTGGACCCAGACCCGTTTAGTAAATGGGCGGGTTTGGTTTTGGCTAAACCCGGCCCGAACCCGACCATTTACAGCCCTAATTTGATACATGGCTTGGATGTCACGCGCACTTTCCCATTCTCGGTATGGAAGATGATACAGTGGAGCCTGGAGGATCGGAATATGGTAGAGCCATTTCCGTACATACACGTGTAAGGGTGATGCTCAAAATCGGATCCGCTAGAATGAAGGAACATAGGATGGATGGTCTTTCTGTCAAAAATAGAAACTACGAGACTCCTGTCCATCTGATCTGTGGCCATGTAAGGCCCTGAAAATTGAGGGCCGAGTAATTACTCAACTCCCGAGTTCCCGGTGTCGCATATCACACATTTTATGGTTTCATGATTAGTCGAATTAAAATTTCGAAATTTGGAACAACCTGGAACATGAAGCACAACCACAAGTCTACTGAAATGGAAGGAAATAACATAAATATCTATATACATGTCCAAAAGAATGAAGGGGGCGCCCATAGCGCCACACAACCAAAATCACAAAAAAATATATCAAGTCCAAAAGAATAGGGCTGAGCTCCCAGCTCAGCGACCCCTCGACTCATCTAAGGGTCCGATGCAGCTCCGCCCATCAACTGAAAGTAGGAGCACTCCTCCTCCTCATCCAAACTCACGCTGCCAGGCTCCTCCTGATCATCGCCACCTGCATCTATGGAAGCGTCTGGTTGGTGTTTTAAAACACCGTCCCAGAGTGGGAGTGAGTGATCAACTCAGTGTGAACTATTAATCTTGAGTTATAACAGGCATCAATTATAATATGAATTTAATGAAAAGCAGTCAATCAACAACACCTACAACTCTTATTAAATGCGCATGCAATGCGATGATATGATGCATGCCCTCGCCGCAACGCTCTCTCGAGCGACTCCATCTAATGATCGCATATGGCAACACTCCCTCAGAGCGATCTCGACTGCTGAGTCGCCACCCTAACTAATGCGATGCAATGCGATCGTGTTAGCCAAGTTTTTAATTAAGTCCATTCATCCAGCAGGTTGAGGATTCTGATTCACCCTATATGTCACTGCCCTAATCTGGTTGCGAGGCCAAAGCCCCATCAACGCGTGAGGCCGAGTCCCCACGGTCCGTGATCCCGTCGGGTCCTCATTCCCGACTCCAAGCACATGAGGAGTGCCGATAAGGAAGAGATCGCTCGCGGTCACTACGGGGAGGCGCGGTACCCCAGCGTAGGCCGACAGCTCGGACGCAGCGTCTCATTCCACCATGCCCGGCTCACGAGACTGTGGACCAGTTATAATCTAGTTATCAATGAGCCACAAAGGTTGTAGGGTGCATCAGGTTCCATACATATGTGGGCGAACATGGTTAACAAACAGGGATGATCAGGGAGTAGGCTAGTCCGCACAAATCAGGCGAGCATGAGACGAATGACCTCGGGCACAAGGGTCCCATGTAGTCGAACTATAGCCATCCGAACACTCCCGCCCAATCCGCGAGTCTAGCCCTAGCGTAGTCCTACCGATGAGACTACCCTCTCTCGTCAGGTTCCTAACCATCCCAAGAGAGTGAAAAGGGATCTACAGCATGCCCACTACTCATATTATCAACTAGCACATCCATAACATAATCTCATACATCTTAACCATACAAAACAAATACCTTTAACAAGCAAACAAGTATCATCATAAAATTTAGGTGCATGTGAGTGTGTGGGTTGTGTGAGGAAGTTAAACACTTGAGAACTCATAAGCATAACGGTAAATAATCACACACACAATGAAGCACCACATATGAGGGAAATGAATCAACAACCACAAGCATCTTATCACCCAACATAATATCATGTGAAGGCACAATATATATATCACATTTGAGAGTTAAACATGCATATTCTAACAAATCCAACAAACATGAAAATCCCTAGGGTTCTCTCTAGAATTTCAAATGTGACATCCAAGCACTCAAAATCATTAAACCCACACTAAAATTGGTGCTAGGCCACCTAAGAGCAATAGTCCGCACCTCGAATTTGATGGAGGCTTGGAAACGACCTAGAGGTGAGGGTTTTGGAGGTTGGCCGGCCGGAATCCCTAAAACAATTCAAGCATGAGAGAAATCCATACAATTTCTCCTTCAATACAAGGATTTCAAGAGAAAAAGAGTGAGGGATCTTACCAAGGTGGCCCACGGACGATTTTCGGAGTGGCAGTGTAGAGTTTTCCCTTTTAGGAAGGGATAGGGTGTTGAAGGGTCGATTCTCTTGGGCCCTAACTCGATTTAGGGTCCACCACACTTCTTTGCCTTCTCTTCCTTCCTTCTTCACTCTCCTTGGTCGTTGGAGAGGGGTGGAAGTTACAAGGAAGAGCATTGTTGTTGTAAGGTGGTGAGGGTTATGAGGGAGAGATTGATCGTTGGAGATTTAGGGAAATTTAAGAAGAAGAGGAATGGGTTGTTGGGAGTTGAAGGGAGAGTTAGGAGGGAGAGAGGGTTGTTGTTGAGAGAGTGAAAGGGGTTTATGAGAAAAAAAGGGTTAGAGCTTATTTCCCTAGAGTTGGGCCTCTTGGCCCCATGTTCCCAAGTCTTCCCAAAATAGACCTATGGGACTCCTATTGGTGTTGAGGTGGCCCTAACACCCCTCAGGCCACCAAATTCGGCGTGTAGGTGCCTTATGACCCGACTAGGGTCCATGCAAAAATTGAGGACGAACGGATGAACGGATATATGATCTGAGCAGGCACTTTCGTTCCAAAAATGGCCCTGTGGGGGCCGATCTGGTGATTGGGGCAGTTCTGGCGGCCCTCTGGCTATGAAACTTGTAAGGTAGGTGCTCCATGACTCGATGAAGGGCCTTGCAAAATTTGGGAACAAACGGATGCGGGGTTTGGTCGTACGGGTCCGATTTGCAATCAACGGTCACCGTTCCACGATCAGGTCCCAGATTTAGTGGACGGGCGTAGAAAAATATATTAAACCACCACCACAAATTTGGAAGGAATCCGACGGCTGGAACGCCCGGAATCCCGATTTCATTTGTAAGTGCCAGATTCCAATTTTTGGCATTGGTGGGGTGCATTCGGCTAGTGCCAGATCCCAGTTCTGGGTGTCCACTGGGTCCGCTGTCCGCGATGGACCACAAGCCCAGTGAGATCTATGATTTTCGGAAGTTTTAGATTTTTTCGACCATCCTCGGTCACTGGGTGGCCCACACGGGCTGTTGACAAGTGCAAACGGCCATCAGGCTTGGCGGGCCACGCCAGGTCCCATCATGGCCAGCCTGGTCTGTTCTAATGGGCTGATCCTAGGTTAATTTTACTGGTGGTACCTCACCCTGAGCAGTTTAAACGGATGGTCCTGCGGCAAATCCGACGTGGACGCCCCAGGATACTGTGCTGGTTGGACGGGACGTTACAGGCCATTAAAGTGACGGTGGAAAACAAAAGGTTAATGGTTAAATATGCAGTGATATCAATTATACAAAAAAATAAACAGATAAGATTATCTCTTGGGTTTCATTAAAAAAAAAATAAGTCAATGTCCTGATGTAATATAGGGGTGGACCCCACGGATACATCACCCTTTCACGTGTGATGTGGAGAGAAGGTTCTGCCATTTTCCGGGTCTTCCTGCTCAACCGTATTATCTGTTGCCTAACAGGCGAATTTCGCGTAACCCGCATTCAGGGAGCACATGTAGGTGGGAGCTTTGTGGGGCCCACCGAGATGTACGTATAACATCCACTCCGTCCATCCGTTTTTCCAGATCATTTTACGTGTCAAATGAAAAAATTAATCAGATCCAAAACTCATTTGGGCCACGAAACATGAAACTGTGGGGACTAAATTTCCACCTCTGAAACTTTGGTTGGGCCACAGAAGTTTTGGATCAGGATGATATCTGTATTTTCCGTATCCTTCTGGGACTATCCTTTTGAATGGTTTGGATGGAATATAAACATCGTGGTGGGCCCAAGAAGGTTTCAACGGTAGGGTTTCTATCCCCACTCTTTATTGTGGCGTGGCCCACTTGAATATTGAATCTTTCTCATTTTTTGGCTCATTTGCTAATATGAACTGGAGAAACGGATGGATGGAGGGGATTTCACACTGACATCGCCGTGGGCCCCAGAAATTAGTGTCCCTGCGTGAACCTTTTTTTGAGCCAGCAAGATTAAGAGACAGAATAAAACAAGATAATGATGTATCAACATTACAATTTTTATTTATTTATTTATTTATAGAATCGGTATCATTTAAAGCAATAAAGTGCTTTGATACTCGGGCAGGAAGAATCATATGCATGCAATAAGAAATTGTGTACACATGGCGTGGAAGAAGCTCAAATTGGACCGTCCAAATTGTATGGCCTCGTTCAGATAGGTCATTTGAGAAATAAATCAAAACGTACTGATGGTGTAGCGGGACGGTTGATCAACATCTAATGGACGGCTAATATGAAAAGAGTTAAACAAATATAAAATCATAAGAGGTTAGGATGATGCGATCTATCTGTTTTGGGGTTCATGACCTACCCATAGTGGGGCCCACTGTTTGGACGGTTTAATTTGAGTTACATGACGCCTATAATGTCACCCACTATATTCTCCTATAATGGTACTTACTATCGACGGTTGATATCTCCACAGATGCAGGGATCGGACAATCCCATCCTTAGATGGATGGCTTATAAGAAATGTAAAAGCAAACATTCAGCAAGTCCATTGATCGGACGGATAGAATCGATCGGAATTTTTCCTTATAGAAAATCACGATGGGCTACCAGATGAACGGTGGGGATTAGTGGCAAGGCCAACGAATGTGCACCAATCATTAATCTTATGGGAAGCAATATAATATTCACCTTGAGCCCTGCCCTGGGTAGCATTAAAATCCGGGCGTTGACTCCAATGTCAGTTTATCACCATCTAAAACTGGTGTGGCTATTCAACCGTACACATCGAATACGTGTATGGCAATCCAGACCGTCCACATCGCTGTCCCAACTACTGATAGAACGTAGCCAAAAGTTTTACACTGGGAAGGACCATTTGCTATTTTAATTCTAACCATCCATTTGATAGCCATCGATGAGATGCTCAGGATTGCCTGATCAGTACGATTTTAGATTTACGGTGCATCTTCAATGCCAAACACAATTTGAATGGTGTGGATGGCTGTACATGAGTGCCAAATGCGAGGAGGATGAGTCACCACCATTTTCAAAATGATGGCGCTACTACTAGCCTAAAATTCTACACCATACGCTGGCTCGCGCATGTGCAAGATCCATGCCATTCAGCAGGGCAGTTATCAGATGGCCCACCCAAGTGTAGCAAGGAAGGATTATTAAAAAGAATCCGCCTGCAGCTAATATTCCAGACACGCGGGGTCCACCCGAAATGCGGTCTGGCGGATGGCCTGTTTGTCTGGGCGCGGTTTTGCTGGTAACCCAACACCAGTCAGTCCGCTAGTGTCAAAGCTCCGTGGCTCTCTGTGGCCCCCATCATGATGTATGTGTTTTATCCACGCCGTCCAACCATTTTTACAGCTCATTTTAGATCATTGAACTCAAAATGAGACACATCGAAATCTCAAGTGGACCACACCACAGGAAACAGTGGAATTGAACGTGTACCGTTGATTCCAAAGCTGAAATCATTGAGCTCAAAAATACGAGGCAGATTCAAAGCTCAAGCAAATCACACTAGAAAAATAGCAGTGATTGATGAGCTGGGAAAATGGATGGATGATATGGATAAAGTACATACATCATGGTGGGGCCTACAGATATTTAACATCAGCTGGCTGGTGTTGGGGTCATCAGGCAAACCGCGTCCTGCTATTTCATGGCAACAATGCCAACTTGATGAACGGCCTTGATCTCTCACAAGGAGCACATACAGAAGGTTAGGATTCCAATGGCTGCACTTTCTAGTGGGAAATGATATATATCCATTCCCACCATACACGTGGCATCTGTTCATGAATTAGAACCGTCCTTGTTGTGGTTGACAATGGAGGTGCGACAAATGGTTGAAAAGCCAGATGATTGCGCAAACCCAATCCATCCAATCACGTGATTCCGAGTTCAAAACCGACGGTAGAAAACATAAGCTGTTAAACGGTACACATTCATCAGAGAAAAAGTACCAAAAAGTGGTAGGTATAATTGTCCAATATATGTGGTCGTTGCAATGCGTACTATTCAAAATCAGGCCCACTGACTGGACGGACTCATTTGGTATATTACCATCCCGCGTGTACGGTAAATATCGAAGCACAATAAATACAAATGGAATTCTGACGGGCCAATCGGAGCCGTCCATCTAGCGACATCCATCATGGATGACCTATAATTTAAAAATCACATGTAATGAACAATTCCATCCACAAAATTTCTCCACTTGATCATACTGAATTCTGATCGTTAATTGTTTTGCTTAGTGCCGTTGCTTGAATGCCGTAGATCAAAAGGATGGATCATCTGATTGATTCGTATTTTAAAATATTTTCCATCTAATATATGAGAACCTTTATGGACGGTCACGATCGATAATTTACCCTTTCACGTGTGGTGTTCGTAGATGGCTCTACCTTATTCTGGTTATACCAGCTTCTCTACCATATATTTCGGCTCGTCGGGCTCAACCGTCACAGATCCCGCGAGAAATGATCACATACAACGTTGTATGTTAATTTAATACATACAACGTTATAATTTTCTAATTATTTGTTAGTTGATACAATATCTGACCTGTGAAAGTTGTGTAATATATAATGAAGATCATATAGAATAATAATTGGATAAATTCGTTGATAATTGACCCACATACATATGTTGATTCAGACCATCGGATGTATGTTTATTTGATCGTGTAATTTTAATAACAAATTGAGGTCTAATATTTCCATATTTGAAATATTTGTAACTCAATAAACCGTTTTAACAGATTAGATTTTATAAATAAAACGTATTTAGAAAATAAAACGACGTTTTATCCTAAGTGAACATACAGCGTCGTCTGATCATTTCTCTTTTCCCGAGCGAGCAGCATGAGACGGGGAGAGAGAAAACACGTGAGACGAGCTGACTTGCCACGCGCTGTCCTCCCATTGGTCAAAGCCCCTGTTTTGTGTTAAAAGAAAAGAGAAAAGGTTCGATACTCCGGAGAGTGTGATGGATAATACTCAGGCACTTAGAAATTTCTTTAAATTTGCAAAAGTATCGTTGAAGTAATTCAAATTAAACTGCCCAAGTTATCAATCCTCGTTCATATGATACTAACCATCGGATTGGTGGACATTTATTAGCGATTAAAAATAGAAAATATCCAATGGTCCTATTTCCACAAACAAGTGACCATAAATCAAAGGTCGAAATCATTCAAACAATTTGATTTTGCTATTGTAAGTTATAAACAGTGGGTTACACGATTTTGTCAGTTTAATTTGATCTAATCAATGCCACGTATACAATTTCTGATTGCATGCGTATCAAGCGCTAACCGCTGCCAGAGTATCAAATAGCTCCCCTTAAAAAAGGCGCGTCTATGGAGTAAAAGGAAGGAAGGAGATCGGAAGAAGAATTCGGATGCCGTAGAAAGAAAACTTCTTACGACTTAAAAATTAATATGAAAAAAGAAAAAGAAAAAAGGATATATAAAATAAAATAAAAAAATAAAAGAGAAAATCAGTTTCAGAAGCTCCCTCTCTCTGTCTTTGCTCTTTTGACCTAATTTTCCTTTTTTTCTAGGGTTTTCTTTTCCTCCCCGCTCTCCAATCGCAGCAATCCCGGTGAGTTTCTCCGGAATCCATCGCGATCTCGCCCGAAAAACCTCCACCATCACTCGATCCCTGCCTCTCACGCGTGGTCTGACGATCTTCGGTTCCCATCACGGCAATGGCGGGTTCATTGGCTGATCGAGCTACGAGCGACCTGCTTATTGGTCCTGATTGGGCCATGAACCACGAGATCTGTGACATCCTCAATCACGACCCCGGGTATATTGAATGATCTCTTTTCCTCTTTCTTCGCTTTTGTTTTTGATGAATTTATTGAACTCCGCATGTGTTTGGATTTGTGATTTTTGAATTTTTGTTCTGAATTTGATCAAAGGTGTTGAATTTCTGAAAATATCTTGTTGCAATTTATGGTTTGATCTGTCGGTTTATACATTTTCGTTTGACCGTCTGGATCTAACCTTTTTAATGGACTTTTTTACTTCTTCCAGTAAGATGATTATCTATGGATCTGATGAAATGCTGAATCTAAATTGTCGATATAAATTTTATGCATGAAATTGGAGACTTTGGTTTCATGTTGTGGATCATTATCTGGTGTGTTATCGAATCGAGGATGAAGAGTAAAATGTGAATTGCTGTTGTGGTTGTTTTTAGGTGTGATGTTATGGTGGACCACTCAGCCTCACCTCCATGGCTGTTGGGAATACGGTTATGATTTTAGGATATTGTCTTTTTGTTGAGGCCCAATAAGTTCATAGATTGTAAGGGAGTGGCCTCTGTGTGACAAGCTATGGTTTAAAATCTCACCCAATACCTACTGGATTTTGAAGCAAACGATGTGGATGATGTATACAGCATTGAAACCTGAACGCGAGAAAAATTCACAGCATTAGGATGATGCATTGTGTGTATAGTCAAATATGTACAAATATGCATCATTTTAGGAGCCGTGCATTGCATGCTCCAACTATGTACCATTAAAAGATGATGCTAAGATTTTAAATATCGTTGACATGGTATTTTCTCATTTTAGTGACATTGATACAAAAGAGTTACATATAGCTTGAGCACCCCAAATGTGTATAGTTTTAGGAACTGTTCAATGGTCCAGTAAACGCTTCCATTCTGTTACCGAGATTTTAAAACATGATCCATATGACCCCCCCTCCCCTACCCAATTATTTCTTTATTGTAGATTATGTTCGATTAGTAATCACATACATCTTTGTGAGGGGAAGATAAGAAGGCCTTGCAACAAAGATGGTGAGAATGGCTAAGAAGTAAGAAGGCTTTACACGTGCCAAGGGTAGGGCCTTAGGGGTGATTGGTGTAGAAGGATTCTTAAAGCTGACCCCAAATAGCTGGAAGCCTGGAACTAAGGTATGATGACATGGTAGTAAAAAATGGTTACATATTGGTTGTATTGAAAAATGCCCACCTTGATTGTCTAAGCCTTATCCCAATTAATTGGGTCGGTCCATTATGACAAAAAATGGATTGTATTGGTCCATATTGGTGGATAGACCCCATAAGAGTGCCAAAAAGGCCATAAAGTGCCCATTTTGAAAATCTTTATTTTCAAATTTGTCTTGTTTTTCTACTTCTTTCTCATTTCAACCATGAAGAAAGCTTAGAAACTAATTTTATACTAAATCTGGGCCTATTTTGAGGATCAAACCACAAAATGTAAGTAGTTTTCGATGAATTGAAGCGAAGTGGACGATTTTATACTAAATCTGTGCACCTTGGTCTACCTAAAACATTGCATGGCTTGAGCAGATATTCAAGGAGGCGAGGACTACTGCATGAATGGGTATCTGGGGCTCTAGGAATGGATGTTGTTTTCGTAATGTTGTTGAAGGGGTGGACAAGGTGATTTTAAAGGTTAAATGGCTAGTGTTGGAGTGAGCAGTTTATGTCAAGGCAGCCTCGGCTTCCCTTCCTCTTTAGCTGATTGATGGCATGTTGGGCCTGTATTCTTTCTTGCTTTTGTGATTTCTTAATAAAATTTTCGTTCTATCTCTAAAAAAAAAGAAAAAAAATGATAAAGAAAAACGAAGAAAGACACAAAAAGAAAGAAAAGAAGAAAATAGAAACAGCGCCGGAACCAAGCCAGCAACAACTAAACCTAAAACTGTTCAGTGATTGGAAAGATACTCATCTCTGAGAGGTTTGATGATCTAGTTACCTGCCGACTTTTTTCTTTTTATCCCACCCCTATATTTCTTGTCCTTGAAATGAACTTTGCTTCAATGGGAACTCTTCAAGTACAATCCTATGAACGCTCTTAGTCGACGTCAAGCTCTTCGAAAGTCTCGTAAATCTCCTCAGTATCAGCAGTTTCTGATATGAGATATTTTGAATCTATAATGCCTCCAATTCTAGATTTTCCTTCGTCATTAGCATCAACTGTACCTAAACTTCTTTCTGTGTTTCCGCCTTACAATTCTTCCTACGTAGAGAGTTCTTTCCAAGGGAAGGACGCTAGAAGCTTCCTCTTTGTAGACAGTTTCAATTTCTTGAAGGAGAGCCTTCTTTTTTCACTGTGCAAACCAAAATATTCTTGTTCCATACCTTTATCTTGGCTTTCTAAGCGTGAAGTGCATTGGCTTTCAAAGCTCAAAGATATGCTTGACCGATCCAAGCCATTGATCTGGCTCGCAAAACTTGAAGTTATGCTTGACCTGTGCAAGCGACTGACCTAACTTTCAAAGCTCAATTATTTATTATTATTATTATTTTGGCATTCTAGAAAATTTAGACTTCTATTTTCTTATTTTGTTCTCCCATTTTGTGACAAGTGGAGAGAGTGTAGGAAGAGGATTTATGAAAGCCAATAGTCTTTTAGTTTAGGCTTCCTTTTATTTTAGTAGGAGACTTTATGAACTTACAAGGCTATAAGGCTATGTGTATGGTTATTATGAGACAGTGATCATGAATGAATGAAGTTATTCCGAGGTTTCTTAACATTAGTTGCTTTTATTCTTTGAGGTTTCTTTCTATTTTTGGTGCAAGTGGTGCATGTGATTACCTACAGTCCACTATGTTTGCCTTTATATCAAATCATGTGGCACTTTCAGAGGAACCTTGATCTTAATTTGGTTAGTAATTTCTGTTTAAATCCATTTTAGGTCTAGTACCTCCCATATTTGTGGCATTATGCACCTTACATCTGCAATTCTGTCATTGCTAGTATTTCACCTGATTATGGCTGATGATTGCTTGTTAAATTTCCAATCGCTTATGTTTCTCAATAAACAAAGAAAAGAAAACTCATTTCTCCTATGGTTTATGGTAATCAAAGGCACCAAGCTGCTGGCAACTTGATTCTGCCAAAGTTGGCTGAGAGCAGGCTTCACAGAAAATTGTAGTTTCTTTACTTTCTAATTGTGTAACTCACATGAGTTTCACTTGCATAGCTGGGGAATGTCAATGTTCCTCTACATTTGTAGTTTACCATGTCACATTTCCAGACTAAGAATGCATGTTTATGCTGATGTTACTTTCTTGGTTTCTCATTGTTTCAGTGTTGTTATAGTTATCTCTTTGGTTTTTTATTATCCAGGCAAGCAAAAGATGTTTTAAAAGTCCTTAAAAGGCGCATTGGGAATAAAAATCCAAAGGTTCAGCTTCTCGCTCTCACGGTAAACTCCATACTTGTTGAATTAGAGCTTCTCTTTATGGCAATATCATTTAAAAGCTTGCATGATCCTTAAAGTTTATCATGGATGTCTCCATATATCGTTATGTTCCTCATCAACTCATAAGGTGAAATGTGTAGTTGTCTTATATAAAGTGTATGATAGCGAGCAACCGGCCAACGCACCAAAAGCTCCAGAGTTGATGGGGAATGACTAGTTTATCCCTATATGTAGGCCCTCCTAGGCAAACCCATGCGAGACCTCCCTGTGGGCAACCCCCGCTTTGCATGGTCTCCGAATCGCACGGTCCCACAGTGGGCTCCACCTCGTGGGCCACCGCACCCTAGCATGGAAATACGATGCATCATTGGAATCACACCAAGATGCCCCCGCATTAGTGTAGCCTTATTTATTTCTTCAAAAAAAAAAAGCATAAACTTTTTGGTTGACTACTTTTCTTGTTTCCATTGTTCTTCTCTGGATGGATGGCGTTGCAATTATTAAAGAAACAAGGAGAGAGGAAGCAGCAAAAGTACAAACATAAATCACAGTGCAAAATACAATGAAGGAAAAGAAAAGCTGCGCAGAACCCTCTTTCAATGATAACAACTCAAATTGATGCAAAGAACATTAACTTTCTATTCTGGACCATCTCTCCTCATGGGGTTATGATCGAATTGAGCCAAACACGATGATAGATGTTTTTGCAATCAGCAATTTCCATCACTTGTCCTGACGAGGAGGCCAAATTGGATGCCATTGCATTGGCCTCAATCCTCAAGCCATTTGCTAGTATCCATCGCCTGTCTTGATGAGGAGACCAAATTGGATGCCATTGCATGGGCTTCCTCAAGCCATTTTCTAGCATCTATTTTGCTTCTTTTGATTCATTTTGGACTTCCTTTTTCTAGTTCCTAAGGCTTAGATTTCTCGTCTTTGCCTTTTTTCCAATAAAATTTGTGTTGCCTCTAAAACAAAATGACCAAAAGATGTTAGGGTATCAATTGGAAGAGTCATGGATTTATTTTTTTCCTTCGGAAGGTGAAGATTTATTCATCTAACAAAACATGAAGAGAGAAATTACAAAGCTGACCACAAATCTGGAAAGGAGAAACTATGGTCTACAATATTTACAGCAACAGCCCACCCCTGAACATGCAGCTTCGCCCTATTGAAGCAATCAGCAACCCAACCACTTCGGTTTTTAAAACAATGCTTGTTTCTTCCGCCCCAAAGAGACCAAATTCCCGCCAGCAAAGCCAGACTCCAGATGGATCTTCCTCTTTTGCCTATACCCCTGCTGTGCCAAGCTAGGAGGAAGTTCCCCATTGAATTGGGAAGCATCCATGGTAGACCAAAAGGAGTGAAGCAGCTGGCCTACAGCTCTTTAGCAAAGGTGCAGTGAAGTGTCATGGATATTGAATTGAGTTTATACAGATTTAGTTTTGAACTGGGGCATGTTGAGTTTACAGATCTATATTCACAATGGGAACAGCCGTGTATATTAGTTTCTGGAACACATTTGTCTCTTCACTGTTGGTTGCTTTTTTCCTTTTAAAATGGCTTTGTATCTTGTGAATAGCAAAGAAACTTTCCATGGAAGACGCTATCTTATTACATTCTTCGTGTAGCCTTTGATTATCAAGGGCTCTTGAAAAGCAGACATAACCAATAGGAGGCTTTCATTGTTGGATTCCTTGTGATCAGGGCAGAGCAGAGAAGCAACGGTCCAGGTCAGAGCTCCATCTCTGATACCAAGAAAGCTTGTAACACAATTGGAATAATCCCGTCTGTGTCTGCCGTTGGAGCAAAAACTCCCATACTTATGCAAGAGTTTCAAAAGAACAACCTCAAGATAAGATAAGACCTATACTAACAAGATTACACTGTACAGCTATCCCATTTAGAAGATATACACAGTCATTCAAAGAGAGATGAGATATATACAACTAATCAACTATGTACATTTGCTTACAAACTGCTGCTTTCATATTTTGGGTAATTCCCAATTATAATTATCTTTTTTTCTTTCTTCTCATTCACCTGCTAATTTCGTACTTGGGCTGTTTGGGTTATTTCAGTTGTTTAAGATGGTGAATAGTCTCGCCTTAAAAAGGGGCAGGGACACCTTGTCGTCATTAAAAAAATAATAATAAAAAATTTTCTCATGCACCCACTAATTTCGTACTTTGGCTGTTTGGGTTATTTCAGTTGTTGGAGACAGTGATAAAGAATTGTGGGGACATTGTCCATATGCATGTTGCAGAGAGAGATAT
The DNA here is from genome assembly GCA_030180095.1 of Magnolia changhungtana. Taxonomy (NCBI): domain Eukaryota; kingdom Viridiplantae; phylum Streptophyta; class Magnoliopsida; order Magnoliales; family Magnoliaceae; genus Magnolia; species Magnolia changhungtana. The sequence continues at coordinate 20,717,404 of JASAUF010000444.1, read as the reverse complement.
CCTGCATGAGTTGGTGAAGATTGTGAGGAAAAAGGTTACTTTCTGGACTTACCACTTCTTTCTCACAGTTTTATGCTGTTGGAAATCTTCATGTTCTTGTTTTCCATGTGCTTGCAGCATCCTGAACATCATGTCAAGGAGAAGATACTTACTCTAATTGATACCTGGCAAGAAGCTTTTGGTGGGACAAGGGCTAGATATCCACAATACTTCGCTGCATACCAAGAATTGTTGGTAAGCCTTTAGATTTGGCATTTGGAAGAGTTTCTCTTCACTGTACTTTTCAAGATTTTTAAATACATAGTTGGCAACAATGATAGCATAATGTTAAGGCTAAGTGATCCTTAATCGAGTGGGCTACCAATGTTAAGGGCCTTAGTGGTTGCAATTTTTTCTTTTTTGGAGTGTAATCGCTGTCTGCCATCTCTGCAGGCTTTTTTTCTTGGTAGTCTCTTTCCTTTTTTAATGCAATCGTCAACTTTCAAAAAAAAACAAAAAAACAATGAGAGCATTATGTTTCACCTCTTTTAGACCCATGCATTGACCAAACTTTTGATTAAGTTACAGAATTATGCAGCCTTTCACTTGCTTGAGTGTGCAACAATAGATGCAAAATGAAGAATTGCTTCTTTTATTCTATTGCTTTGTATAAAAATTATAGTGTTGAGCAGGACTCCAATCTTCTATAGCACTGTGTTGGATAAACTTACTTTTTGGTGTATCAGCGGTATGGAGCAGTATTTCCTCAACGACCTGAGAGGTCTGCACCGATATTTGCTCCACAGACGCAACCCCTGACATCTCAACGTAGTGGTGAAGCACCTGAGTCATCCACAGGGTCCGATCTTCCAAATTTGAGGTACAGTTCGTGTTTCCTCTCAACAAGTTCAGAATATGCTTAATGCATTTATTTTTTATTTTTCTGAAGTAGGCTTAATGGCTTCCTATGCAAGTCTTGTTGATCTAGTAATCTTTTGCAATCAATCTCGTCAGTCTTAATGTGGAATATCCTCCTTTTCCCCTTTGGTAATCTTTTTGTTCTTTTATAATAAGTTCACTAACTCTCCTTAAAAAATGTTAGTATTCTTTTTTTATGAATAACAATTTTATGGATATGACAATATGATCCTTCAAAGAAAAAAAGGGATATAAAAATATGTTAGCATTCACATGTGTCTCTGCTATGATTTGTCTGCTCAGTCTCTACTTTGGTTGTTAAAATCAGATCTGTAAACAGGCATTTTTCTGATAAAATTAGCAAAATTTTCAAGCTCTTACCAATATTTATGTTTCCATTACTGCACTTTTTATGAAATAGTTTGTGTTGTGTGGCTACTGAGGTCTTTGGGATGTTTTCTTTACAAACTTCAATCGAACTGTTCTTGGAAGCATAGCCTGTATAATTATTTTAAGTAACATAATTTTTATTTTTATTTTTAAATTTTGGTATTATCATATTTTAAGTAACTATTTGGGACCTCCCCTTGTGTATTGGAAAAGTGAAGAAAGGATTGTGGGATCCCGTTATTGAAAGATTCGATATGAAATTATCTGGGTGGAAGAGCAAGACATTATGTTTGGGGGGGTTGTATTGTGCTTATTGTAGTGATGCTTTCTAATCTTCCCCTATACTTCATGTCTATTTTCAAGTGTCCCAAAGGGGTGTTCAATAAGCTTGAAAAGCTTAGAAGGGATGTCTTATGCTAAGGTGGGCAAGTTAAGAAGAAGTTTCACCTTATGAAGTGGTCGGATGTATGTAGGCCGAAAGAGGCAAGGGGGTCGGTTATGAAGGATGTGTTGTTGGGGAAATTGATTTGGAAGTTTGGGACTTGCGGGGGGTGGGTGGCCCAATACTGTGGACCTATAAAGGGCATTCAAGCCTTGGGAGCAAATCATAAAACTTAAAGAAATTGTCCTTCAAGGAGTGGTTTATGTACTGGGGTGAGGATCGGATTTTGGAAGGATATATGGCTTGGAGATAGAGCCCTGCAATATATTTCCCCGAATCTTGCCCTCAACGCCTTGGATTCAGATATCTTTGTTAGTCATTGTTTCTCATTCATGGGAAACAATGGGGTTTGGAATCCTTTGTGTAGAGGAGCCTTTCATGAGCCTTTAGGAAGGGAAGTATCTCAGGAATGGAGACTATTTTTACCAGCCGGGTTGTGGGCCATTTGGAAGGAAAGAAATCGTAGGTGCTTTAGGGACATTCTGGGCAACCCCATGGGGGTTTTTTTGGTTATGCTCAATCTATTGTAGTTGAGTGGAGAGCGTGTTGTTCTTAGCGTGTAGCTAGTGGGTGGGGTAGCTTTTTAAAAAAAAAAATAAAAAAAAATTGTATTCTTCGCTTTGCCGTTTCTTTCAATAAATTGTCATCCTTAATATATATATATATATATATATATATATATATATATATATATATATATATATGATTAATGTTGAGATGGCTTAAAAGCTCATAAGAACTCTCTTGCTCTTAAGCCCACTACTAGAGTGCAGGGTTTATGATCCTGAGGGAACAAGTTGGGACGATTTACATTGGCAGATGCATGACCCTGAGACAGAGAGGGAGAAATATCCTCTATAACTTAGCCAAATTGCTCTTCTTCCACACTTTTCAACAAGAAGTCAATGTGATCTTGCCGATGGAAAAGAGGAAAGGAGCTTCCACTACAATTCAACAACATCACTCTTCCTCCATAGTGCCCAACGAGAAGCCAATGTGATCCCCTCCACAGAGGGAGGGAGGGAGGGTGGGAGCATCTGCTATCATTTTCTTGTCAGAGCAGTTGATGGACATACAATACATGATACCTTGTCGATCTCCTTTAAAACTCAACGTCATCACTCTTCTTTCATAATTCCCAGCCAGAAGTCATATGATCCTGAAATCTACCAAAATGCTTGAACCCCCTTTCAAGAAGGAAATAAACTTTTCTCACTATAGTTTTTGGATTTATGCTTGAGGAAGTATTGAAAACAATAACCCTTGAACTTGGTTTTTTTTTTTTTTTTTTTTGGCGCTAAGATTGAGAGGATGAGGATAATAGAACCCCCATTACACCTCACTAAATCCATCATTCCACAAAGCATTGAAGTCTATTGGAGTAAATTGCGATATGGGTAGGTATTTACTGGCTGCACCGAAAAAAATGAAGTCATACCAATTTCCTGACTGGAGGAGATTCTTGGAGCCTTAGTATAGTCCAAAGAAGGATTATCAGTGAACCACCTTTTATGTTTTACCTGATCCTCAGCCACACACGATTGGGAATGATTCGGATGTTGTCAACATGATGCAGGACATGAGATCTACTATGACGAATTGTTGAACTTAGCCAACTACTTATGTAAGCAATTAAAGTATAAAATGAAAGCAGTTCAATCACAAATCGAAGCAATCCTAAACAGTAACTATGCTCAAATTCGAGGTGCGAAGACAATCCCACAATCCAAAACTATAAAATAAAGCTCAACAAGGACCTTTGGTAGTTAGGACTGCCATCTATTATAGGTTATTAGCGCCAATTAAATGTAGTTTTGATCAATTTGGGACTTAGGGCTCAATTGGAGAACTTGAGGATTTTCAATTTGGGGAGAATTGGAATTAGGGTTCCAAGTTAGGGAATTAGGGTTTCCACAAGAAGGATTATATGAGGGGAGAAGGGGAAGGAAGAATCACAAAAGGGAAGAGGAGGGATGGCCGTATGGACGACTGCATGGACAGGCCGTGTGGACATACGGGCTAGTCCGAATGATCTATGTTGACCATACGGTCAAGCCTAAAGTGGGTTTGGGTTGGAGAGAGTTAGGGTTGGTGTTGATGGGTTGGGCATGCGATGAGATAAGAAGAAGAAGAAGAAGCTAAGAGAAGAAAAGAGAAGAGGGTAAATACCTTGTTGTTGAAGAAAAAGAGGCAAAATAGTAGCTTGTGGCTTCACACCACATTGGAATCACACCAGGAGATCTCTAAGGGCTGGACATCCAAGCCTTAAATAGGCTTATATAAAATAAACTGAAATAATGCCTAATCTAAGCCGAAAAATGAAATCCTAAAGTCTGTAATATCAGATGATGTCTAATGACGATGATGGCCCACGATCAACAGTCCGATCAAGCTGTCTACGAGATCCAATAATCCAAATCTCCCAACTAAGCAACCCACATGCATCTTCCCAGTGTAAGGCCTTCGAAGATGCATGTACATGCATGTGAGGTCTTCTACGACGGCTAGAAACTCGATCTGGGCCCGCATGTGGGTCCCACGTGAAAATCACCTAGCCCAACGAAGCCGTTGGGGCTTTCCTCCTCCTTTGGCATACTCTGTGGGCTCGGATGTCCTCATCAACTCCCCTCGGCTAAGAAGAGTTCACCTCTTGCAAAATGCAACTATGGTAGTACTCGAGGAGATATGGGTCTAAACGTTGAAGCTCTGTATCTGTGATCCACATATTGCCTGACTCTGGCATGATCTTTCACTTCACAAGATACTTCTGGTATCCTCCACGTCTGGTGGAAACCACTTGCTCATCCAAAATGGCCTCTATTTCCTCTCTTCTCATAGGAATTGATGGTAAGGGAGGTAAAGGTTGGGAAGATAAGTCAGGTACATGCCATGGGTCATGGGAAGAATGGGGAGAATGGGGAGAATCACCACTAGGGTCAATGTGAGGGTCAGGACAAGCCCAAGATCTTTCACATTAAATGCAAAATTAACCCCCACAGAAGGTGGTAGATCCATAACATATGCATTAGGACCTAATTGTTTCAATATTTTATAGGGTCCTACATTGCGGGCTTGTAATTTCTTAACGGCCCCTTGCGAAAATCGTTTTGGCCTTATACGAACCATCACTGTCTCCTACTTGGAATTCCTTAAATCTGCAGTGTGAGTCAGCAAATATCTTATACTTTTCATTACTTACATTAATTCATTTTTTAATTTCAGCATGCAAGTCATGAATATGTCGTGCAAATGCATCTGCAAACTCTAATGGCTTATGAGTAAGTTGTTCTGTATCCGTTACGATACGCCCGTAAAGGCCTATACGTATAGGTAACGACTATGACTGTTACGCGATATGGGGGTGAAACGGGACAATTAGTTTTTTAGAACCGTATTAGCCGTTACAGTGGCTATGAAGGTCGTTACGGGGCATAATAACTGTTTTTCCCATAACAGTCGAAAAACGACCACTTTTTTTTAATATTTAAATCAATTTTGTCCTCATTTTTTCACTTTTCTCATTCGAAAAACTCTCCTATATCATTTTACAATAGATTTCGACCACTCTTACTATAGTTTTTAATATTAAATTGTAAATTGAAGTGATTTGAGCGAATAGAAGCTCCCAAGGCCATTTTTTCAAAATATTGAAAAGGCAGTATTTATGCGTTTTTCTGATTTCTAGTTCTAATGCTTGGTTGTGATGTGTAAACATTAGAGACATATAATCATGTTCACAAATTCACTAGACAACCCAATACAACACTCTCATGAAAGAGTGGACCGTTACACTACCATAAACATGTTCAAAACGAAAAAATGAATACATATTTAGAATATTTATGTTATTCTGGATTTTCTAGATATATTTTTTTAAAAATTTTCAGTCAAAAGAAAATTTTCAACCATTACGGGGGTTGTAACGGTCATTACGCCCTCGTATCGGCCGTTACGACTGATACCCATATCGGTAATGGTGGTCACCGTTATGGCCACCGTTATCGATACAGAATACCTTGCTTATGAGACACTGGCATGGGGATGAGATCTATAGGCTTTTTAGGTTTGTAACCATGCACTACCTCGAATGGACTCATGCCTATGGACTTATTGATTGACGAGTTGTATTCAAACTCAGCGACTGGAAGGACTACATCCCAGGTCCTGATATAGTCACACACAAGACATCATAACAGATTTCCTGGACTCCTATTAACCTCCTCTATTTGATCGTCTGTACACGGATGGTACGTCGTCGAGAACTAAAGTCTCGTACCCATCATATGCTAAAGTGTCTTATAAAAATAGCTCATAAACCTAACATCTTTGTTAGACACAATGGTCTTTGGCAAACCATGCAGAACTACCTCCGCAAAGAAAAGCTTCGCAATGTTGGAGGCATTGGATGTCTTGAAGCACAAAATGAAATGGGCCATTTTCGGGAAACTGTCCACCACCACGATGATGGAATCGTGCTTTTGAATCGTCTTTGGAAATCCAGGCACGAAATCCATACTAATATCTTGCCACAGGGCGTGTGGCATTGGCAAAGGTGTATATAAACCCGTTTTTTTTTGTCCTTCCTGCTTAACCAGCTGACAAGTCCTACACTACCCAATAAATTTGGCTATATCTCACTCGAGACTTGGCCAATAAAATCTATCCTCGACTAGGGCAATGGTCTTGTCTCAACCAAAATGACCAACGACCCCTCCGCCGTGAAGGTCCCAAACCAAAATGTCTCGGAGGGAAGTGCGAGGGATGCAGAGTCCGTCTCCTCTAAATAAAACTCATCAATCATGATAAACTCCTGGTCACTCCTTGACTAGCCATCTAACAGTTGATGAGGACATCTGAGCCCATAAAGTATACCAGAGGAGGAGAGCCCTAATAGCTCTGTTGCGACTAGGTGATTGATGGGGACATCAGAGGACCTACTCGGGTGTACTAGAGACGGAGATGACCACCCATATCAGTGCAACTTTCTTTGTGGATCGGAGATGAGTTTTAGATGAGGCCCGCAGGGCCATTTTGAAGACCCTACATGCATTGGACGTGCATCAGGAAGACCCCTCTTTGGGATGATGCACGTGGGCTGCTTAGGAGATCATTTTAGTTATAGGATTTATATTTCATGTCGATCAGGCCATCGGGCCGCCAGATCTAAAACCCTTGGACTTTGATCTTGCTTTCTTTATATTTCTTTTGTTATTTTTAGGAGTTATTTGATGGTTGAGATTGATAATAAATGTTTTAGTTTTCTTATTTTGGATGATGGGCCACTTCACTTGAGTGAGTGGCATAGTTGTAATTATGTTGGATTTTTAATTTCGTTATATATATATATATATATATATATATATATATATATATATATATATATATATATATATATATAAAAAGCACAGGGGGGGTGGAGTTCCAACTAGGGGTGTACATCGAGTCGAACCGAGTCGAGCTGGCCTCAGCTCGACTCGGCCATTGGCTGACCTCAGCTCGAACTCAGCTCAGCTCGGTCCTCGAGCTTGATCCCGCCTTGGCTTTCTCGGTTGGTCAGTAGCTCGTGCCAGCTTAGGCCGAGTTCGAGCCAAGATCGAGCCGAGTTCACCATTGAGGCATTTCCACAAACACCTGGACTGCACCTTCAAAATCCATTGATTTCCGGTACAACAAGAAAGGCACAAACCTCTTGATCTTGCAGAGCTTGGTTTCTTGCACGAGCGTTTCAGAGCGGAATCTTCTAGCTGATGTTGCGAAGATCATCGAGAAGAACAAGATCTGCAAGCGGAAAGACGATTAGGGGCGAAATCTTCTAGCTGAGCTTGGTTCCTTCCATCTGTAAATCTCGCTGGGAGAAATCCCCTTCGTTTCCAGCCAGTCTCTCTCTCTCTCTCTCTCTCTCTCCATCCATTGTCTAGAAAATCAAAACTCGAAAAGAAGATTAGGGCGAGCAGGAGAGGAGGGAGAGACTAGAGAGAGAGTGAGAGGAAAAGGAGCAGATATTAGGGGCGCCGGGCAACAAGGGAAATGGGTTAGGGTTTAGGGGCGCCGGTCGTGCGGGCTAGTAGGGTTTTTTTTAAAAGGGTATATATACCCCTACACCGAGTTGAGTCGAGTCAAACCGAATCGAGCCGAGTTCGAGCTGGATTCGATCCGAGTCGAGTCGAGCTGGGGCAAGCTTGAACTCGGCTCGAACTCATTTTCGAGCTCCAAAAATCAGCTCGACTCGGTTCGAACTCAGGTTCGAGTCGAGTCGATTCGAGCTTTTTTGAGTCAACCGAGCTAGCTTGGTTCGTGTACACCCTTAGTTCCAACCCTAGTGGAGATTTGAGAAGAAAAAAAGAAGAGAAAAGCTCTTTCATGTGAAAGAAATTTCCTCATTATTTTCTAGGTTTTTTTAGAAACCCTCCCTTCTAATTAAATTGTGGAAGGGCGGTAGCTTGTTTCGTGGTGGATTTCCCAACGTACATCATTCTTCTTTCTATTCTTCGAAATGTATTCTTCTTCTTCTTCTCTTGTCTTCCTCTTTTCCATTCCATTACAACCTTCTAAATCCTAGATATTCAATTTTCACTTTTTCCAAATTTCTAAAAACCCTAATTCCAAAATCTCCAATTCCCATGAACCCTAATTTTTTAAATTTCAGATTTTCACCTTCCTAACCCTAATCATAAAACCTACAAATCTATCCCTTGAGTGTGGAACATGCCTATGCTAAATTGGAAGTTTTATCCTTCCATCGAGCCTAGTTTTAATTGATTTATATGATTTCTTAGCATGCGGGTATGTGATTTAGTTTAAATTAGATTTTATTTCCTATTGTTTACTCTTAATTACTTGGTGGGTTAGCATCTTTTGTTAATTGAATTACTTTATGGACTCTTTCATAATCTTCACGTTGCATGCTAACATTAAATCATGTCCTGCATCAATGATTTTTATGTGGGACCCACGGTAGGCTCATATTGAGTTTATAGCCATCGTAGAAGCCTTCACATGCATGTACGTGCATCTTCGAAGGCCCTATAGTAGGAAGATGCATGTGGGTTGCTTAGTTGGGAGATTTGGACCGTTGGATCACGTGGACAACTTGATCAGACCGTTGATCATGTGCCATTGTCGTTATCGCACATCACCGGATATTACGTACTTTAGAATTTCATTTTCCAGCTTAGATTAAGTGTTATTTCAATTTATTTCATATTTGGTACACTGATTTTATGTTTTGAGAGGTTTGGGACATATATGGAACAAAAAAGAACTGAGGGCAAAATTATAATTTGGCAGCCCAGAAGCTTATTTAAGGCTTGGACGTCTAACCCTTAGGGTTTTTTTTTTTTTTTTTTTAAATTTTATTTTATTTTATTTATAAATTTATTTATTTAATGACATACTTTGTGAAAAAGAAAAGAGTTCTTCTTTCTTTCCCATGTGTGATTCATGGAAAATCTCTTATGATTAGAAATCTCTTGGTGTGATTCCAAGGTGATCTGAAGCCACAAGCTATCCTTTTGTCTCATTTTCTTCAACAACAAGGTATTTACCCTCTTCTTCACAACCAAGCTTGAGGGTTTTTCTCCTCTATTTCGAGGGACACTGAAGCGCAAAATGATCGAATCTTGGCAAATGTAACATCGCACTGGTTCACCTCCCCTGGAGCTGGTACTTGCTAGACCTTTATCGTTAAAATCCCTAGGATTGGATTGAGAACTAGTAAGGGCCTTGGATTGACTCCCAAAGTTAGACTTCGCTCTCTGGGGAGTAGTCTTAACATTTGAATGCTGAGAGTCAAATCGTCTCCCGAATTGTGGCTTAAGTTATTGCTCAAGGTTTTGCACCACTTGGTATGAGAGGGGGAGATACTTTTCATTCAAAATTTCTTTCATCTCTACCCAGTGCGCAATCGGAGCATCTCTAGACCTCTCCATCTTCCGTTTCTTGTTGGTCCAAAATAATTTGGCTCGGCCCACCAACTTTATCTTGGTAAACCTTATACGACGAACATCGGACATGTCATACTACTCCACCAATCAGTCCGATGTATGCCTTGGGGTCCAGGTGACCATCAAAATCAGGAGCCTCTACTTTCATGCTTTTCATGACTCGCGCATCTGAGTCATGGCAGTCATGACACTCCTCACGATGTGGTTACACATGCACTCTACCACGGCCAACACCTTGGCCATGGCCGCAGTCGCGTCCTTCAACTTGACCCCCAGCTTGAGATTGAACATCTTTCCCAGTATCGGGATTCGCCTGGAGGGAGGCTTCTAACTAATTGACACAGGCATGATCGTGGTTAGTTGAGTGGCGGCTATCCTATTGTGAGCCTCAATGGCCGTAAGACGGTTATTGATGACATTAAAAGCCTTGAAATCTGTTTTTAAGTTTATGGTGGGGTGTAGACCAAAACCATGCCTAGTACGAGTGGGCATACACCCGGGAAATTGACAGGGGAGACAATTCCTAAGATCTTAATGTGGTCTAACGAGGATGGGAGAATTTCTCATATGGCTAAATATGCCCTAAACACAATTTCTGCCCTATATAAAAATCCTGTCGTCTATGACAGACTTCTATACAAACCTATATAACATGTGAGATATGCACTATAACATGGAAACTATAAAATCCCTATGCTAACCTGGTGCTCTGATACCAAAAATTGATGTAGGACATGAGATCTACTATGATTAATTGCCGAACTTAGCCAACTAATTATGTAAGTAATTAAAGTATAAAATGAAAGCAATTCAATCACAAATCGAAGTAATCCCAAACAGTAACTATGCTCAAATTCGGGGTCTGGGGACAATCCTGCAGTCCAAAACTATAAAATAAAGCTCAACAAGGACGTATGGTAGTTTGAACTTAGGACTACCATCTAACATAGGGTATTAGTGCTAATTGAATGTAGTTTTGATCAATTTGGGACTTCGGGCTCAATTGGGGAACTTGAGGTTTTTTCAATTTGAGGAATTTTGGAATTAGGGTTAAGGGTTTTGGAATTATAGTTCTAAATTAGGGAATTAGGGTTTCGACAAGAAGGATTGGATGAGGGGAAAAGGTGTGACGCCCTGGTCACTGCTTCATATGGGCAGGCACACGTGGGCGGGCACACATGTGGGCGGGCCCCAGTGTGGGCCGGGCAGGCTACTCTTGTCTTTGGACGAGCCACTTGCATGGTTGACTATAGCGTAACTTGTCCCACATCGGAAGAGTTGTCTGGAGTTGTGGTGGTTATATGTTGGGTTCCTCCCTTAATAGACAAGACGCGTTTTAAAGCCGTGAGTTTCGACAAAGTGGACAATATCATGTGCTGTGGGGGTGGGCCTTACAAATGGTATCAGAGCCGAGGACGGCTCTGCCCTCGGTGGGGGATAATGTGACGCCCCGGTCACTGCTTCATGTGGGCGGGCACCGTGTGGTGGGCCCTCGTGTGGCAGACTATTGTCTTGGTGAGCTATGCGTTGCGCTTGACTGCAGCGTAACTTGTCCCACATCGGAAGAGTTGTCTGAAGTTGTGGTGGTTATATGTAGAGTTGCCACCCTATATTGTATGAGGCCTTTTGGGGGAAACCCCGAGAACAAAACCGTGCAAGCTGTGCCCAGAGCGGACAATATCATACAGTGTGGGCATGGGCTGTTACAAATGGTATCAGAGCCGAGGACGGCTCTGCCCTCGGTGGGGGATAATGTGATGCTCCGGTCACTGCTTCATGTGGGCGGGCCCCGAGGTGTGGCTGGCAGGCTACTGTGCTGGGCGAGCTACTATTGCAGTTAACTGTAGGGTAACTTGTCCCACATCAGAAGAGTTGTCTGAAGTTGTAGTGGTTATATGTAGAGTTGCCACCCTATACTGTATGAGGCCTTTCGGGAAAAACCCCGAGAACAAAACCGTGCGGGCTGTGCCTAGAGCGGACAATATCATACAGTGTGGGCGTGGGTTGTTATAAAAGGGGAAGAGACAATTACAAAAGGGAAGAGAAGGGATGGTCGTACAGCCGTACGGGCTGGTCTGTATTGTCTGGGTTGACCATATGGTCAAGCCTAAGGTGGGTTTAGGTTGGAGAGAGTTAGGGTTGTGAGATGGGTTAGGGTTGGAGAGAGTTAGGGTTGTGAGATGGGTTAGGGTTGGTGTTAATGGGTTGGGTATGGAATGAGATAAGAAGAAGAGGTAGAAGAAACTAAGAGAAGAAAAGAGAAGAGGGTAAATACATTTTGGTTGAAGAAAAAGTAACAAAATGATAGCTTGTGGCTTCACATCACCTTGGAATCACAACCAAAAATCTCTAATCACGAGAGATTTTCCATGAATCACACATGGGAAAGAGAGAAAAACTCTTTTCTTTTTCACAAAGTATATAATAATAATAATAATAATAATAATAATAATAACCTTAAGCATTGGACGTCTAAGCCTTAAATAGGCTTTTGGGCTGCCAAATTACAATTTTGTCATTTCGGTTCTTTTTTGTTCCATATTTGTTCCAAACCTCTCAAAACATAAAAATAAGTGTACTAAATATAAAATGAACTAAAATAACACATAATCTAAGCTGAAAAATGAAATTCTAAAGTATGTAATATCCAATGATGTTCGATGGCCCACGATCAACAGTTCGATCAAGCTGTTCACGTGGTCCAACAGTCCGATTATCATGTCGTTGCGATCCAACGGTCCGAATCTCCCAACTAAGCAACCCACATGCATCTTCCCAATGTAGGGCCTTCAAAGATGCACATACATGCATGTGGAGACTTCTACGATGGCTAGAAATTCGATCTGGGCCTGCCTGTGGGTCCCACGTGAAAATCACATAGTCACAATGAAGCCGTTGGGGCTCTCCTCCTCCTCTGGTATACTCTATGGGCTCGGATGTCCTCATCACAACAGTTCTCTTAATTGAGTATTACCAGGTTGAAGAGGCACCACGTACTTGATTAAGGCCCATTGTTTCTAGGCAATCCTTTTAATCAAATTCAATCCCTGAAACAGGGGGCCTGTGGTTTCTTGTAGTTTTCCTCTTTTGTATAGAAGTCGCTTGCTCATTTTACTTAAATCCCTCAAAGAAGAGGCCTGTGGTTTCTTTGTGCATCTTGTAGCCATGATATGCATATAGCGATCTTGTTTGTTTATGTTGCACTTTCTACTTAGTTCAATGTTGAGAGCTCTCTTCTTTGGTGAGACTGATCAGGATCCTTTCTTCTTTAAACCATTACTCATCGCTGTCTTATTTTGTTAGATGCTGAAGTGCTACTGCTAACTGATTTATTGAAATATACATTTTCGTCCTGTGGGATTGATTTTTTTTTTTTTTTTGTCAGCCTGACAGAAATTCAGAATGCTCGTGGCATTATGGATGTCCTTTCTGAAATGCTAAGTGCTTTAGATCCAGGGAATAAAGAGGTATTGGCCATATTAAACCTATATTTTGGATTTTGCAATGGAGTCCTGAAATTTTATTGTGTTGAGATTCATTGCCTGTTTCATATTTAAGCTCCATGTACCCTGTTTTTAAGATTGAAAATTCGGTTGTGTTCAACAAAAATCAGGTTAAGTTAATGGGCTAACTTGGTTTTCGTAAAATTTCTAAGGAACTGATAGGTGGTGTCCAAAAAACTATTTTAAAAAAATCGACTCAGAATCGCAACTGGATTTTACATGCTCAGCTTGTGTGGGTGGGCAGGTGGCCCTACAAGTTTTGAACCGTGGTACAGGCCATGTGATTTTACTCCTATTTCTCTATTGTGCATGTTGCAAGTACAATATGCAAATTGTTTTCAAAAAAAAGAAGAAGAGAGTACAATATGCAAATATTACATACTCTCAATTGTGTTACTCTTTAAGTCTCTCTTTTTGAGTAGTCTTGCTGCTGATTTCAGGGTCTCAGACAAGAGGTTATTGTTGACCTTGTCGAGCAGTGTCGTACATACAAGCTGAGACTAGTACAACTTGTGAACACCACATCGTAAGGCCTCTTACCGTTCTTCCCTGCTGTCTGATCTATTAATTTAATCTATATAGCCAGGACACAAAAGCATTACTATATTGTGCATCTTGAGGTTACAGACTCCAACAATGCCACATGCCCATGTCCAATTTACGTGGATTGTTGTGAGTAATGTTTTGAGTCCTGTTGTTTGGTGATCCAGACCATCGAACTGCTGAGCCCCTCTATGGATGAGGGATGCGCCGAAAGTCTGCTAGATTGGAAGATCCCAAGCTTTGATCCCAGGCCTACAACTAGACAATTAAGAGTAAACAAAGCAGCATCCCAAATTAAAGTTAAAAAAATATGCCAAAGATCAAGGGTTGGGATCTTTTGACGAGGAGATTTTGGGACATCCCACCCATCCACAACAAAAGCCTAGCAGATCCTAGTTTACATGGTGCAGAATCCTGCACAGAAGAATATTGTACTTTCGCACCTGAAGTCTGAACATGTATACTTCCTCAAGTTTTATATGGTTAGTATCACTATAAGCATTTAATAGCAGAAAATGCATTCTGTTTTGGATGCTAATTATCCCTTGCCTGCTGTGAAAGATGAAGAATTTAGCACCTTTGAATATGTGAAATGGCAATGTTGTGTGCTTATATTCTTCCACTTTGAACAGGGATGAGGAGCTGCTTTGTCAGGGACTTGCTCTGAATGATGACTTGCAACGTGTACTGGCAAAGCATGATGCCATTGCTTCAGGAACTGCAGCTCGGGCTGAAAAAGCAAAATCTCCTGAGGCACTTGTAGATGTCGATGATGCGGTAACAATGCAAAATAAGGCACAGCCTGATCATCGGTAATTCAAGTTTTCTTTCATTTTCCTTTATACCGTAATCCAAGTTTTCCCCATCCGACCATTTGCTTTCATTGCTTCTTCCACAGCAAGTCTGATGATTTTAAATCATGATACTGCTATCTTTTGCAAGGAATTTGTTGGAGTTGATTATATGCTAAATATAAAATCAGTTCCTGTCGAGGTTTAAATTATATACATATAGAAATTAATTCAGAAATCAGTCCAGTTTCCAGTGATTTGCTGAATTGATGAAGACCAGTAAAAGAAATCAACGAAGAAAATGGGAATAAACGAATGAATCTGATGGCTTTGGCTGGACGAGATTTGAAAAAGTCTACAGAGAATTAAGGGTGCGTTTGGTTGCACCAAATATCATGAAATTGCATGATATTTTGCACCCAGTTTAGACTGATTAATCATGATATTTTATAGTATTTGGTGCAACCAAATGCACCCTAAACTAAAGAGCCCATTCTTATTTTTGGCACTTGATGCTTGGATCACAACCATATTGATTAGCTCAACCAAGTTCCGATCAGGCCCAAATATCGATTTTTCACGCCCACCTTTGTTTGGCACATACTGACCAGTATCTTCTGCTGGCTAGCTTGATACTGAAGTCTGAACATTTTCAGCCCGGAGGTTTGTTGTATTGTGAACCTTCAATTGCAACTTCCCATTCCTCCTCGGCAGCAGCCCTTAACAAGCATAATGTGTCTGATTTTTATATGCAGGTCCACCTCAAGTGCAAATCCAGGAAATCAGCAGATGTTGGTTCCGGTACCCCCTGCAGCCAATGGTCCAGCAACCTCTTCCGCAAATGTTGAGCCCCCCCTTATTGACCTTCTCAGTGGTGAACCTGAGAACTCACTAGCTCTCGTTCCCGTCAGTGAACCTCCCACAAATCCCTCCCCTCAGCAGAATAATATGTTAGCTCTTTCGGACATGTTTCCCCAGAATAACAATGTGACTGATTCTCTCAGTTCTCAATCAGCTTATCCTGCAACACCAACATACCCTTCAAATTCGCCATTTCAGCTGCAGCAACAACCCTCACAGCCAGCGTTTTATCCAAATGGGAGTGTCCCAAATGCAGGGCAACCTCAGTATCAGCAGGCACCGTACATGCAAGGCAACCATTCGAATCACACATCAGATCCTTCTTGGAATGGACAGGTTGCTCAGAGTTTGAGCCCTCAGCAGCAGGCACAGTATATGCAAGGCAACCATTTGAATCACACATCAGATCCTTCTTGGAATGGTCAGGTTGCTCAGAGTTCGAACCCACAGCAGCAGGCACCTGTTTATGGTACATACCGTTCTCATCTTGAGCTATTCAACTGTCTGAATAATTGTTACACATCTCTAACGAGGGTTCCTCTCCCACAGTTGGAACTTAACCATCACCCGTCTATTAGTACCTTAACCACTATTGATGTACCAATCTCTTTTTTTTTTTTCAATCTTTGACAGGTGCAGACACACAAAACAGTGGGGCCTTCCCACCGCCACCTTGGGAGGCCCAACCAAATCAGAGCAGTGAGCATCCCCAGCCAACAGAGAGCAACCAGTTGGCAATTGTGCCAGTCCAAACGATTCAAAGCAACCAGCTGGAGGGCATGCCTCCCCAACCAATGCAGAGTGGCCAGCTGGCAGGAATGCCTCCCCAACCAATGCAGAGTGGCCAGCTGACAGGAATGCCTCCCCAACCAATGCAGAGTGGCCAGCTGGCAGGAATGCCTTCTCAACCAGTGCAAAGTGTTCTGTACCCTCAATCAATGCAAGGCGGCCAACTGGCGCCTATGCATTCTCAACCAATACAAAGCGGCGCGGTCATGTATCCTCAACAGATGCAGGGTGGTCAGCTGGCAGGTATGTACCCTCAACAAATGCAGGGTGTTCAGATGGGTGGTATGTACCCCCAACAGATGCAGGGAGGCCAGCTGGCAGGTATGTACCCTCAACAGATGCAGGGTGGCCAATTTGTGGGTATGTATCCTCAACCGGTGCAGTACGGACAGCAGGTAGGCATGTATCCTCAGCTGATGCAGGGTGGCCAGATGGCAGGTTATGGGTACGGTCAGCAACCTGGGACCCAGTTCCTTGAGCAGAGAATGTATGGGCTTTCAATGCAAGATGACAGCAGGTACATGAACACTTCATATCAGATGACTTCGTCCACTTACGTGCAGCCTATAAAGCCAGCCAAGCCGGAGGATAAGCTATTTGGAGACCTTGTGAACATCGCGAAAACAAAGCCCAATAAACCGAATGATGGTAAAGTTGGAAGCTTGTAAAATCAGTGACTGGGTCATCTTTTTCTTTCTTGTTCTTCATTTTTTTTTTTTCAATTTTCTATTTCAATCCTTCTTTTAATCTTTATATTCTTCTATTTTTGCTCCATTTTTATGCTTTTGGCTGATTGATCGTGTACATTTCCTGTAGAAAGAAGAAGAAAAACAAAAAAAAACAAAAAAAAAAGGGAAAAAAAGAGCTTGAGACGCTTGATTTGATTGAGGATATTGAATTTTAGAGAAATCAAATTCCGTTGGAGGATATTCTTTTCATGTTATTTTCAGTTGCGTAGATCATAGCAATGTTCAAAAGCACAGGCTCATTCAGTTTTCTAATTTCCAAGTTTGATTATATCAGTGTTTACGAAAGAACGGGATTCTTCTTCTTTCTTAATCTGAGTATGGGCCCTGCAGTGTCTGAGAAGGTGTGGCAACATTTTCGTTGGAACAAACCACTTCATTCATCAGCCTTATTGTAGATGGGCCACCATGAAAAGATCACAATTATCGACATTTCTTTTAAGAGAACTTGCCTATTCATTTGGAAGTCGACCAATAGGGCAGTTAGGGTCATCCAAATGGGTACAATATGTGCATGGTGGCCCATGGCACTAGCACAACATTGGCTTATGATGTTGATGCCTTTTCTTTTCGAAATCTGTTTACTTCTCATAATTTCGTTTATGGTGTTGGTGCCTTTTCTTTTCAAAATCTGTATCCCTTCCATCACTTCTTTTATGATTTTTCATCTACTTAATATATTTTTTTTTAGGGTGTGTTTGGCTGTACCAGAATATATATATATATATATATATATATATACACACCATGAAATTTTGTACATCTGGCTATCTGTTAACATTGCAAACGAGGGAAGTTGTGAATTGAGGTGTTGGCTTTCAATTGGATAGATTGATCTTTTCATGCTGCGAATTGGTTGCAACAACCGGACATTCTCGCAGTGCAGTATGTGATTCACATGCGTTGTGAATTTGATTAAGAGCGCCTAAAGGAATCATATGGTACTCTGAGAAGGTATGGATCCCACCTTGTATGTCTCCACTATTTATGGCCCAGTGTTAAAAACAGAAGATATATCATATATTCCTAGCCACCATTTTCTGCACTTACCCCTTATCGTGGGCTATTTACCAATTTTGTTTCCTATCTCTCATTTTGAAGGCCGCTCTATGGATGGTTAGGATCACTAGATTGGTGTGGGTTTTTGAAGCATTTGCCATCCACGTCCACGAGACAGGATACACAATTGATACATTTCCCCACCACATGTATGGTGGAGAGAGGGCTCTAGCGTGGTACCTTTCAAACATCTCTACCCATCATTTCTCTGGTTAATCATACTCAAGAATCCACCATACACATTGCATGCATGTCTATCGTAACCGCTTAAAGTGTGCGCCATCCCAAAACCCACAACATATCCCAGTAGATAAATGAAATTTCCTCTGTTACAGCATTTATGCCTTGCAATATGATCAAGGACATGTAACACCAACATGGCTATAATCAATCAAAACCATATCAACAGACGGATCAACATTCTCTCTACAACAAGAAAATTTCTGCAGGTTGGTGCTGTCTCGACCCTCAAGAGCTTCATTGTAATGCAATTGGTCTCACTTTCGAGCCATTCCATCAGGGGTCTTTTAAGGTTCTGATGGCCTTCATCATTGCATGCCCAAAGTAAACTGATATGCGTTGGCAACTGCTTCCTTCAAATTTGAAAATCAAGAACACAGCCAGCGAGCTTCTCAGCAGCCTCAATTTTGTATATGATTGTATGATGTGCTGAAATTTCAGTAGTTGATAGAGTTTTCCTGGACTTTCTGTAGATTTTCTGAGGTGGGTGTTGGGAATTTTTATTAAACTTTTCTTCAATGCCGTGATCAGATGGTGAGAGCTTCATCTGGTTGGTGGTTTGAGCGTCTGCACTTGCACTTTCTTTCTTGTGCCGAGGATGCTTTTCTGTTTTAAATAAGACAGTCTTCAGTAAAGCACTGATCAACTAAAAAGAAAAGGTCCCACCATTTATGTGCTACGTTAAAATCTCATTTGCGAAAGATCCTCATTGCCCATAGAAAAGTAACTGTTCTTCTGGGCTATTGTTCCTAACAGAACTTTCTAAGGATGGTGAGATCTCTGATGAATAAGGTTTTGCCCATGTAGTCCATCTACAGCAGGGCCTAACAGATGAAAGGTCTGAATGGCCATGACATGGGGCGGTAGAGACAAGCAGCTTGGGTGTTCTTGTGGGGTGTCTTTCATTGGTTCATGCTTTTCAAACACCACTAGCACCAGTTATTTTGGAAATGGAACCAGAGGCTTCGTATCCATTTCTCGTCTAATAACACACACACAGAGAGAGAGAGAGAGAGAGAGAGAGAGAGAGAGAGAGAGAGAGAGAGAGAGAGATTATGTTGGAAAAGCAATAACATCTTGTTTGGAGTTTCTTTTAATTATCTCAGAATTCATACCATGATTTAATCATGAGCCATATAAAACGCTAAAATGCACCTCTACATGCAGCCACACATGTAGAACATCCAAGATGTGTCAGGAAAACACATCGTGGAGATGATTGGGCCAAAAAGCCAGGCTGGTAACCTACTAGTTGGACCACATGCACAAAAACGATGACCTAAAACATCTTTCAAAAAAAAAAACAAAAGAAAAAAAGAGGATGAATGTCCTAAAATATTGCAAACTTTACAGACCATCCAATGTTTACATAAATTTCCGGCATATTTGATAGTAGTTCGGTCTGATTATTTTGGTCAGATAATCTAAATGGTGGCTTCCACCAGATGCATAGCTCCAATATTATACACATACTGTGCCAGGTTCGCACGTTTGGCTGCATATAGAGATGTGAATCATGTGCTCTCAAGGGTGCATGTGTGGCTAGCAAACCCCTTTGAAATTATAATACTAAACTGACTTGTCAGCTCCTCAGGTTTTGTGGGTAGGGGCAACTTGGGTTGGGTCAACCCGAACCCCATTAGCCCAACCCAAACTTTGGACCAAGTTGGGTTGAGGTTTGGTTGGGCTTAGGTTGAAAATCCTCAACCTGATTGGTTTGGGTTTTGGGTCGAGGCCTAGGGCAACCTGAACACTACCTTATATGTAGTACATATACAAGTGGGTTATGACTAATATACACGATATAAATATAAAATCACGGCCTAGATAGAAAAGAGAGTTCATGCAATTTTAATCTGCATGATCAACGGACTGCCATTATTTTTGGTCCAGCATGTTCACATTGATCACTACTTGACAAATGACACAGATCTATGACACGTGCACTATCTGTTGGGATTTGGGATCCTTTGAACGTGTTCCACCCCCTCACATTAGGGGCTCTTCATGAGTTGGGAATCACAAGTCACAACTCTATTAGAAAGATTAGAATCATCTACAACTTGTTTTATGCAGTCCACACAACACCCAGGCTTGTGGGGCCCACTATGTCGTACGTGCAACATCTACTCTGTCCATTTCTTTAATTTTACTTATTATGAGTGGCAATTATAAACTTTATTTTGCCAGTGTTATTTCAGTTGTAATGTGTTACTTTAATGACATTATTTGATACTTAGATGTTTTATCTTACGTATTAGTTTACTAGCTGCAAGTGTTAACCCAACCCAATCTAGCCCGACCCAACCCCAATTTCAATGAGGTTGAGTATTCCTTGCCTTGGGTTGGATTGGATTGGATTGGGTTGGGGCCTTGGGCCAACTCCTCTTTGAGTTTGGGTTGAGCTTGGGTTGACCCTCAACCCAACCCAATCCACCCAGCTTGCACTCCTATTCATGGGGGCCGCTGCATCTGACATCAAGACACATGTCCATTTTGAGGGTATGCAGATCGCAAGAAATAATTGACCAAATTAGAACTAGTGGTTGGGAAAAAGATGCTAACTACAAAGATTATTATTTGAAGTACAAGCTTTGCTAAGTGCACACTTGTGTGCAATAAAGCTCATGTACACGCCAAACATTTGACAGCATGGAGCAGGTGCAAGATCCAATCCATCCATCAGGTTGGTCCAATCTTCTAAATGTTTTCCAAAAATAAATCTGGTCCACTCAGCACATGGCCCTAATGTTGGAAACAGGTTGGATTGGTTAGACAACTTAGCCAACTTTTTCAGAGCCATACACTTGTTTTGCAAACTGTGGCCCACCCAACCAGTAGATCAACCTGATTCGTGGGCTAGGGCATCAATATAGTGGATTAGTAGCACCTTTATGATCAATGGATTGGATCTCGGACCTATCCTGTGCTGATAGCACATATGTGGCATGTACATGAGCTTTTTTGCACACGCTTGTGGACTTAGTCAATAAGTATATCACCTTTACGTTTGGTGGATGATTCTTTGATTTCTGTCTGCGAATTGGCACGCGTCGCACATAACCACGTTCTTTCTCTCTGGGTTTCTTGTTTGGCTACAATGGGGATATGCCAATGGCCTTTCTCTGATTCCTGTAATTTGAAGAAAAAAGCAAACAACATAATCATGGAAAAATAGTGATTGAATTACATTTGAATTTCAGCTACATTTTGTTCTTTTTTTTTTTTCCACTTCAGTCCCTTAAACTCATTGATTCTAATCAACCTATGTAATAGTCTATCACATTGCGCCTGTGGGAATTTTGTGCTCTCATTGCCAGCACCAAGCTTGTAAAAAGGAGGGTTACGTCAGGTTCGCAGCCGGCATCAAACTTATGCCATGACTTCCAACATGAATCTGAAAAATATGACATTCCAAACTTAAGTTAGTGCTTTACTAAGCGCACACGCATGTTCGATAAAGCTCATCTACATGCCACATGTGTGCCAGCTTGGCACATGGGTGCGGGATCCAATCCACCCATCAGGTTGGTCCAACCTTGTACATGTTTTCCAAAACAAAAATCTGGTCCACTCAGCAAGTTGACCCTAATATTGGAAACAGGTGGATGGGTTCAAAAACTTAGCCCAGTTTTTCAGAGTCATACATTTTTTATTTTATTTTTTTGCAAACTGTAGCCCATCTAACCAGTGGATCAACCCGATCCTTGGTCTAGAGCTTCAATATAATGGTGCCGATCTGATGGATGGATTGGATCTCTGACCAATTGTGCCATGCTGGCACATGTGTGGCATGTACATGAGCTTTATTGCACACATGTGTGTAGCTTAGCAAGGCTCCTTAAGTTATAACACAGCTGAAGATCAAGGTGAAAACATCCCCTTTTTTAACTTCTATACCAGATGGGTTTGTAGTAAAGGCAAAGGATTCGGTTGCTCCGATCTTTTGACAGTGTCGAAGACGACGCAAATAAACAACTTAGGTCTCTTCCTTTTCTATTACTTTTAACAATTTCAAGTACTTAAAAGCATCAAATGCTATTGAAGCATACTAGCAAATAATGGTATGCATTGATGAGATACTAACCTGAATAACAACAGAACATGGAGGCGGCATATGAAACTCGGGGCTGCCTTCACAAAAGCTGAAATGAACCTTTCCAAAAAAAAAAAACCCATTAGAACTGTGGGATGCAAGATACTCGTGAAAGTAGAACTGATTTGACAGTTAAACCATGCACTATTGAAAAGGCTTCATCAGAACTCATAAAATGTTCTGTTGAGTGAGGAATGGGAGAATGTCTTGTCTCAGACCCAGAACCAGTATCACAGAAACGATCATTTCTTAAAAAAACAGTCAGTGATTGATTAAAGAATGCCAGTGATCCATCAAAAAAGTATTCCGGTCCATATGAGCACTACAATTTGTAGACGAAATGCTAGTTCATAGCCACAGAAAATTAAATTCTAAACATGAAAGTATAAGTTCCAAGATATCAGCAATTTATGACTTACATAACTAATAAAAGGACACACATCTTGGATGTGGCAGCTTCATACTAATAGATGATAACATTGAAAGATGCATTATGATCTAATTCCATTGCATACAGGGATATGGAGAAAACCATCTTGATAAATAGACAATAGAATTACATCTTAGCTACATGATTAATAAACAAATAATACCAAAAAATCCAAAAAAAAAAGAAAAGAAAAGGACAAATTAAAGTGTTTTCAAGATTAGTGACAAATCTCATTCTCAGCAATTTCTCAGCCCAGAAGTTTCTTGAAAGATTTTCAGATTTGAGGCCTTTCTTGGGATATTCTCAGGAAAATCTCACGGCAACATAAAAGATTGTTGTAAATTAATAAATATTTTAAAATTTATATATTCAAGTTTTTAAGTTAAAATCACGATTATTTCACAATAAAACTGCAACATTTAAAATCTACCGTTATTTTGAAAATCTAGCTATAATATCACAATAGGGTTTTTCTAACATCCCCACCTTCATGGGGACGTTGCTAACATCCCCAAAGCTCTTGAATGAAGACATGGATGCCCAATCATTGATTTGAACTATCCATTGACTCATACAACTAGGGACAAGCCATGTGCAAAAATCACACCACCTGGGCATAGAAAATGTACAGCCAAGATAGAGCAGAGAAAAAAAAGAAAAGTAGGTCCAATCATCATCTTGAAACATCAATTTAATAGATCTCACTTTGTATTACTTATGATACCAAAGTAGCACTTTGGTTTCACAATTCTAATTATGCGATCTATGGCTTGTAAAAAAACAGATGGTTATAATGGATTGACTCCATTCAAAGAGTTGGGATCATCCAATCGGCATGATTCTTGCACCATGGATTGGTCCCGATAGTACCATCGAATGAACCTTCCCGATTGAAAATTGGGTGTTCCATGTGTCATTCATACACTTTGGGACATTACTAACATCCCATGAAGGTGGAGAAGTTAGAATTTCCTATCACAATAATATTGTTTAGCGTATTTTTTTTCTGAAATTATTGCGAGATTATCAAAAAATTGGCGATATTTGTCAAACTACTACTAATGTCAAGGGTTTAAGTTACTGAAATTATTTTAACAAGTTACTGAAATTATTTTAACCCTTGAAGAGAATAGCTCATATTCTTGCCAATAAAGAACAAAATTCTGAGAGAATCTTTTATTTTTTTAATCAACTAAACATTCATTTAAATCCCTTGTAATTCAAAAAGTTTCAAATATCAAATAATTTTAAATACCTGATGCCTTTCTTTCCATCTGGGGAAGAAATCATTGCCCAGAAGCTGAAAAATATGGTCTCTCATCTCATCGTTGGTTACAATCAAGCACTTGAACTTTATAGCTGCATACAACCAGTACCTGAAGCACAGGTTATTACCTATAGGGGCTTAATGTAATTGGAGAAAAAGAAAATTTGAGACTAAAGTACAACGATACACAAGCTGAAAGAGATGTAAAAAACAAAGCTCACGAAGAAATTGTGAACATATGAATTAATGTGAAATTTCCGGGTTTTGGAGATAATGCCATAAGATTTCAAAACAAGGCTTTTCCACTTCTCTGATGAATGATGGAAGCTTATGAAAGGCTATGATCCCCATACCATTATGTAAGCAATTTGATTCATAGCTAGGATAGGCCATAGATATTACCCCTCCGATTCAATTTCTCCTTTTAATAAATTTCCATTATTATTATTTTTTGAAAGATAAGAACTTTATTAGAAAGACAGCAGGGCTGCCAGGGAAGCAACAGGAAAAAAAAAAAAAAAAACACCCAGAGGATTCTTGAACTGAATGCCCCAACTTCACAAAATGACAAATGGTAAGGATGTAATGAATCTTGTGCTAGCAGCTGATTCAGTACAACAGAAGAAAAATGGAACTAGGCCAACAAAATCTGCAATGACAGCCGATAGGATTCTTGAACTGAATGCAATGACTTCACAAACTGACAAAACCCAATTAAGCTTTAGCCCACAAAGTGCATAGATTCATGAGAGAGAGAGAGAGAGAGAGAGAGAGAGAGAGAGAGAGAGAGAGAGAGAGAGAGAGAGAGAGAGAGAGAGAGACTTTCCTACTAGAGTACAGTAAGAGCAAACAGCTTATATAAGCTTATATAGGCAGAGGAGCTCAAAGCTTCGAGCCCTAATGCTGCTTAAGTATAACATATCTCAAATGCCTTGATAGGGTGGGCTTAATGCCCATATCTAACACTATAATACAAAACAAATTAAATAGCTCCGGAAAAATGCTCTTTTCCTACACTTCTCAAAGAGTTCGATAAACAACGTCTTATTTGTAGTGATAGGTAGGGCCCAGACTTTAGAAGCTGGTTGTGCATCACCAATGCCATTATTCATAATGTTACGAACTCGACTTAATTTTAAGCAAGCTTGTTCTGTCCATGGACTGTTATGTCTGTGTTATGTTAGTGTTGTGGATTTAGTCCCTCTTAGGTTGTTTTTAGAAAGCTACCAAGTCCCATATCTATGTGAAGGAGCTCAGATTCTCCTCTTTATCATCTCAAAGTGCAGTAATTGCATACACCAGGGAGCAGTAATCATATAGAGTCCCCTGGTTTTTGTTAATCACATGAAACATCACTAGATATCGACTCTCTTATGAAATGCCAATTGTATTTTGGAAGCTGATGCAGGTTTTGGCCCTTGGGCCTTGGACAACTGGTTAGATCATATAGACATATCCCTTCAAGACATCATAGGTCACTGTAAGTGTTTGAATGACCGACCAAGGCGAACAGCCAATATCTTCTGGAATGTTGGTTCTTAGGCTCTAAGAATTACCAATTCAAAACAGATAAGATTGGCCCTTGAGTGCATATGCAAGAGGAAATTCAATTCTAAGACCTACAAATGACAGGGGACAAAAGCCAGCTTTAGTGAAAAGCCAGCTTTAGTGATCTACTGGGTTTGAGTGAAAGGCCACCATTCAACTGAAAGAAGTGACTATAGTACTTCTGGCTGGAGTCGTCTATGAACCATCTGGATTGAGTCTATTATAAAGTACGGTTCAAACCATTGAGACCCACAGGTCTCAAGCATATCATCCATGACCGTTCATTAGTTTTTGTACGATTGCACTCCTATTTAATAATTACTAATTTTTAAGAGAAATGATCAACTACAGGAGCCTGCACTACTCCTGGTAGTACAGGACATTTCTAGTCATTGGATGCATTGAATATTATATTTTATCCACCCCATTCAATGCATCCATTGGCTAAAAACCTATGTAATAGACTATTAGATAGTGCTTGATTGCAATCAACCTATATAATAGACTATTAGATAATGCTTGATTGTAATCAATCTATGTAATAGTCTATTACATAGCGCCTGTGGGAGTTCTGTGCTCTCATTGCCAGTCTCAAGCCCGGATAAAGGAGGGTTGTATCAAATTGGCAGCTGGTGTCAAACTTTTGCCGTAATTTCCATCATGAATCTGGACAATACCCCCAATTAGTTGGAATAAGGTTTAGCTGATGATGCTGATGAATGGGTAAAAATGCCCTGTGCCACAAGGAGTGGTGCAGGCACCTATTGGTGATCAGTTCTCATTGTTAAATGTTTCATGCAAATATGAAGAGTAGATTTAGGAAAACTCACGAGATATCCCTGATTGTGATAGGGCAAAATACTTTTACAAAAAGTTCAATGACAAAGGACGTGGAAAAATGCATGATACTGCTGGTTTGCAGCTCAAAATGGCTCCTTTTAAAGAACAATGTGATCGTGGGAAAATAAAGCTTTCACAATAAATAGATGAGTATGCAATGCAATAATTTCAGTGTGCATGCAATGCAAACCTTCAAAAACCGAAAACAAGTGTTAAAATGGATTGCTGGTGAAATATAATTCCAGTTGACAGAAATCATATGAATTGGATATTAGTGACGCAAATTTTATGATTTTCATGGGTTTGGAGTTGGCTTTATCAGATGGATTGCAGGGTAATGAAATGATTTGTAGTTTAGCATGCTCAATTTTTCCCACATGTGATTGGTGTGTGTATATATATATATATATTCATTGATTTTATGTTTTTATTTTCAAAAGTATCTTAAAGGAAGAAATTTGATTCAATCCAACCCTCCTGATGTGATATATAACAGTCTTCGGGAGGAGGAAGTGGGCAAATTGTTGGAGTTGCTTCATCATATCTTAGGAGTCATTCTCATGGATGAGGATGATTCGATATATTGGACATTCTTGAAATCCAGAAAATTTTCAGTCCAATCTCTATTTTGTCGATTATCGGGTTATGTCCAAGTTAATGCAAAGGCTCATACTTTTCCAATTTGGTCCTATGGTGCTCTATCTAAGGTGTCAGTGTTTGCTTGGCTTGTGGGGTGGAATAGAATCCTAACCATCAATAACCTGCGGAAAAGGGGTCTTACCATTGTCAATGCATGTTATCCCCTTCTCAAGGGAGTTCTGGAACTGTACTGGAGCACTTTGGAGTCAGCTGGGTACTCCCGGAGTCAATAGCTGACCTGTTTGTTCAATGGCATGATGAGGCCTAGCGGCAGCCTCAAACGAGGTAGAGACTGTTCCTTTTGGCTGGTTTGTGGGCTATTTGGGCCGAAAGGAATAACAGATATGTTTCCAAGATAAATGTGGTTCCTCCAGGAGTGTTTTCTCTTCAGCCCTTGCTAATGTAATTCTTTGGGTTGGGCAGCAAGCCTCTGTAATTTTTCTGTTTTCTCTTTGTTTGTTATTTTTTGTTGTTGTTTGCTGTTCTTTTTCTTTCGGCTTTGCCGTTTTTAATAAAGTTGTCATCTTTCAAAAAAAAATAATAATAATAATTTGAACAAAGAAATATTTCTCACCAATCATCATTCGACCCAGTAGGAGTTGCATAAAGTGCATCTGCGTTTTTCCACTTCTCGATCAACTGCCTGTTTGGTGGTTCATCCATCTTGCCTCCACTAATGCGCCTGTGATGCACAACAATCAATGGCCATTTCTTTGATGGAAGCTTCTGCCGTATACCATTGACAACAGCATTCACCTGAATATTTTAACCAAAAAAAAAAGACCCACAAGATTAGAGGAACTGTTCTAGAATCAGATACATCCCATAAAGCCGCCTGATAACTCACCTTAGATAGTAAGAATCGCCTTTGGCTGAAAAGACCCACATTTGCAGCATCTACAACAGCTTCAAAAGGCCCATAGTAGTCCAGCCATTTCTGCAGATTGTGAAATAGAAAGATGTCATGGAAAACCTGAGGCCACCGAAGAATACAGATTGACATATCTGAGGGGTTCAGAGAAAAGATACAAGTGAAAGAGTTTGCATGTGTATGGTATCCAATAAACAACACTATCATGGCCTCTTCTTTTTTTTAAAAAAAAAAATTTTTAATTTTTAATTTTTTAATTTTTTAATTTTAATTTTTATGGTATTGAAGGCAAAATTTTCATACTTGGAATTTCTGGAAGCTTGAATTCCGCTCTCTCTTTCCAGCTATAGCCGCTACAGACTTGGCAAAGTTTTCAGTCTCAATTGGGTCAAGATCTATAGTGGCCAATTTTGCTCCACAGCCCCTGCAGACACCATCGGCTCCAACAACTGTGCATGTTACAGTCCATTTTCCCTTGCCCAACCAGCCCAGACCATGCCAACCTCCCCCACCATTTTCCATTGTTTGGAATATCAACCTTCTGTCCCACTTTCTCTTTCCCACTCTCGAAGCTGCTGGGCTTTTAAACCATTTCTCAATCAAATCAGCTGTAGATGGAGAAACCTGCCTCATGCTCGTTCTAAGCTTATGAAGCAGATGGTAAACCTTTTCTCCTCTACCAGCCCCTACACTTACTGTCAAAAGCGCCTCAAGTTCTGGCTCTTCTGGATAAACCCCGCACTCCAACATATGTTTTTCGACCTCAAATGCTTTCTCGATATTTCCATCATTGCAGAAGGTAAATAATGCCGGGCCATAAGATCGCAATCTGGGGTTTATCCCTGAGGCCTTCATTCGCTTTACCATCTCGAATGCCATGTCTGCATTACCCATTGACATTGCCATTCGAGCAACAGATGTTAAAGCTGCTTCACTCAAAGGGATTTTCTCCAAACACATCCTCTCATAGATCTCAAATCCTTTTGCAAGTGCATACCTTTTCACATCATCACTGACTCGAATTCCATTTTCTCCTTTGTTACCCCGTCCATCTTTTGCATTCTCAGAATCATCTCTACACTTTCCAATGGTAAACTCATCTGAAAACTTAGAATTCGATTCCATTCTGTCATGACTCAGACCATTCACAATCCCATCAAATGTAGGCCCACTTGAAAACTGAGAACTCTGATCTGCTTTGTTGAAATTGACCTCTCCATCATGTTTACCTGAATCAACTAGAAAGCTGCTTGAACTAGACTCCATTTTATCAGTACTCCATCTACCATCAGCACCATCTTCACCCAAATCTGATGAAGGCCTGCTTGAAAACCCTGAATCAGGTCCCATTCCATCAGAGCTCCCACCAAAATTTCCACCTGACTCAACAGATAACCCGTTGGAGATCAACGACTCAGACTTAATGCTATTGAAAACTTCATCATCCGAATCCCCATTTTCACTAGAATCTACCGAATTCCCATTTGAAAACTCTTGAGTGAAGCCCGTCTTATCAAAACTCCGACTACTACCACTACTGCTACCACTTTTTGCTGGTTGCACAACACCCACAGCTGCTGAAGAGCATAGATACAAAAGTACATTGTAATGATACTGACCCAACTTCATGCCTTCTCTCAATGCCAAGTCATAGGCCAATATCGCCCCCATCACATCACCTCTCTTTGAACACATATCCAACCTATGTCTCAACTGAACTTCTTCCAAATCAGCCTTACTTTTCTTTGCCTTCTTCATATACATCTTTTTATTCACAGTTGAACCAGCCTTAGCTTTCTTCGATTTCTTATCCACCCTTTCATCATCTCTAGACCTCAACAAAGGAGACCCATCACCGGTTTCTCTGTAACTTCTAGATTCTACACTTCTCAATGTATGTTTTTGTTTACTGAATCTCTTTTCAATCTTTTCATCTTCAATTGCACTACTATTCTTTGAGTTTGTCTCCACCTTTTCACCTCTAAACCTCCGAGAAGAAAAGCCATTGTCAATTTCTCTTCTAGAATCTACTGTTCTTGCTGCACGATTATATCTTGTAAACTTCCTTTCCACGTTTCCATCTGCAACATGACTCCCCTCATTTTTCTTGGATTTTCTCTCCACCCCTTCATCTCTAGACCTCAATGAAGAAAGCCCAGAACCCGTTTTTCTGTACATTCTAGAATCAATAGCTTTCACCAAACTGCCCTCAATTTTCTTCAATTTCCTCTCCGAACTTTCATCTCCAGACCTCAAAGAAGAAAAACCAACTCCCATTTTCCTATAACTTCCAGAATCAATAGCCTCTGTAGTGTTACCCTCATTTCTCTTGGGTTTTCTCTCCACCCTCTCATCAAAAGACCTCGGAGAAGAAAACCCAACTCCCAATTCTCTAAAAATAATAGAATCTACAGATTTTATAGCGTTTTGTTCTCTACTTTCAATCTCTGAAGTCACTGCTTGTGTTCTTCTTCTTCTTCTTCTTACTATAGAAGCTCTATGAAATTCAGGAGGGAAGAAAATGAAAGAAGATGAATGTATAACTGGGCTAAGGGCAGATTTATACTTACAAAAAATCATGGAAGATAGATGGTTCTGCTGCAGAGGGTTGAAGGCTGTGTAAGCCATTTTTTGGCCGTTGGAAGAAGCTCATGTCCGAGTGGTGTTTTTGTATATTCATCGGCTCATGGGGATAAGACCAAATTACATTAATGCCCCTGCGCTTTCTCTAGAATTCCCAGTGTCCCCGCATGTCAGATTCTGGATAGTTAGTACGCGGCCGAGGACCGTGTAATAATAAGCTCTGTGGGGCCCACCTTGGGCTGTATGTGTGACATCCATTCCGTCCATCATTTGATCCAGATCATTTTGGGAAGTCAGACAAAAAAGAAGATAGATCCAAAAGTTAAGTGGGCCAAACGGCAGGTAACATCGAGGATGGAACGTCGGCCATTGAAACTATCCTGGGCCCACTGTGATGTTTTTACGGCATCTAACCCCTTCATAAGTTGAGTCCCACCAGGATGAAAGGATAACTCGATATCATCCTGATCCGAACTCAGGTGGGGCCCAGGAAGTTTTCAACGGTAGTCATTCCCGTTTCCCATTGCGGCCCACTTTCAGTACTGGTCGGAACTCTATGGGTGACCGTGATGTTTGTATGTGTTCTATCCACGCCGTCCATCCGATTGTCAGATCATTTAAAGGCATGAGCTTAAAAAAATAGTCAGATTCAAAGCTCAAATGTACCACACCAAAGAAACAGTGGGGATTGAACGCCTACCCACCGTTGAAAATTCCTTGAGGGCCACATAAGTAAGTTTTGGATCTAAGCTGATATTTGTGTTTTCTCAGCATCCACTGATATGCTACTACTATTAGGGGGCGTTTGGCTCATGGTGTTATGGGATTAATTGGATTTGGTACCATTCAAATTTCAGGTTGCATTTGGAGAGAAGGGAAAATGACTGAGATTAAGTTAGATGGATTGTTATTTGCTCCCTAATAGATTAAGATGGCTTTCAACTGTTTTGTGTTGTGTGCCTACTTGAGTTTGTATTACTACGTTTTCAATCTCATATTCTAAAAATGTAGTAAATTCATTTACATGATAAATTCCCCACAAATATTTATGTGGGCACTTCCTGTGGTGGGGCAGGCAACTGGGGGAGTGGAGTCTTGCTTCTCTAAACCATTTTTCTGTTCATAGTCACTGTGAATAAGACCGAAAAGAATTACTAGATAGAAAGATAGAATAGATGTAACCATTTAATTTGTGGCCCACAAATAAACAGTTGAGAAAATAGAATAGATGTAACCATTTGATTTGGTGGTAAGTGTTCAAATTCAAATAACTGCCTTTCGTGTTTTGCGGATTTGGATTTGGAGGAAAATGGAATAAGAAATATATATATATATATATATATATATATATATATATATATATATATATATATATATATATATATATATATATATATATATATATATATATATATATATATATACTAATTTGATATATGAAAACTAGTTTAGTTAATAAAGTCTACATTACGTGAGTATACCCAAGAATTCTAAATTTGATACTACTATTGGCTCACGGTGTTATATAGGATTAAGCGGAATGGAATTGCATTTGGTACCATCTAAATTCCATTATGCGATCCAAAGAGAAGGGAAAAATACTGAGATTAAGTTAGATGAATTTTTATTTGATCCCTATTGTATTAAGATAGCGTTCAACTGTTTTGTGTTGTGTGCCTACTTGAGTTTGTATTACTTCGTTTTTAATCTCATATTTTAAAATTGTAGTAAATCCATTTACATGATAAATTTCCTGCAAATATCTATGTGGGCCCTTCCTGTGGTGGGGCAAGGCAATTGAGGAGTGGAGTCTTGCTTCTCTAGACTATTTTTCTGTTCATAGTCACTGTGAATAAGACCCAAAAGAATTACTAGATAGAGTAGATGTAACCATTTTATTTGTGGCCCACAAATAAACGGTTAAGAAAACAAATACATTAAGCCTTCCATTTGACCCCTGCACTCCGTTTGGCACCTTAGATTTAGTGGTAAATGTTCAAGTTCAAATAGCTGCTTTTTGTGTTTTGGAGGAAGATGGCATAAGAAATATTTATATATACTTATTTGATATATGAAAACTAGTTTATTTAATAAAGTCTACGTTGTGTGAATATACCCAAGAATTCTAAATTTGAATTTTAATGCATTTCAACCAAATGCAAATAATGATTTAGAATCATTAGTGATTTCAATGTAATTGTGATTTGAATTCCAATGCATTTCAAATCAAATCCCTAAAACGGCCCTTAGAATCCAGACATTTTGATTTATTCGACCATATGTGTTCAATATCTCTACTTGAGTTTTTGATTTGCCTCATTTGTGGGCTTATACCTTAACATGAGCAACCAAAATAAATAAACTGCGTAGACAAAACACATACACCATTGAGCTTGGTGGTGTGTCAAAGTCACCAAATTTTGTGGGCCCACCCTAATGTATATGTTATATCCAAACGGTCCATCCATTTTATGAGATTATTTTCGGATGAATTCAAAAATGAAACAAATTCAAAGCTCAAGTGAATGACACAACAAAATGATGCAAATCCATCTGCTTCTCTGATAAAGCTATTTGTTCGTATTTGTAGCATGTGGGCTCCACCCTTCCAATTACTCAAATTGAAAATCTGTGTCAGTTGTGCATAATTCCTTTTAAATATTTGTCATTACCTGGTAGTTGCTATAGTCATAACAGGAAGTTATGGATCACTTCATATTCGCAACAAAAAAGTGGGCCCACCCTAAAATAGATAAAGCAATTTCCACCGTGTGAACCCATCTCCAGTCAAGGGAATGCTAAACTAAGTTTTGCATGTGCAATGCTTGCCAAGGGTACTTATGAAAGGGAGGAAAATAAATGACTGCCATAGTAAAATAATAAATTCGGAAAATCATATTTTATTTAATTTGTAATTAAATCTTATATTTACTAGACAACCATAAATTTATATTGTATGATAAAAAAAAAAATAATAACGTAAAATGTCAAATCAATAGGAAAATAGAATCCACCTAGTCAAATAAGTTTATTGATTCATAATAAAGAAAGGAAGGGAAACATTCTTTCCTATGAAAATTATTCTTTATTATTTGCTAAGCTTTTTTCATTTTTTTAAAGCATTTGTCCGAAATATCATTTTCTACTTTCTATCTTTGTTTGAAAATAAACAAATTTAGTTTTCGACTTCCACTTTTAAGAAAGTCATTTTTTCTCAAGTTTTTTGACAATTAAACTCAAATGTATCACTATCCATCTTCAATTGCTTACCAATATGCAAAATGAGTCATTATCCATCTTTGGTTATTGCCCCCACACATGCTATTATACAACATGTGTCATCATCAATTTTCTCTTGTGCCCACACATGTGTAAAATATACCACATGTACTTAATGTACCACATTTGACACCATTAATCTTTCTCGTGCTTCACATGTGCTAATGTACCGCCATTCATCTTCTCTTACACTGCAAAGCATTCCACATGCATTCATGTGCCACATATGCCATCATCTATATTTAATTAGTCCAAATATACCATATGTGCCAATAATGTTAATGTGCACAAGTGCTATTATCTAGCTTCAAGTGCTCATGTGTCAAATATACCAATGCACATCTTGTACCACATATGCCCGATATGGCTTCAAACACATCACACATGCTATTATCAATCTTCAAGCAACCTATGTGCTAATCTAGAACATGCTAGTAGCTATTTAGAATTTTATTTTATTTTTCCATGAAACGTTTTTATTTTATCAAACAACAAATTTGAAAATAGATTCTATTTTTATTTTTTTAAAATCCCATTAAAACAAATAACAAAAATAATATTTCCTTTCCTACAATTTGTGGAAATAAGGTTTCTCAAGAAATACTATTTCATTTCCCACACTTTCCATAAAACCAAACCGGCCTCAAGAGAAATTCAAAAGCATTATACACATGCAAGATCCTGACCATTGATACATACCATGGACCGGCTATTTGTGTGTGTGTATAAGAGAGAGAATCTAGCAATTATCTTAGTCTCAAAATTTGTTTAGAGGGGGTTTTTTAATAGATTTTCCTATCGGTTGGATGAGCATTTTTCTCTAGTACTGAGATATAATCCCCAGTGGTTGTGATCATCTAATGTGCGATGTTGGAATATACTCCATCCATAGTAGGCCCAACAAAGTTCAGGATTTGGCACATGCATGTATGAATATTGAGATTATGTCCTAACATTAGCCGACACAACAAGGTTTTGACACAGACATTCTGGTGAGCCCTAAAGTTTCCTAAATTGAGTGATAGTATGTGACTCATCCATGTCGGCTCGGACCTATGACCGGATTAGTCAATCTAAGTCACCAAGTCTTAAAACCATGATGAGATCAGAACCATTCATTCCTTTGATCCACTTTGTAATGCTCACCGCACAAGTTCCACATATTGGAATGATTGAGCAGTCTTCCAACGATTTTGATTAAATGGAGGGAAGTTTTCAATAAGATTCTCAAGATATAGAATATTGTATGGAGTGGCCTTGATCTTTACCAAGGCCATCAAGATTGTTTCCTACCTAATGGACAGCTATGATCACCAAGCGTTAACCAGTATAAAGTTTATGGGTGTGTGATTTATGATGGTCCCACTAACTATTAAACAGAGCTGGATTCAGTTAGGTCGGTAAACACCAAGTTCAGTGACGCGATGTGGTGAGATTTGATCGGACCATGTGCCCGGAATGGGGATTGCTAAAGACTAGGTCACCTGACTATGGACAGCCTACCGTGATGCATGTGTTTTATCCATGAGGTCAATCCATTTTACGAGCTCATTTTAGGGCATGAGTTTAAAAAATTGAAGCAGATCCGAAACTCAAAGCGGACCAGACCACAGGAAATATTGTGGATAATTATGCCTACATTGAAACCTTCGTCGGGTCCACCATGATGTTTAGTTGCCGCCTAACTTGCTAACAAGGCCACGTAGACCTAGATGAAGGGGAAACACAAATATCAACTTAATCTAAGACTTTCATGGTCCGTAAGAAGTTTTCAATGGTAGGCATCCAATCCCCTTTGTTTTCTTGTGGCGTGGTCCACTTGAGCTTTGGATCCACCTCATTATTTTAGCTAATGCTCTCAGCGAGCTAACAAAATGAATGGGCAGAGTGGATAAACACACACATCATAGTGGCCCCATGGTATCGAGTCATATCCCTGGCCACATGGTCTCCGGGCACGTCTTCGTGCAATCCGCATTGGCCATGCTGAGTATGTTTGAAAGTGATTTGATTGGGTATATTGTGTTGGGTTGTGTCCTGAAAAACGATGTTAGACCTCGTTTGATTGACTTAATGCATTTCATTATTCTTAATTAATTTTCACCGAACATGTTTGTGTAGGTTTTTAAAAGGTGATGTACTAGGGATTAGACACATCAGCTTAGTAGCCAAGGGAGAGAGGAATGATGACGTTCCCCTTAATTCTCCCTTCACTTTTGATAATTTGCTAATATAACTAATTTTTCTTTTTTGTTTCTCTTGTTTAGTACCGAAGTAATCTACAGCTTTAAATATTTCTTAAATTTTTTGTACATATTAAATTGTTAAATGTGAAATATATATATATATATATATAAGAAACGTTCATATTTAAAATTGTGAATGCTTGAGGAACTTTCCCTCTAGCTACCCACCAATATATATATATATATATATATATATATATATATATATATATATATATATATATATATATATATATATATAACTAGAATTCACTTAAATTTCTGGTGTGACGAGATCCGGATATTCAACAAGTCACATAGCATACGTCTTTTATAAACTTAAAATATTATATGCTCAGTTGATATGAGTAATAACATGAGAAGGCCTAGATACGAAGTCTATTCAAATCTAGTGAAACTCATAGCTAAGACCTTCATGCCTGAACCTTGCAGATGAGTCAAGAAGAAAGGTTTATGATTTTGGGTGATTGGTTTATATGGGCAGTACTGTATGAAAGTCTATATCCGAATTCTATCCAAATTAATAAGAACCAATAGTTAAGACCTCCATACCTGAACCTCGCGAAAAGGTTGAGAAGAGAAGCTAATAATTATATTTATATTGTTCGTAACCTCTTATGCAGTATGATTGTATCCTCGGACATTGAGCCCCAAGGAGGGTGTGTACTTTGGTTTGCAATAACCTAGTATAGTTTTGGCTTGTACACTACCTTTCACAATATTGGTAGAATGGCTTGACTGAGCACTGTTTTGAAGTTGCCAATAGCCAAAATAAATATTCTAAAATCCACGATATGCTAGAATTCGTGGAATTGCCCTGAGATAGGAAAAATCAAATAATTTCTTACTCAAGTGATTCCTGGTTTGATTTGCACCATGTATTCTGAGTAAGCGCTTTGATTATGTAAAATAAAGAGGTTAGGTACCCTTTTTACCGTTTGTGTGAAATACGGTCTCTACTTTGTCAAGTTGTACGCTTTCAAAGGGGATTTAGAAAACTTCTAGTAAAATACCAAGCTTTAGATGTCTAAATTATAAAAGATAAATTGAAAATGAAATGGTATAAGTAAGAAAAAAAAAAAAAAGAACACGGAGTTTTTAGTTACCACTTTAAGGGATATATTTTGATACAGAATATCCTTAAGTGAGGCGACTGTAGAGTATAGTTTACATGATACCAGAGCAGAGCTTACTACTTTAGGTGTTCAAAACATGAGGGTTGAAACATACAAAATGGAAAATGATAGATTGAGATACGACGATGACTTTGAAGTTGAAATAGAATAGAAGAGATCGAAAAACTATAATAGATCGCAGAACAGAAGCATATGTCTCGACTATCTCAAGACTCTTAGGCTCTCTCTCTCTCCTCCTGGCTCTCTCCTCCATTTGTGAGGGTGAAACCCTCTTTTATAGGCATTTGAGGCAACGGCACGTAAGGCTGAATGGATAAGATTGAGCAGGTTTGGTTCTCTCTATCCTTGGGCTTTGGCATCAATGCCAAGCTTGAGCAAGCCAAGTAAAGCTGAAAAGATAAGAGCAACCGAGCTTTATATGGAGCCTGGCGAGCAACCAAGCTACGAACGCTGGCGAGCCACAAAAGACAATGGTTGGCGTTGGTAGCACCAGTTTTGCGCAAAGCCGATGCTGGCAGCACCAACTATATGCAATAAGTCGGCACTTCAGCAAAGCAGGCACTCAAGGCCCAATTTGGCCCAATTCTGGCTCAATTAGGACTGTTGGTTGCCTTCGTGTTGTGATTTTGGCGTACCCGCTTGGATCAATGGACCACTAAAGATATCAAGCCACATAATCATGTTTTGATTGTGGGGTATCTACAAGAATATATTAATTAAATTAATTAGCCCAAGTGCCGATTATGTGATCATGACCGTTCATTTTAATGATGTAATGATGACCCACTTGAGTGGGTAATTTTATTAGCCGTTCATGCCTGGTGGAGCATATGGGCCCCACCCACGGTTGATGGGTGACAACACCACATGTTTAGCTCCTTGTGACAGTGTGCAATCCCCATTTTATGAGCAGGCCTTCACGATCTAGATTATCGATCATTGAACCATATGGATAAAATACACATTATGGTTAGGCCCACAAAGCATTGACCAATAGCGACTCGGTGCTAGTTGTTCTGAATGCAATCCGCCTCCCCAGTCTGGGAGCAGATTAGGTGTTACCCAAGCAACATGTTTGTGGCTGAGTTGCTGATGTGGGGCTCAACTTGATGTATATGTTTTGTATCAATGTCTTCTATCACTTTCTCTAGCTCATTTTAAGGAATGGTCTCAAAAAAATGAGCTAGATCCAAATCACAAGTGGACTACATAATAAGGATTGAATGCCCACCATTAAAAACTTTCTCAAGGCTGTAAATGTTTTGCATGGATCTAATTTGTGTTTTACCTTCAACTAGGTCCTCGGGACCTTATCAATAGATTGGATGACAAATAAACATTACGGGTGAGCCCTTTGAAGCTTGTAATGGTGGGATGTTGACCTTGGCGTAAAGGTGGGCATCAAGTCAAATTGGACCAAATTGGGTCCAACTTGACTCGATCCAATTTTGCAAGAACCTAACCCGAACTCAATCCGATCCGGGACCGAGTCCAGCAAAGCTAACTTGATCCGATTTGAATCTTTGCTGGCCTGACCCGAAGCGAGTCCGACTCGATCAGATCTGAATCCTTGCTGGCCTGACCCAAACCGAGTCCGACTTGGTCTGGGAAACAAAATCGAGTCGGATCAAGTTGAGTCTGTCCAGTCAATTTGGATTGGGCTGAATCAAGATCGGGAGAGAGAGTGAGAGAAAGAAGGAGATGTGGGAAATCGGGAGAGAGAGAATGAGAGAAAGAAGGAGAGGAGGGAAATCAGGAGAGAAAGAGGGAGAGAAAGGAGGAGAGATGGGTGGGT
Source organism: Magnolia changhungtana (assembly GCA_030180095.1). Taxonomy (NCBI): domain Eukaryota; kingdom Viridiplantae; phylum Streptophyta; class Magnoliopsida; order Magnoliales; family Magnoliaceae; genus Magnolia; species Magnolia changhungtana. The sequence continues at coordinate 20,678,470 of JASAUF010000444.1, read as the reverse complement.
GCGGTGCCACTCGTTCAGGTAGAGAAAGAGAATGAAGGGATTAGGGCTTTGTTCGGGTGAGTCAGGTAGTAAAAAAGTGAAAATAAAAAAGTAAATATTAATTATATAGTACCTGACAGAATCAGATCGAATCGGATCCCGGATCGAATCGGTCCGGATTGATCACTGATTTGAACTCGACTCGATGTATGTTCGATCTAAGTGGGCCTACTGGAACCGACCCGATCCTGGCTTTCGGTTCGGATCAGATCAGGTCAGATTCTGCCCAGCTCTACTTGGCGGTGTGTTGACCTGGTAAAGTTTTGTGGCCCCGTTATGATGCATGTGTTATATCTACACCGTCCATCCATTATGCTAAAGTATGAGCCAAAAATGGAGACAGATCCAATGCTCAAGTAAACTACACCACTGAAAGCAATGGGATAATGATGCCCACAAAAAATGAGACAGATCCAATGCTCAAGTAAACTACACCACCGAAAGCAACGGGGATAATGATGCACACGTTCAAACTTTATTAGGACCTACCGATGTTAGTTGGCATCAACATCTTCATAAGGTCACATGGACCCAGATGAAGGGAAAATACAAATATCAGCTTGATCCAAAACTTCCGTGGTCTTCAAAAAGCTTGTAGTGCTAGGGGTTTAATCCCTACTGCTTTTTGTGTTGTGGTTCACTTGAGTTTTGGATCTACCTTATTTCTGGGCTGATGCCTTAAAACGATCTCGTAAAATGGATGGATGGTGTGTATATAACACATAAATTATGGTGAGGCCCACAAAACTTTGCCACATCAACACACCACCTACCCTGGGACACACCATGGCTTCCAAAATGGTGGGCATTCAGTGACTACTCTTTTTATACCATGGTCCACCTAAGATTTGGATTGGCTTCATTTTTGGGACCATACCCTAAAATGAGCCAAAAAAATTGATAAATAGCCTAGATACACAACACATACATTAAGGTGGGCCCTATGTTAATGAGTTACCTTAGGAAGTGTTTTAGTGGTGGGCATTCAATCACCATGGTTTCCTGCGGTGTGGTCCACCTTAGATTTGGATCTACTTCATTTTTGCACTCATGCCCTAAAATGAGTTGGCAAAATAAATGTAGTGTTGATATAAAACACATACATCACAATAGGCCCTCCAATCATCGAACCACTGGATCCACCGAATCCATGCCCGCTCCCCTGCAATCCGAGCGGATTGCGTGTTACACCCTGACACGTTGGTGGACGTTGGTGGGTGTTGCCCTCACCATGCACCCACCTTGATGTATGTGTTGTATACCCATGCAGTCTGATCTTTCCATATCATTCTAGGGCATGGTTTATATACTCACCATTAAAAATTTATAAGGAGGCCATGAAGTTTTGGATCAATCTTATATTTGAACGTAGATGAGTTTTATCCCAGCCGTCCCTAGCCGGGAAGGGACAAGGGACACTTGATTATGAGTTTTATACGCACAGTTCATTTATATTGTCATATTATTAGTGCAAGCTCAAAATTATGCAAAACTCAGACTCAAGTAGACTACAGAACAAGTAGCAGTGGTGATGATGACACCCAACATTGAAATATTTCTAAGGCACACCTTGATGTTAATTGCCATCCACCTTATTCACAAGGTTATATAGATGAAAGAAAAACACAAATATCAGCTTAATATAGAACTTCTGGGTTGCTGACTGCTTACATTAGTAAAGTGGCTACTAGAGAGTAGTCCGTCGTCTCCACTATAATAGATGTGTTTTATCTAGGTTGCCTTATCTATGCAAGTGGACCACACCACAAGAAAATATTGGTGATTGAATGTCCATCTTTAAAAACATCATAGGGACCATTATAATGTTTATTTGTCATCTAACATGTAACATGTTGATTGACTGACACAGACATGAATGAAGGGAAACCACAAATACTACTTCATCCAAAACTTTTGTGGCCCTTGATAAAATTTTAATGATTTCCGTACAATCACCATTGTTTCGTTTGTTATGGTCGACATGAGATTTAGATCTGCCTCATTTTCAGGATTATGTCTTAAAATGATCCTGAAATATAGATGGATGGCATAAATGATAAAACACATGCATCATGGTGAGGCTACAGAGCACCCCCTAATAGCTACTGGTAGTAATGATGGTGTCCGTAAGCAAGCCTCGTCCAAAATTCTGTGGCTCAACGTAGTTTTGAAGGGAGGTGTTTAATTCCCACTGTGTGGTCCACTTGAACTTTGAAAATGCCTATTTTTGAGTTCGTACCTAAAATGATAATAAAAAATGGAAGGACGGTGTGGATAAAACCCATATATTGGGTGGCCCATCAAGCCCCGCCTGTTTCTAGCTTGAGAAATAAACATTAGGGTGGGTCTTAGGAAGTTTTTATGGGTGGCCCATCAAGCCCCATCAAACCCAATGTTAGATGACCAAGGTCTGGCTACTGAAAGGTTGAGTAGCAAGACTTGCCACTGAAGTGATGTCACCAAGTTATGTGAGCTCCACCATGATGTATGTTTCGTATCCACACTGTACATACATTTTGAGAGATCATTTTAGGGTATGATACAAAGAACGAGGCAGATCCAAGGTTGGAGTAGACCCCACCATAGAAAACAGTGGAGAGAGTGACACACATCATTGAAACCTTTCGAAGGTCCACCATGATTTTATTTGAGATCAACCTGTTCATGTGTTAAAGCAGACATGAAATATCAGCTTGATCGAAAACTTTTGTGGCCCTTAGAACTTTTTAAGGGTGGGCATAACTCTCCTCACTGTTTTCTATGGTTCACTCGGGCTTTGGATCTGACTCATTCTTTGGATTCTGCTTTAATACGATCTCTCCAAATGGATGAACAGTGTAAATACAAAATATACATCATGATGGGGCTCACGGAAGTTGTTGACGTCACTACAACAGTGAGTCTCGCTACTTAACCTGTCGGTGTCTAATCCGCGTCCTGTTTGGAACCTTAGATTTGGTTTGTTTCGTTTTGGACCGTGACGTAAAAGGAGGCGGGCTGCGTCCAACCCGCCGTCTATAGCTACGAACAGGAAAGCCCACCGTGATGTATCTATTTATATACTGTTCATCCTTTCTCTCGTATTATTTTAAGGTAGGTGAAAAAAAAAATGACGCTGGTCCAAAGCTCAAGTTAACCACACCAAGAATGAATGACACATTTATTGTAAATTGTATTTAATGCCCGGATCATTTAATACGACCAAGCTTATTATCCGTTGTGGTTCACTTCAGTGTTGGATCTAACTCATTTTTAGACCCATACTTTAAAAGGATATAATAGAAGAGATGGACGCATGGATAAACATATACATCACGGTGGACCCGCCCATACAACTGCCCGGTGGTTGCTAGGGACGGGTGGGGTATGCGCAAATGAGTCGGAAAAACTGATGGACAGCATAGCAACATGCACTCACGTGTTCCGGTCTTGGATTAGATACTGACAAGGTCTGTAGCCATTTGGCCACCACTGAAGTGACATCACTAAGCTATGTGCACCCACCATGATGCATGTGTTGTATTCACACCGTTTAACCATTTGTAGAGATCATGAGAAAAATAATGAGATAGATCTAAAGTTAAATGGTACCACAAAGGAAAACCTTTGGATCAGTTACACCCACCATTGAAACATTTATAGGGCTCACCATGTTGTATTTTTTAGATCCAATCTATATATATATATATATATATATATATATATATATATATATATATATATATATATAAAATCTTGATCAAAAACTTCTGTGGCCCCTAAGAAGTTTTGAATGGTGGATGACACTGTCTCCACTGTTTTCTATGGTGGGGTCCACTTAAACTTTAGATCTATCTCATTACTTTTCTCACGTCATAAAACTATCTCTCCAAATGGATGGACGGTATGGATACAACACTTGTGTCATGGCGGGGTCCACAGAGCTTGCAGACATCACTTCAGTGATGATTTGGCTACTGACATTGTCAGTATCTAATCCGCGCCCACGCTCCCCGCCACGTCAGTGACTCACCGAACTGAACGATTCCCATTCTCACTGAATCGTAAACGGATTGCGTACTGTAAACTCTGTGGTGTCCATCGTAATATATATGTCTTATCCACGCCCTCCATCTGTTTCATTAGCTCATTTTAGACTATGATCTCAAAATTCAAGCATGTCCAAACCTAAAGTCCTCCATACCAAAGGAATCAGTGTGAATTAAACTTCCATCGTTGAAAACTTATCAGGGGCCACAGAAGTTCTGGATTGAGCTGATACTTGTGTTTTCCCTTCATCCAGACCTTTGTAACCTTATGAACAGGTTGGATGACAAATAAACATCACTGTGGGCCCTTAGACGGTTTCAACGGTGGATGTTATTATCCCCAATATTTCCTGTGGTGTGGTCCACTTAAACTCGTATATTCTTGATTTTTTGGTTCATACTCTTAAATTATCTGCTAAAACGGATGTATGGTGTGGATAAGCCACATACAACAAAAGTGGGCCCCACAGAGTTTACTCTGTACGGAACCTACGTCCCACTAATCCGGTTCGTTGCTAAACCGTCCCGAGAGGTCGTGAGCTTGCTCGAAAACGACCGATTGACTCTCATTTTCGTCGCCATAACTATTTCTCCATTTCTCTCCCCCTCTCTCTCTCTCTCTCTCTGGCGAGCGAGAGCTGCAAAAACCCTAGAATTCCGTTTCAGGAAACCAGAGAAATCTGTTTCCTGTAAAAATCTAAAGCAGATGGAGAAGATGGGAGTCTCGATCGATGTCGGATTGGACGGAGTTGCAGTCATCCGCATCTGCAATCCTCCGGTCAATGCATTGGCTCCTCTCAGTAAGCTCCGTTTCTCCCTTTTCTCTTCAATTACACTGGATGTCGATGATCTTGATGTTCTGATGATGAAACATCACTCTGCTGTTCGCCAATTTGCATTTGGTTTGGTATGTGTTTGGTGTTTGGATTTCGTCTTTAATTGATCCATGATAGAATTGCATAAGCGTTTTTCGTTTTTGGTCTTTTTCTTTCTGTTTTTTCCCTGTTGGTGGAGCAAATGTCTTTTCCTTTATCATTACCAAGATTACAAATTCACATGTGCAATAAACTAATAATTACGCAGAATGGTCACATACACCCTACCGTCGACCACATAATGCATGCCTGCTTGTCATGTTTGTATGACGCTGGAGCCATGCAAGAGGTGGGCCCCACCATGAAGATGTGAGAATCAGACCAGTTCATTCATGAGGCAGAGGTCATGTGTATGTTGAATAGGACTGTTGGAAAGTTTGATCTAAAGCATCTACATTACTTTTGCATGGCATGGACCACCTTGTTTACACCCATTTTCCGTGCACAGACATGGAGCACCTTGTTTCCATGATAAGAAGTTGCTATTTGTCGACATTGCGGGTTTGATGCTTTACAATCGTACTCGCATCCAAAGATATATTTCACTGCCTTTTCTTCGGCGATACATCTTCTGTTATTAATGCGATGGCACAAAACCGTACGCATGCCTTTAGGAGATCGAAATGTCGAATGATACGTGGTCGTGATTTGTGTAGCATTTGAATGAGGCAACGTACCCAACACGTCTATGAAAGACCTATCGAGGCAAGGATCTTATCATGGATATCAATATGATACACTAAAAAAAGGTCGCCTCTCTCAATCCTTCTAAAATAGGAGATCTTCCCGGAGACGCCCGGAGCCCTCATTGCAATTATGAAGATTCTGAATATCCGAAGATCAAACCAATATTTGAACGGATGGATATCAATGGAATGCACCCACATTGGAACAGACCGGAATCAAAAGAATGGGAGAACTCGATCGGGTGGATGTAGTTCCACCAATTCCACAATCAGAAGGGATAAAGGGTGGAGATGGCTCTGATTGAGCTATTTTTAGATGTAGCATCGTCCTGAAGATCCTATTGGAGAGCATCTACGTAAAAGTGGAAACTTGAAAACCAACGGTTTCAGATTTATAGAGTGCCCCCTATTTGGAAAATTACAAGCACTAGATGCAAAAGATCCTAGGCCATTTAGGAAACCCTTTGAGGGTTTTACCGCCTCGACAACCTATAAAAGGAGCACACGATGAAGAGCTCGAGGCCCATGCCAAATACAATCTATCTTCTTTTATCTTTATGTTTATCTTAGCATAGCCTAATCTTAGCATAGATCACTATTCTTCGGTGCCATCGCTACAGTACCGTAGGATAAGATTAAACATCCACAACCCTAAGTTGCTGGATCCCGATCACCCGAGCCCGCCCTTGGGCAATCAATCTTTCCAGTCACATCCTGCTAATCATCTACCTAGATCGTCTATTCACATGGACGTATTATGTATTTATCTTTTTCATTGCCTCTAGTTGTTTTTACTCTGTCAATTATAATGAGCCACATCTACATATTAACAAAATCGGCATTGTTTTGGCCCTTTTTAGTTTATTTGTTCATCTTTGTTCTTTTGAAAAATACATTGGTCGCAAGTAGTGGTGAAAGAAAAGTCCTTAACATAAGGCAAAAAGAATCCATCAGGAAGGACTCACCCCTACCCTTTTGCAAATCGCTCGATCGTTGTTACAACCAGTGGTTGAGACGACAGTTGGATTTCTGAATCTGGTCTTACTTAGTCGTTTCAGTGCAAGATTCACCAATGTTCCATCAAACATTGAGGTGAGTACAACTCTGACACACCCGCTCTTTCTAATTGCACACGTAAACCGAATACAGGCCCTCGATCACACATGTGGCCTTGTGTTTGATTGAATTGCGCAAACACACCTGATTCGTGACCAGCCTGATTTCTTCACAGGTTAAATTCCACAGGTTGAATGTTTTACCCACTCATCATGTTGGCAAATGTGCAAGCAGTGGGTGGTAACCGGCCACTGAGGTGAACGTGATGATTCCTCAGCATTAATTTTAATTATAATTTTGTGTGAATCTAACCTGCACACAGTCTGCCGATCTCCTTATCTGAACAGTCTGTGATCTGGACCATTAGATGGGTGGGTCCCATCATGGATTGACCTGTAAGAATAATAGGATCATGTTCGCTGCAGTGGGCAGGTCTTGGATGTAAACTGATGGCATGAGTAGAACCTGTCAGCCAGATTGTCTTCACAATAGCAAGTGTCAAGCATGTTTAAAATATCTTTATTTTTCTTTCTTTCTTTATTGTTGTTATTATTATTATTTGGTGCATTTTCCTGGTTCATAGAAATGTTCTTATAGACCTAGAGGACCAACAGTAGGGTGATTAAACCCTGAACATTCTCGTTGATTATTCTGCCAAGGTATCACACATCCTTCCAGCAAGGCTTTCAGTCATGAGACCAATTACAGACTGCCATCTGGAACAAACCATTCAGATTAAAATGCCTTTCATGTTTAAACAGGAATAGAAGATGGGATTCATTTTTAAGTTTCCCAACATGGTATAAACTCCACTGGACCATTGTCAAAAATATGCATGAATCGTTGGATCCTACCCATTAAAATGTGGCACCTTTCCCATTCAATGCTAACCATTTGGCAGTAAAATTTCCTACCATCCATTTGGAGGTTGGGTTGGATGGGTAAGATCGTCTGATCAGTGATGCTTTTGTACCATAGCCCAAGCCGGAACTCACCGAATGAGTGATCTGGGTCATGCATCATTGTGCCACATGTCCATCTTTTGTGGGATTTGCAATAAGGAGCATGAGCTCAAGTTGCACCAAATAGATAATTTTTTTGTTCCAGCGCATTACCATTGTTAGATTATGTTTCACTCTAAAACTGAAGTTTGTTTTGTTTGAGTGTAGTTATTGCTGGATTGAAGGAGAAATACATTGAAGCAATGGAAAGAGACGATGTTAAAGCTATTGTAGTAACTGGTAATCTTGAGCCACTAAACTATTAATTCTTTGTTTGATGCTGTTTTTCATTCAGCGATCTAGAAATGATGCATGTGAAGATGTGGGAGACATCAATTGGCTCTAGATGATATGTTCAATTGGTAGATCTGTTGGATATGGGCTGAAAAATTACTCCAGTTGCTAAATTAGGAAAAACATAAGAAAGATTGAGTAGTGTAGAAAATATGAACTTCAATTCAACACAAACTATACCATTACAAGGAAATCAGATGGTGATTCGTATTATATATCCTCGTCTCAATTATAAAGAGCTTTGTTTCTAATCAACTATTTGGTTCCCTAAAGGATAACAAAAGCTAACCAAAACCTTTATTAAAAATTGAAAAGTGTTTAACTGTGTTAAAAAGGAAGAACTACTAATAAAATGGTCATCCTCGTCATTGACAAGGCCTTGGAAGTTGCCTCTTGTTATTTTGGAGATTAGAGCTCTCTTTGCTGATAGAAGGATTGTATGTTTCAATTTCTTGACGGATGCATGCGATGTAGCTCTCTATCTTACAAAAGATGGTGACAAGAGGGTCACTCATGATTGGCTTCTTTATGCTCTATTCCTAGCATAAACCCTTTCTTCTGAAATCTAATGAAGTTTAGATTATGATTTAAAATGTTTACAATAAAGAGATCAAGTCCTAATACAAATCACAGAGCACCTTACCCCTTTTTAGCTATAGGGTGGGGTTTTTTTTCTTCTTTTTTTTTTTTTCCACACATGTGGGCTAATGCATTGGCTTTGCCCAAAAACAGGGAATATGAACTGTTTAACCTTCCAAGTAGGAGACAAAATCAGACCAATAATAAGTGCTAGAGCTTTGCTAAGCCCACACGCATCTGTGAGGCAGCTGATCTACACTCCAAAGCTTTGCTGAACCCACACGTGCACATGGCACATGTGACATGTCCCAACATGGCAAATGGGTACAGATCCATTCCATCCATCAGAAGTGTACCAGTATGTAAATCGGTGGCCCAGAGTCAGTTGGATCCCAGTCAGGTGGGCCACAGTTTATGAAAAATATTGCAACTGAGGACTTGACTAGAGTTTTCTAACCCATCCACCTATTTCTTATACTGTGACTTGCCTGCTTGGTGGAGTAGCTCTATTTTTAGGCGATAACATCTAGACTATTGGACCCACTTGATTGATGGCTCAGCTATTTCACGTCTGCCACACTGGAACATGCGATGGTGTGTTAATGGCATGCATCGTACACGCGAATGGGCTAGCAAAGGTCGGGAGCTAAATATCAAGTCTATATAAATTCTTTGACTGCACAAGCAAAGATATTTGAAGGGTACCTTCTACAATTGAAGGATCATTGCAAGAATTCATAAAAATCAAAGGCCCTCCTGAAAGGCCTTAACTTCTGCTTCCACATGGCTGAACTCCCCAATAGGGCTGTAAAATGATAATTTGGCATTGTCACCCTCATATCAAAGAATTCCTCCTATGCTAGCATCCACCAAGTTCACATTGGCCATGCTGTCAAAATCAAAGGTGTGTTGTAATGGTAGTTACCATTATGATACAAGCTGTTACAGTCTCTCTCTCGAAAAAATAATAATAATAATAATAATAATAAAATAATAAATAAAAATAAAAACCTGAAAAAACCTGTATCAGCCCACAGTTGTTATGGGGCTGATATGGGTCACTTTTTCTGTAACGACCGTTACGGCCATCACGACCCCGTAACATGTAGCAGTTGGCACTGTTACCATTACTTAATAGCTGTTACAACACACCATGGTCAAATTTCAAATTTGATATTCCCATTAGGGGGCCCACCCAATGAGAAATCACTTGTGTTATATGGCCATTTTCTTGAGATCAGGCACTTTGATGATTACAAGATCTCTAAAACTGAGATTTGAATAAACTCTTTACATGAAAAAGAACAACTGACGAAGGATCCTCCGGTGCAATAGAACATATGGGTGGAAATGGCCCAGTTTGTCCCAGGCCTGACACTCAACGCTAAAGGCCTAAGCCCGACGTGGGCCTAATATAATAAGGGCAAGTCCAAGCCCAGTTTGGCTCAAAAGTGAAATCCTTATTTCCCATTTGAATGTTCTTAATCCATCCGTTGAGTAAGTGGGCCACACGTGCACAAAGAAATAGAAATTTAGAGGAACTAAACAAGCATTTTACATTCAAGATGCATGTGTGTTGCCTGAGGATTGGAATGACATATTTGTAGGATATAACACATGAACATGTGAAGTCAGGTCAGGTTCGGTCAGGCTAGGAGCTGGGTTGGGCTACAATGACTTGAGCCCAAGCCCAATTGAAAAATCGATTGGGCCATGCATGCCAAGCCAAGCCTGGCCCACGGGCTAAGCTAGTAGGTCCAAAGCCAGGCTGGGCTTGCCAGGCTAGTGGCCCCAGGTCCATTGCACTCCTAACACCTTGAAAGTGTTGAACCATATATCTGATCATTGCCATACTCGATATCCGTACCTGTACCAACACTTAGTTAACATAAGCAGCAATTAATTATTGACTTGTTGCTAAAGTTTCCGTTCAGTGTTTTTGTTACTTATTTTGTAGGCTGCTTTTCATGTTTCAAGACATGTTAGAATGACACATAATTGATCCTGCTTGAAAGCCTTTCAAGGCAGTTCTCAATGAACCAAAGATTATGACATTATGATGTTATTGATGCTAAGATCTCCCTAAACTCCAAAACCATACAACTTTTCCATAAGTTGACCATAACTTCAATTATCAAACAAAAAGCGATATGGTCCAATGTTGTCAAAATCGTATCACAAATCATAATAGGGGTTGAATCGTATCGAATTGCGAATCGAATCATAAATCGTAAGATTTTTTATTATCTTCTTAAAAACATGAAAAATATTATTTTAAAAAAAAAAAAAATTAGCAATCATTCTTTTGCCATTAATATGCACCAAGTAATACCATGTCATGATAGTGTTAAAGAATTTTTATCTTTAAATCGTTCAAGAAATTTTCTTAAAAACATACAAGGATCCTTTATTAATTTATGTTCTTGCCTTCTAGGTAATTTTCTTGAATGTAGAATCACATTAAAAGCTGCATTCGATTCTGTAGACCAACGAAAAAAAGATATTTTGATTTCTAACCATCATTCCACAATGCTAAGTCAACATGATCATAACCACCCATAAAAACATTCCAGATAAGTCATACATCAATTTGGTGTTTCGATGAGTTAAAAGTATGAAATCAAATTTTTTTTTAAAGCTCAACGATTTAACATTGAAGAGTGTGTGTGTGTGTGTGTGTGTGTGTGTGTGTGTGTGTATAAAATTTAATCTCTTATAAAGAACAAAATAAAATAATTTACCTTTTCTAAACGATTCCTTTTTATTTTTAAGGTTTTTTTTTTTTTTTCTTACGAATGATTCTTAAAGCCCCCAACAATTTAAGAACATAAGATGCAAGTCAATTGAAGCTTAAAATAAAAGAAAACAAGTACAATTTGAATTGTAAATTAGGATTTGGGATTCAAATCATAAAATCATGGGATTCAATTCGTTTTGATTAAGATTCGACTCAAATCATCCCCCCCCCCCCCCACACACACACACAAAATAATAACAATAATAAAGATTTTTTTATTTGACTAAATAATGAACAAAATTTTACTCTTTGTTTAAACCAGTGTTGGGTTTTGCGAGGTGCACGGTGCTATTTGCTAGAAATGTGACTCTTCTAGATCGTTTGGTGAGACCCCACACAATCACGATGTTGGGAGATCCAATCGTCTATCTTCTTCTTCTTCTTTTCTTCCTTAAATCTCCCATCTTCACACCTACGAATTTATAGCTTCTCTGCATTTTTGTCCTACATTACAAATAACTTTAGAAACTTCTAGAAAAAGACAACTGAAGGTCTTTTGTAGGGACCACACGTCCAGCTAGAAGGGCCATTCATGGGCCCAACCTAAAAATACCAAAGTCCAACTCCTGTCACAACCATGCGTCCTATCAATAAATCAACTTGCACTTGCGCGATTCTTATACAAATTGCGCAATCTTGGGGCGGTTATAAAGGTAACTTGGTAGGCAATAAAATAGGGCCAATTTCACATTGATTGAATATTGTTTGGTCCTTGAAAACGTGCCAAGATGTAGATTAACAAAAATCTGTCTGGTCTTATTGATTCTCATACGCGTGGCTCTGTGAGGGATGTCGGGCCCACTAGGATATGCCACAGACCCACTGTTTGATTTTTTGCAACCTACAGTTTCATCACATGTTTCTTATGATTTTCCCTACAATAATATTCATGTCATTCTGGTGTTTAAACATTCCACGTGATATTCATTGATGCACACAGTGCGGTTCAGTAGCATTCATTACATATGGTTTTTGGGGGTTCTATTATTTCTTTTCCTTTCTCTCAGGTGTTGCTTTTGCAAATTCATCATTGTTTACACTTGCACGGATGTTTCTATACTGGCCTTTGATTGTGTTTTTGGTTGTTCCTTGAAAGGTGAGGCAGGGAAATTTTCCAGTGGCTTTGACATCAATACTCTTCAGAATGTACAAAAGATTGGTAAAACTGATGCCACACCCGGGCTTATGCTATTTAATACTTTCTTCCACATCTTTTTATTGGTGTTTTATCAGTGTACCTTTGCCACTGACAGGAGATGTATCACTGCTACCAGATGTGTCTATTGAACTTATGGTCAACAATATTGAAGGTGCTTACCTTAGTCTCTATTTGTATGTTTCATGACTTCATATAGTTTTGAATGCTGTGTGGTTGACCATCTTGTTACAGTAAACATGGAATTAGTATCCAGAAAAGAAATCTCTTATTGCACCTGTAATTCTCCAACTAACACCCATCAGGATCCAAAGCTAATTTGTCACTCCCTGTGCCTACATGTGAACGTTATATTCTCAGATGCTAAAAAGCCTTCTGTTGCTGCTATTCAGGGAGTAGCACTTGGTGGTGGCTTGGAATTAGCGATGGTTCGTGGTTACTGCTACAATAGAGTAGTACTTTTTGTTTTTCACAATGATGTTCACCAAAATGCTTAAGTCCGTCCCTCTTGATTACTGTTTTGCAGGCATGCCATGCACGCATCGCCACACCAGAAGTTCAATTTGGTTTACCCGAACTGACACTTGGAGTTATTCCTGGATTTGGAGGTACTGCTGCTTTCCTTTTATCTCATTAAGATCCTTGTGGTTATTAAATTCTTGCCACGTTATCTCACTAAGGACTCTGTTGTTATTTTAAAGGCACCCAACGCCTTCCAAGGCTTGTAGGGATGTCAAAGGCCATTGACATGATGCTGGTAAGTCAACTCATCCTTCTATTCTAGTTCAGCAAAAAATTACAGACCTTCCACATATTGATTTAGAGCAGTGGGAAAACTGACCATTCTTTTGAACAGGATGCCCTGAGCTAGGCTCTTCTTATAATTTCATTTCTTAATATTTCAGAATTTTTAGAAACTTCAATTATCGAGAAAGCTGTAAATCAAGATGAGCAAAATATTTGCAGTTCATTTAAATGATGAATCCTATAAACACAATCATGCACCATATCCGTCCTGCACATAATTCTGAATGTGAAATACACTTCTGTTTTGAAATCTTTTTCCTATATTAGTCGTTAGGACCCACAAAGATGGAGCCTATATTCAGTCAATCTTCATAGATATGCTTCAGAACTTCAGGTTACTATTATTGATACTAGAATTGAGCTGCCACTAAATGTTTCATAATTTATCCTTTTGTATTCTAAATTTTCTTTCAGTACAAACTGCATTATACACATACCCGTTTCATTTGCTTAAATTGCCTTTGCAGGTTACAATGATTTCAGACTTTCCATTACTTCACTTAATACTCCTTATAAAAGCCATTACCGAATCAAACATTTTACAATGTTTTCAAGTAACTACCTCAAACCTCGTCATCATCACTGTCATCTTAGCCTTAACCCTCAGCAGGTTAGGGATAGCTTACCTGATGCAGGATATGAAATTCAAATATGATGTGCAAGATTTTCAAGCTTTAGATCACACTAATGCAGAATGATCACATAATAATTCCACATCCCACACAAAAGTTCAAACATTCAAGTAAAAGGGAATCTGTACAGGTCCAGGCCTACACAAGCTAGGACTGGATCAGTAAAATTATGGACCAAACAACGCTCAATAGAAATCAACCACACATGCATAGCAATCAGTCTTTAATCCAAGGAATTCCCCAATTTCGATTCAAGGAACCCTGAGACAGCTCCTGCGTGCGGAGAGCAGGTTGGGCCTGACGCACGTGCGCTGATGGCTAGCTGCACATGTGTGGGGCCCACGAACCCAAAAATCGCCCTCTTAGGTCAAGTCGGTCAGGGCTGAGCTTCAAAACCTCCAAGTTTCAAGTCGATCCGATGTACGGTCTGGGCGTGGTGCTCTGCTGAAGTTTCAGCTCTCCTGCAGGGCCGGATTCTGGAATTCTGCTGAAGAAAGGAAAATTGCTGTAATAAAGGACAGATTTGTAGTGCAGATGATTGTGGGAGATGAGAAGGGTGGATGGTAGAAGATGGGAACGAATCGGGATAAATGTGGCTTCGCACCATGGTAGTTAGCCCTTCAAAGAAGGGAGGGCTTCACACCCAATTGGATTTCCACAACTCGAGAACTCAGAGAAGTAGAAAAACACATAATTTTTATTAAACCTCAATGAATCAAAAGAACTACAAGGGGTGCCTATTTATAAGAAAACCTAATACCCCAAAACTCGCGCCATGTGCGCAACCTATTACTTGGCGATGAAGTAAACTAAAATAAAAATCAATTAAAGAAATCTAAAGCATTCATGATGTTCTAAATAATATAAATAAGCAAAACCTAAAGTATGAACTTAATCTGACTAGTGGGCCCCGATCATGAGATCCCATGATGGGCTTTACTTGAATATCGGGCCCACTCTTTTGAACCAAAACTCCATCTTCTAACCAGGCCCTAAATGTCGTCATCAAGCCAGATCGACGGTGGGGCCCTCCCTCTCCTTCCGTACGTGTTTAGGGGGCGGCTTGCTTGCGCGTGTGCGCGTGATGTCCCTATCATTACCTCAAACCATATTTATAATAGTGTAATATCAATCTCAACCTTAAGGATGATGAAGTGATTGAGTTCGAGAATCTCATGGGTGTTTCATGATGTTTTCATTGATGTAAACTCTGGAAACAGGAAGATATCAAAATGGTCAGCAATGTTATATTCTCTTCAATGCCCCTCTTTGTTTTATTGCAATCTAGTCTGTGCCATATGGACTCATTTCTTTGGTTTATTTGGTATGAGATGGACTCTAAACGTGTCTGTCAATGAAGTCATTGGTAGGCGGACCGTGGATATGTGGCTTCTTTTATCATAATGGGAGATATTTGTGGAAGATGTTTACGATTTTGTGGGGGCTTTGGTAGAGCTGGGTAGAATCCGGACTGATCCGACAGATCCAACCCTATCCGACGAATCTGAACCGATCCGATCCGAACCGAAGGCCAGGATCGGATCGAGTTGGCCTAGTCAAATCCGACCGTTCATCGGATCGAGTTTGG
The DNA here is from genome assembly GCA_030180095.1 of Magnolia changhungtana. Taxonomy (NCBI): domain Eukaryota; kingdom Viridiplantae; phylum Streptophyta; class Magnoliopsida; order Magnoliales; family Magnoliaceae; genus Magnolia; species Magnolia changhungtana. Next base: position 20,662,932 of record JASAUF010000444.1, on the reverse strand, counting down.
ATCAATGTCAATCCGAACCGATCCGATCCGAAATCTGATCCGATCAGGATCGGGTCTATTAATAAGTGTATATATTTTTAAAAAGTTTTACTTTTTACCCTAATTGTGTGTGTGTGTGTGTGTAATTTACTCTTTTACTTTTTACCCTACCCACCCACACCTAAACCAGCGAAGAACCCTAAATCCCCAATCCCTCCCTCAAATCCTCAAAATCCCTAAAATCTCTAAAATCCCTAAAATCCCTCCCTCTCTCTTTCTCTACCCGAACAAGCAGCCATCTCGATCCGACCACTCCACTCAGCATCCCGGCCCACTCATCAGTCATCATCACTGTTCATCCCTAAAATCCCTCCCTCTTTCATTGGTCTCTACCCGAATGAGCGCCGCACCTAGCCATCTTGATCCGGCCACTCAGCAGCCCGGCCTACTCATTATCACCATTCATCATCTCCATTCATCAGGTAGGTACGTAGGTTTCATTTTTATTTTTATTTTTTTAAATTTTAGCTTGTATTTTGGACTATTTTGGAGCGGTGGCCCACCATTTTTATTTAAAATTTTCCAAAAAAAAATAAAATCAGGACCAATCCAAACTGTACCCAATCTAATCTGACTCGGTTTCCCTGACCAAGTCGAACTCGGATCGGATCAGGCCAGCAGTGGTCTGGATCGGATCGAGTCAGATGACCCAGACTCGGTCCTGGATCGGATCGAGTTCGGGTTAGGCCGTGTAAATTTCAAACCGAGTCGAGTTGGACCTAATCCGATCTGACTTGACTCGATGCCCAGCTCTAGGTTTTGGAAAGAAAGGAAGATAAGGATTTTTGAAAATAAAGTCTCATCTCTGGATTTTATTAAAAGAAGATCACTTCCATGATTATCGATTGAGCTATCACCAACCCGGGAATGCAGGGGAGGCTCCCATGCAGATGTTACGTAGGAGTGGGAAGCAAGCTTCAAGTGTTCCCCATACAGACACGGTGAGGATGCCTATGATCACACAGGAGCCACCTCAGTCCGGTTTTCTTAAGCTCAACTTCGATGGGTGCTCCCAGGGCATCCATGGGCCTTATGGAATTGGAGGTGTTATGATCAATGAAAAGGGGAGGTGATGGTGGCTTTCTCTGGTCCGTCGACTCTAAGAGGACTGCATTGTCTCTTCACTGCAGTTGTTCCCCCGAATTCTAATTGTAGAAAGGGCGTCACTGCAGGCCTTTCAGTGGGTTTCGGACATCAAACCGAGCGTTGGTGGTTCATTTCTTATATCATAGAGATAAGATTAAATTGCTTGGAGTGTCCTTGGGGGTTTGTTATTCCTTAGTCTCAAGGGTTACCAGCGAGGTAGCCATTATGCTTGCTGGAGGTGTGATGAGAGATCACTTGCTCTTGGTCCATTGTTATATATTTTGTAGTGCCTTTCTTTTTCTTGGTTTCAACAAATTTCACCATCTTTTTTCTTTTTCTTTTTCGAGAAAAGAATGGATTGGAACATCTGGTGGAGTGGCTAGGGTGGGATATCTTTCTTTTGCATGGGTATATAAGAGAAGACGCCAGGGATCCAATTCCATTTACAATGAAAGAGAATTCCAACATCCCGAGCTAGCTTTCAGTGCCAATGAAATGGCATTCACTGAATCAGCAGCATGGAAAAGGATTCTTTAAAAGATTCTGTGTCAATCATAATTTTATTCTAGAAGCCTGAACATATATTACCTATGCAATATTAAGAAGGTGTATTGGGCCATGAGCGTAATATGCTAATAATTCTTTGCAGTCATCCAAGTCAATAATTGCCAAAGAAGGGAAGGAGCTGGGTCTTATTGATGCTATTGTGTCTTCTGAAGATTTGCTGAGAGTATCAAGGCTCTGGGCTTTACAGATTGCCGAGAGGCGCAAACCTCGGATATCTTCACTTCGTAGGACTGATAAACTCAGTTCCCTTTCTGAAGTACATGAAATATTGACAATTTCCAGGGAATATGCAAGAAAAACTGCTCCCAATATGCCTCAGTACCTGGCGTGCCTTAATGTGATTGGGGAGGGAATCAGCTTGGGAGGATATGCTGGTGTTTTGAAAGTATGTATGCGTTTTCCTCTTTTAATAGCTCTGTTATATGCACAATTTAGTGACTTAAAAGGAAATGGTGGATTATTATCTGAAATTATTTTTTTTCGATGTACCTATATGGAAGAATTCAAAATTCCTGATTCCTATAGAATGACCAACCACCAGCCATTTTGCTGCTTGGGTCATGTTTATAAGATGCTGCTGTTTCACTGATCAAAAAAAAAAAAAAAAAAAAAAAAAGAAGAAGAAGAAGAAGAAGAAGAAGAAAAAAAAAGAAAGAAAGAAAGAAAGAAAGAAGAGGAAGAAGAAAAGAAAAGAAAAGAAAAACAGATGCTTCTGTTTCCAACTTGGATGGTAGTATGGACTAAAGCAAGATCTCTTGACTCCAGGAGGAAAAATTGTTCAAGGAATTGGTGCTATCAAGTACTTCAAAGGGTCTTGTTCATGCCTTCTTTGCACGACATGCAACTTCAAGGGTATTTCTCTTATTGTCTCATTTAGCTTATTTTTAGTAGCTTATCTTTTATAGACGCGTTTAGTTTTGTTTTTCTTGTCTTTTTTCCTTTTTTCATTTTCAGTTGGCAGTATTTTGAAGGAAAAATTTCTGATCTGTTTATGTGGAAACCTTTCCTTTTGATTCTTTATGTTTGAATTTCATGCAATCATTATCCTATTGACTGCTTTTTACCCTCATTGGGATTAATTTAGCTTTTATTGTAATTGGGTAGATATAATTCACTTATGTCACGAGTCACGACTCTGTGGAATAAGGAAAAATTTAGCCACATGTTATTTGGTCTGTTGCACTCAATCACCTTTTCTTTTTGTATTGAACAACCTCTCTTGTCAGTACCATGTGCTCTATATTCTTAATGCTCAGGGGGCTGTTTGGGTAGGGGATCCCACATAACCGGGAAGTCTAATCCATACTTTGGCGGGTCCCATGCCCTCCATGTTCGATTTCCCATGCTAAAGTGGTGATTTCCTCCACATAATTGCACAACTCAACTAGTGACGTTTTTATTTTTTTCTAAAATTCCCTAATTGCATGTATGCGGAGGAAAGTGCTGCTCTAGTGCAGCAAATCTGGTGTGGAGGGCATGGGGCCCACCAAAATCAGGATTAGAGTTAATCCCTATTTTGTAGGATACTCTCCCCGAGCAAGACCAGAATTCTGGTTCACTTCATGATCATGAGTGATCAATGAAGCTCTTACAATTCTAGTCAAAATTCCCTCACCATATGCTTCTTTTCCTTCTATTAGGTTGATAAATAGTTAACATCACATTGATTCAGGATGAGGTCCCTATTTTGCATGGACTTGCTATCAAAACGAGCTGCAGTTGTGTAGACTTAGGTCCTGTTTGGATGCCCTTGCAGTTTGCAAATGCTCCAATTGGCCACCACCCTACATGCAAATGAGATGACAATAGGCTAACCTTAAATCATCTCATTGGTGAGTTCGTATGGAGCAGATATTGAACTCCACTGGTGAAGACTACAGGAGTTGCTCTAAGCTTATTTTGAATATAGGGAATGTTAGAAACCTGTAAACTCACCCTTCAAATAAAAAAAAAATGTAAATTTTAATTTGGAAGCAAATTGGGTTTATTTGATCTAAAACCGAATTTGCGAATTGTAGAGCCAGGAACGATAATTGTGTAGATACTGGGGTCTAACAAGGTCATTTATGATCAAATCAGTTAGAGAATTGAGTGAAAGGAGTCAAATACATGTGAATTTGGTTATTGATTTTCGTGAAGGAAATAAATGCATTTTCAAGATGTTTTTTCACACGGACTGCTTGATTCCTAGATTCCATACCTTACGGTGTTTTCACCGGATTAACACCTTCCATGGCCACGATATCAGCCATTTACCTCGTACCTATATTTGTAGTTTATATGCTATGTTGCTTGATGATTTGGATGTATTTTGAGTTTGCACACACACTTATGCAGCTTCTGATGAAACTAAATTTCTTTTCTTTCTTATTCTACCGTGTAACTAATTTCTTCAATTATAATGTATGGTTTCTTTGCTAGTAAATAAAAGATTGTTGAAATTGCATCTTTGTTAAAACGTGCTAACATTCTCATTTTCCTACAGAGCATACCTACTTCAGAGTCCCAATGGGCACGCCTGTGACTAAAGCTTCTATTGTGTGTATTCTGGTGCATGCTGGTGTCCCCCTATAAAGCAACTAGCTATATACAAAAATAAAATAATTATTTGACATTCTCTCTTGGGAGACCTGGGAAATTCACTGTTAATAAGAAATTCCTTCATTTTCCAACCCTTCTGTAATATGGTCTTCGCCTCCTTTTGGTGGCAATGTTTTCTGTTTCTTCATACTGATTTAGTTCCTTGGCCATTCTGCGATATAAATTGGCTCTACACCTCTGTTTCCAAGTTGAAAGCTAAAGCTATTTATAGACCAGTGTGCTATCATGAACGGTAGGCATGCACCCGCACATACATATATGCACTTTCGTGCGTCTCTTTTTTACTGAGGTTTGTGAACCCAAGGAGATGAGGGACTTGACATAAAGTTACTAAAGCTGTTCGACTTTGCTTGTTAAGTGTTTGTGGAGATTCAGGAAGGAAAAGGAAAGCCTATGGTAGAAGGATATCTCCTGCAAATATGGTGAGGAATTAAGGCAGTGGTTTACTACAGCATTATCTAGATACAGTGCTTTAGGCTTTTGGAAGTTGATTCTTCATGTGGTCAATTCCTTTAGGGTTTGTTTGGATTCATTGAAATGTAGGGTTGGGTACTTGAACGGGCCTGATCTTCCATTAACCAGAGATGAGACTGCTCTTCATCTTCCATGTTATCAAAAGATTTAAGAGCATCATCAACCTTGCAAGTGGTCATGGAATTTTCAACATGGTTCAACTTCCACATAACCGCTACAGATATGATGGGCCATTTCCAAACCTGATATACATGGCCTGTTTCATCATCACCGTTAATTCATGGAAGAGATCATAAGGCAACGCCAAAGTGGGCCCCTCCTGAAAACAGTGGGTTTGCTTATCTTGTTTCAAAGAATGGCAGCACTTAAGGAGGCTTGTGAAGGTAAGGTCATTTGGGTTCAGACCCTGGGCTGTCGTTCCAAAAAACAGCCCAAGAAACTCGTCAGAATCACCCCATCTGTGTTTGGGCTCTCGTTCCTGAAAAGCCCAAGAAACTCGTCAGAATCTCCCCATCTGTATTTGGAGTCTCATTCCTGAAAACAGCTCAAGAAACTCATCAGAATCTCCCCATCGATGTTTGGGCTCTCATTTCTGAAAACAGCCCAAGAAACTAATCAGAATCTCCCCATCAATGCTTGGGTTCTCGCTCCCGAAAGCAGCCCAAGAAACTAATCAGAATCTCCCCATCGATGTTTGGGCTGTCGCTCCCGAAAGCAGCCCAAGAAACTCATCAGAATCTCCCCATCGTTTAAGCAAGTGCAATCCAAACAGCCTCTTTCTGATACTTAACAGGGCTTCAAAATCGTGAATTCTTGTCGTGAATCACACGCATGCCTCATCTTGCTGGTCGATAATTAGTCACGTGATTCTCCTCAGCCTCACATGCCTTGAATACGCGAAAGCAGCCCATCCAGAGCATTGATCTGATGGACCCACCGGGGACAGTCCACGTCCTGAAAATCTATCCCCTGGAACAGTCCTACCTTTGATTCTTTGCTTGCAAATACGGTTAGCTAAACTCTAACTACAACGATGGTCCATGTTCCATGCAAAAGAAGGGCAAAGGTCGGATGGCTGGAATCCTTCACTCTAGGAGATCTTTGAGAAATGGCCAACCCAAGGGGGCTCATCGAAACAACAATCTGGAAGAACAAACCGTTGCCACCAGGCCCACCACTAACCCATAGCACTCAGGAGTCTGGAGGTCATGACGATGAGCTCCGTCCAATCCAATCGAACTACAAGCTCAAACCCATACCCAGATAGGCTTTGGTTTGGAGTCCTTGGACACGTTATTCTCCAGAATTGGAATTTTCAAAGTCATTTCTGAAATGTATTGAGATTCTAATCCAACTACAAGCTCAAACGCATACCCAATCGAACTACAAGCTCACAGACTGCTGGTTTGTTATCAGCACACACTCAGGAAAAGCAATCTTTTCAAAGAGAAAGGTAAAAGATGGTGTGCATGCACCAAGTGTTAGACGACAGTGTGGACATGGTGGTCAGGGGACACTAAATTCCCTTCATCCATAAATTGAGTATCAGCCATTGATCATTCAACTGCATTGACCAGATACAGGCTCAAAATGGGGCAACTGGGCAATGCAAGCCTGGGTTGCTGGTGAACGACACCATACACAAAAACTGATATTTAGATCTTGATCCTCAGTGAAGGCCATTTGCATGGAAGTCATGGGGCCCACCTCTTCATGATTCAAATCCATTTACAAGCTTTTGATCAGATGGCTGTGATTGTCTGTGGTGGTCATACTTGCATGTGGCCCATCATATGTCGAGGTCCATCCTTATGAACTGGGTACGATACCAAAAGTTGGGCCCCACCTCTATCGTTGCTGGATCGAAGAAAAATTGTTGTTTCTTTCAGTCATGCACCATATCCTCACAATCAGAAAGGCTACAAGCACGATCATGCACCAACTCTTTAACACAAGAGGCTGTGAGAAGAACTATTTATATAAAAATACATTAATGATCAGAAAAAAATGGGTCCGATCATGATCAATTCTTTGACCATGATCGGATTTCGAACAGCGAACAACATTCGCTAACTGACAGCAGCAATGGCTGCAAGATCAAACTGTAGCCAAGCATTAGCGGAGAACGACATGCTTTCAACCTATTCCCTCTTCATTCTACATCTCCACATTCTCAATCTTCGGTTTCAACTCTCCGTTTTCAGCAGGCCGTCCGATCCTTGGAGGCAGACAACTGTTAGATGCAGCAGCCATGACAGTTACTGCTGGAGATATCTCTGGAGTAACTGGAGCTGTGAGCCTTGCAATGCCATTACCGACGGGTCCTGAATGACTTGTACTGACAGGTCCTGAATGACTTGCAATTTCAGGTTTTGCAGCCAATGAAGAAAACTTTGCTTCTGTCATTAAAAAAGGAATGAAGAATAATAAATTTCCATGAAATCTGACAAAACAACAGGGTTATACCTAAGTAAGATGATCACAGAATCCTAATAGAGTGACTGTCAATTTCAAACGCCTCTTCCAAACGACAAGTACAACTGACTTTGATTTATGAATAAGATTGGGACAACGAGAAGCAATAAAAGGTTTAAAGTATTGTCCAAAACTGGTATGTACTCCTCGATAGGAATCAGTTTCAGCCATAAACAATCCAGCTGTATCAGTCCACTATGAGGCGATACAACCTGGTTTTGGTGGTGAACGGTACAATACACCAAAACCGAATTTCAATCCTTGAATGACACATTGTGATATTTGTTTCAAGGCCCCAACAACTCTATGGCAAAAAGCCTGCTCTTCAAAGTTGACTACATAACCAGTGAGAAACACAACTGCTGCTTGCCAGAGTAGGATTTCTAATCCTACTATTACCACGATATGTCAATGTATTGAACGTGAAAGATCCAGGTTAGTCATCAGATGGGCCCTGAATTAACTTAATATGATCATCTGATGGGGCACAGACTACAAAGAATGATGTTTGAAGGAATTGTTCACGGTTAGCAACCGACATACATATGCATCTTGCTTGAAGGACTGACAGTATTAAAAAACGGTTAGTTATGGCCGTAATGGCCATTATGTAATGGTAATGGTGGTGACTGTTACACGATACAGTGTCTTAAAGCCCGATTTGAAAAATTGGCTGGAGCGGACCTGTAACAACTGCAAGGGTCGTTACAGGCCCATAACAGACCGATACGTTTTTCCCCCCTTTGAAAGAAGATTTTGACCATTATAGGGCTGTAACCAGGGGTCATTATGGCCCGTATCGTAACAGCCACCATTACCATTATTGAATATCTTGGCCTGACCTGATTTTCGTAAAATGGCACACCCATGCTAGTCTCCACAGTGAATTCAATATTGAACGCACACCAGGTGGCGAATTAGTGTGTAGGGAGACATGGAGGGTAGGATTCATAACCCTACTCTCAATGAATAGACATAGCCAGGATCAGATGCGATATTTTGAGTTCTGTAAATGCTCTGGTCTATTAACCAGAAAAATGAAACTCGCTTATGACAGGTGAAGCATAATGAAGAAATATATTTCTTTATGTACCAAGTTGGACAAACATACCCTAATACAGTATAAGCATTTATGATTTAACTAAAGATAAGAAAAGACAATTTTAGTTTGTTTCTTTTACTAATAGTCATGTTGAAGTCTGCATGGCATGCGCCCAATGCAGCGATTAGGGAAAAAGGGACGTGCTCTAGTGGTACCGGTACACCTCCGTAAGCTTAAGGTGGCACGGGGCACATGTGTAGCTCATGTGGTGTACGTATCACATTCAATCAGTCCATACGATGCATCCTTTCAGGCTACCCGTAGGTCCCAAAAATCAGCTCGATCCAAAACTCTTGGGGGACAGCACAAGGAACAAGTTGTGAGGGGATGCTCACCCTTGATTCTCACCACGCCCACGGCCCACCTGCGTTTCAGCGCGTCCTCACCCTTCATCCATGGTAGATGAAGGTCTGGACAGCCTGGATTCTGTATACACAACACAGAGGACCCTCACGTAAATCAAGGGTGGGTATCCCCTGTTGAGTCGCCCCGTGTTGTAGTCCACAACTTTCTGTTTGGGCTGCTTCTGGGCCCTTGGGGTAACATGAGGTGATGCATCTGATGGACTGGTCAGATCTCATGAACGCATCATGTGAGTCGCACTTCTGCCTGGAATGTATCACGGGAAAGCACCCCAGGGAAAAAGGCCAGTACTCTCTAATTGGCAAGACTGACTGTATACAACTGATTACACACAAAGGTCCTTCTGTTTTATGCCTTTAGAGTTTTGTTTGTCGTTTTCTAAATATATTTTCAAGGGAAAAATGCTTGCAAAAAGGGCCATAGGTAAATAAGACGGTAAGCAATAAATGTAGGAGAAGATGTATGTATCTGCAGACATGCATGCATGCATGCTAGCAACTACATCCTACTTCGCTGAAAAGGCCAGCAAAACAATTTGACAAATCAGCAGTAGCGGGTCTTGAAATTTAAAAGAACTCTGTAAACAATTCAGAGCGTCTGGATGTTTTTTCCATTTCAAGGGACGTGATTATGAAAACTAGAGAGCTTCGGTATACTGATGCCCAACGGATTCTCATAACCTAAGAGCAACTACCCACAAATTTGAAATGAAGAATCTAAAATAACATTTTGAGGGGTTACCTTTTATTCTTCCACAGGTGATGAGCTTTCGAAGGCACTCCCGGAACTCTGTCAAGATACACCTTTCCTGCTCAGCATAGATCTCCGTCATTCCCTGCCCATAGGGATTCTGGAGAGGCATGCTGCGCCCATGGCCTACAGCTCCTGAAGGTGACGCTGATACTGTGAACGTGTCTTGCTCATCACACATGAGTGCAAGGGTTCCAGGCGACATTGGCCTTCCTTTCTGGGCATCGGCACTATCCGAACCAGATGAATCTGCACCTGCCTTGTCTGTCTGGTTCACACTGAAACGGTCATCGGTTGACACTTTCCAAATATCTGGCTCTTTAGGGTGATCGTCACAATCTTGTGTCAAAGACGCAAGAGAGCTTTCAGTCTTATCTTCTCTATCATCTTGTTTCTCCACTGGACCCTTGTTTTCTAGATAATTTTGATTACATGTGTATCAGATAGGTGTTCGATCAGCTTGCTAATTGCAGAGATTCATAGAGAACCTACTTTTAGAAACTTAGAAAATATATATGAAAAACATGTGGTTTCAACTTGACTCATGGATTCAACTCGACTCACTCATGGATTCAAGTACAACTTAAAAGTTTCTACGCACTTGATAATTATTTGTTACATATACATAAGAACTGCATAGTCTGGATATGGGAGTTATTTCCTTTTCTGAATTTCTGAATAATTTTTTGTACTTTTCTTTTCTAAATTACTAATTTTTTTAAGCTATTCAAGAAAATAAACATTTTTAAAATTGTGAAATAATTCAAATTTTGAGAAAAGAAACCAGATAATTATGTCACTATGATATACTCCATAGTATGGCTCTCTCAACAGTCATAAACATTTGGCTGCATCCTTCAAACTAACTTTGTGTAGTTTGTATTTATGTTCAATAATCTGCAAAATTGCATTGATTGTGATCAACCTATGTAATGGACTATTAGATAGTGCTTAATTGTAATCAATCTGTGTAATTGTCTATTACATTGTGCCTGAGGGAGTTTTGTCCTCTCATTGCTGGTCCCCTGCCCAGATAGAGGAGGTTTGTGTCAGGTTGGCAGCGGGATTCAAACTTATACCAGAAATTTCATCATGAATCCGAACAATATGGCATTCCAAAGCCCTTGATGGAGTGGAATGGCGGAACAGGATCCATGTTGCTGAGATAAGGCTTAGATGATGGTGATGATGAATCTGCAAAATTGCAAAGTGGGAACAAAGAAGCATGTCTATGATGGAAGGCATCTCTTTTCTCATCAACTCTAAGCATTAAATGTGTGTGTAAGTGCACGTGCACGTGTGTGTGCACATTGTTATAATAAACAATAGATGCCTTTTAGCATCATTTGTCCAAATTTTAATTCATACCCACTCCTCAGTGTCTTAGCTAATTAAGGAATAACTGAGGGCCCTTGAGATTAGATTTCTTAAAAATTCATGTGTTCCTAAAAAAGATAAACTTCAGCGAACACTAGTGAGAATCAATACCAATAATCTTGGTGCTAAGAAATTGAATTAGGTGTCCCTTTTCCGATTTATGTGTTCAACTTCACCAAGTTAATGAAAACGTGGCACACTCGTCCAAGGTGAAGGAAACTGGTAACTAAATGCACCATAGGAAAGGAGGAAGATATGAAAAACAAACTAAGAAGGGTGATAGGGACCTATATTGCCTGAATGCCATGCTGAAATGGGTGGCTAGGAAGAGAACAACATAGGGTTTTGACTCTATCCAGCTACGGAGAAAAAAAAAAACCACTTTTTAGGGCCTCTCTGTTTCCACTCAATGACAATGAAGTAGAAGGGATTATCTTAAGATTCGTAGAGGTGGGTTAGAGTTTGATTCAGGGCGAGGTGGTTTTAAGTGGACTTCCATAGACTTTCCTTTCAACAGGTACACTGGGCTCATACCCAAGACCTTGGTGCTGAAAAGTAGACCGTCTACTGCTACTCAATTTTCATCAACTATTGTTTTCCAGCTTCCAAAACATAAAATAGTTCCACAAATCAGGAACCAAACATCAACTCAGCCAACGTTTTTTTTTTTTTTAATAAAAATAAAAATCTTTCACAAGCAACAAGTTTGTGGTATTCAGTGCTCAAAACCCAGCAAATCTTAGCCAAGTCCCATCTCCAAGTTATTCAATTGTTTTATACTATGTATGTCTGATTGGGCTAAGAATATTATGTTGAATGAAATTTAAACGGTTCATATGCCTGAAAATGTTTCCTTTTGTCAAAATGTACCTGCTAATGTCTTGGCAGCTTCTCCTGATACAACTACCAAAAGTCTGCAGAGCTCCTTCACATCATCTGGTTGGACGATGTCTGCTAAAAGAGACCTTTGGCAGAAACAAATGCAATCAAATTTAGTTATTAGAACTAGAAGAAGAAACAAAGCTTCATGGAGGTCAAAAGGAGAAAGTATTCCTTGATTCGACATAAGATTAGAAGATTGAACAGCAGATGATACCTGTATGTGATTTTCGAAGATCCTGATGCTGCAGGATTTACAGCACGAGCTAAAGGAATAGGAGACAAGGAACAGGAAGGTGCAGTGGCCTTCAGATGATTTATCTGGAATATATAAGAAACCAACAGGCAACTGTTTGAATTCCAGTGGGCACACAAATACATCCATGCATGCCGGTTCATATACAAGTATGGACTAGGTGGAGCAGATTCAAGTGCTGGAGCAGGGAAGTGTCAATTTCACAAAACTAGCAAGTCCAAATGCCCAGGAAGTGGGACAGGGAGTGCATGTCCCAATCAGAGTTTGAAGGTGGAATGGCACCTTGGTAGAAGAATCCTACAGCTAACTTTTGCAATATTAACCACAGTAAATAAAATGGTCCTGACACTAAGTGAAGGGGATTAAAGTATCGTCCCAAACCGGTAGGTATGACCCAATATGTAGAGGTATTGGCCATAGATGATATGGGTGTAGCGGCCAGATATGAGCCTGAAATGGGGCGATACCTCCCCATATTGCTGGTGAAAGATACAATGCACCAAAACCGAATTGTATACCTTGCTCCTGACCACTTGAATACGGAGTAAAGTGTTAACTCATTTTCTCCCCAAAAGAAATGGGGTAAAAATGGCAGTGCATTTTTACCAAAAAAAAAAAAAATCCTAAAATATGCTTTTTTACATTTAATTTTAGTATCACCATCTCCCAATTAACCTCCCAAAAAATAAAAAATAAAAAGAAAGAAAGAAAGAACAAGCTTAGAAGTTCTAAACAGTTGATCTTATAACTCAGGAAAAAATTCCGGATATTGAAATATTGATAAATAATGCTTCGAGCATTAAAGTAAGTTTTTTTGAGTTAACTGCATGAAGTAACTAACCGTTAGTGAGAGTTGCTTATCAACCAGCAAAAAGTTTCTCTTCAGTAAGGATCTGAAGAATCAGAAGATACCTGAGAGAACTGGGTAAGCCTGTGAATGGGTGTATCCTTGACTGTTGTGCCAAAAAAAATTTCCTGGTTTTTTCGCTTTTTAGTTGCTGGAGGAGAAGCATAGCCAGAAGTTCCAATAGCCCCAGTAATAGCAGCATTAGCAGCCTGCTGCATGTAGCTCAGAGCACTGCCGTGGTCACCGTGGAAGAGAGCCCGCCTCTCATCGCTACCCTCGAAGTTCTTGCAGTCTATGCATTTACAATTTTCAGAGCAAAGAATGTTGGCTTGGAAACACTCGCAGTACTTCTTGAGACACCCTGACTTCTTGCAGTGACATCCCTTGTTGTGTTTTCCCACCAGTGGGAGTTCTCCTGCCTCCTCCTGGATTCATTCCATGCCAGTCCATAAGCACATTAAAGAATAGATAAACATACAACTGATTTACAAGAAATTCAGCAACAAACAGGACATTTTGATAAAGTTTCCAAATAAAATTGTCAGCTTTTGGTATGGAAAGAAAAAATAATAATCAATGAGCTTATGAAATCTAAGAAGATCACAATCCTTTAGCAGACCTAATGACTATCACTGTGCTTGGCCAAAAAAGAAAGGTAAGGAATGATAAGCATAACAATCATTAAAAAAAACAAAAAAACAAAAAAAAAAAAAAAAAAACAAACAAACCATGCTTCTTGCCATAACAAACAAACAAACCATGCTTCTCAAACAAACCATGCTTCTCAAAGAATTATAGTTCAAGAGGACTCCTGTAATTTCAGAATGCAAGTGGTGCTCCAAGGTGTTGTCTACTCTGGACCAAGGCTATGGGAATATTGCACCTCAATATAGATAACTAAAACGGCTCTTTCTGAAATGGAGAAGTGTTTGTTCCCTTTGAACCAAAAGGCCATCATAACAAAACGGTTAACAATTTATGACAAAAGATATAAGTTATTTTAATCCTTTCAAATCATCTTCTAAAACTTGTCATTCCTACAGATCACGTTAGACCATTGAATAGGAGGGGTCCAACATGGATTGCACGTGAGTCCAATATCACCCTAATAGGATGATCACAGCCATCAAATAAGGGCATGTAAAATGGACATTGCATGGTTGTGATCCAATCATGTTTATTTTGGCATCATTAGCAATCTACAATGGATTCTTGCTATCCAGTAGTCTTTTTTTTCATAGGTGGGCCCCCCTTGGGCACCACCATTGTTCCGAGCATCGGCAATATTATTGATAATATCATCGATATTGTCAGCATTGCCAGCTCCACAATACTAATAACACTAGTAGTATTAGAAATTCCAGGTACCGGTGGTATATTGCCGATATATATTGCAAAGTATCGCCAACGTATCATAATATTTTCGATTGCATAAATTCTAGATGTTGCTTGTATCGCTAATGTATCGATATTGCCAAGAATCTATATATTTAAATAATAATTAAAAAATCCACTTCAAAAATTGTTTTAATGGGTGCATGGATGTATGATGAAATGCATGTATTTATATGTGTATGTGTATGCATGCATGGAAGGATGGATCATGGATGGAAGGATGAATGTATTTATGGATGGATGGCTGGTTGGTTGGCTGAATGGATGGATGGATGAATGGATCATGCATGTGTATATATGTACCCATCATTGTATGTATGTATGCATGCATGCATGGTTGGATGGATCATGCATGTGTGTTTGTATGTATGTATGTTTGCATGCATGCATGGATGGATGGATGAACCATTTTTCTCATGCTCCTCAATGTTTTCCCGAGTCAATGATCCATACTTTTAGGCCTCCACTAGAGGGAAAGTCAGTTTGTATGCATCTTTTTGCTACTAGTTGATTCCTAATATGCAAATATGTATGAGTCCACCTTATAAATGATACTCATTAAATCGAGGCAGGAAAGTTTGCAAATGCAAAAAGGTAGGACTAGCAAGTACACCACTGGCATTTGCTTAAGTATCATTGAGAAATTCTACAATTTTTGTAAGAAAGTGGGAATTTTGCACACATGTAGGTACACGAGTGTACATTCATCCATTTATTTTAGTGTGCGTAATTAGAAAATAATTTTTTATCAAATTCAGAAAGTAACGAAACATAGATGCGCACAAGTATACACGCACTCATGCCCACTTATACACACCTATCCACCATGAAAATCAGCATGCACTCATATGTCTTAGTATACTTGACTGATCATCAAACTGATTGTACATTAGTCTACACACATTATTAGGGTCCTAACTACCCAAGTACTTATAACTCATCATCTAACCGTCCATCACGCTCACATCGGCCACCCAATTTCCAAGGCAAACCATTCCCTGCGAAGACCATAGGGTATATATCAAATCTATCGGTTAGCTTTCACAGTAGACACATACACACTTTATATTGAACCACAGATGGGTATGGGCCTTTGAAATGCATCGGGACCACTGTCGAAGGATCATATGTCGATATTGGGCTCGTTGGATAGAACACGTCAAATGGTGACCGTGGTGAAATCTCGTCCTGATTGGATAGTGAAATTTAGCTCTAAGCACGATTTGAGTTTTTAGTGTAGAAAGAGGGGTCATTTGACAAAGGTGTCCAATGACATCCTTATCTCAATAAGTACCATTGTTGTAAAAGAAAAGCGCGCGCGCGCACAATAAAGAGAGAGAGAGAGAGAGAGAGAGAGAGAGAGATTAGATGCAATGCATCTTTTTTTCCAGCATCTAATCTCTTGTAGTATATACAGTATCTTTTCTTCTTTTCTTTTCTGGAAGAGAAGATGCATTGCATATAATCTCTTTTCCTTTTCTTTATTTTTCATAACACACACACACACACACACACACACACACTTTTCTTTTATAGCAAGGGTACTTAGCGAGATAAGGAT
Organism: Magnolia changhungtana; assembly: GCA_030180095.1. Taxonomy (NCBI): domain Eukaryota; kingdom Viridiplantae; phylum Streptophyta; class Magnoliopsida; order Magnoliales; family Magnoliaceae; genus Magnolia; species Magnolia changhungtana. The sequence goes on along the minus strand of JASAUF010000444.1, from coordinate 20,647,160 downwards.
GTCACTACACACATCTGTCCAATGACCGATTTCTACACCAAAAACTTAAATTGTGCTTAGAGCTAAATTTCACCGTCCGATCGGGACGAGATTTTACCACGGGCTGTCATTCGACGCGCTCTATCCAACGAGCCCAATGTCAACATATGATCCTTCGATGTAGGTCCCAATGCGTTTCAACATCCTATACCCATATGTGGTTCAAAACAAAGTGTGTATGTATCTATTGTCAAAGCTAACTGGTAGATTTGATGTATACCCTACGATCTTCGTAGTGAACGGTTTGCCTTGAAATTAGGGTGGCCCAATAGGTGGATGCGAGCATGAAGGATGAGTAGATGATGAGTTATAAGTAATTGGGCAGTTAGGACCCCTACTCATGTGTATAGACTAATGTACAATCAGTTTGATGATCAGTCAAGTATATTAAGCAGTGTTTTAAATAGCGGTAGAGTGATGCGTAGCGCTCAGCTCTCTATAGCGTGTAGCGTAAATACATAGCGTGTAGCGTAAGCTACACAATACTTCTATTTTTTTAATTTAAAAGTAGGATAAATATAATAAATAGTGAAGAAAAAGGAAAAAAATTATAAAAATGCCTAAAAGATGATTCATTTTATCAATTCTAAGCATGTTCAAAAAAGTTATTAGTTATCATTTATCAAAAGCCAATCCATATATATAAGCCAAATCAAATAATTATCACATCAATAACTTTCTAAGCAAACCACTTTAATTAATAATGTCTAATTGAAACCACAAGTCACAATTATGAAAAGAAATAAAAATCTCATAGGTTAAAAGTATCAAGTATAATATAAGTGTCACATTCCTCAACATTAAAAACAAAGAAAATGTGAAAAAATTTAAAAAAAAAAAAATAGTAAAAAAATACATAGCAACTTACTCTACAGACGGACGCTACGCGCTTCGTAGCTGTAGCATACGCTACGACCCCTGTAGCGTACGCTACAGGGGATTTACGCTATTTGAGACGCTACATAGCGCTACGGCCACGCTACGCTACGTAGCGTACGCTACGGGCGCTATTTGCAACACTGATATTAAGACATACAAGTGCTTGATGATTTTTATGGTGGATAGGTGAGTATGAGTGCATGTATATGTGTGCGCATTTATGTTTCATTACTTTCTAAATTTGATAAAAGTTTATTTTCTTATTACACACTAAAATAAATGGATGAACATACATTCATGTACCTACACGTGCACAAAATTTTCAGGTCCTCACAAAATTTCCCCATGTTTCCTCAATGTTTCCCCCGTCAACGTTACATACTTTTAGGCCCCCATTAAATTAAAACTTATTATTTGTGTCGTTTTTTGCAATTATTTAATTACTAAATGTGCAAATATTTGTATTTTAGCGTCTCCTAAAGTTTCATTTAGAAATTCCACCATCTTTCCCATGTTTCCCCAATGGTTCCCCCAGTCAGCGATACATTTCCAGGTAAAGGCAATAATATCAGCGATATCGTTACATGTTTCCTTTTCCCCCGCCAGCAATACATGCAATGATGCTGATACTACGAACACTGGGCACCACATAGAAAATCACATCGTAATAAGGTAAGAAGAATTTATACAGATCACAAGTGACGAAATGACACAGGATACTATGTAAATGCTAATACTAGACTTGCTCCACAAAAAAAGCTGACTGGTAAATAAGTTGCATGAGTAAGCAAGGCATCACACAGCTTCAGAAATGTCCCATGAAATAAGAAAGCAAAAAAACAAGGAAGACTTGAAAATCGAATGAATTAGGTAAAATTCAACCCTTCCTCAAGCTTGGCATTACAACTACACGTGCCCATGAATTGCTATTTTGTTGGCATTTACTAAACCTAATAACTCAGTAGCTAAGGTCATATCAGTGAAAAGAGTTCAATAAGTATGCTTTAAAATATCAGAGGTAAAAAATGGGACTACTTTGGGGCATCAATGTGGTCTCAATTGTCCGACTCAAGTGCGAAAATTAGAAGGCATGCCTGAAAAACTCTTATATTTGAGAGATCCAACATACACGGCCCAAGAAAGGAATATGTAAAAGGCCTCTAACAGCACCCTCTATGCACTTTTCAAGTGAGCAAAGTATACCCCACGGGCTGGTTGTATCTTAAGAGCTCGGCAGTCAGCATGGCTGTCACGAGCTGGTTTCAGACTTGTCCATGGGGTCGGGTTGGATCAAGCCTTCGCTTTCAGTAAATGACAAGCTTGTGCCTAATCCACCAGTTGCTGGACAGGCACACCCCAACTAGTCCAAAGATGCCTTGTTGCCAGCCCTATTTAAGTGTTAAGGGAGAGACTTGATGGAAGATATAGCAATTTGACACCCACCAAGGTGTCATAAATTCCCCTGAATGCATGATTGATAGGGTGATAAGAAGATATTTCGTAAAAGCTCTGATTTAAGTTCTTATAGTATTGAAGAAAGATGATATGGAGTTTTCAATGATGAAAACAATTTCAACCCTCTTTACTCTTAATTCTTTTTATGCCTGATTCAACACAATAAAATGTATTCTTGATAGTTGAAGCAATACAACAACTGGAGTGGAACCATGAAGCAGTACACTACTGGTATTTAGTCGGTATACAGAAAAAACCAAATAGATAATGTAAATAGTGCAACATTTTGTGGGTCCAAGGTAAAAAATATGAAGCCTATAAGATTCCCCTGTGAATAGGGCAAGTTTGCAGAGGTCGCTCAGGCCATCAAACACGGGTAGCCAAGATTGGAACACCCCATGGGTAGATGTGAGTCATGTGACTCTAGCTAAAATCACTAGTTTAGCTTGTTAAAAAATGGATCAAGTAATTAAATAATATGAGAAAGTGAGATCCATACCAATTGCAAAAAATGAGAATGAATAAACCATAATCATATGACCAACATGAATGAACATGGTGTATACAGATGGTATGCCAAAATGGTTATGTAAAGGCCATTAACCTGACAGTAACAGTGGTAACCGTTACCTGTTATGGGGTTGAAACGACCAAAAATAAAAAAACCCTATAACGGCCCCATAACCGTTCATAAAGGGGCCAAAACAAATTTTCTCATTAAAAAAAGGTCATAACAGTTAGAACACCTTGTGTATATATTTATATATAGGACTAGGGAACATGTGCATGAAAACCCACCTAACATAATCCAAGCTACAGCAGGTTTACACCTTAAGAACCATAGATGTCCTAAATGATATAAGCCCAAAACCCTCTTATATAGACAAGTTTTCTGGATTGCATCATGAAATACATGGAAAATGTATTAGTAAAAACATGGCACACAAATGGGTGCTGTATCATACAAATAGAGGAGTGCCAATAATGGGATAACACTGAAAAAAAATTATTAAATATGCATATCCCTGGCAAAGATTGCATACATCCTATAGGCTATAGCTCCCATGAACTACCTGGAATAAGAGAGAATGCAGAATTCAAACATAACTAGATCTCTTCCTGAGTAAATCAGGTATGCACCACTAGAGGAGTGAACATTTTGTCTTACCGCATCTAATTTTAAATTTGGAATTCCCTCTTGTCACAAAATCTGAGTTGATGAAACTTAAGATGGAACCTATTAGTAGCTCAGTAAATGACAAGTACAAGATGGAAAATAAAGAACAACAAAGGAAAAGCAAGCAGTATCAAAGTAGAATGTCATATATATATATATATATATATATATATATATATATATATATATATATATATATATATATATATATATCAAGCATAAGCATAATTCAAGAATAGACTCTCAGTAGAAATTTAACCATGTTGAACAATTGTGGCTCCAACGCAAGGATTACATACCCTCCTATCCCGAGTTACATGTGGGCTGCTAGCGATCTTCGGTCGGAAAGCATTCGGATTGCGCTCTAGAGTAAGTTCAATAGCCTCTTGCCTTGCAGCGTCATTGTCAGGATTATTGTAACAGTTTACACAATTGCATCCATCACAGTAAACTCCGGATGCAAAGCACTCACAGTACCTGACCATCCAAAAAGGCAATGAAGTGGATTATAATCTTCAATGAGGAACATCACTGCATTGATGCATGTATTATCAACATACTATTAACATCAATTGATACTTTTTTTTTGGAACAGCAACGTCAATTGGATACTGCAGAAAGAACTAAAATAAATCTCAAAAGTAAAGAAACCAAGCATCATAACATTCCCATACAATTACTTGGAACTCATTCACAAATCAATGAATTTGATCACTAGCACATTAGAAGAAAAAGGACAAAAACACGATCGCGAGGGTTCCACCTGGGTCACCATGCAATAATGGCCTGCTATGGCTCCATTTATTTGGTTGTAAGCATTTTCCAAGTTGGCAGCTCATTATTAGATTCACAAGGGGTCAATTTGTGAGAAGACATCTTCATCGAACCCTCATCCAGGATTCTACCATCTTGTGCAATTCAAGAAGAGGAAAGGGCATTCGCTTCTTGGCAAGGTATTCCATATCGGTAACAGCAACCGTAACGATCACCACCGTTACCAATATGGGTATCGAGTGTAACGGTTGATTTTTTAAAAAAAAATTTCCCAAAAAAATTCTGAAAAAAATACTTAAAAAAACAAGAATAATGAAAATATCCCAAATATGCATTCATTTTTTTATTTGAACATGTTTATGATAGCCTAACAGTCCACTCTTTGGTAAGAGTGTTGTGTCTAGTTGTCTAGCAAGTTTATGAACATGATTATGTGTCTCCAATATATACACATCACAATCAAGCATTAGAACTAGAAATCGGATGGAAAAAAAAAAGGCATAAATACCACTTTTCATTTTTTTTAAAAAATGGCCATCTGAGCTTTTATTCATCCAAATCGCTTCAATCTAAAGTTTTAATCCTAAAAACTAGAATAAGAGGGGTCGAAATCTATTGTAGAATAATCTAGGAAAGTTTTTAGAATGAGAGAAGTGAAAAAAATAAGGAGAAAATGGACTTAAATAGGGGAAAAAAAAAATGTCGCTTTTCAATCATTATGAGAGTAACGGTCATTATGCCCCGTAACGACAGATGCAGTCCCAAAAAAACAACTGCCCCGCTTCACCCTCATAACACATGATGGTCACAACCGTTACCCATACGTATCAGCCTTTACGGCCGTATCATAACGAAGACGGAACACCTTGCTTCTTGGTCAATAGCACCTTTTTTTAGGAAAGGGTGTGGCTATTTTCAAGCTTGGCAATTCATCACAACAGTGATGCCTGAATTTCATTATTGATTTTTAGGGCCTGCTTTAATTGAGTTTGAAGGTAAACTAGGGGAATGCAAGGGAAAGCAAAATGTTACATAAGCGGTAGGTGAATTGACATCAACACTAGGGTAAGCAACACTTTGCACCTATTTGATTTGCTAAAGAAAAGTATTGGAAAATGCTTTTGCTTTGCATTTGAAAGTGATTGGATTGCAATCCTACAAAGGGAAACCCTTTTTCCTCTAAATTTGTCATTTAAAATGTCAAATAAGAGGAAAACTCTTTTCCCTCCATTTGACTTACAAGAAATAAAGAGAGAAAAAAAGTTTCCCTAAGGGAAAGGCAAAGGCAAACAGTTTGTCATAGAATCCTACACTTTCCAAGTAAGTGCAAGCGTCTTTTCAATGTAAACTGATTGCTTCTCCCAATTTACCCTCAATCCAAACAAGCCCCTAGATCCACTAGCAACTCTCAAGGGCTAAAGAAAGTTCTATGTCTGTGTAATCACATTACTTGCGACTTTGTGGAGTCGCACAAGAGGAACAATGCTATTTTAAAGAGACATAAAGTGGTGCCGCTCACACTTTAGGGAAGCACCTCCTTCCCTTTCACTACACTATTTCTATGTTTGCAAGGAATGCTACCATCCAAGGCTAGAACTACATAAGCTACCCCTCCAAAAGGATGAATTGAGCTTAGTAGGGTTGTCAATGGGTTGAGCTTATCAATTTTTCAGCCCTGCTTTCAGCAAGGCTTGGACTAGTGTGGGGCCAAAACTCAAACCCGTTTGTTAGTCGACTGAGGCAAGCTCAGGCTATGTCTAAATAGACATTAGACCAGCCCTAAATTCAAGCTCATTATTAGTCAAGCCAAGCAGGCTCAGGTTGTTTCTAAATGGAGGAACTGGATTCAAGTATGTATCCGATCAGCAAAATATTCAGTCTTGGTAAACGTAGCTCCGAAAGGATTTTTTCCCTTATCTAGAGGATTACGGCAGGGCGATCTGTTATCTTCGTATTTATTCGTGGTGGTGATGGAGGCTTTTGGAAGAAAGATAGAACAAGGGGTGGCAGTGGGTTTAGTGGAAGGTTTTAGGGTGGATAACTCTGATTTTCAAATGTCTCATTTGCATTATGCGAATGATACGTTGCTTTTGTGTGTGGCAGACGAAAGGAAAGTTGATGATCTCCAGACAATAATAACCTTCTTTGAGGTTGTTTCAGGATTAAAAATCAATATTGGTAAAAGTGAATTGTTGGGGGTGGGTCTAGCAAAGGAGGAGATTGAGGCATTTGCAGTCCGTTTTGGATATAGGGCAACTTCCTTCCCATCCTCTTATTTGGGACTTCCCTTATGTATTGGAAAGCTAGCTAAATATTTATGGGATAAAGTAATTGAAGGATTCGAAAGAAAACTTTTATCTTGGAGAGGCAGATTTCTATCTTTAGGGGGAAAGTTAACTTTGATAAAGTCAGCAATGTCAAATCTTCCTAGTTTACTTCATGTCAATATTCAAATGTCTGAAATCGGTCATCGCGAAGTTAGAACAGATTAGGTGGGATTTATTTTGGCATGATTCGGCGGAAAAACATAAGTTCCACTTGATAAAATGGGAAGAAGTGTGTAAATAAGGATAAAAGAGAGCACAGGAGTACACGATCTGGAGGTTATGAACAAGGCTTTATTAGGAAAATGGGTTTGGATGTTCAGGGTAGAGGAAGGTTAAGGTAGTTTGTGGAGATAGGTATTAGGTAGAAAATATAGTGTTGAAGAAGAGGGAAGGTGGATAAAAGCATCGTCTTTATATAGATCCTCCTCATTATGGAAATCGGTGAATCTTATAAAAGAAGAGGTTTTGGAAAATGTGGGCTATTCTTTTGGGAATAGTAAGAAGATCCATTTCTGGGAAGACATCTGGATTGGGAGACATAAGTTGAGCACCTCATTTCCTAAATTAGCAAGTATTGCCTCCGACCCTAATATATTGATAGAGAGGTGCTTTTCTATCCGCGATGAAGAAGTTGTTTGGGCTCCTCCGTGTAGAAGAAATCTTCATGATGAAGAGTTGGAAGAGTTTTTTAGGCTTCTTGAGCTCCTTGCAAGTCAAAATCCTATACCCTCGGAGGAAGATTCTTTGGTTTGGCGTATTGAAAAGTCTGAAATGTTCTCAATGAAGTCTTTTTTTAAGAAGCTAATGGGGGGCCAAGATGCGCAGGCGGAATGTCACACAGGTCATGTATGGCACTATGGAGCTCCATCTAAGGTGGAGACTTTTTCTTGGCTGGTGGGTAGAAAAAAGTTTCTTACAATTGATAATCTCCAAAGGTGTGACATGATAATCCCAAATTTGTGTCCACCATGCTATAAAAATGAGGAGTCGGTTGATCACTTATTTATCCATTGCTCCTTTACGTTCGTGATTTGGAATGGCTTCTTCTCTCTATTTGATTCTTCATGGGTTAATTTGAGCTTTGTGGATCAATTCTTTTGGGCTTGGCATGGAGGGGGTCAATGTAAAATTGGGAAACGAATTTGACGCCTAAGTTTATCGGCAAGTCTTTGAAGTATATGGTTGGAGTTGGAGAGAAATGATCAATTTTTTAAGAACCATAAGGGATGTCTGTTGGAAGTTTTAAAAGGGCAAAACAACATGTAAGAGATTGGGCGATTGTGGCAAACATTCTGGCCACTGATCAATTTCCAATGAGTTGGTCAACTTTTTCTCTTGCTTTTTTGTTTTTGTTGTATTCGTTGGCCTTTGGTCATTCTTTTAATAAAATGTTTTATCATCATCTTTAAAAAATATATATTCAATAATGGTAACAGTGGTGGAAAAGCCCACCATCGTTACCATTATGATACGGGCCAAAAAAACTATACCAACTCCGTAACAACCGTTACAAGGCCATTACGGGCCCTTTTTTCCGTAAGGGTCATTATGACCCTATAACATGTAATGCTTCCCACCATTGCCGTTCCATCATTAATACCTTGAATTAGACTGGACCAAAATCCAAGCTTGTTTATTAGTCAAGCCAAGCAAGCTCAGGTTGTGTCTAAAAGCCCGTAAGCCCAGGCCGGCCTGGCCCAACCTATTTAGGGTTTCAAAGTATGTGTGCATGCATAAGTGTTACTTCACATATTTTGTTCCTCAATAAATCGGTAGCCCAACTAATATCAGGCTAGCGTGGATTTTGGGCCATGGTACATGCACAGTAGGGCACAGTCCATGAACAGCTCGAATCCTGCAGAAAAGTGGATGGAGAGGTCAGGCTTGTGCTTGGGTCAAGCACAATTATCTGGAGCCTGTATGTTTTAGCCCCTCGCAGGCCAGTCAGGCCCAGAGTCCTGGGTTTGACTTTACAGGCTTGGCTTGGACGGGCTTCAACCCGGACCATTGACAACCCCATAGCTTAATATTAAAGGTAGAATAACCCTAAAGCTGGCTCAACAAGAGGTGTCTTCGGTGATGTTGGGTTCACCATAGTCAAATGCAGGTCCTCAAAAGGAAACTTGACCACTGTTAAAATCAAGACAGTACCATAATGGATGTCTTGTTCCTTTGGGGTACTACAGGAAAATGATTGAAATGATGCACTTCATTTCATTTAATCAATGTCTCTACCTGAGCTTATTCAATGGAGTACTTTCAGCTCTTTTTATGGTGTTCGAGACATTCTTAATGTAACAAGCAAGGCATAATTACTCGATTAGCCAACTCCTTAGTTGACAATATTCCTCTTTGGCGTGTTGGGTTTCCTGAGCTCTTCATTTTGAGAGTCCATTACTCCAGGAACATGCATGTATCTTGGTACGATCTTATAAGGCTTCTCAGCTTCTCACCAATTGATCAACTAATACATGTGCATGTGTGTGCGTATGTACGGTCTTATAAAGCTTCTCAGCTTCTCAGCAATTGATCAACTCGTATACATGCGTGTGTGCACAAACGAACCCACAAACATGCACACAAACACATTGCAGAGTTCAGATCTGGTATCCGCATTCGACATATTGGGCAAAAACATTTACAAGTATTTATCTAAAAATATAGCAAGGTGGCTCAAATCATAAGTATATTTAAACATCCTAAAAGTGGTGAATAGTAAAATATGTGCATCAACTTCAGTTGAAATTCAAGTCTTTCGAATGCCATAGTAATAATTCATATTAAGAGGTTGTGTGCTTACAACTTCAAGCATTTCGAGTGTTTGCAGTTGCATTGTTTTTGTTTCTTTGGAGTACCATCTTTTCCTTCGAAGCTAGGCTGGGGTTGTGGCCTTGGGAGTTCAGGCTTTCTGAAGAAATACATAGAAGCAACAAAATCAGACACAAACAAATTTCTAGGACAGACAATATTCAAATTGCCTACAGAGGGATGTTCACTTGAGTACATACTAGCATATTTACATTATTACATGTGTTTGTTCACTTGTCTATAGACTCGTTTTCCAAAAAATTATTATTCTAGAGTATCAGAGATGTCAAAGGAACCTACGAAAAAATATCTACCGAGAAAAATTGGCCCTCATTGTATTTCCTGTAACTCCAAATTGCAGATGCTTTATTGATAACAGATTTTTTTTTATTTTTCATTTTCTTTTCTATTTTACTTTTGTGTCAAGAAACTGGTATGAGGCAAGTGGAATCAATTTGTTGATACAATAGTTCCTACTTAAACTAAAAGAAAATGCTCAAACATGCAAAGCACATTTCTAAAGTTAAATCACAGTTTAACATCTCACAGTTAAATCACATTTCTAAAGTTACACTACAGAGAACAGAAATAAACTCAATCCCATATTTGAAAAACTACTCAAACTAACACATCTAGATCAGGGCTCACATTGAGTCTAAGAATGACTTACTTTTCTTAAAATCAGGAAATAAGGGGTCAACAACTCCAAGAAAACAAGACTGGGCCCTCAAAGGACTTGGTCAGGTATTTTTAAAAAATGAAAAACAAACAACATCATCAACCTTTTGAACTTAAAAAACTTACTTTAGAATATTGGACAAGTTTCCAGTTGACTGGCAATCAACCCTATTGACTGCAAGTGTAGGTTTGTAGTTCTAGAAAAACCCACACAAGTGGATGGGCAAGGATCCACAATGGCGACATATGTGCCAGATCCTAGCCCCCCATCATGTAGGGCCCGCCGCACTGGCCCCCAAAATTGGCCAGTCCAATCATTAGGCATACCCACAAGTGTACATTGAATTTGGACTCTCAGCCAATGTCTTTTCTATCCATCCAATGTTCACACAGTGTGTCCCACCTGATGATCAGAATGGTCTATTTGTGGGGTGCAGTAGCTACATAGTGGGGCTCATCTGATGGAAGGCTTGGATCCCTCCTATGGATCCCAGGCAATCCACATGAGTGTTGGGTAGCAAAGCTATGAGCCCCAATCTGTAGATTGCTTTAATTTCTAATCGAACAATTGAGGTGGATTCTTTTCACTAAGACCGTGTTTAGTTGCACCAAATTTTGTCAAATACCATGAAATTTTGCACCGAATTAAATTAATTAATCATGATATTTTATGATATTTGTGCGATCAAATGGACCCTAAACCATGAGAGAATATTGTGGGATTAAAAAAATAAAAAATAAAAAACTGTGAACCATATTATCATCCAATCCCCCAATTTCAAATTTCAAATATAATTATATATATAGAAAGGGGCCTGCTATTTACAGCCACCCCTTTTATCTGCATGCACCCCCGTTTAAATTTTGGGTATTAGAATAGTACAAAAGTGTACTATTTAAATTACAAAAATGGAAAAGGGTGTGTGCAAAGCAAAAGGGACTGGCTTGAACATCAACTCCCCTGAAAGAAAATACAAATTTACAATTCAAGATCGACAACTGCAACTTCTCTAAACCATCTAAAAAACCTCTTTTCTTTCAATCATTTCAAACCAACTATAAAAGAATTTGATTTCAGCAATAGCTCTGAAAATCCATTTCATGCACCAATCAAGATCCAAAAAGATTCCAGAAAAGGGGAGAACGCAATATCAAAAACCCTCAATTAACCAAACTGTTTCGTAAAAGAGGCGAATTCTGAAAACTGAAAGAAGAACTTACACAACGGCAGCCGGCAACAAAGGACGGAGAGCTGGCTGCGGAGGCAATGGCTCCGAAACGACAGCAGCAGCCGCCGCACCACCACAGAACGCCGTGAAATCCAGCTGCCTGGCGAGCTTCTTCGGCTGGAAATCAGATGCAGACACTGGCACCGACGGCACTGATGCCGGCACCGATGCTGGCGCGGCTGATTGTACGCCTTTCTCCATCACTTTCCGAATTCGGCAATCGATAAAAAAAAAAATCAAATAGCTAAAGAAAACGAATTTCCGACTGCGAGATTTCGCCTTCCGCCGGAAAAGAAATCCTCGGCGCGGGAACGCATCATACGCGTCGAAACTCCTGAAAGATTTTTAATCGTCGGATCGGAGATCGAAGGAGGAGAGGGAGATTGAGAGAGGGGGGTGGAATCGTCCACTGGAAGGAGAGTATAGCCGGAGTCTGACGAATGTCGGCCGGAAATATTCGCCGGGAATACGGAATCCGGCTTCGATCCGTACGGAAGGAGAGAGAAGAAGAGAGAGAGAGGAGAAAGAGAGGATTTTTTTTGCTGCGAAATTGAAAGGAAGGGAGAAGAAAGCTTTCTTTCCTCCCTCTCTGGTATTTGAAATTGAATTGTAATATTGGACGGACGGATGGGGACTCGAGGTTTCATCGGACGGCTTTTATTGCATGGATGAATCTGACGGATGAAATTCATAGGAGATGGGATGGTTGGTTGGTGGCCGTCAGATTCGAGAAGGATAGAAGGAGTTTTGTAAAGCGAAGTACTGAGGCGATTCGCGCTAGGATTTGAAGTGAAGATTCTCAGTACACGTGCCATATTAGCACTCGTGTGAAAAATCAGTGCTAAATGGTAAGTGGGACCACCTTGATTGCACCCTGGCACAGGGTGCATTCAAGGTGGCCCCACTTATAAGTAAAGAACTTTAATGACCGTCCGTTTTTTACTATTTGCGTGGCCAAATTGATGAGTGGGACGTCCTCAAAATTCATAGAGGAAATCCGACATTTCAGAGCCACATGATGAATGAATAAGATCTAAAACATGTGTTTTACATATGCACGTATAAAGAGACTCGGTTCTTCAATGTCTGCTCGCGCGAATGGCTTTTGCTTCTTCCCGGAAGTGGAGAAGGAATTTTAGTTTTTAAAAAAAAAAAAAAAACCAGAGAAACAATCAGGTACTGGTGGTAGTACCACAAGTTATAGTACTATACCTTTTACCCTCAAAATAAAAGTTTATATATATAAGCTAAGCCGTTAAAATAATTTTTCTCTAATAATATAATAATAAAATGAAAATAAATAGATCTAATGATCATGTATCCATATAGATATAGGGAATCTGATCTTATTTTCCACCGTTGATTTTAAAGTTGTTATTAGATTATTATTTTAAATATATATGATATCTATCATAAAAATGATATTTTATACGGATCTGATTTTCTATAGATAGTATATATTTCCTAATATAAGGTGCAGTACCGTATGTTGCTGGTACTGCAGGAAGCATTTGATCGTTTTTATAAAAAAGCGTGGCAGAGATTTTCTTAGCACAAGCTTCTTATTCTACTCGCATATATACTCGCGGACAAACTTACCAATATAAACATTTATATAAAATCCGATCCGTGTTTCTAGTGGGTAATAACATGAAATTAATACAAGAGATAAAAATTATGCTATTTAACTAATAAATATAAATTATTGTAAATAATTTCCAACCGTTCATCTTGAAAGCAGAGATTTTACCTGGATGATGAGATGGACAGCCTGATTTTTTACAAAATTCATATAAACTGTCAGATTCGTGTGATTCACGACTCGGATTCGTGTGATTCTCGTGCTTGTGGCATGAGTATCGGCATGTAGAGATACGTTTGAGCTGCGTGTAGGATTGGCAAATCTCGGGGTTTGTTGATCGAAATATTTGCCGCTAAAACGACGAAGGGTCATACTGCTTATACTTACTATCGAGAGAAATTTAAGGTAATTCCACACACGTGTGGAGTTCTGCCATGCACGTGAAAGCACACGTGCCAATGTGGAGTACATGTGCAAGATCGTAGCTTTCCATCAGGCTGTTTCAGGCTGATGGAAATCAGGGTACAATGTTTAGATCATCTGGCCTAAATCAGGCTAATTTAACATCTAAGGTGGGCCACAACAGTCAAAATGAACGGCGAGAATAAGTTGTTTTGACCGTCAGTTTACTTTGCTCGTTGCGACGAACCAAAGGAATGAAACGACCTGGTTGTTTACGCTAAGATGACGAATTAACATATGTTCTAGCTTTGTGGGTCCCACCAGTGATGGGAATGTCGAATCCAGACCGTGCATCTGGTCCGCCTCCTCGTGTTCCCTGTACTTCTCAACAATCATCCTGATCCAATACTCAGGTCAGAAACATCACTAGGAACAGTCTACGATCACACTTAAAACCTACGTACTCACGTGATGTGGCCCACCTGAGTTTTTTGTATGCCAGAGTATTTGTTGATTTGTCCCTTAAACCTGGAGAGAATGACCTGATCAATGGATTGGATTGCACCTCTCACCATTGTACTCCATTGTTTCTTTGATGAGGCCCACATAAGTTATTGATGGGGATGGATTTTGGGATCGAGGCCTAATATGGAGGCATCTGATGGACGGGTTGGATGAAAATCACATGTCAAGGTGGGCCCCTCATAGCTTCAATGTATGATAATTATTTACGTTTGAACGGATGGGAACTCGGGTCTGAAACGGATTGGCTACTCCCCCTGACACCAGCCCCGTGGCTGATGGTCGGTGCTCTGTGGGCCCCACAATGATGTATGTGTTTCATCCATTCCGTTCATCCATTTTTACAGATCATTTTAGGTCTTGATACCAAACACTAGAGGGATATAAATCTCAGGTGGAACACACCACATGAAAACAATTGAGATTGGATATCCACCATTAAAATCCTCCTAAGACTTAATGTACTGTTTATTTGACATCCAATCTGTTTATTAGGTCATACAGGCCCAGATGAAGGGAAAAAATAAAAATCAGCTTGATCCAAAACTTTTATGGCCCACAAAACGTCTTTAAAGGTCGACGCTCATTCAACACTGTTTCCTGTAATGTGGTCCACTTGAGATTATGATTTATCTTATTTTTTGTCTCCTACCGTAAAATGATCTTTAAAAATAGATTTACGGCATGGATGAAACACATACATCATGGTGGGGCCCACATAGCACTGACCACCAGCCATTGGCTGGTGTCGGGGGAGTAGCCAATCCGTTTCCTCGCAGAAGCGCTCCAGATCGGCACACGTGTCTGCGTGTATATTCACAATTCTCCACACGCGGGTGGAATTAGCACAGTCGTAATTATGAACTAATTACCAACCGTTGCATTTCGTTTGCCACGTGGTCGGTGGATTTTAATGCCAAAGGCACGTGTTCTATAAATAAACGGTTAAGATTCAGTCTCACGGATCGGTTGTTGAGAAAAATGAATTGTCTGGGGTGATTATTCGAAGAAGGATCCAATGTCATCAATGAGTTTGTGACCAAGCGCTTACCTACCGTGCACGTGCCACTCGCATGAGATCAGGCCCTTTCATATGTTGGGGCCAACGACACCGGTTGAGTGATCCTGACCACTTATTCGATGGCGAATTATGACTGCAAAAGGACAGTTAAACGAGAAGGTGCCACGAACGGTCGAGATTTAGCGCAAAGGTGCCATGAATTTATTTTATTATTTTATTTTTTTTTGTAGATCCACGCCGTCCATCCGTTTCTCCAGCCCATTTTAGTACGGAGTGTTAAAAATTATGTAGATCCATATCACAGGTGGACTACACCCCAGGAAACAGCGGTGATCGAGTGCCTCACCATTAACAATTCCAAAGGGTCCATCGTAAATGTTTATTTTCAATCCAACCTGTTGATAATGTTAAAAATATCTAGATGAAGGGAAAATACAAAGACAAGATTGATCCAGAACTTTTGTGGCCCACAAAAATATTTTAATTGTCATTCATCACTGCTTCTAGTGGTATGTTCCAATTTGGATCTTCTTAAGGATTAGGATCGCATCCTAAAATGAGATGTAAAACAAATGGACGGCTTGGATATGAAAAAAATACATCAAGGTGGGCCCCACACGGTTAGGGTAACACCCAATACGGTGTCACTCCCCACAAATATGCGCCACCTGTCGGGAGATCGAGTGCTTGAATGCTTGGAAATTACTTTGATGTCAGAGTTTATCATGCTAAGCTTACAATGCTTCTGTATACGCAATCTGAACCGTGAAAAATGTTAACCCCAATATTAATATCACATGACATAAAAATCAAGACTATCTGCATCTAATGTGGGCCACACGTTTAAAATAAATGGATGAAATACGAACTGACATATCATGAAGATGTGGTCCACCTGGGATCATCACAACTTTCATTTCAGGTGAGATAAACCATGGTCCCGCCATTTGCACGGCTCAGATTTCCTGTGCATAAGATACACTGGTGGGAAAAAAGTGATGTATCATGGAAAGCCTAGCATACAATGGTTGCAGGTGATGATTCCTTCTTCCTTTTTGTCTTTTCTTTTTTTTGATCTCGCTGGAGCACGAAATGCCGGTGACCGCCTTCCACAGGAAGTTCCTGTGGTTGGAAGCTATGTGGGGCCTACATAGATTTTATTGAGAAATCCATTCCGTTCATCAGTTTCTAAAGCTAATAATAAAACAAGAATATAAAAATCACAACGATCAAAAACTCAAGTGGACCACGGTTCACGGAACAGTGGGGATTGAACGCTGTAATAAGGGAGAGCGATCTCTCCACAGACATGGTAGGGTATCAACCGGGTCCACCCGTGTACTGGCGCCAGGATGGATGGCTGGGGTTGTAAAATAACTTCACGAAAAGAATCTATCCATTACTTTTTCTACGGTTCAACCCGCTGCATATTTGACCGTTAGCTTTTTAGCACCGTTATTTGAATTGTCACAGATCAGGTGGATAGGATTGTGTGACAGGGATGAATTTTTAGATATCAGCTTGATTTAAATCTTTTGTGGCCCACAAGAAGTTTTAAATGGTCAATCACCAACGTTTCTTGTGATGTGATCCACGTAAGAAATGGATCGGCTTTATTTTTTGTATCATGCTGTAAAATGAGTCGACGAAAATAGATGGACAGTATGGATATACAATACATACATCAAGGTGGGTCCACTAATGAAAATCACCCACAACAACACCAGCCATTTCTTAGGTGGCCACATCAATTCATTATCCGCTCCTCAATTCAATTATATAAACAGTATCCTAGAGCATTTGGCCTTTGGACAAATGTTTTGGTGAATTAAAGATCTAGACCATTGATTCAGTGGTACCTAATGCGGTATAGAGGAACCATACCAATCCATCTTAAAGTTAGATGGTTAAAGTCTACTGAGGTGATGATACTGTAGAGGAGATTATGTGAAAAAATAGCTCAATGTCAGGATGATAAAAAGCTTAACACCTCTTCCTTTGAGGTATCTTAGATCATAAAATTCATTTAGTAGGACATGGGTTTCCCTTTTTCCAATTTGTCCATCTGATTGTGGAAAGTGGGATTAAATGAGTTTACTGATGAGCTTTGTTTTCGTTGGTATATTTAGAGGAAGAAAAATAATTATATTTTTGAAAATAAACTATTTTTAATCTTAATATACATTTAGATTACATAGATGGGAGACTTTCGTTGCTTAATGCACAATTGGTTCTATTTCAACTGCTTGGGATCTTCCAAACCCTCTTTTACTATCTGCTCATTCTTTTTGCTCGGGTGGACAGTTAGATCACTTCTAGACATGGTTGGATCTTCTCTTGCATTAAAATGTGTCCCACCTTTTTTGGTCTTTTATATTTTTACCCGCCCTTTGCAGTATTTCTTTTTCTTCTTTTTTTTTTTACACGCACACACATTCAAGCCGTAGTAGAATTTCACCGCCTATGGGCACTCGAACCCTTGACTAGGCATTGAAACTCTTTAGAGTCTACCACCAGAGTAAGAGTAAGGACCGCCCTTTGCAGTCATTTGAAGTGCAGTATCTGAGGCGAATAGCCATGAGCATGGAGGCAAATGTTTTTTTTTTTTTTTTTGTCTTATTGAGTTCCATACTACTACTATTAGTGATTTTTACCTTAATAGTTCTAAGGATTCAATTGGTCTGCCATCATGCTCAAAGACGTCCTCCTGGCCCATGCACCTCTCCATGTACCTAGGATCTTATTTACTTAAGCGGCTTTGGACGATAGGTTTATATTATCTCTAAGCTATGCCATTTTTACTTTTTTTTTCTGTCTTATCAAGCAATGCACTAGAATTATTAGTGGTTTTTCCCTTGAAGTTCATAATGAGGATCCGATTGCTTCGCTATCGTGCCTTGAGATGTCTTCCTGTTCCATGCACCTCTTTGTGCACTCAGAATCTTATTACCTAAGCCACTTTGGAGAGCATGTTTATAATATCTCTAAGCAGCATCATGTTTGTTTGTCTTATTAGGTTATGCCCTGCTACTATTGGTGGTTTCTCCCTTAAAAGTTTAGAATCAGAATTCAATTGCTTTGTTGTTGTACCAAGAGATGTCCTCTTGGCCCATGTGCTTCTTCTCGCGCCCAGGATCTTGTTACCCAAGTTGCTTTGAAGGATATGCTTATATTATCTCCAAGCAGGGTTTGTACTCATTTCAAAGTTGTTTGCCATTTCTATAGGACAAACCCCATGCATCAACATCTCTGTGGAGCTTGCCTCTCACTTGCTTGTGTCTACCATCAATAGATTTTAAAGTTTTCTTGGCTTTTTCTTTGTATGTGTATCCTTTGCTCTCTTTTTTTATTGGGCTGAGGTATGGGTACTGAAATTGCATGGATTGTCTACCACGACATGCGGAAGCTTAACGGAGCTTGAAATTGCGGCTAAGTTCTAAATGAGGTGAATAAAATTACTTAAATTTTATGTGCAATTAAAATCAATTAACACTTAGACTTCCAAACTAAATGAGTCCAATTGCATAGATTACAAATAATACGACAAATTGAGCAACTAGTCTATGTGAGATAGATACTTTATGTGTGCATGTGCAAATAGTCAAATGCCTAGTATACAATTCATTCAAACATTCATATAATTCAACCAATTAAACTCATAAACATGAATAGAAATGTGCTCAAATTACAATCACAAACACAATAATATATAGTAGTTTGTCTACTTGCATACTCCACTCCTAACAGACACACTCTCCTCAGGTGTATCTGATTTCACTAGCTTCAATTGCACCAAAAATCTATCAATTTGCCCATTGACCGAATGCCATTTTATAAATAAAATGTTTCAAGCAGTTATAAAATGGCTACTTCAGTGGCACTGTTGATAGGATCAAGCAAGTCTTCGATATGATTGAACTGCTTTGGATTCAATCGAGAAAATCTAAAAATATGCAGTTAAGTTGCTAGATTGTTTCTTCGATGCCATTGAGGGGATCTTTGATCGTACTGAGTCTTATCGACGGCCTAGGTCAATATCCACTCGAAAACCGTTTATTTGGGCTACGAGTTTTTAGTAGCTTGGCGCCTCTAAATTCTATCTAATTATGATCAAATTAATATCCAAAGACTATGAAATCAGCAAACAAAAGTTTACTTATTAGGTAAACAATCACATGGAGACTACAATTGTTTTAGACTTGAAAGGGGTAAAAGGTTAAGGTCATCAAGACACTTCAATTTACTTGTTTCTTCACTCTTTAATACTTCAAGTCACCATGTATATTCGGTTTTCAGCTTCTAATGACTCAACTGACTTACTGACACACTAACACATGTAATTAACAAACAAGTCTACTTATATGCTTTCATTTTAATCTATTTTATTCTTTGCAAAAGGTATGGGCTTGTGCTTCTACCATCTGGCTTTTTATAAATTCTCTCTTTTTTTTCTTTTTTTTTAATGCTTGTGAAAAATTCATTCCATTCCACCATTTTGCCAAATCATGTTAAGACAGTTAAAAATGAGGTAAATCTAAAAATAAGTGAGCCATACAACAAGAAACACGAGCATTCCATAGTTGAAACATTTATAGGACTAGAGAAATTTTGGATCATGCTAATATTTTTGTGATTTCAAATAATCCCATTACAAATGACTCAATGAACAGTATAGAGTATGGATGACATGTAAACATCATTGTGGACCCAAGGAGGTTTCAGTGGTAGGCATTTCCCTACCTACATTTTCCCATAACATGTCCCACTTAAGTTTTGAATATGCCTCCCATATCCTAACATAACCTAGCAAAGCGAATGAACGCGGTGGATTTTTTAAAAGCATCACAGTGGCCCCACCCACATCTAATCCAGTATGTAGTCACTTTTTTCCCAAAATCTGGGCCGTTCTTGTTTTTTCTACTTAACCGTCCAATTTCGTGCGATCGATAAAAGGGTTAGGATTGTTTAGTCAGGAAAAATATGATAAATCAACCGTAGAGTTGCAGGGCCAATCAGATCAACGATATGGATCGGTTATTTACGGGCCCCACTTATTCAAATTCAAGGGTTGAAGCTCCAGTGTGCATTGTCAGTTTCATGTTCATATAATCCCGGAAAACGAGGTTATTGGAAGCCGGATTACCAGCGAGTCGGATTGCGTATGATAGAGCACAGTAAGTATTGTTTACAAGTGGCAAATTTCTGAGGGGCCCACCATGATGTATGTGTTTTATTCACTCCGTCCATTTTTTCAGATCATTTTAAGGCTTGTGCCAAAAAATAAAGCAGATCCAAAGTTTAAGTAGACCACACCACAGATAGTGGGTTAATGGCACCCACCGTTGAAACCTTAATCTCGCCTACCATGATGTTTATTTGCCACCCAACCCCTTCATAAGGTCACATTGCTGAATAAAGGGAAAACACAAAGATCCAATACTTTCATGGCCCTTAAGAAGTTTTCAACGGTGGGCGTTCAATCGTAACTGTTTCATGTGGTGTGGTTCACCTGGTATTTTGATGTAGCTGAAAAATGAATGGATGGTGTGGATAAAACACAGACTTCACGGTGGGTCCTACAGAGCCTGCCAGGGTCGGAAACGGATTGGCTATTCCCCCTGCCACCAGCCAATGGCTGGTGGTTGGTGATCTGCGGGTCCCACCATGATGTATGTGTTCATCCATGCCGTCCATCTATTTTTCTAGATCATTTTATGATATGATACCAAAAATGATGTATATCGCAATCTCAAATGGACCACATTACAGAAAACAGTGTTGAATGAACGTCGACTATTAAAAACTTTTTGGGGGCCATAATAGTTTTGGATCAAGATGATATTTGGTTTTTCCCTTCATCTATGTCTTTATGACCTAATAAATATATTGGATGTCAAATAAACAATACAATGGACCTTAAGAGGATTTTAATGGTGGATATCCAATCACCATTGTTTTCCTATGTTGTGGTCCACCTGTGATTTATATCCTTCTAATTTTTGGGATCAAGCCCTAAAATGATCTGTAAAAATGGATGAACGGGAGGGATGAAACACAAACATCATGTTGGGCCCACAGAGCACCGACCATCAGCCACCAGGCTAGTCGCATAGGAGTAGCCAATCCGTTTCCGCCAGGGTCCCAGGCAATCCCCTTCCGAGGTTCATAATCTCGAGCAAAGGATGTGCTAGATATGACAGTATCCTGAGCGTCAAGTATGGATTAATGGGTCCCACAATGAGTTGATCCAGATCGTTGGTCTGATGGCATCAGACATCGATAGACAATGCCATAAAAATTCCCTAGATTTAAATCCTTATCCGTCCAATACATGGACCGTTTCTGCATTGTCTTCCTAACCATCTATTTGCTGGCCTGTAATAGACGCACTCTTATTGTTCAATCATGATAATTTTGGATGAACCCGTCTCCCACTTCAAGGACCATGAGACCAACGGTCTGGATCACTGATCCAATGGCCCACTGGTATAATTCAAGGCTCAAGAAAAAGTTAGATGGAAGGATTATAGTGTGGCCCACCAGATGAATGGATTGGCCCCATCATCTGATCATCATGGTGGGTTGATGTGACACGCAAGGGAGAAATGTTCCAGTGCTCACTCAAAGCACTATAAGTTGTAGTGCTATTAATTGAATTTATTCACTTGGACGGTCCAATCAATCAATTTAAACTGTCCATTAATTCTAAAAGGCATCCATCGTACAAATATACCAATGTTGCGGATGATCTAACCCTTCTGAATCAGCTATGTAGGTGCGACCCTGACCATAGGGCCATCTTGATGGCATGAATTATATATCCATGCCGTATATCTGTTTTTTTCATATTGTTTAAGGGTGTTGTCCCAAAAATAAAGTATATATGAATTTCAGATGGACCACACTACAGGAAACAGTGATTATTGATCATTAAAAACCTTTTGTGGGGCACAAAAGTTTTGGATCAATCTGACTCTTTTTTTCATTCCATTCATCAGGGTCTGTTTGACCTTATCAACAAGTTGGATGGTCAAAAACATTACGGCAGACCTTAGGAAGTTTTTAACGGTGGTCATTCAACTATCACTTTTCCCTGTGGTGTTGTCCACCGGAAATTTTGTATCTTCTTCCTTTTTGGAACCAGCTTGACGTCAGCAAGCTCTGTGAGTCCCATTACGAGGTATGTTTTATATCCAAACCCTCCATCTATTTTTTGAACTAGTCGTAAGGCTTGAGACAAAAAATAAGACAGATCTAACGCATCATGTGGACCACACTGAAAAAAGCAGTAGCGGATTGAACGTCTGCCATTGAAACCATTTTGGGGTTCACAGAAGTTTTTGATCAATACCAAAATTTGTTTTTCCTCTTCATTCAGGTCTCTGTGACCTTATGAATATATTGGATGGAAAATAAACGTCATGGTGGGCCATATGAAAATTTTAACGGTGAAAATCATTATCTCCACTGCTATTTGTGGTGTGGTCCAGTTGATCTTTGAATATGATTCATTTTTTGGATAGTACTCTAAAATGATATCAAAAAATGGATGAACGGTGTGGATATAATAAAGCACTCTTGTTTAGCCTAATGGTTATGATTGCTTAACACAAGTAATTCTTTAGATTTATAGGCAATACTTGATGGACCACTAGTAAAAAGAGTGAATAAATTGGTGATTGGACTCGTTTTGGATAAATGATCTTGACCGTCTATACTAAAGGATCTTGATCAAATGGTTAATACTTATCAAATTGGTGTAATGTTTTCATGGTAACCCATGAAATATGCATTGCACTTATTGAATGGCCTGGATTATAAGATTGGACAGTGAAACTAATATATAATTTTTGTTGCGGGGGATATCCATCATGTCGAAGCTATAGAGCATTGCATTGGATCCATTACAGCCCCATAGTGAGAGTTTTTTTTATTTTTTATTTATGAAAAATCCTTTAAAGCTTTAGAAGAGTGATTGATGATAGGTAAGCTCTCAAAAATTATTTAGAAATTGCACATGTGCAATATGACAATTTTATAACATATTGTAATGTGGCTCACAATTATCATGATCAATAAATACCATGATATGCATGATTAACCAAGTCTTTATTAATCACAATTCAAATAGCAAATTAACGAAGCTAAAATACTGACATTATATCACGATTTGTTAACCGAATTATACGTTTTGTTGCTGCACGTAGCAACTCCTTATCAATGTCTATTGATTTAATTTAGGGTTTGTTACTGTAATATTCAAAATATATGATCATTCTGATAGTAGGGGTTCT
Organism: Magnolia changhungtana; assembly: GCA_030180095.1. Lineage (NCBI taxonomy): Eukaryota > Viridiplantae > Streptophyta > Magnoliopsida > Magnoliales > Magnoliaceae > Magnolia > Magnolia changhungtana. The sequence continues at coordinate 20,623,973 of JASAUF010000444.1, read as the reverse complement.
TTATTTTCACCCAAGGACAATTTTAAAAGAAAGGAGCTCGTCAACTCGTCAGTTAAGAATCAAATGCGGAGAAAGCTCGTCACCTAATTTTGTCTCCAAGATGGTAGGTCATACCAATTATCAAACAAACATATAGGGGGGGCTCATCACCAAATTTTTTTCTCCAAGACAATAGGTTGGTCGCATCCATTAGTGCTCAATGGTCGCTACGGATGGCTCATTATCCAGTGTAGGCTGACAGCTCAGATACGATGGTCTCATACTATCATGTCTGGCTCATGTGTATATGGAGGATCGTAATGCACTAACGATTATGAATGAACTCAATTCAACGGTAACGAAGTTATTTGAAATTTCATAGAGCGTGATTCAACAATAACATAGTATTGATTAATCTTGCATTAGACTGATATAATCAATTATGAATAACCCCAACGAAATCGGCATTGGATGCAAAACATCCCGCATATTTCCAACTATGGTTGGTCATTCGTGTTCAATCTTGGTCAACCGTATAAGGTTGGGATAGCCAACCCAAAGTCGCTCATCCACTTAAACATTTTGCAGCACTTGATCCACTACAACAACAAATTAAATTATCAAATATATAATCAAAATTTCGAAGCAAATTAATGCCACACCAAGATATATCAATAGAACACTTATACGAATCAGTGTAATCCAATGTATTTCAATGAAATTCAACATATATAAATAAAATAAATTTATACCACACTGCTGTATATCAATAGAACACATGTATGAATCAGTACATTTTAATATACATCAATATAATCTAACGTATATCAACATTACTCATCAATTGGTATAAGAGTTCTAATAGTAGTAATTTCACATAGATCCGAGCTATCAATGTCCTAGAAGGGGGTGAATAGGACAATGCCAAATAATTGATATAAAAACAGAATATATAAAGAACATAAATTTTTAATCGCCCAAGTAGTGAAACCTTAATTCCAAATAATTCGTAGGACAACCTTCACCTAAAATATTAGGCAAAATAACATTATTTCACAAATGTCTTTAAAATTAAAATTTCAAACTAATAAAAGAAGGTAAAATAAATACATCATTCCCCACAAAGAATGAAATAAATAACATTCACCACTAAAAGTAAAAAAACATTCACCACAAGGTATAACCAGTTATAGTTGTTTGGTGCTTAAAACAACCAAACCTATTTCACTTCCAAAATTACTACCTTCGTAATTTTGGCTTTCACTATCTCGAGGTTTTCACAGGTTTACCTTAACAACCTTATACAGATTATTGTGATTTTCACTGGTTTACCACAATAAAATCCCTTTTGTGATTTTTACGGGCTATCACAAACAAAAATTCACTTTATGATTTTTACGGTATATCACAAATAAACCCACTTTGTGATTTTTTGCTCAACATAAAGAGTATAGGGTTCTAAAGATTTTTAGAAATGAAAAACTCTAATGCTACTAATTCAATTCTCTTAAATTTTAAAAGGAGTATAAACTACTCTTTAAAATAATATTAAAATAATCTTGAGAAAGGAAATTGAATAAGCTTTAAAAAAATTTATAGATAACACACAATTAGCTTGCCGAAGACCCGAGTTTCCCTCTCACTTACAGAAGGTTTAAAGTGATTTTTCGTTGTTGTTTAGAATGAGAGAAGGCTTCTATTTATTGCCAAAGATATTAGAAATTCTGTTAGCCTAAGAATAGGTTCGGCTGATCGAATTCCACCGAATTTGTTTCAATGGCTATCAGATTGCATGGGATAAGATTTATCCTTAATTCGGTTGGCCCAAGGTGAAATTCAACTAACTGAATATCAAAATTCGATTGGCTGAATTTGCAAATCGGCTGGCCGAATTCTCGTAAATTTCAAAAGATTGCATTATTAGAATTTGACTTAAACTTCACTCGGGCTGACCGAACCAAAAATTAGGCTGACCGAATTTTCAATAGATTTTAATTTTTAGCCCGAACCTAAAGTTAGGTTAGCAGAGTAAGTTTGACTAGCCAAACCATAAATTAGACTGGTCAAACTCCAAAGCAAATATACTATAGATAACCTAAAAATGAAAAGATTTTTGAAAGTACCTAACATAAGGTCTTTCTAAGGTTATATCACATGTTGTTTAGCAAATACATAGTTTAACTTGTCTTAAACTTGTCTTAAAACTGAATGTTGTCTTCTTGAGATGATAATCTGATCTTCATACATGTATAGTAGTTGCAATCTAACCGTACTTGTAATCTTACTAGTATTACTTTTGTCCCATAAAATTTGACAACCATATGTGCGCTAAACATATAAGCACTTGCACGTTTCATTAAACATGTTGGCCACTAACCTCAAGTAACATTAGGGATGCAATAATAAGGTAATTCAAACACAAATAGCATATGAAATTTCAACAACAACTAAAAAATATTATCTAACACTATAAAGGGTTGATAAAAGGAAACCTGAAAGAATAATCTGCACCTTAGGATGTGATTTCTCAATCTCCGAGCTCCTAAGGTTAGGGGAAACATCGATTCCTAAAACAAATGAGAGGACCTAGGTAAGATTTATGGAATTCATCAGTAGGAGATTTAAATCGAAATGTATGATGTATTTCTTATCTTTGATCACAAGTAGGAGTGGATCCGACAGATGATTAGGAAGCACTAGGGTTTAATCGAAAGGGAATCGACAAGAATCAAGCACTAAGAGCCCTTCAACCTCTCTCTCTTTATATATATATATATATATATATATATATATATATATATATATATATATCTCTCTCTCTCTCTCTCTCTCTCTCTCTCTCGGGCACAAATTCATATGAAGAGGATGGGTGTGAAAGAGATGGCTATTTATAGTGTTAGAAAGGGTGCAACTGGCCTAAATAGCTAGGTATTTGGTATTATAACACCATGGGAGGTTGTTTCTAACTATTCGAGGCCAATAGGAGATGTACGGGTCAATCTATGTCGTAAAATAATTGTCTCTAACGGTGATTTGCGTATGGTTACAATAGTCCGCAATTTGGATGCATCGATCAATGTTTATGATTTGAAGTCAGTTTAACAGTTATCGACCGTCAATCAAGGTCGCGGATATATGGATATGTGTAGGAAATAACTTAGATTGATGTCTTTAATTTACTCATAATCTAATGGCCTGAAAGCTAGAACTTCGACAATAGTCAAACGGAGACAATTAACTTAAGTTTCTGACAGCCTTTAAGGTTATTCACACACCTCATGCGCTTGCCTTATGAGCCCAAGTTGAGCGATTTGAGACGTGATCTCGGCTCAATGTCCGCAATAAATGGTAAACCTACTGAGACAAATGTCTTTATATAATTTCAGATTTAGCAGTCTCCTAACGAGTTGTGTAGAGCTTGTTTAGTTAATTGGGGCATTTTTAGAATAAACTAAATGGCGAGATTTCTTGTGCATGACAATTAGGATTTTGATTAGCTTAGTTCATAGTGTGACCTATTTGTAATAAACAGAAATGATGATTCGATATTAATCACCTAGAATATTTGATTTTTAGGCAAAAATGGTAATGCGATCAATTTAGTTTATGCACATGGAATAATCAAGATATGATCCATTAATTATCTTAGCTTTAGGTACATCTTCATTAAACTATGACAAATGTAATTAATCAATGGTAGGTCGTTTAGATCTCGGTCTTAAGTAAACATATCACAAGACTAGACCTAAGACTTAGGTGATTAGACATAGAATGTTTTGATTTATTATTATTATTATTTTTTTAAAAATTTGTTTTCACGTGAGCCAATTTTTAAATCCCAATGTAAAGTAACTTCCAATTTACCATCAACCATCATTATCAACAACCATCATATCTAGGCCCTATTTAGATGCAAGTTTTAACGGTCAATCACCACTGTTTCCTGTGGTGTTGTCCACCTGAGATTTGGATCTACTTCATTTTTGGGGTCAGATCCTAAAATGAGCTTTCAAAATGGATGGACGGCATGGATGTAAGACACATAAATCACAGTGGGCCCCACAGTCAGGAATCCACTGAAGCCGGGCACCCGGAGAGTTAACACCCCCATAGAAAACCCTAGTAGCTATCTATTACTCCGAAACTAGCTTGGGCTCAGGCTTACTAGGGTTAGTTGAGCCAGGCAACTGCCTAAACATTTAATCGGGCTCGGGTTCGGGCCTGCAGAGGAGGCCCGAAAAGGGCTCGGACCAAATCCGGCCATTGATAGTCACACATACATAGTACATCTTATCATGTGGGACCCACCATATAAATGATCGGGTAAAAAGTTAGGTTGGTAAATTACACGGTAGAAAAAAGCCGACAAGAACATTGGACGGTCTAGAAAAAATTGCCGCATTCTCTCAAGACAACCACTGTTCCGAATTTACGTGGCAGGCCTGATAGTGGACCGGCCTTTATTTCTTTTACCAGAACATTTAAAAAGTGGGCCCCACATGAGACATGGCCACATAAGTAAGTGTAAGCCACATGGAGAAATAGAGCCACGAGAGAGTGATTTCGTACACTTGAAACGCTAGAGTAAAATAACCTTCCACCAGCTACAAATCGAAGGATTTTTACTGCATACTCCTTAAGAATTCTAATATTACTAAACAATGTATTTAGCTTTTTTAAAAAAAATCTTAAAAAGGCTTCTTCCAACCCGTCATCCGTAGCGAAAAATCTCATTCACAGGAATTTCTTGGATCTAGAATTTGAGGTTTTTGGAAAAATCTGACTAGAAACAGAAAATAAAAATATTTTCTTATAAATTAATAAAAAAGATTTAAAATCTTAATATATTATTATTATTATTATTATTATATAATATATTAATTTTACAAATTTCTACTATGTCATCCGGTATAATTTAGTAAGAAAATCCAAACCTGCATAAATATTTGAAAAATGTCATGATTATTGATCAGTTTAATTCCCATGGAAGCACGTGAGATTTTCGAATTTTTTACATATTTGTCACAAGTTGGTTGGCTAAAGTAGCTCGTCCTACCCTAAAATCATATATGGTATATTGAGTAACTCATTCCAGTTTGTGAGATATGCCTATTTTAAGGTTCTGATGATCTTGATGACTTTTGCCTCTTATCAGGCCTTATCTAATCCATCTTGGACATGAAAGTGTCTGTGACCCGCTCTACATCGGTCACCTCCACTTCAAAAGAACTTGTCCTCGAATTCTCGTGTTGCTTTGGTTCATGATACTCGGTCTGGTGCACCGTAATGATACCAGGATCAAAAGTTATGATCAATTTACGGTTCACCTTCTTTGGTTCAACCATGCTAGGAATGTATCTGTGACACGTTCTACATCAGACTGCTCCGCTTGGAAAAAAAAAAAAAAAAACTCATCCTCGAGTCACTTAAAGGACTTAGTTCATTATTCAGAGATAACTTTTGATGTCGATATTTATTAGTGGGCCCAGAAATAGATTTTCCATTGCGTTTCTGTCAAGTCGGCGGACGCGCTAGTGAGTCCATGACCTGGTATGGTTCACGAGGATTCGAAACTATTTAACACTCGGAATACCATTCGTAACGCCCGAAAAATCGTGGAGATTTGCATGTAGACTCGACTCCCGAGTTTTTCGAGTGTCACTAGTCATTTTCTTGTACTTGGCATTAGGCTCTTGAGTTAACACAATACATGTACTCATACTCTCCTTAACTTGGCTAATATAGATTAGTTCCTCCACTTCTGCCTTCAAGATCTTACGTTCCTTCTGATAATGTGGGCAATTAGGCAGACTTATCCTTGTGACAAGATCAATGTGGTTTTGTATATCTCGTATGTGAGACAATTTATTAGGGAGTTCATCGAGCACAATCGCCTTGAACTCCTGCAATACTAGTTTTAAATCTCTTAGTATGTTCACAGGTTTTATATATTCTTTCTTTTCAACTAATACATATATATCTCTTGTTTCCTCAGATTGTTTAACAAAAGTTTGTTCAGTTGTGAGAGACTGTTCCTCAACTTTATAAGTCTTGGGTTGGTTCTCTGTTCTACCGTCTTTAGTAAATATAAATGCGTTATTCCTACCTATATGCATAGCAATAACATCAATATTATTCTGTCATGGTCGACCAAGTAACATATGACAAACTCTTATATCGACTACGTCACAAAGTATTTGATCCTAATAATTTTTACCAATTGAAAATGAGACAGCGCATTATTTGGTTACTTCTGTTTTATTGACCTCCTTGATCCATCCAATCATGTACGGAGATAGATGTTTTTCTGTTTTTAGTTGCAGCTTTTCCACAATTATTTTTGACACGAGATTCTTATTGCTCACGACATCAATAATCACATTACAAACTTTTTGGCTTACAGTGCACCTCGTTCGAAAGATGTTGTCTTACTATAATTCTACTTCTACCTTTGACATGTATAACGGATTCCTCACGATCAAAGTGATTAGAGCTGGGTATCGAGTCGAGTCGAACCGGATTGGGTCCAACTCGACTCGATCCAAAATTTCCATGACCTGACCCGAACTCAATCCGATACGGGACCGAATCCGAGTCATCTGACTTAATCCGATTTGGTGCCCTGCTGGCCTGATCTGGAAAACCGAGTCGAATCGGTTGGGGTTAGATGCGATTCAAATTTTTTTTTTGAAAATCCAAAATACTGAAAATCGAGGATGTTACATTATATAATTTCGGATTTAGCGGTCTCCTAATGAGTTGTGTAGAGCTTGTTTAGTTAATTGGGGCATTTTTAGAATAAACTAAATGACTTGGATGAAGTGAAAATAGAAAGATCAGATTGATCTAAAATTTTTGTGGGCCAGGAAAAGTTTTTAATGGTTACTCATCGGACGGGACCACCAGCGAGCCTGTGGACCATACAACGAGCCAGGGCAGGCGGACGGGACCACGAGCAAGCTAGTGGACCGCACAGCGAACCAGGTCGGGCGAACCATCAGCGAGCCATGGCCAGCCGCCGAGCCACGACCGCACAGCGAGCCAATGTGGTCCACCAGCGAGACAGGGCGGTCCATCGCTCCAAAATACAGGATTAAATAAATAAAAATGAAACCTATAGTACCTACTTGATCAATGGAGATGATGAACGGTGATGATGAGTGGGCTGGGCTGCTTAGTGACTAAATCGAGATGGGTGCGGCACTCGTTCGAGTAGAGAAAGAGAGAGAGGGATTTAGGGATTTAAGGTTCAGGTTGGCGAGTGCGGGTGGGTAGGTAAAAAGTAAAAAGTAAAAAGTAAAAAGTATATATATATATATATATATATATACCCGATTCGGATTGGATTCAATCAGATCGGATCGGTCCGGATTGACCATTAATTCGAACTCGATCCAACCCGATCTTGGCCTTCAATTCGGATCGGATTGGGTCGGATCCGTTGGATCAGTCCAGTTTCTGCCCAGCTCTAAAAGTGATAGCCTACGATTTACCATCATCTAATGGTGCTTTGCAAAAATTGGGGTTGTGCGGTACAGCGATTATGAGTGGTTGAACATCACTTTGAGCTCATGGCGGAATTAGCGCATCCGCAATACGATTGAGGGTTGCCTGCAGCCCTTGAATGATCAACCAACTCTCCCAATGGAAAGCTTCCATTCTTTTCGAAAGATAACGAATCCTTGGATCACCGTCTATAGTATTTTTGTTCATACTTTCGTTGTTTGTCAATGGACCGAGGGGGATCCTCACTCTGATACCAATTGCGTAGAGATGAACGAGATAAGGTCGATCACCGTCTTCCTTAAGAATAACTACTCCAAATCCACAGAACTTCTCTAAACTCCTCACAGAGACTTCTCGAATCCACGAGGAAACTAAATAGAAATAATTTTAAGATATATGAAAGAAATTTCTTGAATGATTGATAGATGAAATAAACGAGTCTACAACCCTTTAAATAGGGATACCGAGACTAAGAAGAAGTTTAAGAATTAAATTATAACTAAAACTCCCTAAAATTTGTAACTTACTATAAATAGTAAATTTTCTATTTATAGTAAGTATTCTATGTGGCTTAACCACATTATTCTCCTAATTTTTCTAAACACCTTTCATGTTGGTGCAACTCTTAAAGCCTAACAGATGAAGAGTTATAATCAAACTAAAACTTACTAAAAATAGTAAAAACAGAAATAAACATGGAATTTGACAGTCGATGTGATGGAATCTTGCAAATTTGGAATTCAACTAACTCATTCCGGTTCGCGAAATATGCCTGTTTTAAGGTTCTAAAAGTCTTGATAACTTCTGCCTCTGATCGGGCCTTCTCTAATCAATCTTGGACTTGAAAGTGTCCGCGACCAGCTCTACATCACAATCATCCACAACGGATAAAGGGTCCTATGATGCCTGTATTGGGCTGATTGGGCCAATATGGTCATACCATTCATGAAGGATACCGATATTTATCGCTGCCAGCATCTGTCGATATGTCAAACCTTGAACAGAACATACCCAAATTCATAGAAAATCCAAAAGAGAAAATGAGGGCCTAGGAGCATTGAAATGAACCTCGCCAAAACATTTGCTTCTCCAAAAAGGTAGTTTCATTGCATTTCTATTTCCAAAAAAAAAAAAAAAAAAAAAAAACAAAGACAGCGCTTGCATTTCCACCAAAAAACTAGGGTCTGTTTGGCTTCCATCCTTTAATTAATCATAATTGTGTATTAGATATCATGATTGCTGGTTATCAAGACTATTTATTCCTTATAAAAAAGAAATCTCTTACAAAATACACGCACACGAAATTAACTAAGGGTGCATTTGGTTGCACCAAATATTGCAATTTTTCCTGATCAATCAGTCTAATTCGCTGCAACATCTCATGATATTTCATGAAATTTTGAGCAACCAAACACACCCTAAATAAAATAAAATAAAATGATATGAACTCATATTTAAGTGGCACCCAACAGCCAGTGTTATATGATCTATCTCATCAACTTTTACAGATTTCTAAAAACCTTGAAAACATAACAGCTTTGATGTAAAGAAAATCATAACGACATCAGATTTTACAAGGAAATGGAAAAGCTCAGCCATTACAGATAACTAAAAAGTACTCCACATAAAGGGCCCAAGATGAATATTCTTGGCAAATTATCAAAATAAGCAAATTCTTCCAAACGATAAAAAAAAAAAAAAAAGGAAATGAAAAGAGAAGAAAGGTAGAATTCTATTTCTAGCACATGTTCTTGTTTCCCCCTAAACACTCAAAAGACACTGATCTGCTGAAGTATACTACAGATATTCTGCCAAAAGATTCATCTCTATTAAGCAAAGGCAACAAAGACCTCATTTGAACAGAGAGAAGACGGAGATCCACTACAAAACTATTCCACACAGCCAAACACACGGGCACTCAACCATCCATTGCTCTTGCAGGCACCACCATTCACCCATTTCTTTCTCAGTACCCGCCGTGGATCCTCCTCCCTCGCCCCATGCCCCGTCGATAATCTCGTCCTCTGCCCATGTAAGAATCCCGATGGTAATCCCTCAGCCCACATCTCATTGGGGACCGGCTCCTCACCCTCCTGTCATGTCCCCAAGGGCCCCGTTGAGGTGGAGACAATGGCAATGGTGGCGAAGGTGTCCGCCGGTCATTCGCAGCATACCCTCTCCTCACGTGGAAGAACTTGGCCCTCCCGCGGCCTCGGTGGCCCCACTGAGGCTGCATTGGCCTGTCAAACTTACCTCGTCCCTTGTACCCATCTTCGTCATGATAATCTGGCCTCTCCCTTGGTAGATGGTGATCTGGAAATCTTTCCACATGCCGAACAGGCGGTGGGCCCATTCTGAATTCTCTGGGACTGTCTCTGCCCCAACCACGAGGAGATTCTCTGGCACCACCTCTTCCCCAACCGTGAGGAGATCCATGACCATTCACGCCCCTTCCTCGGCCACGTTCCATGGGTGGGGCAGGGAAGCGTGGTGACGGTCCATGTGGTGATGGTGGGCGCAGATAGCTCCTTCGAGGGCTACCGCCAGGTCCACCACTTCGAGGCTCGAACCGCAGCTTGTTGCAGTTGTTGCAGTAGGCTCGCCGTGCAAAGTTCAAATTCCCACATCTGAAACATAGAATGCACGAGGATTTGAGAAAGAAAACCACCACCATCTCAAGGAATAAACTCAATTTTCAAAAAAATCACCACTTGAAGAAAGAACAGAGCGGACAAGTTTTAGCGATGCTGAAAGCACTGATCCAAGATCCCAACCTTTTTTCCAAAATCACCGAGCTATTATCAACCCAATCAAGTCAAACTCAAACAACATGAAGGATTTCCAGGTGTATTCCACATGCTTAAACATTACTGACAACAGAATGTTGTGAGTGAAAGAGTTCATGCTGTGACTCCATGTAAAAGGAAAGCAACGACTTACGACGGCTCTGAGCAAATCCAGTCTCCTTCTCTTGGAGATACATTTGGATTGTTTCTACCCATGAATTCATCTTTGAATGGAGAAGGATGGAGTCCAGGCTCGTCAAAGGATTCAAAATCTCTCCCAAATGATCTATCACCCCCGCCTCGCCCACAAGGGGGTGAAAATTCACGGAATCTACCACGACCCCTCCCACCTGTATATCCAGGACCATGACGTGGGCCACCTGGATGATTGAAATCAGAACCATAGCGATGATCTGCTTTCCTCTGGTGCAATGGCGAAACAGAACCTGCACGCACCCTCTGGCGCAGAGGTGATACAGAGCCTGCACGCATCCTCTGGCTCAGAGGCGAAATAGATCCTGCACGCATCCCATTCCCATATCCTGAAAATGACAGTAAGACCTCAAGAATAAGAAATGACCATTCCAGCATAAAGAAAAAGCCAAAAGACAATGGTTATGAAAGCATATGGTTCTTGACCTCGCTAGCACACTGAATGCCAGTGGCCAAATAAGTTTGAAACAAGGGGCTACCTGCATTAATGGTCTCTCTCTCCATGGGCGCATGTGTGTCACAAATTCAAGAATGTTAATGGAGGACTAATAAGCTCACAACAAGCCTGCTGTAGTCATTGATCTCACAAGCCGCAGATCAAAGTTATGAGCTACTTTACCAGACTTGCAGCTATGAGCTGATAACCATGATCAAATAACAACCCCAGTCATCTGCAGTATGCAAAGGATTGCACTAGTCCAATGGCTTACATATTGAAATTAAATCCATCTATGTCACAGATACAGCATTAAGCCCTAGGCGTCGGCAAATATAAACCAAACTGGCGATCCACAGCAAGAAACAATCAGATGCTTCACCGAATTCCTCAGGATCGTGCTAATTCAAATTGGCATTTCATCTGTATCTGCCACTAAACAGATAAACAGGAAAACAAGAAAAGATAGATTTTCACAGGCTTCCTAATAGCGAAGAAGAACCCAATGCCGAAACCATGATCCCAGCTGTAATCCATGTGAAGATCTTGATTCAGCAGACCATCCAACTATCAATGGCATCAAGAGCAAAAACCCAGATGAGAGCACCCCATCAGAGCAAGAGGAATCACTAAAAAATCAATAACTGACAGCCTATGTTACAGCACAGCCACTTGTTTCAGATACCACACCATGAATAAGCTCAATTCAGCAACAAAAATATTGGCTCTCCCATAAAAGCAATTTAAAAAAATTCCACCCAAGACCTACCATAAGTTCATATGCCAGAGACATTTCCAGAAGAGCTGGCAAGAACCATAGATCTGCAGCAATCCCAAATAGTAATTGTTTACTTGTGCATGCCCCTACAACCATTTAAAGGGGAAAGCAATCTGCATCTCTAATGACAAAACTTACAAAGATTTTTCATAGGCTTCCTAAATGTCATTAAATAATGCTTAACAACATGCATGATCCTCTGCAAGACTGACTACCAGGGGCACCTACAGTATGAACCCAATGGGAACACTCCACAAGCAGGAGGAATCACTACATCACTAATATGACCCAATTCAACCATGACAAAACATGTTCTGTCTGGTGTTTCTCCTTAAAGGTCAAAGAATCTTGTTTGAAGTAGCTCCATACAATAACTTGAAAGTTTATTCCCCAATAAAAGCTGTTGAGAGAATCCCCATCCCATACTAGAATCATTTCCAGAGTCACCAGAATCATTTCCACCCGCTTTATCAAGCCCAAAACAATAGTTGTCTGCCTCTTTGTCAAGTTTGATTTGCCTCTGTGTCAACTTCCATTATCAAGCCAAACCTCATCTTTTACGATGTCAAAAAGAATATGGCAAACCACCACAAGTCCGTGAAATCAAAATTTATAGCCCTAATGACAAACCAAAATCGGCACAAAATCAAATCTGCCAAATTACAAGACAGAAGACCATCTTCACAAACAAAAGACCTTCATTTGGCATGGATCCCGCCTTCTGAGATTAAGCCCTTTCAGTTGAACAGTTGAACTACCATGATACCACACAACAACGAACTCCAAATAAATGAATCCTACTGTTAGTAACACTCAAAAGCAACATAGAAAAAAAAAGAAAAAAGAAAGCTCTCTCATTAATCGTTCGATGAAGACATGATAGTTTTCCTTCCTAAATCTAGTCCTTTGAACGCCTCTAAATTCCTGAGCATGTGCCACATCCATCAGACAGAGCCAATTAGTACTCCAGCTTCAGATTGAAACCCAGCGACTGCCACTTTAACTGCATCATTCTAAACCAAAAAGAACCCACCAATGATTCAACCAACTGACTGAAACAGGTTCACCTACTGCACCCCTTGAGTTCTTATGTGAAATGCAGGTATCCATCTTCCAACTTTACAAACCATCACACACATTCTGGGTCATACTGCAATTCGGAAACAATTCTCAGTCAAGCATGAGAACAAATAACCCTTGCTCAATACCAACAGTCTTGCACCCACACCAAGCAACTTCAAAAGCTGTAACAATCAACAGCAAAGTTCATTCTCAATTGACAATTCTGTAGCGGGCCAACATACCCAACATACAGTACAATCCATAGAGCATAGGTGTTCCACACAAAACGGTAGCAGGTGATATAAGCAGCATAAATTCATCAGAAGGGATATGTTATGCCCTATTTTTTTTATACAACTTCTCATCATGGAAAGCTGTTCCATACAAAGCAAGATTTTCTTTAAAGAACATTTTCTTAGGTAGGAGCTACAAATGATATAATATTTAGCAAAGAAAATTATCAAAAATTGAGGTGCCTGATACCAATTTTCTATTGTATCAAATAAGGAGTTTATCCCAAATAGGCAAAATGTAATAGGCAAACATCCAAGTGGGGAACTCCGACCCATTCCGTGTTTATCTTTTTAGTACACAACACAAAGTATACTATAGCTGACATGCATGTTGTGCTTCTAAAAACAATATAATAGAAAACTAATCCCACCCAAGTCTAGGATATTTTTTTCAGTTGGTGGCTAGGCCCACAAAGGGGACCCTGTCAGAAACCATGGTCTCAAATATCATCAAATAATGAGTTGCCACCAACGCGAATCAACCCCAAGAACTTATGCTTTCTGTGGAAAGAGATCTACCTATCTACGCCATTTCTTTTTAATGCCTAGTTTTAACCTATGATGTTTATAAAGTGCATGGAATTAAAAGAAAATAAGATCAAGGGCGCTTCCTAATGCAACATTTTCACACTGGGCTCGAGTGGGGTGGCCTGTGGGATGTGGGGGCACACTCGGGGTGGGTGCCTGTGTGAGGCGGGTGACTCATGTGAAGTGAAATCCATGTGAAGTGGGGCTCACGAGGGGGGTTCGGCCGAGGTCCCAACCCATGAGATGTGGGGCCTGGGCTATAAGATGGGATTGATTCACAATGCTCTATCAGTTCGAGCTTTTAGAGCAAGTGGTTAATTGTCCCGCATCAAAGTAGTATCAAAGAGGGAGGTATTGTGTTCGAGACTCCTCACCGGGGGTGATTAATGCTGGAGAATTTTCACACCGGGCTTGAGTGGGGTGGCCTGTGGGATGCAGGGGCGCACTCGGGTTGGGTGGCTCATGTGAAGTGGGGCCCACAAGAGGGGTTCGGCCGAGGTCCTAACCAATGAGATATAGGGCCTGGTCTATGAGATGAAGGGATTGATTCACGATGCTCTATCATTTCAAGCTTTTAGAGCAAGTGGTTAATTGTCCTGCATCACTTCCGATATCCAGATTTTGGCAAGAACATGCAAAGACAAACCTGGCATTTATTATAATCAAATCACTTCTCACCACATCCATCCTTCACATCAAATATTTTCAAAATAAAGAAAAGGGTATTTATTATAATCAAATCACTTCTCACCACATCCATCCTTCACATCAAATATTTGCAAAATAAAGAAAAGGTAACAACATAATTTTTTAGCGGATCCTCTTTAGCACTGTGGGGCTGTAGCAGATGAAATGACGCATCACTACAGATGAAATGGCGAGAGGGTCACAAATAGTTGCTGTCCCTGTATGCTGCTTTCTTTTGTCATCATTCAGCGAGTGGGGGGGAGAGATAGCAGATGAAATGGCAAGAGGATCACTCATGGATTCTGTCCCTGTATTCTGCTGTCTTTTCTCATCATTCAGAGGTTGAGAAAAAGATGAAATGACAAACCTTGCATTTTAAGGGTGCGTTTGGACGCGCTATTCGACATGGTTTTAAAAAAATAATCCAATAAGACATGGTTTCATCTGTGTTGTACCGGTTTCAGTCTGAAACAAAATGGGTCACCAGACCAAAACGGGACTTAAACAGACCAAAACAGAACTGTATGGACTGATACGGACCGATATGTGTCGAGTCATATTGATTTCAGTCCCCAAGTGGGTCACACTCTTAAATCTAGCCGCCTTTTAATAAAATTCAGTACTTATCCAAAAAAAAAAAAAAAAACTCTAAAACCACCACTTAAATCCATACTATCGAAGATAGCATGCAGTTGTTAGCATAATAAGGCAGCAACAGCCAAATTGCAATTTCCTTCATTTTTTTTTTAAGGATAAAAAAAATGGAAAAAAAGAAAAAGGAATGTGACAGCATTTTGAAGACTACTTCCTTATTATGAGTAAGGGTGCCAAGTGTCAACGGGTGGGGCTCGAGTTGGGTACAAGGGGACCAATTAGGCAATACTCATACCCGCTGATGGGTAATGTAGCCATACCCATGTCGGGCTTGAAATGGGATCCACACCCACTAATGGGTAATGTACCCATGTCGAGCTTGAAATGGGACCCATACCCACTAATGGGTAATGTACCCATGTTGGGCTTGAAATACCTATGCACACACCCACAAATGAGTAATGTAACCATACCCATACCCATGCAGGGCCTGAAATGGGACCCATACCCACTAATGGATAATGTACCCATGCTGGGCTTAAAATACCCATGCACACACACCCACTGATGAGTAATGTATCCATACGGCCATACCCATACCCATTAGGGTGCTAGGTACCCATTTACAATTTTGAAATTTTTCAAAAAGAGAAAGAAAAGAAAATCCCAGCATTAACTTAAAAGATTAGATTTTATAGCATAAAAACTATAGTTTTAAGGATCTAACCACAGTTAGGTCTCTAAGCCTTTCTCACTAGGATTAGAAACCTAACCAAACTCAATTAGATTGTGAGGATTTGCTTGGCCCAAATGTATTTCCACATGTGGCCACACATGCTAACTTGCACAGTTTGTGAGAATTCCAAAAGTGCATCATGCCAATTCCATGTTTTGAAAAAGCAAGCTCTGCAAACTCATATTTAGGCAGAAATTTTGTGAAAACAGTTGCTTTAGAAAAGTTCCAATGGCTCAATCTCAACATACACATGAGCCGCCCAAGAAGTCGTTGATCACCACTAACTGATTGATAAGGATTACTGATTATGTTCTTTTTTTTATGCATGCTCATGTGTTCCTTGACTGAGAGTATGAGTGGAGCACATAGTCATTTGATCCAGACCACTGATGATTCGGTTGCCCCAAAAATCCCCCATGATGAGAATTGTCATATATACATAGTCGTCTTCGTGCATGGGCAGGGATATACCCATGCACAGCATGGTTTATTAATCATAATTGAAAAAAATACCAAACCAACCATACCCACTCACCTACACCCATACCAGGTTCATGTCGGGCCAGGCTCAGGTACCCAGCCCAGCAACACCACTAATTACAAATACCAGTAAATATCACTTTCTACTTTTTTTGCCTTTATATATTTTCTTATTGATTAAACTGAATCATCCCAAATTTCAACACAACCTAATAACCAGACCATTCCCTTTTCTTTGCCATCTTTTTTCATATATAAGAGAGAGAAATCCAATGAACCATCCCCATCGTGGAAATTGCCCCCAAAAAACATCAATCCTCAAACCCTAAAGTAAAGAATAGGGCTGTCAATGGGCCAAGCTTGGGCCGGGCAAAAGCAGAATTTTCAATAGGCCCAGGCCGAACAGTTTTAAATCCAGGCCGAACAGTGCTAAAGAGCAAACCATTCGCGATAAATAATTTTTTTAAAAGATCATATGACTGTTTTCCGGGCTGTAAAAAACTAAAATAGATTTCAAGTGATATTAGCAAAACAACCCAAACTGAAAGAAGAAAATGATTTTTTTCCTAGGGTTTTGCCAGACAAGCAGACAAAGCACTTCTGTTCGATTCTAATCTTGCAGCAATGATCGAAAATGACCAAAATGCAACTGAAAAAGAACCACTCTAATCTCTACATCTGATATTCACAAACGTAAAAAAAAATCAAAAGAACATTAAAAAAAAAAAGTCAGATTAGAAGATAAACCCTATCTTCTCAAACCCTAATCCAAACTTGTATACACGAACCGAATCGTATAGGGTAATTTGCCTACTTAATTTCTAGGGTTTGTGTTTTGTGATTTAGAAAGAGGAAAAAACGAACCTTGGAATTTGTCTTGGAATTTGTCAGGGAATCGAAGGGAGCGAGAATAGGGAGGGGAACGAGAATGGCGAGGTGAACGAGAGTAAAGAGGTTGGCGATCGTTGTGGTTGTTATTGCGGTTGTTGTGGTTGTTGTTGAGGTTGCCATTGCGGTTGATGTGGTTGTGGTTGTGGTTGATGTTACTGTGGTTGTTTTTTTCTCGCCGGACCTCGCCGGGCTCGTAATCGCTTCCTCCACCGCCTCCTTCGCTCTCTGATGGCCGTACGATGAGGCTGCCGAGATTGTTCCCGATCGTCAGATGGCGCGTCTGCTGCTCACGATCTCCAGAAACCATCTCTCTCTCTCTCTCTCTCTCTCTCTGTGACGGAGGAAGAGAAAATACCTAGTCCTATGATTATCGGCAATTACAATTATTATAATATGGAGGTGCAGTCAGATACCGGTACCTACAGAGATGGCGGTGGACCGGTCTTCTATGGTGTCCACTTCAACATTTAGTTCGATCCGAACCGTCCATCGTGTTTTCCCCTCTTATCATCACCGTAAAAACTAAATTTTAGGTTGATAAAATTTTATATGGGTAATATTACGAGGAATAATGTCAAATCATTCTAAGACCTTTGAATTCACGTGGTGTGCCCCACATGAGCCGAATTATTTTAGGTATGTCCCTTATTAATATTTCATAATGTCTTATTAAAGGATTAGATGGAATGTATAAACCACGGTGGGCCCTAAAAACAGTGTGGAGGTTTTTATTGGTTGAGCGTCCCTCCAACTCCTCCCTGAAGTGTGGTCCACCAGAGACTTATTTTGGATTTATTTTTGTCTCGATGTCTTTAAATAAAATAGTACGTATAATGGACGGAATAGATCAAATTCATGTTTTATGTGGGTCCCACAGTACCATATGAGCGCACCTCGCTTATATGGTACCAGTACTACCACAACTTGAGTTATTTGATAGTCTGGAAGCATATGATATACAGGCACCCAGTTTTGGTACACGTGGCATACATTCACTTCAAATATGCAATTGGTAGTGATCTCTGCGTACCATCCATCACAGTCTACCAGAGTATCAAAGTTTTTTAAAATATATGACACGTGGTCTGTATCATTGTAAAGTGTACGCGCCTCTTTTAGATCTGGCAAGTGGAGCCCATAATTCAATAATCCAGCCTATTGATCTATTGTAATCCACCGTGATACGTTATTCCCCATAAAAATTAAGTAATAAAATTTTAAAATTTATGATTATGATGGCCTAAATATTGACGGTCAAGATCAGAAACATAACAACGGTTCAAATTCACCGAAAAAGCTGCTACCTTCAATCTTGAATACAATTAGTAGCATTCAAGGTGGTATTCAACAGAACAATGGCCTGGATTAGCGAATAAATCATTTCTACATGTTGGAATTGAAACTCGTGTGTACCGTGCGAAGTTGCGGACCATGTATTATATAACGCCTTGACTTGAGGTGCATTGACTCGGAGTCTCCTTTCGTCACGTGTGGCGCGTCACCAGCGAGAGATCTCATCCGCTACTCGGCGAACGTGTGTAAAACCCTGGCCATCCACGCTCAAGCACACTCTAGAGAGATCTGAACTCTTCTTCAGGTGGACCAAGTTGTTTAGATACTTGGAAAGGAATAGGCCACCCTCCCTGGGTGGAAATAGCGTACGTAAAAAACGAACGGCTGAGAATTGTTTCTAGCCATCCGTTGTCTTTTACACCGTGTCTCCTACTGAGGAGTGGAACTGCATACTATTTAGGCCATAAGATATGGCCAGTGAGACCCACCTGATGGAAGACTCGGATCTTGCACACGTGTGGTGTGTTCCACATGTGCTTTCGCATGGATAGGGTGGCCGATCAGTGATCCGCGACAGTTGTACAGGAGTCTATCCGAGTTGAGCATGGAAGCAATCTAACCTGAGCTTGAACTGGGTAGGTCGTCGGCCTGTCTGACCAGCTCAGTTCGGTTTAGCAGCCGCTTGGGCCTGTTTGAGAACGTGCCTCATTTTATTAAATACCTTTAGCATATCTTAAATTTTTCAAAAAATGTAAAACAATAACAACACTGTACAGGTATTTGTATCTCATCGGACACCTGACGTACAACATGAAAATCAAACAAAAATAAAAAAGGATTGTTACTCTTGCTCAAGCGGTAGACTCTCAGGAGTTTCAACACCTGGTCAAGGGTTCGTGTATCCATAGGTGGTGAAATTCCACCAACGTGAGTGCGTGGGGGTGTGTGTGCGTGTGTAGGAGAGAGATAAAATAAAAAAACAAAATCAAACACCCAAAAAGCAGGATCAAATCAAACACCCAGTATATCCATTTTTTACTCACCAATACTTTGTTAAGTCATTTCATCAAACACTCGGTGAGCAACATTTATATCAAAATAACCAAGTCACTGATCTGAGTTGGTTTGAGTTGAGGTTTGATCCGAGTTGAGTTGAGCTCGGGCATGCTCAAACTTGGTTTAATTTTTTTTTTTTCGAGCTCTAAAATCCAACTCCACTCAATCAAAATCCAACTCCGAGCCAAGGTGAGTCGAGCTTCTTCGAGTCGAGCAAGCAGACCAAGGTAACTCGACTCGTGTACAGCTATACCAATCAGCAAACCTTGGACAGTCAGGCATAGATTCACGATCCTACTCTGGCTAGTGGCCCTAGTGCTCACTTGGAATCACTAGGCAATGGGCGCACGAAATCCAGGACAGTAAAATGGTGGACCCCACTAGTTTTCCGTTAGTAACCTCATCAGGTTGCCCCATATATTTGTTATATGTGGGCCATTTTTTAAAAATATATTGTAACAGTTGGTCTTCGTTGGACCACGTTGGGCTCTCTGGCTCATTTATTTTTGAGCCATCACATAGCAACGATGTGACCCTATTGATGGACAGCCCAGCATGCCAGTGCTGCACGGGTACCCCGTTTGTATTTTCATGCATGGTGTGGCAATGGGCCAGGTCTTGGTCTCTCAACTTGGGCCTAAGTGCGAATGATTAATGGGCCAGCCAACCCATTGGTCCAGTCCAATCATTAAGTGGGTCACCGCTCTACAGTGGAAATGGACGGTTTAAAGGTATTTTCAAATGGTCCATTCAACACACGTTAACAATTTTAAATGCATTTTTAAATCTATGGATGTCCTACAAAATTTTCAAAATTTGAAACTTTTAATCGTTTCATGCTTTTTGTGTTGGTATTTTTGGAAATTTAGATTTATATGCTTTAATATTATGCAATTTTATTTAAATATTATCGAATTTTAAAAAAAAGTACAACTTCATCCCTTGGATGCTAGCAAGAGAGTATTGGTTCATCAATTCCAATCTTCCAACATAGGAGATGTTTCCTTAATCTATCCCTCATAGGGTATTAGATGAGAGCCAATACACTGATGTGGGAGATGTATAAGAGTTTTTGACTGGTAGACCTCACATTTTAGATGTGTGGATGTTGAAGGAGGGAAGAGAAGGGATTCTTTGTCTCTGCTTCTCCTTTCTATTTTTCTCTCTTTCAAGTGGTGATGTTCAAAGCAAATGTCTAAAGCTCACTCTCTCTCAAATCCCTTGGCATTGGATGTATGTATAAGCAAGAATTAAGATTATTTGAAGAGACCGATATAGTACTTTGTTATTCTACAATTTTTCATATGTCTTGTTATATCAGAAGTATGTAATCTTTTCTTAATCATGTAATCAAATTGACCCAATGCCACCATCACCCATAACCATCCATGCTTTATCCAATTACTATACAAGCCAGTGGTGAATTATCACAATATCTCAATTAATAAAAATATTTTAAGATTAATAGTTGAAAATTATTTGCAAAATATTTTGAGTGCTAGGCCCAATTGAAAAATTACTCAATGGTCGTTTCAATCTAACTAATCTCAACTATGATAATGTTTGCAAGTAACCAATAAATCCCCTGTTAGATTATTTGGGTCTTTTCGATATTTAATTCATGTGCACAACCACTCCCATGCATGGACCACCATGTTTATTTTAATGATGCAAGGTGGCCTACATTAAATCAGGAATTCAAATTCCTTATATATCCTCAGGTATGAGGATTAGTTAAAACTAGTGGGTACTGGACGAAGCATGGTGATTCCTTTGATCCAAAGTCGTGAAGTAATCTTCAAATGCAAGTATCTAATAAATTTGATATTAATATCATATTTTCATTGACAATTTACACTCCTATGTGAGTGGGGCAAGAGAACATTGACTTGACACCTAATCAAATAGACTCATCTTAACATCCCATTGGTCCTCTCACATAAGATAACCATATAAGAGCCACATTATGTTTGACATAAAACCCACCAAGTAGCCATGGAATAATGAAGTAGTCATGTCAATAAAACATAACTTTTTTTCAGCAGTAGTCATCATGCCTAAACTCAAGTTTCCAAGGGCAATAAAGAAAATCATCTTCTTTAACCTATGTTTTCTTACATGTTTAGGGTAAAACTACAAATTAATTATGGCAGTTATAAAATGTCCACTCAAGACCAATAGCTACCATGATCTATGAACAATATTATCAATTAATATGTTCAAGGTGTATGTTACAATGGATAAGGTTCGCATTGGCTTTTAGGACATAACAAACTGGTCTCGTCTTGTAAGGCTAGGGTTAGGCCAAGGTTAGTTTAGCTTAATTAGGACTAGGGCTAGATTAAGGCCAACCCTAATACAACCTTAGCCCAACTCATAGCCATTTGATAGATCACCAAATTATACATGGTCGCATATTACGCACACTTAGCACAGTATTCTTGAATGTGCACAAATAGGGTGAGACTCCACTCATTAGTGATTAAGATCATTCATCTGTTCAGAAGGTCTCAAGATGAAGCATATTTTCAGCGACACATCCCAACTTCATTCAGGTTCAAGTCAAGTTTAGGGTTCAACTAAGTTGGGGTAAATGAGCCCCGCCCAACTCAATGACGCGGAAGCCGATCATCTCATGGATCTTTGCACTATCAAAGTGGCCATATAAAATCCATTGTAGCTAATTCCTTCCTATTAACTTAGCATGCGCATCAAAACTTTTTTTATTTGTTCATATTGGGAGATAAGGTACTCATTCACCTAGCTTTTGCTATTGAATGAACTAAGTTCCCTCCATTGAAATTTACACATTCTGCAACTATGTTTTTTCTCAAAACTATGTTTTAAATCTCAATTGCTATTTATTTATTTATTTATTTTATTTTAAACTTCAGGGAGTAACAAATGTGCGCTTTGGTTTCTACCCTGACTTTAGCAATACGTGCTCCTGATTTTTTTTTATTTTTCATCGTTTATACCCTAACTTCTTTCACACTTGCAATTTACCTTATGAAAATTTTGTACAAATTAAAAAAAAAATAAAAAGAAAAAGAAAAAGAAAAGAATTTGTTATGTTGTAATGATTTTAAAATGAATTTTTTTTTTTATGTTCAAAAGAAATACTTTGAGTTCCTTTCACAAAGAGTTGTTTGGATACCATCAAATAAATTACTCTTTAACTTATATTAAGTAATAAAGTTATTTGTTCACTTAAGTTAGTTTGATAAACATCATTGTAAAAGTAACTTATGTGTTAAAAGCTACTTATCTTAATAAGCAATTTTTTTAACTTTTTAACTTATGACTTTTCTTATTCTCTTTCTCACCGTCCATGTTAAAGGAGATTCTCTCATAGTTTATATCAAAGAAGGTGCACATTGAAAGTGGGGTTCACACAGTGGACGGTCCACATTAAAGGTGGGCCCCACATGACAACCTTATATTAATGTGGGCCCACGTATAAATGGTCCACATCAAGGGTCAACACATAATGATAAAAAAAGCCTACATCCAAAGCGGGCTAATATGATGGACAGCCTACTTCAAAGGTGGGGCCTACATGATGGATGGTCCACATCAAAGGTGGGCTCCTCATGATGGGTAGTGGACATTGAAGTTGGGCCCCACATGATGGATGGCCCATAGTAAGATGGCCCCACACGATAAATGGTTCATATCAAAGATCAACCCCTAATGATGAATGACCCATGCCCAAGGCAAGCTCTGCATGATAGGCAACTCACATCAAAGGTGGGGCCCACATGATGGACAATCCACGTTAAAGGTGGGTTCTACATGATGGATAATTAATAATGATAGGCCCTGTCACGCCCCGAAATTCAAGTACAGAGTGTGCACCCTCAGACCCAAGTTTCATTTCGTAACTCGTACACAAAGTATACTAATTTAATTCATTAATCAATTTAATCAGATATGATAATTATATTCAGTCTAAGTTCCACCATAATCTCAATCACACATACATAACACTTTATTATATTATCGTAATATAATTATGTTTATTCCATACTAACATTGTTTCAATGAAATAAATCTAAATAATTCATTAAAATCTCAAAATCAATACCAATATACATTATACGTTAATCAAACTATGCCAACAAATAAATCAAATAATCAAAAATTGTCTAATACTGCCACTTCATCTTCAGATAAGTATGGTTACGTTTCATATGGGTCGTGTTCAGGTAGGGTAAATCATTCCAGCTATTGCGCCACATCATCTATGAATGGCTCATTTGTACAGTTTTTCCATCAATAAAAATGTAAGCTGGCAAGGCTTAGTGAAATAACCTAACATAATTCATAATCATAGCAATTAAAATAACATAAAAATGTATGCACAATGATGTGGATGCAAATGGTGTATGAATGCATCAGATGGGGTGATCGTCCATCTGCTTGAGTTGGAGGTTATTAACCCGCATCCACATTTTGGGCGGGCTTTCACCTTTCGGTAGGCTTGGGCATAGCCCGCATCTGGTAACGCTCTACTAGGATCGACATTTCTTCCAGGGAGGGCCTATAGGATCGATCATTCATTATGTAAATGTAATGAATGATGGATGATATGTAAATGCATATTTTTCATATTTAGCATAGTTGTCTTGATCATAATATTCACATATGAATTTAGCATACAATTATCATAATAAAATACTTAAATCAGCATATCAAACAATCAAACAATCACGAACAATTTATTTTAATTTTAATGAATCATGAAACAAGTTAGGTTACTCACAAGAGTCTAGTAGTGTAGAATCCACAAGGTAAATGAGTTTGTTTGAATTCAAAGATCCTATCAGTTATATCAACAACATTATTATTCATCTAGTTATTGTACGTGGTGGGGTCTACCTTTGATATACATCCTAAGTGGCCAAACCCTAAATGATCAAATAATTAAAATTTCTATTTTATATTTCTATCTTTTATTTCATTTTTAAGATCATAAAATTGATCAGAAATTATTTGATCGGTGTGGCCCATCAGATGATAAGATCATTCAAATTTTTGAGGTGTTGTCATGTTTTACCTCTACACATTAGATGAATGGTGTGGATCTAACCACACATACACCAATGGCCCATCTCGACCTTCTACGCCAAGTAATACCAATATTTGCGAAAAAATTTAAGATTTTCTTATTAAACACTTCTAGATCTGACTAATGTGGCCCATCTGATGGTCAGATTGATATGAAAATTAAGGCTCTTGTATATTTTGGCCTTAGGGATCATATGATCCGTACAGATCTAATCTAATTCGATCAGATTGCACTCATTAAATTTATTCTTAAAATAATATTGAACAGATCTAAAATCATAAAGCATTACTTTATTAAAATTGTCTCTATACACCCATATAATGATCATGTGGATGATCCACACCATCCATTGTATAAATCAAGAAGAAATTAACAACATAATAAAAAATTAAAAAGATCTAACGATTAGAACTTACCAGCCTTCTTAGAATTTCCTCTTCCTTTTACTTTGGGGCTTCCTATCTCCTTTCTTTTTATGCTAGAATGAGCACATCCTCCCTTATCCTGAATTTGATTTTTTTTTTTTAAAGACAGTTTATAAAAAATTATTATTACGACTTCAAGAATTAATCCCTAAACCTCTCTCTCAACTAAGAATATCTTTACCAACTCAACTATTAACTTATTCTTATTTTTTATTTATAAATTAAATCTTTAAATATTTAATTTAATTTTTTTATAATGAACCAAAATTTAGGGCTGTTACGGGCCCTATGATGGACACTCCACATCAAGGTAGGCCCCACATAATGAATGATTAATATTAAAGGTTGGCCCTAATGATGAGTGGCCCATATCCAAGGAGGGTCTTGCATGATGGATAACCCATGTTAGAGGTGAGGCCCATATGATGGATGATTCGCATAGGGGTGTACATCGGGCCGAACCGAGTTGAACTAGGCTTAACCTGGCCCGGCCCGGTCACCTGTCAAACCCAGCCCGAACTCATCCCGGCCCGGTCATCGGGCCAACAAGTCCAGCCCGAACTAGGCTCGGTCAGCAATCAGGCAAGTTCAGGCCGAGTTCGAGCCAATTTCGGGCCTGCTCCATCTACAAAGGGACGGACGGTGTTCTCACTTCTCTATCTCAAATGATTAGGATAAGGATTTAGGATATATATATATATATATAAACGGCCGAGGCGGGCCAGGTCGAGTCGGGTTTGAACTGGGACATGTTTGAACTCGGCCCGAACTCAATTTCGAGCTTAAGAAAATGGCCCGTCCTGGCCCAAACTCAGTTCCGGGTCGGGACAAGTCGAGCTAGTTAACTGGGCTAGCCCGATTCGTGTACAGCCCTAAATTCACATTAAAGGTGGGCTCTGCACGATGGGCAATTGATATTGAAGGTGGGCCTTGCATGATGGACAATAACATTGATGGTGGGTTACACTTGATGGATAGCCAACATCAAAGGTGGGTCCTACATAATGGATGGTGCACATTAAAGGTTGGGTCATAATGATGAACGGACCGCATCCAAGGTGGGCCCGACATGATGGACTACCTACATTAAGGGTTGGGCCCACACAATAAATGGTCCACATCAAAGGTTGGCCCCGCATTATGGATGATAAATGTGAGGGAGACTAAGTAAATTGAGGTATAATTACTTATCATATTAGAAACAAATCTTCTTTTTTACTTTTTAGTTGATAAGTATGTTGTTTACTAGACATTATTATTAACTAAATAAGTAGAAACAAAGATAAGCTACTCATGTCATGAGTAACTTATTTAAAATAATTTACCATCTAAATGCTCAAGAAAAGGCATGCACCTTTTTCACTGCCTTTTTATTTAATTGTATCCTTTTAATATTGTTGTACATTCAAAATTAATAACTTGTTTAAAATAATTTACCATCTAAATGCTCAAGAAAAGGCATGCACCTTTTTCACTGCCTTTTTATTTAATTGTATCCTTTTAATATTGTTGTACATTCAAAATTAATGGAAAGTTATAGTCATTGAGTCATTTAGCAAGAGCCACCAACAATTAAAATAGAAAAATGTGACTAATAGCCAAGAGATGTGATAAGATTTCATTTCCTTTTAAAGGAGTGTTTTACATATGGAGTAAAAACGATTGTTATAGAGAATTACCATTATTTTATTTAATTCCTAATTACCATGCTTTGGGCATGTTTGGTTCAGTGTATTAGATGGTATTAGATAAGATTGAATTACAAATACCACTTGACTACTCCCATGTTCTGTTTATTTTCTTCATTGGCTATAAAATTGACATACTTTGGAAAATGAACCCTAATACCATCGAATTAGGAGCACTAACAAGAAACCCTCCAAATCTGTTTAGGATTCAATGTATGTAGCCTCCGCCATTGCCGGTGTTTTTATAAATCCGGCAAATGAGGGTATCTTGACATTGGAAAGATTTATGGTCTCACAATGATATGTGGGCTATATCCACACCATCCATTCATTTTTCAGGATCATTCTAAGACATCGGCCCAAAAATCAGGTAGATTCAAATCTCAAATGGACCACACCACGAAAAGAAGTAGGGATTGAACGTTTACAATTGAAAATTTCCTAGAGGCCATAAAAGTTTTGGATCAAGTCGATATTTATGTTTTCCCTTCATCCGGGTTTGTTTGACTTTTTGAACAGGTTTGATGGAAAATAGACGTCAAGGTGGGCCCTAGGAAGATTTCAACAGTGGCCGTCATTTTACCCACTGATTTATGTGGTGTGGTCCATGTAAGCTTTGGATTTGTCTCATTTTTTAGCCCATCACATAAAATGGTGTCGCAAAACAAACAGGTGATGTGGATATAACACATAAATTATAGTAGGTCCACATAACCTGGTGACGTCCCACGTGGTACATATATAGGGCAGTGATGGTTTGTGGCTAGGGGTGTACATCGAGTCGAACCAGGTCAAGCTGGCCTCAGCTCGACTCTGCTCGAACATTGGGTGACCTCAGTTCGAACTCAACTAAGCTCGGACCTTAAGCCTGACTGGCTAGCTCGGCTTGGTTCAGTTAGTAGCTTGGGCCAGCTCGGACCGAGTTCGAGCCAAATTCACCATTAAGGCATTTCCACAAATCCCTGAACTGCAACTAGAGATGGGCAGAAATGGACCGATTCGACGGATTCGACCCGATCTGCCCCGATCCAATCCGAACCAAACCGAATCGAAGGTCGGGATCGGATCAAATCGAGCTGGCCCAGTCAGATCTGACCGTAAATTGGATCGGGTTTGGATCAATAGTCAATCTGAATCGACCCGATCCAGAATCTGATCCGATTGGATCCGATTCAATTTGATTCGACCTAACCCGCACAATGTTTATTCAACACTGTTTCTTGTAATGTTGTCCACTTGAGATTGATATATACCTCATTTTTACTTTAATACCATAAAATGATCTAGACAAAAAAAGATGGACGACATGGATGAAATAAAGACATCATGCTGGGGTCCATGGAGCATCGACTATCCACCATTGGCTGGTGGAAGGAGGAGTAGTCAATCCCTCTGCCACATGATCAAGGCTCGAGGTGCATCGAGCACCGAGCTACACATAGATGGGAACGGGTTCTATGCCGTCCAGCTCATGGGAAGTGGGAAGTGGGAACTTCCCATGAGGTTGAGTCGTGTGGGCCCCACCGTGATGTGTGTCGAACATCAACACCGTGCATTTGATGGGTCCCCTTTAAATTATGGGATATCCCAAAAATCAACCGTATACGGAACTCAGGTGGGCCATACCATCTAAAATCATGAGAAGACATTCCTAAAACATATAAAAGCACTTGGTGGAGCCCACCTAAAATTTGGATGCATCTGAAACTTGGTTTGACCCCTAATCCAAGTGGGACACACATAATGGATGGTCTGGATTATGAACCACACCTTGGTGGGCCCAAAAAATATCATGATATTTTAATATTTTAATGAGAGTAACCGATTGTGTGTAAAAGTGAAACACGCTAGGTGTATCATGTAGGGAAAGGGATTGGCTTGGTCGGTGCTCTGTGGGCCTCACAATGATGTATTTGTTTCATCTACTCCGTACATTTATTTTTCTATATCATTTTATGGTATGATATTAAAAATTAGTTACATCCTAATCTCAGGTGAACCACATTACATGAAACAATGTTCAATGAAGGTCTACCATTAAAAGCTATTTGGGGGCCATAAAATTTAAAATCAATCTGATCTTTGTTTTTTCCCTTCATCTGGGTCTGTATGACCTAATCAATAGATTTGATGTCAAATAAATAGTATACCGGGCCTTAGGAGGATTTAAATGGTGGATATCCAATTACTACTGTTTTCCCGTGGTGTGGTCCACTTGAGATTTATATCCCTCTCATTTTTTGTACAAAGCCCTGTAATTATCTTTAAAAATGAATGAATGGAGTGTATGAAACACATACATCATGGTGGGGCCCATAGAGCACGGACCACTACCACGAGGCCGGTGGCAGGGGAGTAGCCAATCCATTTTCAAATTCCAACTGGTTGTGTGTGCAAGTGAAACACACCAGCTGCATATACGTGTCGCGTGAATAAGAGCGCAAACAAGCCTCGAGCTCCGCATTGTACGAACGGCTCAAATGAAATCAAAGTTACATGGGGCCCAAAATGATGTATTTATTATATCCATACTGTTTATCCATTTTTTGTGACCATTTTAGAGCATTTGAAAAAAATAAATAAATTTGAATCATATCTAAAGCTTAAATGGACCACACTGAAAATAGCAGCGAGGATAATGATTTTCACCGTTAAAAAATTCATAGGGCCCACCATAACGTTTATTTTCCATTTAATAGGTTAATAAGGTTTAAAATACATGGATGAAGAGGAAAAACATATTTCATATTAATCCAAAACTTCCATGATCTTCAAGAGGGTTTCAATGGTAAACGTTCAATCCTCCGTTATTTTTTGCAGTGTGATCCAATTGATCTTTAGATCTATCTTATTTTTTGGTTCAAACCTTAAGACGAACTCTCCAAATTGATGGACGGTTTGGATATAACACATACCTCATGGTTTGACCCACAAACCCAACCTGATCCGAACCATATCCAAACTGATTCGACTCAGTTTCCTTGACCGAGTTAGACTTGGTTCGGGTCAGTCCAAACGTGCATCAGATCGATTCGAGTTAGGTGTATTGGACTCGGTCCCTGATCGGATTGAGTTCGGGTTAGCCAACGTAGATTTCAGACCGAATCGAGTTGGACCCAATTCGATGCCCAGCTCTAACCGCAACTTCAAAACCTCACTGTTTTACGAACAAAGGCAATGGTTTTACAAGTATTTTCTTAAACACCTTCTAACTAACATAAAATTATTATTTTTTTTTTTTGAAAAAAAAAAAAAACAAAGAGAAAAAGGCTAACATCATCTAATGATTAAGGGTTTTCATGAATGGGCCCACCACATTGACCTCATCAATTTAACAAGCTGCCTGTAAGGTGGTGGCTAATGGCATGTATCAGGACAGAATCTAAACAAGTAGCGTCTCTTTCACAAAAAGAAAAGAAAAGAAAAGAAAAACTTGGCATCTTCTATTTAACGGGCTTTCAGCTGATAAATACATATGAAGGGCAGAACGCAACGCCTCAACAAATGCTACGACCATTGTTCTGTTTTTTCTCTTTTTTTGTGTAGCCCACCCAAATTGACAAGTAGAATGGAGCTTGGAATTCATTGTCCAAGGGCATTTTCGTCATTACTCCTCATTGCTATTAGGGGTGCACATTTAACCGGTAGAACCGTGGAACCGGACCGAAACCGTTGGATCGGTCCGGTTTGGTCCGGTTCTAGACAGCAACGGTTCCGGTTCCTGTTTCAAGATTGCCAGAACCGTTGGATACGGTTCGGTTCCGGTTCAAGGGGCACGCAGAACCGAACCAAACCGTTAACCGAACCGTGGACCCGATTCGTTAAACCGTGACTCAGATCCACATCGTCCATTGACTTCCTCTTGGAATTTAAACCGTGAATAGTGAGCTTTGATCATCTGATGATATAGCCCACCTGAATAATCAAGTCTTAAAAGCAGTCAGACGGCCTTCTTTCGATCGTTGTAGAGATCACGAGGATTTACACGGCTAAGAAAGCTCAACATGGTTTTGATGGGTTCTACCCCCTCTACCTGATGAACGGTTCAGATCCATCTCTCCCTGCATGATGGTGGCCCACAACAAAATGACGGAAGCTCTGTTTTCAACAGAGTTCACGTACGTCGACTGTGAAATTTGGTGGCCCACTTACTGACGTCTTTTGGAAAATCTACTCCGTTCATGAGATTGAGGACGAAAAACCATCAGGAATAGAGTGCTTTTGGAGGAAAATCAGCTGGCCCATGAGCTTATCTACTCCGCCGTCCATTTCATGTTCAACGGTCATAATTCTACAATAGCCTGCATGGTTTCAGAATGTCACATTACCGAGGGTTAAATCTCCCTTCTGTAAACAATGGACGGTACAGATTGACGATTTGAATGTGGAGTGGGCCACACTGAGAAAATTGCAAAGGGACTGTAGGGATTTTTTTTTCACCATTTTTTTTTCTTTTGTTAAATTTTTTAAAAAGCCAGAACCGTGGAACCAATCCGGAACTTTCACGGGTCGGTTCTGGTTCGGTTCTAATGTGCTAACGGTTCGGTTCCGATTTCGAAAATCCCAGAACCGTTAGGAACGGTTCGGTTCCGGTTTTACCCCAAAACCGGACCAAACCGACCCGTGTGCACCCCTAATTGCTATCCATTGGCCAAAACCTTCCTTGCCACCGGCCACATTTCCTTGAGTCATTTTATCAAATAGTTGGTGAGCAACATCAATGACAAAGTAACCAAGTCACCAAACTGGTTCAATCCGAGATCGATTCGAGCTGGATTTGATTCAAATCGAGTCGAGTCAAACTGGGGCCCGTTCAAACTCGGCTTGAACTCATCTTAGAGCTCGAACTCGGCTTGAACTCATCTTAGAGCTCAATAAATTAGCTTTGACTCGCCTCAAAATCAACTTTGAACTGAGTCAAATCGAGTTTTCTGAGTCGACTTGAGCGAGCTAACCGAGCTAGCTCAGTTCGTGCACACCCCTATTTATGTCGTTTCCAAATTTGCTATGTTGGGGGATGAATATGCACAGCTTCCACAGTTCAAGCCAAACAGGTTTGGGGGCTAAAATGGGAGATCTCCGTTTTTTCAATCTTTAGGATCTCGACAAACTTGACACTACGTAATTATTATGCTGTGTAAATTCCATCCCATCTAATCCCATACACCAAACTCATGTAGGACCACATATACTACCCTTGTAATAGCATGTACCACGTTGCCTACCATTTGAGTTTCAGCTACGAACCTTTCCGTGGGAACAGATTCGGTGCGGCCTCCATTCCATCTATAACGGTGCTGTGCCCACTTTGATGAATATTTTCTACATCTACATCGTCCATCCATCTTCTCAGATCATTCTAAGGAATGATCCGAGGCAGATCCAAAGATCCAAGTCTAAAGAGACCGCAATGGAAGCAAAGGTGATTGAAGGCTCCACTATTAAAAAATTCACAGGCCCCACCATATTATTCATTTGACGTCCAATATATTGATAAGGTTAAAAAACCTGAATGGGAAAAATAAATATCAGCTTGGTCAAAAACTTTTGTAGCCCGCAGCAAGTTTTTAATAGCCAATCACCACTGTTTCTTATGATATGGTCCACCTGAATTTGAATCAGCTTCATCTTTTTTTGCTAATTCCTAAAATGATTTCGAAAGAGCAGATGGACGGCGTGGATGTAGAAAAAATAGATCAAGGCGAGCCCCACGGTAAAGGCCTCACCGTCTTAGGTGAGGCCGGCGCGCGCCTAATCCGCTCCCTCTCTTCAACCGAAGCTTGCCAGGCCCGCCCGTCCCGCTCCGAACGGGCAGGTCTGTGGGCGGGCCCACCGTGATGTATCCGTACATCCAAGCGGCCGATCTTTTTTCTCAGATTATTTTAAGGCATCGTAACAAAAATGATCCCAACAATCAAGTGTACCACGAATGCAAGAATTATATGTCGTGTGATCCATTTGTTCGTTAGATCTGCCTCGTTTATGTTTTGATACCTTAAAATAATCTGAGAAAAGGGATAGACGGCTTGGATGTACAGATACATTAACGTGGCCTGCCCACAGACCTGCCCATTCGGGGCTAGGGACGGGCGGCGGTAGTACGCAATCCGCGTCCGGTATAAGCTCCACTCGTCTCTGTCCGAGAGCATTCCGCGAACACGTGTCTGCATGTCGTCGAATGTTTCATATATACGTATATGGTGGGGCCACGTGCATTACTTTTCTCACGAAGGCAGCCACGTGTCGGAATTTCAACGGTCACTGAGAATATCTGCATGGATCCGGCGGTGAAAGCACGTGCTTCCCACCGGCCCCTCGTGACCCAAGACCAGAATTACACTCAAAAGTCGTTATTGCCCATCGAAGTTGTAAAATTTACGCACGTATCCTTCAAGTCTCTTCTAACAGACGCATCGACGGTGGACAACATTCGTACAACTGGTGGGGCCCCACCATCAAAGTCAATAAACATCCTACAGCTCATGCAGTAGGTTCGTACGTGGAAGTTCATGAACTAGGTTGTGCATAATCACTCCCCCAAAAAAATCTATCAAGAATACACGTGGCAAATGGTGGGCCATAGACGATGAGCGGATGTGTGGCTGACCATGGACGATGAAACTGGAAATTATTCACATTCAACAAACAGATTTCCAGTAATCAGAGGTTAAGATTCGTGAACATATTTGAATTTTGGACGGTGGTCAGCCGACCATGGGATTCAAGTTTAAGTTATTGTATGGGATGTGTACAATTTTTAAGTGCATGCGTATCAAGCATCACACGCCAGAGTATCAAATAACTCCCGTCACTTAAATCGGGATAGACTTGTGTTGCCCGTCCAATCAGTGACCTACAAAAGGAACGGCTAAATGAAAATTAAAACATTGCATCTGTTCTGCTAGAGCTAGCTGTCCACCCGTGAGTTGTTGGCTAAATTGTGTCATTTTCGTTAATCTAAAGTAAAGTCAAGGGCAGTTTGGGAATGAGGATGCTAGTATCTTTACTTCCCGCGACTTCGTTTTGCCTCTATTGCGAAGCACAATCTTGCGTGTGTCGCGGTCTAGTGGTCCACGTTTTGAGACGGTACAGAAAATTGAACTGTCCATATTCTTGTTACTTACATAAACAAGCTAATATACCATAAAAACCTTCATTGATTGTCCTGATCTTCGATTATTGGAGTTGAATGAGATCTGATGAAAATTTCTTTTCGTTGTTGTAAATTCATCTTCAGATAGTGATGATCGAAATCATACGCTCAGGACAATTTTCAGCTAATTCTATTTATGGTAAAGATGCTACAGAATAGACGGTTCCGATCGTAAGAATATTCAACGTGTGGCCCCTTTGTCCGCGATAGATGCTTTGGGGCAGACGCAGGCCATCAAGCGTCTCGTACGAGTAGCTATCACGCCTGGTATGGAAGGAAACGCGTAGTGTCTTTATCAAACATCGACCATCGACCAAGATCTGAGGGCTACTTTGATAGGAGAAGAAAAGTCAATAAAGCGAGACGAAGGACTTTCGGTCCCTTATTACCTGCGGAAGTTTCGCGGGAAGTTCCTGCGCTGATAATGCCCTAAAATGGTTTCGAAAAAATAAATGAACAGCGTTGATGAATAATAGATGCATCCAAGGGGGCCCTATGATAAGTCTATGTAAGGGTCTCATCGTGATGGGTGAGGCCGGGGTCTCACCTGATCAGCTCTCGAGAGGGCTCATTGTGATGTTTGTGATTAATACACTCATTTCTTCTGTTTTCTAAGCTCATTTTAGGAGGCGAGAACAAAATCGATACAGATAAAAAACTTAAGGAGGCCATGCGAGAAGGAAAAGTGCAGAAATAAATCCTACTATTGAACCATTTGCATGCCCACAAGTTTTGTATTGGGCTAAGTTTTTGTATTTTCAATGCATCCCAATGGAGATTATAAGTGCATATGTTTATCAATCATGTGGGTCAACATGTTAGTGAGTCGGTTGAGTCGTTTTGAAGCTGAAAATTAAATACACATGAATACTTAAAGCTTTGAGGAGTGAAAAAAACTGATAATTGAGGTGCCTTTGTGTAACCTAACATTTATAACCCTTTAGGTCTAAAACAACCCAACCTCTAGATGATATACTTCAACAGGAAAACTTTATTTTATCATCTAAAGCCGTATGAATAAATTTAATAATTGATCATCAAGGTTTATAGAGGACCATAGAATCGATAGACCTGTAGATCAAATCAATAGATTTGTAAATCGAATAGATAAAATTGTCAATCGAATCGATACATATGTCGATTGAATCGATACGGGCAAAACTGTCTAGCGAGCAAATTGAAAAATTCTGAAATTTCTTAATTGAATCGAATGTGCGATCGATTAAATCGACAATTAGCCATTATAGATCCGTTAGAACATTTTTAATATATATATATATATATATATATATATATTTGGTATTCAAATCTTTGCAAATATGATAAATTTTGGTGAATTATAAGCCTTAGTGTATTCCACTCTTCCCCGTTACTCCTATTCTATATTCTAAAGAGATCCATGCCTTTCTCTTAGTGATTCACCACTCTAATTAATATTCTAAGCTCCATTTCAAGAAGAATATGACATCTTGCATTCTATAGAGAATAGACACAAATACTATAGGTAAACACTTTTATTTATCATCATTTGGAATGTCCACCTAGGTGAATCTCCAAATTGGAACCAATTAAGCCATTAGGTGTAGGACATTCAATCAACCCATTGCTCTCACTACCTTGACATTTTTTAAGAACATCCTCAAGGTAGTCGATCGTTTGAAGTAAAATAATATCAACATCAAAGTTCAGGAAAACAAAAAGAAACCAATTCAAGTATGAATAAGCATATCCATAAAGGTGCATCAACGGGCCTCAATCCAAACAAGTAAGGTTTAATTAGAGTCCATTGTATATTATTTTATTATATAAGATTGAGTATAAAGTTTGTGACTCAAACTTGAATTCATTGGACACGGGTGTGTACGTGTTAATTTCCGTAAGAGTTTCCAACGAGAGTGTACATAGGTCATTGGATTTTGATTGTAAGGGTTATTGGTGAACAAATAGAAAACTAATTATGTATCTGAGAAAGCCACCAACACAGGTGTAAATGTGTTCCACTGACACGGGTAAGTACATGTTCCACCAACACAGGTGTATACATGTAGGCTAATGGTGAACCTATTGAAAACTATTATATAGGTTTTTGGTGAACCTATGTAAAACTAAGTGAGATTGTAAAAATCTAGTATACTCGAGATTGAGTGCGTTAGTAGGGAGTGGAGTATGTACTTAACCGAACTACTATACATCATTATATTTGCGATAGTGTTATGCAGATGCATTTCTATTTCTACTTGTGGTTGAATTTATTTAATTCCTATCGATGCATGATTAAAGTGTATGTTGCGCACTTAATTTGTATTATACAATTGATATTTTATATCTCACATCTTAGATTACATTGCTCAAATAGTTGTATCTCTTGTAGTTTATCTACTTTGACACATTTAACTAAATTAAGTAGTAAATAATTTTAAGTGGCGCCCTATTCAACCCCCCAACCCCCCTCCCATCTAGGACTTAGCTATGATTCTAAGCTCCACAAGCTTTCGCACGCTATAGTATCGTGTTAGATAATTCATGCTATTTTAAGGATGACCTTGTAAATAGTTTGGATGTCATATAAACAACAAGGTGAAATTCAGAAAGATTTCAACGGTATGCATTTATTTCCATACTTTTCTCTCTCAAGTGGCTTCATGAGTTTTGGATCCATGTCATTTTTCATCTTGTCCTAAAACGAGCTTCCAAAATAGATGGTCAGGGCAGATTAATCACAAACACCACGGTGGGTTCCACCTAGCTCCCAAGCATAGGAAATACCTTTAAAAGTATGGGTGTCAATGGATCTAGTTCGGGCCTAAAAATTCAAAAAATTAAATAGGCCTAGCTTGACAGCTCAGCCCGAAACAATTCAAAACTCGAGTTGAGACCTACCCCAGGCCTAGCCCATTGACAGCCTTATTTAGAAAGCTCCTTTTTGTAGGCAATCCGTGCCCGCACTTTTCTTATAGATGAGGATTGAAGTTAAAGGCTGCGGTTGGAAGCTCAATGGAGCCCACCGTATTTGCCAACTCATGTTATGGTATAAGCGGGCAAATACAAAACTCAAGTGTGGCACGTGATAGGAACAGGGATGAATATTATACCGTTGACAGCTTCTAGAACTTATGATGATGTTGATATGTCATTCAAATTGCTCATAAGGTTATTCCTATTAAGATGAATTGAAAACACAAAAAAATTAGGCTCGTCCAAAACTTTTGTGGCCCACTAATGTTTTAATGGTAAGGTTCAATTCTCACCGTTTCCTACTTTAAGATTTGAAATTGCCTTGTTTTTAGGCTCGCATGAGCTAGGAAAGTGGATAGGTAAGGTGGATTTCTCTCAAACATCATGGTGGTCCCACTTAGCTGAAGTTGTGTCACGTTAAATGTAGTTTGTTAGTCATTTTCATCACAACCATTCATTTTTATTATTATTATTTTTTTTTGTAAAAGTGTAGTACTAGATTGGCCTTATATTTTGGTCGGTTGATGTTTTATATGGTCTCATCTGATGATTGGCCCAAATGCGCAATAAGTGTGCCACGTTGGTGTAGGTGATGTGGAGCCTTCCGGTAGCTTGTACTTTATATAGCTTCTAGTTGCATTGAGAGACTTGGTTAGTCCAATCGATCAATCCAACCTGACCATAAGGTCCATCACACATTTCAGGGACTAAATTTAAAAAGCCCACACTCATCCGATGATTTTGTCCATGTGTATGTTAGCCTTCTTTCTAACATCCATTTGTTTTCAAGGCCATAGATGGAAAGGTTACACTTAATTCCTATTTACAATGATTCATCATAATCATAAGTAATAGGAAATGGCCATGAACAAATAGACAACTCAATTGTACAATAAACCCATACATGTGGATGGGATGGATTTTACTCTTAAGCAACCTAGTGGGCCCCACATAAGGTGTGGATAGGTTCAAAACTTGGGCGCTTCTCCCTTCATTATTTTTTCCACAAGAGCGGAGGATGGTTTTTTTTTTTTTTTTTTTTAGACTCCCTCCCTTATTCTTTCTTCCTTCATTGGTTTCATTTATAATTATTTTTTAGATTTTTTTTTTTTTTTAAAAATAAAATTCGCTGGGAATGGTGGGAGTTTGTGAGAGGGAAAAAGGTGTTGAAGAATATTGTAACGGATGACTTGGTATAATGGAAGGATGTTGTAATGGATAAGATTTGTAATATAAGAATGTTGTAATGCATGAATTTTGTAATGGAAGAATGTGATGACCATTGGAATGGATGACTAATGTAATAGAATAATGCTAAGATGAAAGTATGTTGTATGGTGGATCATCGATATTTATTGTGAATCGCCAATATATTTTAATGTGAATCATTGATATTCACTATAGACAACTAATTTTAAGAGTAGACTGCTGTTATTCACTATGGATTAGCGATATTAAGAGTGGACCGCTGATATTCACTGTGGACTGCTAATATTTCACCGTGATCGCAGATATTTACGATGGGATATACGTTTGATGAAAACGACCGTACCTCCATCGTTATATGTCCAATTTGGGTGATCTCATGCTCGTTTAAAATATATGTCCAATATATTTTAATGTGAATCATCGATATTCACTATCATCGATATTCACTATAAACCACTAATATTAAGAGCAGACCGCTACTATTCGCTGTGGATCTTGGATATTAAGAGCGGACTGCTGATATTCATGTGGACTGCTAATATTTCACCGTGATCGCAGATATTCATGATGGGATATACATCTGACAAAAATGACCGTACCTCCCTCGTTATATATCCAATTTGGGTGATCTCATGCTCATTTAAAATTGTAATTTAATAAAATTTCAAATGGATTTGGAATAAGCTTATCCAGATACTATTTGATTGCCTAAAAATGGACCCGAAATTATCAAGATCATTGTGGCCCATCCATCTGACGAAAATGGCCATAACTCAAATTGTTACATGTTCAATTTGGGTGATCTTATACTCATCAGAAAGATAAATTGATAAAATTTGAAATCACTTTGGAATCATCTCATTTTGATACCATTTCATTGTCCAAAAGTGAGCCTAAAGTTCATCATTTACTGTGAATATTTGATATTCACCAAGGCCTACATTTAGAATCACTTTTGGGTAGTCAAATAGAGTCCAAATGAGATGGTTCCAAATCCACTTGAAAGTTCATAAAATTATATTTCCAACGAGTACAATATCACTTAAATCGGGTATATAATGAGGGAGTTATGATTGTATTTGTCAGACTGGTATCCCATAATAAATATTAACAATATACAATGATTTTGATGAACTTTGGGCTCATATTTGGGCAATCAAATAGTGTGCAATTAACTTGATTCTAAAGTCACTCGGAAGCTCATCAAATTACTTTTCTAAAGAGTATAAGATCATCAAAATTAGACATGTAACAAGAGAGTTATGACCATTTTTGTTGGACGTGTACCCCATAGTAAATATCTGCGATTATAGTGAAATATCAGCGGTTCACGGTGAATATCAGCGGTCCGCTGTTAATATCTATGGTCCACAGTAAATATCAACGGTCTACTCTTAATATTAGCAGTCCATAGGGAATATTGTGATTTACACCGAATATCGGTGATCCACAATGAATATTAATGATCTACCACATAACATTCATCCATTACAACATACTTCCATTTTAGTATTCTTCCATTCCAAAAAGTCATCCATTACAATAACCATCCATTATAACATTCATCTATTACAACATTCTTTTGTTACAAATTTTATCAATTATAACATTTTTCCATTACAAAAAGTTATCCATTATATTATTATTCCATACTATATTTCATTTTATAAACTCTCATCATTCATATCAAAATTTTTTAAAAAAATCTTAAAAAACAATAATAAAGAAAACCAAGTAAGGGAAAAGGAAGAAGGAAGAATGACAGAAGAAAGGACGGAGCCAAAAAACACTATCCTCCCATTTTGCAAAAAAAAATAAAAATCAAGAAAGAAACGTTAAATGGCCCTTGTTCAAAATGGCCCCCACATTTTGAATCGATCCACGCATCCTAGTGGATTGTCTGGATGTAAATCAATCTCGTTTTTATATATAGAATTTTAATTTCATGTCGTCGGTCTATGTTTAAAAGTAAAATTTACTACAGATGGACCACAAAGTAGAAAATAATTCATAATTAACGTACATTATTAGAATAGGTATGAGCCACACATAACTTAAAATATAAAACTAAAAAGATTATTCGGTAAGTTCACAATTATCCTAGAACATATCAAATAAGCTAAAAGGTGGGTTGAATTTAATTTTGAATGGGCTCATGTTTCTTTCTAAAAGGACATTTCACTTACCCAAGTGAGGTATTGCTAGACCGGGAGGTAGCTGTGGCCCAAAGACATTTAAAAAAATAAAAATGAAGAAGTAGAGTAAGGTTAAAATTCTTCATTCTCATCCATACAGGCTACTGTGACCACAACCTCTCCTTTTTTTTTTTTTTCTTTGGGCAATCACGTAAACCACGTAAACCAAAAACTCCAACTTTGTCCAGTTACAACAGGAGCACCGTAACTATAAATCACCGCATCCGCGTCATTTGCCCAATTTAATAAGTAATTCGTACAGCGTAAACGCAGGTTGGGAACTACCCCACCAGACGGGCAGGGGCTCTGTGGGGCCCACCGTGATGTATGTGTTTTATCCACACCGTCCATTCATTTTGACAAATTATTTTAAGGTATATCCCATGAAGTAGGCAGGTCAAAGGCTCCAGTGGACCATACCACTGGAAGCAGTGGTGGCAACGATGGCCACCGTTGAAACCTTTCGACGGCCTACCGTGATGTTTATCTACCATCCAAACTGTTCATAAGGTCATCGAGACCTAGATGTAGGGAATACATAAATATTAGCCTGATCCAAAACTTCTGTGGCCCTAAGAATTTTTCAACGGTAAGTGTTCAATCATCACTTCTTCCTTTGGTGTGGTCCACTTGATTTTAGATATGCCTAATTTTTAATTTATCATAGTATAATGATATTTAAAAATAGATGGACGGTGTGGATAAAACACATACATTACTATGGGATCCACAGAGCCCCCGCCAGGACTGTCCGTGTATGGCTAGGTACTGGTGGGGATAGTACCCAATCCGCGTCCAACATAGACCACCTGGAAATTCCACTCCAGTCCTTCGCCTTCTTCTTCAGTCGGTTCGGCGCCTCCCATGGAAAACGGCACCCCAAGCGCACGTTAGCGCAGACCCCCCTTTTTCTTCCCTGCACTTGCACGGCTTAAATCATTTTAAAACTGGACAACGAAATCTTCTGTCGATTTTCGTCCGATACTACAATCTCCGATTCGGCCCGCTCCCGCGGAGAGAATCATCCCCACTGGCGCACGTTAGCAGGTACCGTCCTTTCCGTTCCTCTCCGCAGCTTCAGATCGTTTCCGACGCATTTGTGCGACTGGAACGAAAGCGAAGGAAGAAGGTTGGTAGAAAGAGCTTCCGATCTTCGTTCTTTTTTAGCATTTGTTTTTAATTTTCCCTGTCTTGCTGTTGCTGTTGCTGTTGGAAACTGCATTCCTGGCGCACGTTAGCACACAGCCCGCTTCCTTTCCCCTTTTCTCACAGCTCAGATGGTTACCTCCTCATTTGTGTCGTCAAAACGGGAAGCGGTTACGTAAGAAAGAAAGGGTTTCTTGCTCCAAAAGTTAGAAAAATTTAATCTTTCTTCCTTTTCTTTTCAGAAATTTCAACAGAAAACTGACGAATTGGTTTTCAATTCTCGTGCTTCTGTGATTTTAGATCACTGAATTTCATTTATAACTGCGTAATCTGTAAAGGGATGGGATTTCTGTCATTGATTTGGGAAAAAGCTTCTGTTTTTAGCTCCAAATCTTAGGGAGAATTTCATTCGGGCAGTTGAATTTGCCAATTTCGAGACCTTGTATCGAAATTCAATTCCTCAATGTGTCCTTTTTTTTTTTTTTTTTTTGTAATTGGCGGTGATTAGTTTATAGAATTGATGCTATGGTGGTTGCAGTCAGAACTTTCATCTGTAATTCGATTCTCTAACTCTAGTTTTTTTTTTTTTGGTTAGTGGAAAGGCTAATATTGTAGGGCATGTGGGGACGCCCAATTCTGCGTGATTCTTCTTCCATGCACAAACGGTTGTCATCGAGGGAGGGCATGGATCTACTAGACAGAGAAGGTAATTCAGGTGGTTGGATGATCTTAACCCCTTCTTGAAAATAGATTTGTTTCTTCATGTTTTATATATATATATATATATATATAGTCATGCTCCCCTGCGCACCTACGCACGTGCGCACCTTTGCACACGTGTCATGGGTGTCTAATCTGAACGGTCCATGTGATGCGGAATCCCATGAAACCTCATGTGACAAATTTTCACCCTGATCTAAAATTCTGGTGGGCCATAGCAAAGAGAAATGCAAATCAAGGGAGGAAACTGTTTTCATTTTTCATGGCCCATCAAAGTTTTAGATCAAAGTAAAACTTGGGCCCCGGCGGTTTCACGAGGTGCTGCTTCACATGAACGGTTCAGATTTTGGATCCACATCACGTATGATGGGTTCTCAAAAAAGTTCGTACATAGTATGTACGAACTGGTTCACAGGTGAGCGTTTCCGTATATATATATAAAATCGTTGATCGACTATTTGATTTTTGTAATGCCGCGTTTGGAGTGGAAATTATTGAATTATATTTTCATGTCATTTGACTGACCCGTTTATTGGGATAAAGATCAAACACCCTGCATTATCAAGTAATGGGCTCGATAAAGCTGTGGAACCAATGTATTTCCGGCTCTTGTCGTGATTGGAAATGTTTCTTATCCAAGCAGAAACTTTTTTATGTCACGATAATGTCAGGATTCTGCCTTATTGACATGCATCCAAAGACAACCTTGGTATAAGAGTTTTTATTGTATTTGGGTTGTACCCATTTTTGGATTCATGATTGAAACTGATCTTAATTTTTATAAGAATCAAACTAAACAGCTTCTGGTTGTTTTCTAATTAAATCCTCTTGTGGGTTTCAGAACATTCACAGAATGGTATGGGCCAAGAAGGTACACACCCTTCTTGGAGACTCTCTTTGCCGCATGTCTGTGTAGCTACCATATCTTCATTCTTATTTGGTTACCACATCGGGTATGTATCTTTGAAACTCATCATCTTGTTTCGAGATGTATCTCCAGAGAATATATAGCATGGAAAACAGAAAATTGATTTGTGGTCTTTGATGCAGAGTTGTTAACGAGCCACTTGAAAGCATTGCTTTAGATCTTGGGTTTGGTGGGAATACTTTGGCTGAAGGTACTTGTTTTTTATAATGGGATTTTCTGTCACATCTATTTATTAAATTGTATCTTGCATTTGGGTTGCTGTTTTTATAGAGCTGTATATCTTATGGTGGACATAGGTCTTGTTGTTAGTATTTGTTTGGGTGGTGCCTTTGTTGGATGTCTTCTTAGTGGTTGGATTGCTGATGGGATTGGACGTCGTAGGGCTTTCCAGTTGAGTGCTTTGCCAATGATTATTGGGGCTTCTCTCAGGTAACATAACTAAACTTACTCCTGGCTTTTATAGTGATATTTTATGTTGGTACTATATCTAGTTTGGTTGGTACCCTTCAAAATATGCACATTTTCATAGTGGAAAGTTGCTCTCATGTGAGCTTTTTCACCTAGAAGGCTTTGTTTCTTGATAATACCAATCATCCTTGCTGTTTTTAACTGTTTTGTTGAATGCAAGTTTGAAATATGCCACATACCCTTCAAAGAAAAAACAAAATGATAATGAAAAATGCCATTATGCAATATTTTGTCTTCACTGGTAATTGGAGCTGGAATCTGATCATCTTATTGGTTAGGTCACCTCTGAATCCGATGCCTCCCATTTGTATGGAGCCTAGGTTCATGCGTTTAGTCATTCAAGGGAGAAATCACGTGGCAGCTTTTTCTTGTTAAGAATGTAAATATAAGCAAACCACGTCTAGGCTGTATTGCAGAAAATTATGTTAACTCCATGTTCTAGAGATTCAGTTCTAATCTGTTTTCAGGAATTATGTGTCAGTTCTGTATTAGTAGGTACATGATTTGACATCTGTTTTGATTTGATGGTTATTTTTTTTTAAAATAAAATTTTATATTGTTTTTTGAAAGGTGATGCTTTATTGAAAAGGAAGAGCTGAAGCAAAACAGAAAAGCAAACAAAAACCAAACCAGAAAAGAAGAAAAAACCTAGGACTAAAAAGGACCTAGGACCACTGAAAAAGAAAGAAGCCTGAGAATACGAAAATACAACAACAAAACCAGTGCCACCACTGGGAGACCCCTCTAAAATCACGGAGCCCCATCTCGCAGGAATTGGGTAATCCTTAAAAAAAAACCCAGCCTCAGAACTTCTTCTGTTGCGGAAACAACAGTTGTTCTTTTCAGCCCAAATTGTCCACAGCACCCCTAGAAGATCCATACGCCATTTCCTCCTCCCAAGACTTACTTCCTTCCTCAGCGTGCCAAGTGATTAAGAGATCCCTGATAACTCCTGGCATGACCCAGCTAACCGATGCAAGAGAGAGGATCTGATTCCAAATTCCTGATGAGAAAGGACAATGGGGGAGGTGGTGGTCAACTGTCTCTGCTTGATTGAAACACAAAAGGCAGATATTTGGGAGGATCATGCCACGTCTTTGGAGATTGTCTATAGTGAGGATTCTGCTCCTCCCTGCTAGCCAACCAAAAGCTGCTAGTTTCGGGGGAGCACCATATTTCCATATCTCTGACGTGGGAGCAATGAGAGTGTGGTCTCTCGCCTTCACAAGATCAGCATATAGAGAGCGAACTGAGAAAACTCCCGAGGCTGCCTTTTTCCAACGCATAGTGTCTTGCAATTCCTTATCAATCTTGGTTTCCTGCAAGACAGAAGGAAGAGAGATTAGGGACTCTCTCTCAAATTCCCTCAAATCCCTCCTCAAAGGAGGAAACCAGGTTTTCATTCTTGTTACAATCAAATCTCCCTAAAAGATGAGTCATGCATTTTTCGATTTCAATAGAATCTTGATCTTATGAATAGCAAAGAGTGGAGAATTAAGTGGGCAAGGGCAATGTAGTTCTCTTGGAAAAATGTAAGACTTTGGTACGAGAGAAGATAACTCATAACCTTCAATTTGTCTTTGTGCAAAGGAGCAAAGGTTGTGAGAGGAACAGTGATCTGAAATGTCTTGACTGATCGTAATCTCAGGTACAA
The DNA here is from genome assembly GCA_030180095.1 of Magnolia changhungtana. Classification (NCBI taxonomy): domain Eukaryota; kingdom Viridiplantae; phylum Streptophyta; class Magnoliopsida; order Magnoliales; family Magnoliaceae; genus Magnolia; species Magnolia changhungtana. The sequence goes on along the minus strand of JASAUF010000444.1, from coordinate 20,579,043 downwards.
GCAGGTGGGAGCTTTCAGTAGGCTTATGAGAATTCTCTACAATTCTAAGATTTGTCCTATTGAAGAAGATTAGGGATGTGGATTTGGTAGAACGATGGCAAATCCTCATCTAAATCTCTTTCCCGTTGGCCATGGTGTGGAAGTCTTTCATCCCTCCAAGAGTGCAAACCTTTGTGTGGATTGCCATGGCTAACAAGATTCTTACAATTGATGAACTTAATAAGAGGAATATCCTGATTCCGAATAGGCATGCTATGCATGTGTGGGCAGAAGATTCCTCAACCATCTCTTCTTGCATTGCGATAATGCTAGAAATGTTTGGAATCATTTCTTCAACCTATTCAATGCTCAACAATTCCATTCCAGCCTTGCTAGTCAGGTGGGGCAGGGGCCCTTTTCCTTCTGAAGGGAAGATTCTCCAGGAAATGCTTCCCTATGCTATATTATGCGGCATTTCGAAAGAGATATATGGGGATTTTTGAAGATAAAATTACCCCTTTGTTCCTTCTCACTTAGAAGGAAGATAGCCATGGTTTTGGAATGGGCAGCGTTAAGGGGAGAGCTTTCAGCTGGGTCTTTCCTCTTGGGAATCTTTTGTGTCTGTGGGGATTTCTGTTATTTAGGGCTGCCTCTTTTTGTTTTTTGGGAGGCTTTTTGTTTTGGTTTGAGATGATTTCTCCTCATCTCCATGGTCTGCTTGTTCATCTTTTGATCCTTTTGCAATAATGTTTTCAGTTGCCATTAAAAAAAGTATCTCATCACCTCCATGGTCCGTTTTATGTTTCATTCCTTTTGCAATAATATTTTCAGTTGCCGTTCGAAAAAGAAAAAAACAAAAAAAAATATGTCACAACCCTCTTTTCTGCCTCAAGATTTATTTGTTTCCACTTTTGCCCTAATAAGTAGCTTATCTTTTTAAGGGAAAAATGCTTGTTAAAAGGGCTGCAGGTGAAGTTAACCTACCACTGGTTGTCGTGATCAGTCAGTACTTACGAAAGAGAACTAATGAACTAAAAAATTGGAATGACTATAGAGAAAATAATGATGTCCAAAACAGTTTGAAATACTGTAGTGCCAATCATTTGCACGTCCATATTTACTTTTGTTGCTTTTGGCGGCTATGTTACAACTTGAAATTTACAACGTAAAACCTGTGGTTCATCGTCTTTTCCTACCTGACTGTACTCTCAAGTGGTAAAAGGTGCTACCAAACCTTAAACCAAGTTAATTACTGGCATTAACTTGTTTTCTGAAATTGTATGCAAACAATGTCAGTTTTGATTTTTTTTTTTTTTTTTTTAATAAATTTGTTTCCATCCTCTTTTTATCTTGTTAGAATTTAATTATGGCCCAAACAATTAGCTGTTGTCTTCCTTAGGACCTCCTTTTGCTTCACATCTTCTTCAATAGATCAGATTTCTTGTTTATTATTCTTTTGTTGCTGTTAACAATTTCATATGAGGCTTTCTTCAATAGATAAAATCTGTTGTTTTTTGTTTTAATGCTGTTACCATATGAGCCTTACTAAGAGAAAACATGCATCTGCAGTGCAACAACAAAAAATTTGGAAGGTATGCTACTTGGGAGGTTGTTTGTTGGAATAGGAATGGGCCTTGGACCACCTGTTGCATCTCTTTATGTGACAGAGGTATAAAAAAGATGGTTTTTTTTATTTCTTCTATGATTCTTGAGTTTTATCTCTTGGTTCTTCTATGTTAGGTACTTATTCACAAGCTTCCCTTTTGTTGACAAACAGGTTTCACCTTCTTTTGTGAGGGGTACTTATGGAAGCTTTATTCAAATTGCAACATGTCTGGGAATTATAGGGGCTCTTTTTATTGGAATCCTGACAAAGGAGATTTTGGGTTGGTAAGAAATATGCAGAGCATACTATAGTTAATTGAATTTGAATGATCATGTGTGCATTTCTTTTCTTTCAGTGCTTGGAGCTAATTATTGTTAATTGTTAGCCTCCAAATATCTCTTAACCCAAAATGCTAACAGGTGGCGTGTGTGTTTCTGGGTTTCTGCCATTCCTGCTGCAATACTTGCTGTTGGCATGGAGTTCTGTGCAGAGAGTCCTCACTGGCTTTATAAGGTCATTTCCTTTCACACCTAAGTTTCTTCTGATAAGGAGATTCATTTATTTTCTTGACATTTGTTTTTGCATGTCTATGCTTATCTGGCCTTGGAGCAGTCTCTCTCTCTCTCTCTCTCTCTCTCTCTCTCTCTCTCTCTCCCTCCCTTCACACCACACCCGTGCATGCACACGACACACTTCCTTTTTTTGGAGGATTCATTTAGCCGACCCCAATTAATTGGGATAAGGCTTAGGTGGTGGTGGTGATTATTATGATAATATCTATCAATCTTAAAGAGACCGCACTGTTTATTATCTGTTATTGTCATCTAACAGCAAGGAAAATGTGTTGAAGCTGAAGCTGAATTTGAGAGGCTCTTGGGAGGATCACATGTCAAATCTGCGATGGCGGAGCTATCACGGTCAGACAGAGGGGATGACATGGAAAGTGTGCGGTTTTCAGATCTAATTTATGGTCGCAATTTCAGAGGTACCTATGCCGCTTCTTTATGCATTTAAAAAAATAAAATAAAATTTACACACTACACCATTTTCCCCAAAAAAGTGCCGCTCCATAATTCACTGTTCCATTTTGCAGTTGTTTTTATTGGATCAACACTATTTGCTTTACAGCAGTTATCTGGTATAAATGCTGTATTCTATTTCTCTTCGGCCGTCTTTAAGAGTGCAGGAGTACCTTCAGATGTGGCAAACATGTGTGTAGGATTTGCAAATTTATTTGGTATGGATACTTGCTTCTTACATTTTTTGCATGAATGGTTTAAAAGGAAAATTCAACTTGTAATTTGCTCGAGCTTTTCTTCTTCTGGTTTGGTTGTTTTTGACTACTCAATTGACTTTTTTGTATGTTTTCCTTACTTCGGACTCACTCAAACTGTTCTGTAATCTTGCTTTAAGTTGGATTTTTTATTCTCATTTTCCACTTCTTTTTCAGGATCAGTTGTTGCGATGCTTTTGATGGATAAACTAGGGAGGAGGGTACTTCTTCTGGGGAGCTTCATGGGCATGGTAAATTTTTCGGAAATTATTTACTTGATTTTCAGAGATTAGCTGTTTTCATATTCTATAATGTGCTAGATGATCTAACTTTTGGTTTCATGTATCTGACTTATGCAGGCGGGAGCAATGGGCGTACAGGTCACTGCAGCAACTCTTCATAATCAAGCCTCTGGAGCTTTGTATCTGTCTGTTGGTGGAATGTTATTGTGAGTAATAAACACCTTGTCTGGGGTATTTGATAACTGTAAGAGCTGAGAACTACAATCATCTTCCAGAAATACAGACGCTGGCATCTAATTGTTGAATCAAAAAGACCAGAAGCTCCTGAATCCCGATATCCACAAAAGACTGTTAAAATCCTCCATTGTCTTTTGTAGAACAACTAAAGTTCCCTTCCAACTCCTGAAAATTACTGAAGACCTTATAAAGTCAAATGCAAATTTGACCACCTTTCCTTCCATATTTTGTTACGAGTTGAATGAGCATCTTTATTAATATTCAGAAACTTGGACTGCTTGAAATATTTCTTTGAATTTCCAAGTTGACTTGACCATGTCAATGAAAACCCCTCTGGTTGTATAGAACCTGGAGTTTGGGCTTGGTAACCAGAGCCTGAGTATGAGTCAACTTGGCTGAGTCTCAAGTCGATCAGAAAGCTTTTAATTTTTTCTTAATGGGAAAAGTTGTGCCACTTTTTGTCAGAACTTGGGGTTCAAGACAGTTTGAATTTGATGCCGTTACTTATTATACTGAAGTCTCCTTGTAGGAAAATGTCCTATGCCACTCCGAGCCTTGAAATGGATAGACGGTCTTAATAGATGATAGGCTTTGAAGATATATATATATATATATATATATATATATATATATATATATATATATATATATTATGGCTTTGAAGGATTTCACTAATGTGCCTCTGCCTTGCTACTGATAATTTATTATTTTGAAGGCAAGTTTTTATTCCTAAAACTCATTTTGATTTTGGGTAGCAAGTTTTAATTTTTAGGGCATGTTCAGATGCCACTTGAAAAACTCATTTTAGTTAATATTAATTTTGTATCAGAGGACACACACACACACGCACACGCACCTTGGTTATATTTTGGGCACTGTTTGGTAGACGCCTGAAAATGAGTTCATCTCATTTTAGTTAACAGTAATTATGCATCTTGATCTCTAATATGTAATAACTGTAAAAATGAACTCGTTACTGTATCAGAGTTCAAGTTCTCTAATGCATAATTACCGTTAAGTAAAATGAGATTAACTGATTTTTAGGCGTCTACTGAACAGGGCCTCAATCTCTACCAAAAAATTGACTGCTAACACAAACTTACATTTAAATAAAAAGAGACAAAATCATTTTTAAGTGGCACCCAAATGGGCCCTTACAATTCACTTTAGTTCATCAATTTCAAATAGTCATGTCTGACACCTTTTTTTTTTTTTTTTGGTTGCAATGGAGTCCCATTGGTACTATCAATTGTAGTAGACGCAAATGATTATATTCGTTTAGATAGCAGAACTCAAAAATCATAACCAGATTTGTTATGATATTTCATGAAAATCATTGTTCATATGCTGGGATTTGATTGGGAAAATGATCTTTGGGTTCTGCAAGTTTGAGTCATCATAAGTTGAAAAAAAAAAATCTACTTCTTGGCTGAGTGGATGAAAACTCCGTGAAAAATGAGATCTCAAGCAGTAGTTATCAGTTCAACGATATATATTTTTCACATGGAGCCATGGACACTTTGTTAGGGTTTGGCCGTCAAAACTGTTTGATAGAGTTTATCAATTTTTTCTTCATTTGCAGATATTTTACTGTACTTTGTGGGAGTGAAAATAGAATACTGCTTTAGAATCTTCTCTATGTGACTCTGTTTGGGATCCTGTTGTCCCTTTGTTAGGGAGGCTAAATATGAACTTTATGCAGATTTGTCCTTACATTTGCACTGGGAGCTGGTCCAGTCCCTGGCCTTCTCTTACCAGAAATTTTTCCGAGCCGGATTCGAGCGAAAGCTATGGCAATCTGCATGTGCGTGCATTGGGTAATATTCTTCTACTGCTTTTCATTTTTAATAGCGGAACTGTGGAAAGGGACAAACTCTATCTTTTTAGGAGGATTTGCTTGATCCTTGGCCCAAGGATCTGTGTAGGATCTCTGAGACATTGAGTTTGTACAGGTTGTGCCCATGTTCATTAATTCAGAAAGTTGATCTGATTAGGCCCATTGGATGGATCATGCCCAGAACAGTCCTGGTGAGACCCTTCACTTGGATGGAAAAAGATGGTTAAGAAAAAAGAAAAGAAAAGAAAGAAAAATACTGCAATGATCTACCCATGCTCGTTGGGCGAGAAATTGGATGGCTAGGTTCTCTAGTATGGGAGTCTTTTTTGTAGACCATCAATGGACTGGTTCACTGAGCAATGGCTCTCACTTCTACAAACTCAGGGCCTGGGGATAATATCCATTTTCATGGGCCAAGTATCGTTCAGTTCTTTCTTCTAGAATGATAAATTGGGAATTGAACCCAAATTCTATGTTTGAGAAACATGGCTCCAAGTTTGATTATGGCTGGCAGCCTTTGAAAAAAAAAAGATAAATAATAAACAATAGTAGAAAAAGAAGTATTGACTTACAGAAAAGGATGAATAAGTAAACAATAATATGAGAAAAGAATTATTGATGCCCAAAACAATGTTCGGGAGACCATATTTATGTATTTCAAAATCATTGAATTTTCATTCCCATTAGCCAATTACAATCATTTTTCCATTGTTCTGGTTGTTGTTCTTTTGTTTTCTGTTTCTGAAAGATTAGACAAATGGCATCATCTAAGCAGATGGTTCTTGTAATTTCCATTATATTCATGAAGAACTTAAGATGCCTTCTATCTTCTCAACCATTGGATCTGTTTACTTGTGACTTTCAGGTGGTGAATTTCTTTGTTGGTTTGCTGTTCTTGCGCTTGCTGGAACAACTCGGACCGCAGATCTTGTACTCGATATTTTCTTCTTTTTGCTTGATGGCAGTGTTCTTTGTGAAAAGGAACGTGGTTGAAACCAAAGGAAAGTCTCTCCAGGAAATCGAGATTGCACTTCTACCGTCAGAATAGAGGTAACCTTGTGTTCTTTCCATTCTTGTGATCATATTTCTATTCTTAATAGAGAAATCTTCCTCTTTTAAAAGCGACATAAAAGGTTCAAAGTTTCAGCTGAAATCTCATTTCATTTCGGATTAGAAAATCCATTCAATGCTTCACAAGATGGATGAAATTTCAAATTACTATTGTTATTATTTTTTGAAATTTCATATGAAAATTTGATCAGGAAACATTATTTTATCTGAAAATTTCTGATGAGTATTTTAATGAAGTTCCAGTTATTGCTCAAAAGAAAAAAAAAAAAAAAAATGAAAAAAAGAAAAAGAAGAAGAAGAAAAGAAAAGGTAAAAAAGAAGCATATAGATCCCTTGTGTGGCAATGGATTAATTGTGTATAGGAGGGAATTTTAATGTCCCCAGATTTTCTTTTGAGAAATCCTCGGGTGGGGGAATAATGGTGAGTGTGGCTGGTTTCTCAAAGAAGGGAAATCGAATGTTTGTGAGGCCATTGTCTCCTTTTATGAGGATTTACGCTCTAATCCTAATATATCTAGACCCCAGATAATTTGTGGTCTGAGGTTTTATCCATAGAAGAGGCCGCGTCATTGGAAAGGGGTTATTTCGGAGGAGGTGAAGAAAGCTATTAGGAATTGGGGAGAGACAAAGTACCAGGTCCGGATGAGTTTCTGATTGTTTCAGATTTTTGGGATATGCTTAAAAAAGATGTTATAGGTTTCATTGGACTTTTCAAAAATAGCAAACTAGCATTGGTGATGGGTGCAACATTCATAGCTTTGTTTCCAAAAAGGGAAGGTGCTTATTGTCTAAAAGATTTCCTCCCGATCAGTCTCAAAAGTGCTCCGTACAAGATCCTGGCCAAGGTTCTTTCTTCTAGGTTCCCTGCCATTCTAGGTTGTATTATTTCTAAGGTGCAGGGGGCCAATGTGGAAGGCTGGCAAATTTTGGATAGTTTGTTGATTGTAAATGAGATATCAATTTGTACCACATAGAGAGGGGAAAAGGGGAGTGGTTCGCAAGCGAAGACATGCCTTGTAACCAAAGGATTACAAACCTCATAATCTAAGTTGATACCAAAGAACTTAGTCTTGGACAAATTGATTTTCATACCTGAAAAAAAAACTTGAAACCAACAAAATGTCATACTTAAAAGAGCAACCTTAGATTCATCAGTAATGCAGGGGCATTTTCACACTGGGCTCGAGTGGGGTCGCTTGTTGGATGCAGGGGCACACTCGGGGTGGGTGACTCATACGATTTGGGGCCCACGGGGGAGGTCTCGTGTTCGAGACTCCTTACCAGGGGTGAGTAATGCGCATTTCACATCGGGCTCGAGTGGAGTAGCCCGTGGGATGCGGGGACACACCCGGGGTGGACAACCCATGTGATTTGGGGCCCATGAAGGGGGTTCGGCTGAGGTCCTAACCCATGAGATGTGGGGCCTGGGCTATGAGATAAAGGGATTAATTCGCCATACTCTAATAGTTCGAGCTTTTAGAGCAAGTGGTTAATTGTCCTGCATCAAATTGGTATCAGAGCGGGAGGTCTCGGGTTCGAGACTCCTCATCGGGGGTGATTAATGCAGGGACATTTTCACATTGGGTTCGAGTGGGGTCGCTTGTGGGATGCAGGGGCACACTCGGGGTGAGTGCGGCCCACGGAGGAGGTCTCGTGTTCGAGACTCCTCACCAGGGGTGATTAATGCGCATTTCACACCGAGCTCGAGTGGGGTAGCCCGTGGGATGCGGGGACACACTCGGGGTGGGTAGCCCATGTGATTTGGGGCCCACGAAGGGGTTCGGCCGAGGTCCTAAAACCCATGAGATGTGGGGCCTGGGCTATGAGATAAAGGGATTAATTCGTTATACTCTAACAGTTTGAGCTTTTAGAGCAAGTGGTTAATTGTCCTGCATCAATCAGCTTCGAATAAAAAAGCAAAGTGTCGTCTGCAAACTGCAACTGACTGATTGGGAGGTGAATATTCTCCACATAGAAGCCTTTAAATCCAGAACCAACACAGAGAAAAGGAGACAAGGGATCTCTCCGATGACGACCCCTTGTAGCCCTGAACACTTCGAACGGAGAGCTGTTAAGAATAGAAAATTTAGGAGAAATTATGCACGATTTGGAGAAAGCTTATGACCATATTGATTGGGGGTTCCTGGATTATATGTTATGTTGAATGGGATATGAGGTTAAATGGAGAAGTAGGAACTCAGAATTCATGGGCTCGGCTAGATTTTCAGTCCTAGGCAATGGATCTTCCAGAGATTTGTTCAAGTCGGCTAGGGGTCCTAGGCATGGGGATCCCCTCTCGCCGTTCTTGTTTGTTGTGGTGGTGGAAGTTGAGTGTAATATTATCCAAAGGGGTTAATGAGGTTTATTTGCAGGCTTCAAGGTGGATGGAGGGGATTTCCAAGTGTCCCATCTTCAGTTTGCGGACGAAACCGTCCTCTTCTATGATCCAGAGGTCTCTCACATTGATAATCTTTGGATAGCTATTGCTTGGTTTGAAGTGGTGTTGAACTTATCGGTAAATTTCCACTTGATTTTGGGTATATGGTAGTCTAAAGAGGAAGTGGGGAGAGTGTTTGGATGTAGGGAAGGGTCCTTTCCTACAACCTACGTAGGCCTTCCTCTTTGCATCAGGAAAGTGAAGAAGTAGATTTGGGATCTGGTCATCGAAAATTCAAAAGTTATTAGTTTGGAAAAGTAGGCTCTTATCCTTGGGAGGTAGAATTATGCTCATAAAAGCAACGCTTTTGAACCTCCCTCTATATTTTGTCTTTTTTCAAATGTTCAAAGGGGATGCTCAAGAAGTTGGAGAAACATAGAGGGGATTTTCTATGGCAAGGTGGGAAGGCGAAAAAGAAATTCCATCTGATGAAGTGGGTCGATGTTTGTATACCAAAAGAGGAAGGGGGCGTGGGGATTTACAATTTGGCCTTAATGAATGAGGCCCTTTTGAGGATATGGATTTGGAGTGTGGGGTGGAGTGGAGTGGGAAGGTTAGTGGCCCAAAAAGGTCTCTCCGTGCAGTAGTTCAGGAATGTAGAGGTCTATTATGGTCTTAAAAGATGTGGTTGTAAGAGGGGTGGGTTTTTGGGTGGGTGATGGTTCTAGGGTAAGGTTTTGTAAGGATGTGTGGCTTGGTGATCACAAGCTTCACGATCTTTTCCCGGGCCTTGCTTAAGTGGCTGTGGACCCTAATATTTCAGTTAATCATTGTTTCTCATCCCATACGGATCGAGGGTTTGGACTCCCTTATATAAAAGGGACCTCCGGAGTCCGAATTTGAAGAGTTTGTGGCCTGCTTAAATCAGCTATCAGGGGTTTCTCTTTTGGAAGTGGTTGATATGGTGCTGTGGTTAGAGGCGAAGTCGGAGAAGTTTTCAGTCAAAATCTCTTTTCTGTATGCTATCCGATTCGATGGCTCTTGTATAGGTGATAAAGCACATGTTTTTTCTGTTGGTCCTACGGTTCCCCCACTAAGGTGGAGGCGTTTGCTTGGCTAGTTGGATGGAATAGGGTGTTGACAATTGATAATTAAGGAAGAGGGGCCTCGTCATAACCCACCCTTTGTGTTGGCAAGATAAGGAGTCAGTGAGTCATTTTTTTCTGCATTGTCCGTTCTTTAGGGAGGTGTGGGATGGTTTCTTTGGACTCTTTGCTGTTTCTTGGGTTATGCCGAGGTTGATTGAAGGCTTCTTCATACAGTGGCATCTTATGAACATGTTGTTCTTTAACAGAAAGGTTAAGATGATCATTATGATGGCAGTGATAATGATGACAATGTTGTTGATAGTGGTGGCGGGGTTGATGATGGTGGCAGTGTTGGTGCCTGTAAATACTAATCTCGAAAGGTGGTGTATAAATGTTTGTGTCTGAAATTGTTATTTGCAGTGTCTGAAATTGTTATTTGCAGTCACCCTGGTTCATAAATGCACCCCATTTTTCTGTTTTTGGTACTAAACTAATGCAGGGGCATTTTCACACTGGGCTCGAGTGGGGTCGCTTGTGGGATGCAGGGGCACACTCGGGGTGGGTGCAGCCCATGGAGGAGGTCTCGTGTTCGAGACTCTTCACCAGGGGTGATTAATGCGCATTTCACACCGGGCTCGAGTGGGGTAGCCCGTGGGATGCAGGGGCACACTTGGGGTGGGCGGCTCATATGATTTGGGGCCCACGAAGGGGGTTCAGCCGAGGTCTTAAAACCCATGAGATGTGGGGCCTGGGCTATGAGATAAATGGATTAATTCACCATACTCTAACAGTTCAAGCTTTTAGAGCAAGTGGTTAATTGTCCTGCATCAAATTGGTATCAAAGCGGGAGGTCTCGGGTTTGAGACTCCTCACCGGGGGTGATTAATGCAGGGGCATTTTCACACTGGGCTCGAGTGGAGTCGCTTGTGGGATGCAGGGGCACACTCGGGGTGGGTGCGGCCCACGGAGGAGGTCTCGTGTTCGAGACTCCTCACTAGGGGTGATTAATGCGCATTTCACACCGGGCTCGAGTGGGGTAGCCCGTGGGATGCGGGGACACACCTAGGGTGGGCGGCTCATGTGATTTGGGGCTCACGAAGGGGGTTCGGCCGAGGTCTTAAAACCCATGAGATGTGGGGCCTAGGCTATGAGATAAATGGATTAATTTGCCATACTCTAATAGTTCGAGCTTTTAGAGCAAGTGGTTAATTGTCCTGCATCATAAACTATTCTACAACTTCATATATTTGTGTCAACAGAGAAGAAACAGTGTGGTTTATCCATCCATCATAAATGGTTGTGTTTAACATCTCCTATCTACTAAATAACTGACCCATTGTTTCCATGCATGTTTCAGTTTTTTACCCCCTTCATGGACAGCTTCAAGTGTTCAGGCTATATGCAGCATCTGGGGATTCTACTAAACTACAGATCATCTGTCCATCTGTCTGGAGCTGATGGGGCCAAACTAAATATCTTGCCTGTTGTAGTAAGCATCTCTCTCCTATGCCTCCTTTGGCGTGGATGAGTTGAGTAGGTAATTCAAGTACTAAATTAGAGTAATATACGAGTGGCATGTGTCGTTGCCTCCGCCTTCCTTGTTCAAAATAAAAGTGAGAAGGGGGAGGGGAGGTAGATGGCAAAATGGAAACACTTGTGTTTGCCCGTTGTGTACCCATATGGGAGATATTCCACTTAAGTGTTTTTAGTGTGAGAATTGAAGTGTTATGTTGATTGGGCATTTGTTATCTGATGCAGCCCACTTGCATCCTTTTCCATCAGACTATCCTTTCACACCAGACTCGGGGTGCAGCTTGGGCGGATCGGGTCGGGTTGAAGGTTGACCCAAGCTCAACCTAACCTCAAGAGGAAGAAATAACTTCTCAACCCAAACAAAATTCTGGGTGGGGTGGGTTAACGCATAAAATTAAACATCTAACCATCAAATAACACCATTAAAATTGCGCTTGCAACCAAGACCGTAATGACCCCCACCCCCACCGTTACTTGTATTATTTGGGCTGTAATGGCCGTTACATTCTCATTTCTTTATTGAAAGAAATCCGAAAAACCTGTATCAGCCTCGTAATGGACCATTATGGCTGTTACAACAGTGTAATGTGTAATGGTTGCCACCTTACCTTTATATAAGGGTTTTTATGGCCTGTAACTGCTGTTGTCACACACTATACCTGTAACAACCTATCGTAAATCTATTTTTCCATTCTGATTGTGAACCCTGAATAGCAGAGACCACGGCAAGCATGATTCCCATTTAACCTGATTTTCCATGCAAGGTATGGTCTTTCACCTGTGTCATGCATTTTAATGCGACTCATATGCACTGCAATTAAGGTCAGGTTTGGTTTGGGTCAGGTTGCTAGAATCCTGATCCCAAGCCCAACATTATCTGGGGCCTGGTGGAGGATTTTCAGTGGGAGGCCAGCCCAACTTCAACCTGGCCAAACCCATTAGCTACCAAAAGTTTTAGGTTTGGCCAGTTGGGTTCGGGTTGAGCCCAAACCTTCTTCTACCCCTACAATTGGAACTTCCAAAACGTGCTTGGCTTCTGTTTTACTGAACCCGGTGAGTGGGACCACCCAGGGGCCCATGCCCCACGTTGACGCTATATCTATGCTGTTCAGCAGTTGGGGCCCAACCGTGCAATGAAGTGATGGATGGTTATAAAGGCAAATGACCCGTATTCAGTGAGTATATGGGGCCCCACCCGATGGTTAGACGTCTGGATGGGGCAGAGTTTTAGGCCAGAGCATTGTGGGTTGACATGTGGTGTACCTGGAAGTCCCTATTGTTTTGCAGGAAAATCTTCTTTTTGGAAGTCCCTTTGTTTGCAATGGAGTGATCGGAAATCTGGTGATCGCTACCCACCATTATTTCAAGTGCGTTAGGGACCCATCCTAAACGTGGCACATGAAACCCAGATTGCCCACTGTAGATGGAGGAAATGCTAAAATGGCACTGATCGGACAACACTGGCCATATGATTTTCATTTTGCACGTTGAATTTGTATCAGCGGCTATGAATCTGTGGCCAACATCACCACCACCAGGCAGGTTGTCTGATCTTTGAGATTTTTGGGCTTCACACCATCACTTCTGGCATAAACCTGATTCTGCCGTATCAGTCATGGATGATATCGGGCGATATGTACAACCTATATGTCATCCTCTTAACTCAACTTGAATTAATCAAACTAAACTTAGATGAATAAGTAATTGATTTCTTTCTTCTGAGAAAAGAGAGGGAAAAAAAGAGGCTGTTGCTCTGTGTTTTTTCTGTTGTGGTCCTCCTGACGACTGGATCTGCCTGAATTTTGTGCTAGACAAGTGTACTAATTGCAAGTGCTTGATCACTTGCCATATGAGGAAGATAAGTTATATATGACATAACATACAGTGGTTGATTGGAGAGTTTTGTGATATGATCTTGGTACATAGGGCTCTGTGATTCAGTGATCCAAGCTGTTGATATGATTTTGGACTCTCTGTGGTTGGCCGTGTGAACAAGGCTGAAATGATTCCCCATAAATGCACATTCATCAAATAGATCATCACCATTCATCAGGTTGGTCTGACCTTGGGTCCCTACTCATGGCTCAGTGGTACACTCCGTGATTTTCAACATTGAGGTCATGAGTTCGGGTACCCATGTGGTGTGTGGGTAAAAAAAAAAAAAAAAAGTTGGTCTTTTAGATGTTTTCCAAAAAATAAATTTGGTAAACTCAACATGTGGGTCCCAATAATGGAAACAAGTGGATGGGTACGAAAATTTCGATCATGTTTTTTGCAGCAATATGTTTGTTTTGCCAACTGTGGACCACCTGATCACGACTTATGCGGTAACTGGAACCAGCTATGTGGCCCTAACCTTGGGGCCCACCTCAATATATGCATTGTATGGTACGTTGTCCATCCATTTTGCCAACCTATTTTATGCCATGAGCCCAAAAATGAAGCATATACAAATCTCATGTGGACCATACCACATGAAACAGTGGTCATTCAACACTCACCATTAAAAACTTCCCAGCTCCATTGTAATGTTTATTAATCATCTAAGTTGTTGATAAAGTAGCACACACCTGAATGAAGGGAAGCCACAAATTAGGGGTGCACATCGAACCGTTGGATCCGTATAACCGGACTGGAACTGTTGGATCAGTTTGGTTCTAGGATGCTAACGGTCTGGTTCCGGTTCCAAAATTCCCGAAACCATTGATTACGGATCGGTTACGGTTTAGGGCCCTGTAGAACCGAACCGAACCGAACCGTAGATCCGAACCATGACATGAACCGTAGATCCGGACCGTGACACGAACCGCGGATCCAAACTGTGGATCCGAGCATTTGTTTTTTTTTTAAAAAAAAACCTAAAGTTCCCTGACGCCTTTAGGTTTAGCGCTCCCTGCTAACTGTTGGATCCGTGTAACCGAACTGGAACTGTTGGATCGGTCCGGTTCTAGGATGCTAACGGTCCGGTTCTAGTTCCAAAATTTTCAAAACCGTTGATTACGGATCGGTTTCGGTTTAGGGCCCTGTAGAACCAAACCGAACTGTTGAACCAAACTGTAGATCCGAACCATGACACGAACCGTAGATCCGGACCGTGACATGAACCATGGATCCAAACCGTAGATCCGAGCATTCGTTTTTTTTAAAAAAACCTAAAGTTCCCTGACGCCTTTAGCTTTAGCACCCCCCTGCTTCTTGCCCCTCTCGCCTCTGCAAAAAGAAAAACACCCCGCCACGGCCCTTCCCTCTCTCTCTCGCCCTTCCTTAATCCCTCCCCCCCCCTCTCTCTCTCTCTCTCTCTCTTCTCTCTCTCTCTCTCCCTTAGTCCCTCTCGCCTCTCTCTCTCTCTCTTAGTCTCTCTCCCCCCCTCTCTCTCTCTCTCTCTATACCACCTCTGATTTTTCCTAACTTGGCAATGGATGTCCTTGGACGTAGAACTGTCCTACGACCTTATTCTGTTGTGATTAGGGCGTAAGTTAATTAAGTATGAATAGCTTGAATCACCTTCTATATGAACTACAAAGGCCCAAGTACCATCTCAGGCAGAAATCATACGAGACTAAATCCTTTAGAAATTAGGCGAGTATTAGCTAGTGCTAAACTAGTTTACTTGTGAAATTCGCTTGAAACACTTTAAATACGAACTGCAAGACCCAAAACTTGCAGAATCATCGACGCTACATTACCATATAATCTAGGATCAATCTCATTACCTAGTTGCTCTTGGGAGCATCACGAAACTTTGTATCGGACCTGTACCGCACGTCGAAAGTCCAATTTTTACGAAATTATATAATTAAGATTGCCTTGCTGGACTTGACCACCACTTCGGAAATCAAGACCAGATAGTGTCCTGAAGCTATTCGCTTGAGCCCGGAGCGAAGTGTGTGAGAAACGTGAATATATTTAGAAATGAAATCTAAATTTAAGTAATCTGAGACGTGTCACTTGCGGGCCAGATATAAGGATTTAGACCGTCAGAATCTGACCTAAATACAACCTTCAAATCAGGAGAAATTTTTCATATATGGCAGCGTACTTGTGGCCCTGATCGAGTGCCGGTGACCGTTGAAGTGAAACTGGCCCGCCGCGGTCGATCTGTAAATCCGATCGGACTGAAAACTTAACTCGACCTAGATCCATGGTCAGGGAGCTTAAGTCCGACCGTACATAGAAAGGGGGCTCCAGAAGTGCTCCGTTAGATCAGAACAAGCCTCCTTTGGCTATAACCTAAGTATACCTTGGCCCTAGGGCCATTTCCATCAGTTTTAGGCCTATATAAGGACCTTAAACCCTCTCTCATTCATTCCATATAAATTTGGAAAAAACCCTAGGAGAGAGAAGAGAGTAAAGAGAGAAAGTGAGAGAGAAGTTGGAGTCACTCCTGGGATTCGATCCCTGCTCCTCCACGTGCCTTACCACCACTCCCATATCGCTCTACCAGCGATACCGATCCCGTTCTTAGGTAAGAAAACCTAACCCTAATCCGTTCTAGGGTTTCAAATAGCTGAAATGATGAAATAGCTAACCTAGTTCATGCTATAGGTTGTCATTCTGCCGGTGACAAAGACTAGGTGTTTAAAACGTATCCATTACGTGTTTACTGGCGTAAGGTGCAGACTATAAACGTATAGGTTATGGTTTTCAAAGCTTTCAATGTCGGTTAATGATATATTACTAATGTTGACGCTATTTCACGTGCATAAAGTGATGTCCATTTCATTTTTCAGTTATACGTTAACTAGGTTGAATATACTGTATTTCTCGTATGTGTAGAAACTACCGTATACGTATGAAATTCGGATTTATGCTTGCCATAATTAATTGCTGTCTATGTATGCTAGATGCATGTGTATCAACTTTTGGGTGAACGGATTAGCCTAATACATGTTATATTAACATACGTCGTGTATGTTACAATGCGTAGCCTAAGTGTTTGAGCAAAAGACTAAATGAGTATAAACCTTGCGTTAGTGTACACCATGACTAACTATCATGGCTACGCGATTGTTGTGTAGGCGGCAATCCTTTGACGAAAGGACTTGCCCTAATACGTATGCTAACCAATACATACCATGTATGATATAATGTGTATGCTAAGTGTTTGTAAATATGTCTGTATGAATAAATACTTGTAAACTGTTCTTTAAATGGGTGTTGAGATAGGATTCTCAGCCACTCTAATGATATGTACGATTTCCTTTATATGCCTTGTTTTATATTCATTGATTTTACCTAGAAATGCATAAGTGTGGATTCATGTTTATGTTGTACTTCATAACATGCTCAACTGATTGTATGATTTGAATCATTGCTCCATTACTGCTTGAGTATCTCATATGCTAGATCGTTGTAATTGAATGTATTTGGGGCTATTACATAGTCCAGGCAATTGGTAATAGGCCTCGAAGTAGTGGCTGACTTTGTCCCGCCACATGAGACGCGCCTGATGAATCCGAGTCGTATATCGATTAGCGACAGTGGTTAGGCCACACGGAGTGCTTATGCGCTTTATGTCGATCAGCTTGATGTGCGCTCGTGCTAGTCGAGCCCGTCAAATAATCCGATTGACCCGATGTATGTTAACCATATTTAGACATTACTGCTTGAACCTAGGGTACCAAACTCACCAGTGAAATCCCTGTTAACCTTGGTACCTTGATCCGCTAAGACTTATGAGTAGAACATGGTGGTATGGGACACCGTGGTCGAGCTGTCGGCCTACGCTGGGACGACAAGCCTCCCCGTAGTGACCAGTGAGCAACCCAGACTCGTGAGCTGAATACGGTGGTATGGGACACTGTATTCGAGCTGTCGGCCTACACTGATAAGGTGACGAGCCCTTTGTAGTGACCTCGAGCATACTCTGAGCCTGTGGAGAGGCGACGAGCCTTTCCATAGCAACCAGAGTATAACTAGGCCTACACTGCATCGAGGTGACGAGCCCTTTGCGGTGACCTAGAACCGCAACATCGTATGAGATTTACTAGGACTGACGACCCTAGAATGGATCATAGTTTGAAAAATGATATAAGGGAGGTACCTTAGTTTTCCAATCCTGCTGTATGAAAAGGACTAATAAGAACTTGGTAACACGCATATGCACCGCATTGCATGTGTCGTTTGGCGTTGGGTAGAGCACTGATGAAGTGACTAACATATGCGACCGTTAGATGAAGATCGCAGATGGAGTGCAGGCGAGGGCATGCATCATTTATACATATCATTCCTGCATTAATCAGAGTACTTAGGGCTGTTTGATTGTATTGTTTTATCATTACTGCTTGACTAAATTGATAACATGTTAACCTTTGCTTTATTGTTCCACTGAGTTGATCACTCACTCCTACGTTACGGGACGGTGTTGTACACACCAACCAGACCCTGTCTTAGTTGCAGGTGGTAGCGATGCCTATGAGGAGGAGCCGTACTTCGAGGATGACGAGGAGGTATTCTCTTACATGCAGTTTTCAGGCGGGTTCATGTGAGCTGTGTCTTGATCGACGGAAATTTCTAGAATGTTGACTAGATGACATTACACCTTTTATATATTTTGGAATTAGACCTGAAATTATTTAACCTGGTAACATTATCATACTCTTGAGACTTACCACAGTTTATATATTTTATATATCTATCATAGTCTTCCGCTTGCCATTTCACTTGTCTCTGGAGTATGATATGCTGTTTTGATATAATTCCATTCATGTTTCATGCACTAATACGAACAACATTTAATCATCATCTTCTATGTTGCATAAGTGATGCGTTGGAACTTAGGAGTGGAGCTTATGCTCGACCCCCGATTTTCAGGGTGTTACTCTCTCTCTCTCTCTCTCTCTCTCCCTCTCGCCGTCCCAGACACCGACAGCCGTGCGGCGCCCTCCCTTGACGGTCCTCTCTCTCTCTCTCAATAAAAGACCAAATTAACTAATTTTCTGAGTTCAATTCACTGTAAGGATGTGTTTGGATGCACCATTTTTTGGTCGTTTGAATGTTTGTAAATGGGCTAAGTTGCAAATGATTTATAGGCAAATCATTTACACTGTTTGGATGACCTTTTTTTGCATGTAATTTATAGGTTGTAAATGATTTATGACATTTACCCCCATCTTGTTTACAGGCAAAAAGTTCTAATTTCATTTACAGGCTCTCCATTTAGAGCCTAATGGTTATAAATGGAAATATTGGCTCTCCATTTGCAGGACTTGAACAATTTATAGGCTATCCACTTAATTGCATATTGGAAGTTCCAAATGCATCCTTAGAGAATCAGTGTGCCGCATTGAATTAAGAGCAAATTGAACCCAGCCAATTACTTAAATGTTTTGTTATCTTCTCGTATTCTCTCTTCCTAGTAAAATTGATTGATTCCTGTTTATTTAGTAAAAGACCATCTTTTGACCCAACTTCCATGGTTGCTTCACATGTTTCCCTTTGTGTAGTTGGTCATGGTGTTGTGTTTTTAGTGATATTTTCTCTTTGACGGTACCTGTATAATCTGTATTTAGTTCATCCACAACTTCAGGTCTCAAATTTCCATCAGGATAGTCGTGGTGAAATATCCAATAAAAGATCTGCTGCATATAATCTTTTTATGGAGCAAAGAAATTTAATGGAAAAGGCGATTTCATTACATTCATCTCCTAATGAATTTAGGGGTCAGGCTCATGGGAGAAGTGGACCTTCAACCTTTCTAAGAACTGTGGATTTGGTCTCAACATGGAAGAAAGGGTTGCAATCTTTATCATTTCTAAATAAGCCCCTCTCACCTTTTCAAGAATGGAAGCACTATTCTTGCTTTTGAAACTTATATTCTGTCTTCGAGAGAGTTGCAATCAATGAAACTTTTTCTACTTTCGTTTTGATTTCTCACATCATACTGATATCAATAGCAATTGTATGGTACATTAAACTTATATTGTCTTTAGGAGAGCTGCAATCAATGAAACTTTTTCTTTTGTTTGGTTTTTGTTGCTGATTTTGAAGAAGGCAGGACAAATTGTATATGCTACTTGCTGATTTTGGTTTTTGTTGCTGATTTTGAGGAAGGCACATTTACTCAAGAATTTTAGATTTCATGCATACTTGATTTTTAAAAGCCTAGAATCGTGAAACTGAGCTGTTTTTCACTGTCCGGTTCCGGTTCGGTTCTAAGGTGCTAACGGTCTGGTTCCGGTTCTAAAAACTGTAGAACTGTTAGGAACGGTTCGGTTCCGGTTGCACCCTAGAACTGGACTGAACCAACCCGTATGCACCCCTACCACAAATATCAGCTTGATCTAAAACTTTTGTGGTCAACAAAAAGTTTTAATAGTCATTCACCACTGCCTTTTATGGTGTGGTCCACCTGAGATTTATATATACTCTCCATTATTTGGCTCATGCCCTAAAATGAGCTGAAAAAAAAAGAAGGATGAACAACATCGATATACACTGCATAAATCGAGGTGGGACCCATAGTCAGGGTACCTGCATCTCTGGTTCCAGGATCCCAGCCAAGTCGCGCTTCCTGATCAGTAGTTTGACTTGATTCTTGAGATGAGAAATTTATATTGTGGTGATGGACACTAGCAATTTGTCAACAGTCTCACTCAGATAGTAAGCTTCTAACAGAACTGATTTTGGGCCAGAATTTTAACACTGATTTCAATGATGATGGAGTGGATTTATCACAAACATCACAATAGGCCGCACCTAGCTTCCCAGCGCGGGAAGCCTTTAGCAGGTGAGAGAGCCGAAAATCAACCCGGAACATGTAATGTATGTGGGTCCCACGGTCAGGGTCCACCACATTGCTGGTTCCAGCGCCGGACTGGGTGCTGCCCTCACCAGCACTTAGCTAGAGACTGATGGTTATTTTAGGGGTACGAGGGGCTCACGGTGAGACTTTTGTGGGCCGCACCACATACAGAAGTGGAGAGGGGCCGTGCACCATTAAAACATTCATAACCATTTTTGAGGGCCCATAGAGATGTGGTTTGCAAATCTAGCCCATCTATTCTGTGTGTCCCACTTGAATGAGGGTTCAGACCAAGTTTCAGGCGCATGCAAAACTCAGGTGGGCCCCACCAAGTGCTTTTATATGTTTTAATGGTGTCTTCACATTATTTTAGATGGTATGGCCCACCTGAGTTCCGTATACGGCTGATTTTTGGGATATCCCATAATTTAAAGGGGACCCATCAAATGCACGGTGTTGATGGTCAACATGCATCACGGTGGGACCCACACAGCTCGACCTCACGGGAGCTTATTGTGAGCTCGAGCCCATTGTACCTTTTCCCATATACATACATATATATATATATATATATATATATATATATATATATATATATATATATATATATATATATATATATATATATGGGAAAAGGTACAATGCGCTCGAGCTAACGATAAGCTTATTGTGAGGTCGAGCTATATGGGCCCCACCGTGATGTGTGTCGACCATCAACACCGGGCATTTGATGCCAAAGCCCAAGGATAGGGAGAACCAAACCTGCCCAATCTTATCCACTCAGCCTTACGTGCCCTCGCTTCAAATGCCTATAAAAGAGGGTTTCACCCTCACAAATGGAGGAGAGAGCCAGGAGGAGAGAGAGAGCCCAAGAGTCCTGAGATAGTCAAGACATATGCTTTTGTTCTTCGATCTATTATAGTTTTTCGATCTCTTCTATTCTATTTTAACTTCAAAGTCAACGTCGTATCTCAATCTATCATTTTCCATTTTGTATATTCCAACCCTCATGTTTTAAACACCTAAGGTAGTATGCTCTGCTCTGATATAATATAAACTATACTCTACAGTCGCCTCACTTAAGGATATTTTGTATTAAAATATGTGCCTTGAAGGGGTAACTGAAAACTCCGTGTTATTTTTCTTTTTCATACTTATATAATTTCATTTTCAGTTTATCTTTTATAATTTAGACATCTAAAGCTTGCTATTTTACTAGAAGTTTTCTAAACCCCTTTGAAAGCGTACAACTTGGCAAAGTAGAGACCGTGTTTCACACGAACGGTAAAAAGGGTGCCTAACCTCTTTATTTTACATAATCAAAGCGCTTACTCAGAATCCATGGCACGAATCAAACCAGGAATCACTTGAGTAAGAAATTCTTTGGTTTTTCCGATCTCAAGGCAATTCCACGAATTCTAGCATATCGTGGATTCAAAACAGTGCTCAGTCAAGCCATTCTACCAGTATTGTGAGAGGTAGTGTACAACCCAGAACTATACTAGGTTATTGCAAACCAAGTACACACCCTCCTTAGGGCTCAATGTCCAAGGATACGAGCATGCTGCATGAGAAGTTAAGAACAGTATAAGTATAATTATTAGCTTCTCTTTTCAACATTTCCGTGAAGTTTAGGTATGGAGGTCTTAGCTATGAGTTCTTATGAATTTGGATAGAATTCGGATATAGACTTTCATATAGTACTGCCCATATATATATATATATATATATATATATATATATATATATATATATATATATATATATATAGGGAAAGGTACTATGCGCTCGACCTCACGAGTCCGTCTCATAAGGTCGAGCTGTGTGGGCCCCACCGTGATGCGTTTCGAACATCTACCCCATCAGTCAGATGCACCATTCCCTCGTGGTCGTAGGTCGCAAAAATCAAGTCAATTCGTGACTTGTGTGGGCCACACCACATATAGAAGTGGAGAGGGGTCGTGCACCATTAAAACATTCATAACCATTTTTGAGGGCCCACTGAGATGTGGTTTGCAAATCTAGCCCATCCATTATGTGTGTCCCACTTGAATGAGGGTTCAGACCAAGTTTCAGGCGCATGCAAAACTCAGGTGGGCCCCACCAAGTGCTTTTATATGTTTTAACGGTGCTTCACATAATTTTAGATGGTATGGGCCCACTTGAGTTCCGTATACAGCTGATTTTTGGTATATCCCATAATTTAAAGGGGACCCATCAAATGCACAGTGTTGATGGTTGACACGCATCACAGTGGGGCCCCCACAGGTCGACCTCACAGTCAGCTCGAGCGCATTGTACCTTTTCCCATATATATATATATATATATATATATGTTTTATCTACCCGTCCAACTTATTTTGAAAGATCATTTTATGGTATAACCTAAAAAAGGAGCCACATCAAAGGCTCAAGTGGACCACCGGTTGGGGATTGAGTTCCTACCATCCAACCTCTTCATAAGGTCACATAAACCTGCATGAAGAGAAAACATAAATATCAGGTTCATCTAAAACTTTTGTAGACCCCGAGAAATTTTCAGCAGCAAGCAATTAATCCCCCACTGTTTCCTGTGGTGGGGTTCACTTGACATTCAATGTCACCGTTTTTGGGATGGTTCCCTAAAATAATAATTCAAAATGGATGGACAATGTGGATAATACACATGCATCATGGTAGGCTGCACAAAGCCCCTAACAGGCCGTCCCATTTCTAGCCAGAATGGGTGCATTGTACGGGACATGTATCTGTTTATTCACATGGCTCATCCCATTTCTCGTATCATTTTAAGTTACGATCCCAAAATGAGGTAGGTATAAAGCTGGAGCCGATTGCACCAAATAATAATAGTAATCTTGGGTTGCATTAAAATGATACGAGAAACATGATGGGTGGCCACTCCACAGATTTACCATTGGTGGCTAGAGAGGGGCCGGGTAGGATGCAATCCGGTTGGCTATTGATGCTAGTAGGCCTATAATGTTGTATGTGTTTTATCCAGTAATTTCAAATCATTTAAGTACATGATATTAAAAATGAGGTACATCCAAAACTAAGTGGCAAGAAAATAGTAGTAACTGAACACTCATCATTTAAAACTTCCAAATGTTTATTGTAATGTTTATTTGTCATACTTCTGTGGCTCCAAGATTATTTTTTAAAAAAAAGGAGATTTAAATAATGTGGTGTGATCTACATGAGCTTTGGATTTGCCTCATTTTTTGGAGTCATTGTTAATTGATTAAAAACAAAACCAAAGGAAATTGATAAAATATATAGATTATGGTGGGCTACAATCACCATCTTCACAATATCAGTAGGCAATATGTGTCCGACGGAAGTTACCTTTGACAATTGCTTTGCTGGAGGTAGCTTAAGGGCCTGTTTGGGATAGTGGATTTGAAACCCCCTAGATTGGGAACCACTGGATTTGAAATCCCCTATTTAGCATCCAAAACTAGCTATTCATAGTATATTTACATGAGTTTGAATTTAATTACTAAATCAACTTTAATATATGTGAACTTATGTAAATTTTGACACAATATTTGTAATAAGCCCGTTGAAATATATACTTTGCCAAAAAATGATGAAATTCTAAGTCTCAAATGGGCCACAAGCACAAGAGCACGTCCAAGTGACTAACCAACAATTTTCAACAATTGATTTACATGGACAATGTTTGGACGGTGCTGATTATTGTATTAAAGTAATTATAGTGATGCAATTGATAATCTAATTAGTTTAGGATATTATTAATGGGTCATGTGTCTAATAAATTAATAGTCTAGTGATACACATGGTACACATGCAACAATGGGAATGATTTTAGATGTAATCCAACGTGTGGCCTTGGATTTCAAGCCCCGGGGGGATTTCAAACCGGACGGGGGTTTCCTGCGTAGGCCTCTTGGGGGAAGTTCCTGTGCTGGGATGCTGGGTGGGGCCCACCTTGATGTTTGTCATAAATTCACCCCATTCATCTGTTTTCTGAGATCATTTTAAGACATTCTAGAGAAAATTAGATGGATAGAAAACTCGAGTGGGCCGCATGAGAGGAAACAGTTGTGAATCAGTCACCACCGTTGAAACATTTTTAAGGGCATAAAAGTTTCTTATCATGCTAACTTTTTCGCGTTTTCACTTCATCTCAATGGGAATGACCTTATAAACGGTTTGGATGGCATATAAATATCAAGGTGGAACCCAGGAAGGTTTCAACGGTAGAAAACTCTTTCCCCAGTTATCCCTCTCGTATGGCCCACTTGAGTTTTGAATCCACATAAATTTCTGTAGAATGTACTAAAATGAGCTTGGAAAATGGATGGACAGAATTGATTTATCACAAACATCAGGGTGGACCCCTTTGAAACTCCACGGATTTGAAGGAAACGGATTGGCTACTCCCTTGCCACCGGCCAATGGCTAAAGGTCGGTGCTCTATGGCCCCCACCATGATGTTTGTGTTTCCTCCATGCCGTCCATCTCATCTTATGGTACGAGACAAAAAAATTAAGTAAATCACAATCTAACGTGGACAACATTAAAAGAAACAGTGGTGAATGAGAGTTGACCATTGAAAACTTTTTAGGGCATCAAAGTTTTTGGATCAAGTTGATCTTTGTTTTTTCCCTAAAAATGAGCCTGTATGACCTAACAAACAGTTTGGATGTCAGATAAACAGTACAGCGGACCTTAGGAGGATTTTAATGGTGGATATCCAATCACTATTATTTTCCTGTAGTATGGTCCACTTGAGATTTATATTCCTCTCAATTTTTGGATCAAGCCCTAAAATAATACACAATGGAATGGATGAAGCACATACATCACGGTGGGGCCCGCAAAACACTGACCATCAGCCACGGGGCCGGTGGCTGGGGGAGTAGCCAATCCGTTTCCAGATCTGAAACCCCTCGATTAATTACAGCCCAGGGGATTAAAATCCCCTCGTATCCATGGGAGCGGATTGGATACTGAACGCTTCAGTAGCCAAAAGGCTACTGAAGTGACGTGGCAAAATAGCATGAGTGGATACCAGTTGAGGGTTTCCTTTCAATAAATGCTACACCAACGGAGATATGTTAGGGATGTTTTTCCGTTTGTGCCGGGGATGCACTCGGCCACGCACGCAGATTCCCTGTGATCTTTCCCAAGAAGTTCCTGCGCTGGGAACCCAGGCAGGTCCAATGTGATGTTTGTGAGAATTGTTACCGTCTATTTATTTTTGGAGTTCAATTCAGGACATGAAGCCAAAAATGAACTGCTTTTAGAGCTTAAGTTGGCCAAAAATGTGATAATTGAACATCCACAGTTGAAATATTCGTGGGCCACAGAAATTGAGTCATGCTAAATTTGTGATTTCAGTTCATCACAATAGGAATGAAGTTATTAACAGTATGGGTGGCTTGTATACATCACTATCCAACCTAGGTAAATTTTAACGGTAGGAATTTTCCTAAGAATCTGTTTGATTTTTTGACTCAAGTGTAATTGCGTTGTATATGAGTAATCATTACTTACCAAGGTAATTAATTTCATATTTTCCAATGCTGACTTGACTGGTTACTTTTTAAGCACTCAAATCAAGAAATTTATAAAATAAATATGAGGCCCACCATAATGTGTGTAGCTTATCCACACCGCCCATTCATCATGCCAAATGAATTTAAGGCATTAGGCCAAAAATTAGGCAAATCCAAAGGTCAAGTAGATCACACCATACGAAATTATGAGAATTAAATGCCTACCAAAACTTGTTGTGTTATTTAGAAATTTTAAATCAAGCTTATATTTATATTTTTCACTTATTCTTGTACGTGTGATCCTGTGAACGGGTTAGATGGTGAATAAACCTCAACTTGGGCCCAGTAAAAGAGTTAACTTTCAACTGTGGTCAAATTAAGTCAATTGTTTCCTTTTATTTGGGCCAATTGAACATTAGATTTTCCTAATTTTTTGGATAAAGCCTCAAAATATTCTAATAAAATAGATGGCCGACACAAATATATTATATATATTATGGTGGGGCCCACAAATTTAAGTCAACATTTTTAGACCGGTTTATAAGGAAAATTATTCACTCGTTTCGAAACCGATGAAAGAATATAATAATTACTTTTTTACGATGATTTACAGCAATTTACCGATATTATCGAAAACCAAATAGCCCATAATTATTTAATACGGCCCACTTGAGCTTTAGATATAGTTTGTTTTATGGATCATGTTATGAACTCAAAAAATGATGAAAGGGGAGGATTTCTCAAAAACGTCTCAATGGCCCCACCTCCATTCCTGCGCAGGTTCAGACAAAACGTAAGTGGAGTTTGCCGGCATGTGGCCGAGGGAAGCGGATTGCGTGCTCAGTACACTCTGTGGGGTCCACGTGATTTATGTATTTTATCCGGTCTATCCACCCATTTTATAAGATAATTTTAAGGCCTTAGCTCAAAACCTAAGCATATAAAAGGATAAAACCGATCACACAAAGGAAACATTGTGAATTGATTTTATACCGTTGAAAAATTCTTGGGGGCATAGAAGTTTTGAATCAAGATTATATTTGTTTTTTACATTAATCCATGTTTTTCTTTTTTATCCTTTGAACCGTTTGGATGAAAAATAAACATCTCTATGGGGCCTAGAAAGGTTTCAACTGTGGAAATCATTATTTCCACTGTTTCCTGTGGTATGGTCCACTTGAGATTTTTATAAGCTTCAATTTTAGGCTCAACGCCTAAAATTAGATGGAAAAACAGATGGAAGGTGTGGATAAATTCACAGCGGGCCCAACTGAAGTTTCTCAGCATGACAATCCGATTTCGTGGCCGAGCGGGTGCACGGGGGAAACGGAGAAAGATCCGTTATTAATGGATCTAACGGAGTAGCATTTATGCCAAGGGAAGCGGATTGCGTACTGAGTAACTCACTACCTTAAGCGAACTCAGTAAATTCCATGGGGTCTACCTTGATTTGTGTATTTTATCACTCCATCCATCCATTTTAACTTATAATTATAGGGCTTGAATATAAAAATGAAGTATATAAAAGCCTAAAGTAGACCACACCACATGAAACCGTGTGAATTGAACATCTACCGTTAAAAATTTCTTAGGGGCCACAGAAGTGTTGGATCAAGATTATATTTATTTTTTTCCCTTCATCCATGTCCGTGTGATCATATTAACAGATTTGATGAGAAATAAACATCACTGTGGGCCCTAAAAAGGTTGCAACAGTGGAAATCATTATTCCAACTGTTTCTTATGGTATGGTCCAGTTGATCTATGGGTATGATTAAATTCTGGCCTCAACCGCTAAAATAAGATGAAAAAATAGATGAATGGCATAGATAGACCACATATATTCACAGTGGGCCCAACAGAGTTTACTCAGTATAATAAGAAGGTACAGAGTAACTCAGTACGCAATCCGATTTCTATGTCCAGGGAATAACTCAGTACCTTAAGCGTACTCAGTAAATTCTGTGGAATCCACCTTGATTAATGTATTTTATTCACTCCATCCATTCATTTTAACAGATAATTTTAGGGCTTGAATATAAAAATGAAGTATATAAAAACTTAAAGTGGACCACACTACAGGAAACAGTGTGGATTGAACATCTACCGTTGAAAATTTCTTGGGCCACAGGAGTGTTGGATCAAGCTTATCTTATATTTATTTTTTTCCATTGGTATCTAACCAATGGGGTTTTGCCACATCATTTCAGTAGCCAGTATCCAATCCGCTCCCCATACCCATGGTGCCAAACGACCCTAATGAAACTTTGAAATATCCATTATATTACTCCTCTCTATCAAAAAATTCCCTTTCTATAGCTCCGGGCGGTGAACTTCGTCTCTCTCTCTCTCTCCCTCTCACATACCCTAGTCATGGAAACCCTAAATCCATCAAAACCCTCAAACAACGGCATCGAAGGGGAAGATGACGATGGCTACGTGGAATACGTCCCCGTCAAGAAACGCCGTGCCATGGAAGTCCAGAAGATTCTCCATCGCAAGGGCCTCAAGTCCTCCAACCCCACTTCGGTCGACCCTACCACCTCCTCCGATCCCACTGCCGATCTCTCCTCCGATCCTGACCGTCCTAAGCCCCCCGAATCCAAGCCCAGTCTCCTCATCAAGGCCTCCCAGCTCAAGCGCGACCTCCCCGAGATCACCCCCACCGAGCAGCTCGTCCAGCAGGAGATTGAGATGATCGAACACCTCTCCGACCGCAAGACCCTGATGTCCGTGCGCGAGCTTGCCAAGGGCATCACCTACACCGAACCCCTCGCCACGGGCTGGAAACCCCCCTCCGCCATACGCCACATGTCCCCCAAGGAGGCCGATACTGTTCGTCGCCAGTGGCATATCCTTGTTGAGGGTGACGACGTCCCGCCGCCCATCAAGAACTTCAAGGACATGCGCTTGCCAGAGCCCATCTTGAAGAAGCTCAAGGAGAAGGGAATCGTGCAGCCGACACCGATCCAGGTCCAAGGCCTGCCTGTCATCCTGTCGGGCCGTGACATGATCGGGATTGCCTTCACTGGGTCTGGTAAGACACTGGTTTTCGTGCTGCCGCTGATCATGGTGGCACTACAGGAGGAGGTGATGATGCCGATCATGCCCGGGGAGGGGCCGTTTGGGCTCGTGGTCTGCCCATCCAGGGAGTTGGCGAGGCAGACATATGAGGTGGTCGAGCAGTTCTTGGTCCCGTTGAAGGAGAATGGGTACCCAGAGCTGAGACCGTTGCTCTGCATTGGCGGGGTGGATATGCGGTCGCAGCTGGAGGTTGTGAAGAAGGGAGTGCATATTGTGGTGGCAACGCCGGGTAGGTTGAAGGATTTATTGGCAAAGAAGAAGATGAGTCTTGATAATTGCAGGTATGGAAAGATGAAATCCATGATACACAGTGACTTCAATCTTTGCATGCTTAGTCCGTGATACACGGTGACTTGAATCTTTGCATGCTTAGCTGCATTTTGGTTGTCTGCTTCTGTTCAAAGAGGAGACAGACCATGTTCGATCAATCAGTTCAGCCCTTGTGAATGTGGGATGCCCCAGCAATATTGTCTACTATCAGATGTCCTACTTGTCCAATTGGGCTGTAAATGGGTAGAGCCCGACCTGTTCCATGCAAAATCAAAATTTTGAATAGGCTGACACAAACGGCCTGGCTTAATCAGTTCAATCTGGGTCTTAACAAACCCCAGGCCTGCCGACAGCCCTAATTGAATGTGGGCTTTTGGATATAATTGTCCATTTGCAAGCCACCAATTGGATAATTTGATAGGTGAGTTATTAGGGCATGTCCCACCATTTGTTGGCTACCTAGATAAAATGTCTTAGATATCCAAAAAGGTGGGCCCTACCTGTACTGTTGATGGGTCAGGTAAAATCCCTTATTATTTCAATCAAGCATCGTATATTAACAAGGCACTCAGCTGTATGATTAATCTTTTTGAACGGCAATGAAAATAAGTTTTATTTAAGAAGCAAAAATGAAACATAGAATGAAGTTACACTCGTTACATTCTAAAAGGTAGAATCACCCCGAAAAATGAATGCGCAAGTTTAGAAAATGGGGACTGTTCAATGCTTTGGGTTAGCATGGAATGGAACCATGACCCTGTGTTGAGAAATATGTATATGGTGTGCTTAAAGAGTATATGATGATGGGGTTCTAATAACATGGAACCTTTGGAGAAACCGACATTTGGATGATATTGGGTATCTTGGACTGAAATATTGAACTACTTTGTTATCTATAGTTACACATGGAGCTCATAATCTTATATGTTTGCTGTTTTGAATGCATAGAAACCTTCACCAAAGGGTGTCCATTGATAGTAAAGGCTTCCATCATTGGAGGCCTTAAGCATGGTGGAAAAGGGCTTCCACTGGTCAGCTAAAGGGTTTCCACGAAAGTTGAATTTCTAGGATTCCAGCCCAAAAGCGGGAATGTTGTCCATGGGAGAAGGAACCCTAAAAAATTGCGCCATACTTGTATCCCTATGCAATCCATCTCCATCGATTGTAATCCAATTAGACGGCCCGGATTTCATGAGAGAGCGTGTTTACATTTTAGGACCGATTCAGTACATGGACCGGGTCTTCCGTGACCTCATGTGCTATAGTCTCTTCAATTATGCTCCTGCAGTACACTTTTTGAATTCTCAATCATGAGCATGATTTCTAGCTGTCATCTGTACACAAAATCTCAACAGCCATGGAATTCTGGATATCGGCATCCAAACAAAATATCAACATCCATTGAACCCCTTAACCTGGAGATCAGGACATGGACATCCCCTTGCAAAGCTTGTTCCTTTCGTCCAAAATACCCTCTACAATCCTTCTCTTTTGTGCCCATCCTCTACCGGTCATAATTAGAAGCTCCTTCAAACAGGCACATACAGGCAATGTTGTCCTGTAGCTGCACTTCATCCAGCTCTCGAGTGTGCATTAATGTTAACTTCATGTTCTGAACTTTTTAATCATGTAGGTTTGAGGGTGCTATGCTATTTCCAGTCTATTTCTTCGAAACAAAGCCGACCTTTAGAGGGTTGCTTTTCTTCTTGATCTGACAACGGTTTCTGTTGCAGGTACTTGACATTGGATGAGGCGGATAGGCTGGTTGACTTGGGATTTGAGGATGATATCAGGGAAGTCTTTGACCACTTCAAAGCCCAAAGGCAAACTCTTCTTTTCTCTGCCACCATGCCTAAAAAGATCCAAAACTTTGCGAGAAGTGCTTTGGTGAAGGCCGTGACTGTCAATGTGGGAAGAGCAGGAGCAGCCAATCTCGATGTTATCCAAGAAGTTGAGTATGTGAAGCAAGAAGCGAAGATCGTCTATCTTCTTGAATGCCTGCAAAAGACACCCCCTCCTGTCCTGATATTTTGTGAGAACAAAGCCGATGTGGATGACATCCATGAATATCTGCTGCTGAAAGGTGTTGAGGCAGTAGCCATACATGGAGGTAAGGACCAAGAGGAGAGAGAATATGCCATTTCCTCCTTCAAAGCCGGGAAGAAGGATGTCTTGGTTGCGACTGATGTTGCTTCAAAAGGCCTGGATTTTCCTGATATTCAGCATGTTATCAACTATGACATGCCTGCTGAGATTGAGAACTACGTGCACAGGATTGGTCGAACCGGAAGGTGTGGGAAGACTGGCATAGCAACAACATTTATAAACAAGAACCAAAGCGAGACAACATTACTAGATCTAAAGCACCTCCTGCAAGAAGCAAAGCAAAGGATCCCACCTGTGCTAGGGGAACTCAACGATCCAATGGAAGATGTGGATGCCATTACCAATGCCAGTGGAGTAAAGGGTTGTGCTTATTGCGGTGGACTTGGTCACCGTATCCGCGACTGCCCCAAGTTGGAACACCAGAAGAGCATGGCGATTGCTGGTTCAAGAAGGGATTATTTTGGATCTGGGGGTTATCGAGGGGAGATATGAACTCTCTCTTGTTTATGTAACCAAATCTCAAAGCTCCCTATTATAAGAGGCCAACTTATTACTGAAGGACTGGAAAATCTCGAGGTAGGGCCTCTTTTGTGTACAGTATGAATGGTGTTTGCTTTCAGAGATTGGGCATTTTGCCATTCTGACTTGTAGCTACATTTTACCATCTGTAAGCTTTGTTTCCTTAATTTCTTTTTTTCTTTTTTTCCTTTTTATACAAACAAAACTATTAAAATGAGGTCCGTAATCCAATGGACATTATCATTTTTTATGGATGAAATTAGGGATTTAGGTTCTAATCTCAATGTTGTATGATTGTATTTATCATGTTTCAAGGAAACAATCATACTTGTCCAGGGAGGGTCCTAGGCCCCTGCTCTTGGTATCAGAAACTTAATCCACTGTATTGATGAACGATTGTTCTTTGTTTCTTTTTTTTTTTTTTTTAAAAAAAAAAATTGAAAAAGAAGAACATCATCTTGCACAAGCAATTCATGGTCATGTGAGATGGGTGAAAAATGTGTGCTCGTGGAGCATGAAAGTGGGACTTTTAAACCAGTAAAATTTTTTTCCCTGTTACTTACTGTAGGAAAGAACAGGAAAAAGAGACATGCTTCTGCTTCCGTGGTTGTGCATGATGCCACTAGTATCTGTAACAGGTTATCAACTTTTATTTATATAATTGTGATAATGAGCTGTTTATGATTGGTCATTGGCACATTACAGTGATGACTGATGAAGAAAAGGTTAAACCGGATCTTAAAAGCTCTTGGATGACACAAACATATATAGTTTTTTTGTGTTAGCTTGAAGAGGGGAGCATGGTGTCCCCCTTGTAGAAGGGGCCTATCAGACTCGGAGTGTGAAAAGTATGTCAGATTATTACACTGCCTTCAGCATTTCTATCCCAGTCCAGATCTGAGAGACTTGTTAGTGTGGGCGGCATCCCCCTCTGGTTCCTTCATGGTTAGATCTGTTTATAACATGATCCGACCTCATGGTGCCTCCTTCGAAACCACCTTTTGCATTGTTGTGTTGCATATCAGCTATGGAACCACATCGTCAATCTCTTCGAGGTGAATTGGATTATGCCACAATCAGTTCCGCAGATTCTTGGGGCTTGGCACGGAGTCCCCATGGCGAAAGGCAGGTTATCTGTTTGGCGGTTACTTCTTTTGGCTGGCCTCTGGAACCTTTGGAAGGAATGCGATGCTTGGTGTTTCAATAACAAGCGCTCATCTATGGAGCAAGTCGTGAGGATGGTGAAAAGGGATGTAGTTGAATGGGCTACTGGGCGCCTTTAGGTAGACTTGAATGTAGTCTGTTCTTTTTTGGAATTGTAAATTCTCCCTGGAGCTGTATTTTTTTTGTCTTGGCTTCTTGTCAAGCTGTTTTTAATAAAGATTATTTATAACCTTTCAAAAAAAGGAAAAAAAAAAAAACAAAAATATATAGTTTTCACATCTGGTCCATGATCACCATCTAAGAGGTATGTATGCCGATGATTCGTGTATGGACTTGCTATGATTATCTTTACTTTTAAATGCTTCAATAGATTTCCTCGAGGTGCCATTTTATTGGTTTTTTCTTTTTCTTTTTCTTTTTCTTTTTGCAGTTGTTTTCATTGGACCTTTACAACGTTTAGCTTTTATGAATGCTGTTTCCTATATCTTTCCGTCTGCCTTTAAAGGCACTGGAGATTGGCGAAGATGGGAGTATAACCATTGAGGTCTCTGTGAGCCTAATGTCTTTTGGTTGACGCGAAGTTCTCTCCAGCTTCATGTATTGGTTAGGTCTTCATCATTACAGGATTCTGCTACCAATTATGGCAATTTTTGCAGAGGCTGACTGGTGGGAAGCGACGCCTTCTCCTAAAGCTCATGGGAAGTGAAGACACAAAGCAGTCTTGCCTAAACAGATGAATTGACTCCAGACCACATGGTTCCGATTCTCTAGTTGGGATTCAGGTAAAATCCATGGGATCAGTTTCAGTCTGTTGTGCAAAGAAAAGGCTGGCGTCTGCTTCAGATTGTATATTACAACCTGAGCAATCTTGGAGGTGGTGCAGTGCGTAGGCAACACACACACACACACATATAGGGAAAAGGTACTATACGCTCGACCTTGTGGAAGCATTCCGTAAGGTCGAGTGCTGTCAGCTTGCTGGCCGTCGGATGGAGCGATTTTGAAACCAACGGCTATCCTTTTACTGCATGTTGAAGGAATAGAACCGGTCATACCAGTTTCATTGACAACGAGCATGTACACGGCCCTTCAAATAGGAAGTTCTACTCCGCTGGAGCCCTAGCCGTGCAGCCCTCTCTCTCTCTCTTTGTCCCTGGATTCCTGCAACCAGCTACATCCCGTGCAGCATCTCTCTCCCCCGCAATCCCTGCCACCAGCCACGTCCGCCTCCTCCTCTCTCTCTCCCTCTTTCCCTCAATCCCTACCACCAGCCACGCCCGCCTCCACCTCTCTCCCTCATTCCCTACCACCAAGCTGTGCAGACCTCAGATTGAGCGTTACAGGTAAGGCCTCTGTCTTTTTGTATTTTCTTTGTTTTTGTTTTTTGTTTTTTTTTTTCATGCCTCTGTTTTTTGGTATTTTCTTTGTTTTTTTCCCTAACCAGCACCATTCATGGGGGATGCACCGCTTCCTCTTCATTCATTGGAAGATGTTTCTAACCATATTTAATTTTATGTCCTACATCAAATCCACTCATCAGAAGGGCCAGACTTGTGTGAGGAAAATGGTCAGTTGAAAAATCACCAATTGTCCCAGATTGTCCCATCAGAAGGGCCTGGCTGCTGGCACTGGGCAATGTTCACATTGAGTCCCACCTGGTAATGGCCCGGATCTCCCACACGTTTGCAACACAAGCTGTTTCTGCAGTTGCTTCTTCAGTCTAAATTCTCATTAGTGGAATCATATGATCCTACGCCGACGCTCTACACAATTTATTGGGCTTTTGAATCTCAACAATTTGGGCTCATGGTTCTCTATTCCAGACCATTGGTGTTTTTCGTCCTGCTGCTTATTGACATGCCACCAAAATCTCGCAGATTGGAAGGTTGAAGTCACCGAACTTGGGCCTTTACTCAATTGAATGGAGTCAGTTGCTGTATCTCTCTTTTCAACCATCTATTTGCTGGCAACAAATGGAAACTCCTCTTTGGACAAGAGCTATCAAAACATAAAACTAGACCAGAACCATTTCACAAATTTCCACATGAATTGGACAGATGGTTTAGGTAGGTTAGATGAGGTCAATATTCCTTGGAATGTTGTTCACATGGGATGAACAAGATCTATTCTCTTTGAAATCATTCGGAGTAGGTGTTGGTTTGCTCAATAAGGCCTAGGTATTGATTCCACCAATGTTGTTTGTTGGACAGCATTGCCATAGAGATTCTAATGTATGATCATCGTCTTACAAGCATACATTTCATTCATTTGCAGTAAGCCGAAAGAATGATAACTTTTTAACTTCAGTTGGTCCATCAAGGCCTCCTTGTGTGCACTGTTAGGAGATGCCATCCATTCTGCAATGCCGAGCATGAATGGCGAAAATGTAAGTATGCGCAGAAGCAACTGCTCCTATATTCCACCAGCCCTGTTTGTGTTCTGAAACAATTGTTCATGGATGCAGGTATTTGAGCTATTCAACTTGTTTGACAGTGACAATGACAGTGCTATTAGTTCCGACGATTTCACGGCCTGCCTAAGAAGGAAACCACTGCTTGTTGCGCTCTTTGCTTCTAATTCGATGCATTGTGGCTTGATAGAAGGTGGAAAGCTAGTGATTGCATGATGATTATATGGGCATATTAAAGTCCCTGTGTAATGCTTGATGATTGGCATCTAATTCAACGTTGTGTGAATTACAATAGGTGGGAAACTAGAGGTTGTATGATGAACATATGGGAATATGATTAAATGAAATGATCGATGTTTGGCTTATCTTGAAATGAAAGTCCTGTAACAAGGCTATTGCTTGTGATAATTTTTATTTTATTTACATAACCAAAAAAAAAAAAAAAAGCTGATTGGAAATTCACACAAATGATGATTGCTTAGATGCTGTTCTTTTCATGTATTACAACAAATTGGCCAAAAAAAGGGAGGGAAATACATCATATACAAATGCTTTCTCTACATTACAACACACTTGTCTTTAGTTTTGGATTCAGGCTTCAATGAAGAACTATTGCTGCTCCTTGGTCCCTGCAGAAACAAACATCTCTTGTAAAAACAGCACATTTGTGGTTACATTCAATGTGGGTGAGAGAGGATTCTTGAAGAGTAATTTTACAACAGGCTTGAGATGGCTCTACACATGGAAGCAAAGAGAATAATACACAGCCTGTAACCCAAAGCAAAATGTGCATGTTACAACTCATGATCATGCTAACATAACAAAGAATTTCTTGCATAGCAGCTCTGTATTGCAGCAGTAAGCATGGCAAAGATAGAAATGTTCATTCTAGGCTTCTTCCTTTCTTTTTTTTTTTTTTTCTTTTTTTTTGTAAAAAAAAAAAATTATAAATCCTTTGCATAATAGAGGATGCATGTATGATTTCTTGTCTCCTTTGAATGGAATAAGCATTCAACCTGTCCCAGGATTGAAAACCAGACTCCATGGTTGCAGATTATATGGCCAAAGATCTATCATTGCAGATGTAA
This sequence comes from Magnolia changhungtana, assembly GCA_030180095.1. Lineage (NCBI taxonomy): Eukaryota > Viridiplantae > Streptophyta > Magnoliopsida > Magnoliales > Magnoliaceae > Magnolia > Magnolia changhungtana. The sequence goes on along the minus strand of JASAUF010000444.1, from coordinate 20,542,891 downwards.
CAACCAGTAACGGTACATCTTTTAACATGGAAGATTTCAAAAAAAAAAAATAATAATAAAAGGAAAAAAAAAAAGCAAAAAAAAAGAAAAAAAAAAGGAGAGAGAATGGACAAGAAATCTTGGTGGCTCCTCAACAACGATCAGAAAACTTGACAGGCATTTCTACAAACCATTCAAGGAATAGGCATATCCAACCACCCATTGTAACCTTACTCTAAGAAACACCTTCTTGGAAAACTGCTTATTTACAAAATGTTCCATTGTAGTGGCCCATTATGTTCAACTTATCCAATTTTGGGATTTGATTCTTGATAACATGGGTTCCATTTTGGACAAGGTAAAATATCATTTTTCCAGAAATATGTATAGTTCAGAAATTTAAAGTGGTGGCCCCAATGTATCATATAGTGAAATAGCTACCGATAATATTTGTACCTAAAAGTAGAACGAAATCCGTAGCAATATGCTGAAGCTAGTGATTGTTACAAATTCCAGAAATACAGCTACGGCTAATATCCGTAGCTATTTCCTATTTTGAGAATTTTTTTTTAAGAAAAATGGTCTCTTACCATTGCTGGTAAATGTCCTAATTGATCAACTCATCTAAGCTAATACAGATAAAGAATTCATGGCTTACAAACCCATAATAGTAAGGATGAACTTAAGAAAAGGAAAAATAATGCACAAAAAGAAGAAAGAACAAACCACAACAAAATAGAGAGAGTAGACAACTTACTGTTTAATTTTATTTTTTAAAACTTTTCCTTCTTTTCTTCTCTGTTTAATCTGCCAAAACAAAGAAGTGCTTGAGAAAACGGAAGTAATGAAGATAGAAGAAAACCCAATCAATAGACTAAAGAAGAATACAACAATGAAATTAAAATTCCAAATGAAAGCAGAATTCCAATGAAAAATTCCAAAGAAAACCCAATTCAGCTACAGATTATAGATTGTTGTCATTCTAAAATTACGACTGGATAATAAGTTACAAAACGATAAGCAGCACAAAAGATTAATTTATCCAGCGGCATCAAACTGATCAGATAATTGGAATAGTCCAACCGTAGTCAACTACAAGTCAAAATTCTTGTCAATTACAAGAGATGAACTGATAATTTGAAGATGTACCTTCCAACAGGGATGTTCTTTGAATTTCTGCAGTTGAGGCCCTAGGAATTGAAAAACCCAAAATGAAAGTTACCGTTTCCTAGCATTGGAGAGCCAAATTTAAAGAAACAAAACAAAAAAAATGCCATTTCAGAGCCTTCAAGAAAGAAAGGAAAAAATTAAAAAAAATTAAAAAAGAAAAAAGAAAAACCCACTTAGTTCTTTGGCCTCCGTACCATAAAGCTTGAGCTGTGTTTCAAGACCATGGCTCCCACTCGAATCACCTACACTACCACCATTGGGTTGTTTATCAATCAACTGCACTTGCACTTCATCACTCCTAGTCCCAAGCGATATGGTCATTTGTATTCTACAAGTCAAATGATGGTGATATAGTCCGTGTCCTCAGGTTTGAATGGCTAAAGACAATGATGATACTACAAAACAAACATATCAGTTCAACTACATAAAAGAAAATGAAAACTCAAAGCTGATTAACCAAGTGTTATGGTTTCTTCCTCGAAACCCGCAGCAGAAGACCAGATTCACGAAGTTAGAAATTAGAATGGAAAATCCAAGGTACTAATCCAAATAGGCCTGGAAAAAAATACTCAATATTCATACTTTTTGGAATCTTAAATAGTGTTAAATAGAATGAAATGAGGTCAATCTAAGTTCGAGTCCTATGGGGGAATTGTCTTTTCTTGTTTTAGTGAATCAGGCCACAGGCTTGAATTCTAGACAGAGTTGCAGGCTGCAGATTAGTTACCTTATACCTACAACAAATAAATCTTATTGTTTTCTCGTATATGGTCCATCCACGTGGTGGCCCGTCAAGTAAACGGCCCTGATCACAATGTAGAAGTGCCATCCGTACGGTAGAGATGTTTTCCACACTTCAGGGACCTCCAATACAGAATAAAAACACCAATAAATAATAATAATAAAATAACAAAGAAAAATACGAGCTCATTTGACAGCCAGAAGCTTGATTCCATCACATTTTCTAACCTGATATGGAAAGATACGACTGCCAAAAAATCAAGGTACCAGTTAATCATTTCAAGCATAAAGAAAAACACAAAAAATAAAAAAGAAATCCATTTTTATAGCAATAACTATTCTGTTTCAATTAAAAACAAAACAATATCAACAATAGTAACAGAGCTTAACATCATACCAATAGGAATTACTAAGATGTTGTTGAAACTCTAGATTCCATCAAATTTTCCAATCAGGCCATTAAGACACTAAACACAATTCAACTATTTGAGAACATAAATATCCATTTCCAAAAAAAAAAAACATAAAAACCAACAAAAAAAAAATAAAAAATTGATTACGTTGCTCAAATGCTACTTGCACAATGTTACCAATCCAACACTGAAAATCATAATCTTCACAAAAAAAAAAAAAAAAAAAACCTGACCCGGATCCGCACCCAGATCCAGACCTTGATCCATGCCGAGACCTTACCTGTAACGCTCAATCTGAGCTCTGCACTGCGTGGTGGTAGGGATTGAGAGAGAGAGAGAGAGGTGGAGGCGGACGTGGCTGGTGGTAGGGATTGCGGGAGGTAATCTTATATGTGGTAAATGTTTGTTGGAGATGCCATACCTGCAAGTGAAATGCGAGCTGGATGTTGAACCAGGTAATTCTCATGTGGGTTGTTATGTATTTTGCAGGAACGCTCTCTATTTTCTCCATGGGCCAACTAGGCGTGGAAGGAGAGGGGAGGGTGTGTGTTAGCATGACTATAGGATCCTCCAGCCAGGGTATGTCTCAGTAGTGTCTTTGGCCTTCAGGTTGGACTTTGAGGACTCAGCTTGGTGATCTAGATGGCTGATCGGATGGGATCCAACATGGATAAATCATGCACCAAAATCTGCCAAATGGAAGCTTGTATTCATTCAGTTGTTGATCCTGAGATGTGTACCTTTATAGTCTGTTTGTCCATAGCCGGATCCTTGGATGCATCTGTTGTATTTTGTTTCAAAATTTATATTTAAAAAAATGGAGAATTTTAAATATTCTGGTTTTCCTTCAAATTTGAAATTTCTGTTATTTTTGAGTTGTGAGTTTAGTTCCACATCGGATTTTCCCTAATAAAATTTTCTTGTATATAAAATATGTTTTTTGTCTTGAGGCTTGAGCCTCATTCAAGGAGCATTTGAATTTGGTCCAATAGGAGGCTATGCCAATAGCTCTAATCTATGCCATTTACCTCACACACGTATGACGCGCCGTGCTCAGTCCACATGTGGGACGAGCCGAGCCGTAGCTGCGGGTGTACTCGCAGGACTTTATTTGTGCGAGAGTGTACTCACACTTGCACCTTTTTATTTTGAACCAAATAAGAGAGATGTAGTTGGTCGGTTGGTCGCACTTGTTGAGTTTAAATCCAACGGACCAAACCTTTTTGAAAAGGTGAAAATGTGCTTAATGCATCACTTCAAAATCTATATAAGGACTTCCATTATGTTTCAAAAATCATGAAAATCTTTCTACTCTCTATTCCTTTTCTATTTTATGAGTTTTGGTTACTAATTTGTCATTGAATTAACTGAGCACTTTTCGGTTAAACTACAAGTGATTCAAGCCCATGTACAATGAGTGCACTGCTGGGACCGGATTATAATGGTTGTATCCTGGAGGTCGATTGCTCTGGAAACCTGTTGCATTTAGGACGTTGTCCAATGGGAGCAAATTCAATTTCAAGCCGAGTGACTCATGTCACTCCTCGACTCAACTCTATATAAGTTTTATATCTCATTTCTTTTATTTTCTTTTTGGTTTTTGATTTTAAATACTCTATTTGATTCAACCAAATATTCCAACAAAATCTGGATCAACAATCTAATGGGGTTTCTTTTGATGTTTTGCACTGAGGGTTTTAAAGTTGGCTTTCTAAAGGGATTTTAGTGGTCACGGAATTTTGGGGTGAAATGGATACAATTTGGGGTTTTGAAGAGATGATTACACTGGAGTTTCTGATTTGGGTTTGACGGTGCTAGTAGCAAGGGTTCTCATTTTGCTGCTACGGGGAGGATTCTTCTTGATGGTTGGGCGGACTGTGGCAGCCATCTCAGGTCCTTTAAGGTGGATAGCGCGGTTTGGGGAGCAGCAGCTCTCAGAGACGGGCTAATTGGAATCCACTCCCACAGTAACGAAATTGTGGTGGAAGTGGTGATTCCTTGAGTGTTTAACTGGATAGTGGGAGAGGAGCTTGTTCCTTTTGGTTGGTTTGACCCTTTTTCAGGAGACTAGATCTTTGTAACAGGTATAAGCGTTTCTTTTGCATTGTCTGATGAGGCAGCTGCTGCTGCTCCTGCGGTGGTGTTGAGGAATGTTGTATCGGTTTCTTTGTTGAGGCAAAACCAAGTCCCTGAATCAAAGTGTGGCAGTAGCAGGGGTGCCCACCATCAGGTAATCTAGGCCGTTTGCTTGCTGCATCCTGCCGTCTATTAGTGCAAAGCTAAAAGGTTTGCCTTGATCGAGCATTCTTGACTTTTTAATTTGTTGTCTACAGATTAACGGTTGGAAGGACATCACGTATACGGGTTACATTTTTTTTTTTTTCCACGATCGGAGGCAATTTTTGTTGTGTTTGCCAATACATCCTAACATGGACCGCAAGAGCAACGAACCTCAAACCATCTATGAACTTGGAGCCTGGTGCAAATGGCAAAACTAAGGGTAGCAACAAAATAAAAATAAGCAGAAAAGGAAAGCAGCAGGCAAATCTATGGTCAGGATTGCTGATACATGGACCATACCTGTCAGGTAAAATAATTAAATGGATGGTTAAAATTAAAGAATATATTTACCATCATCACTGCGATTGTACTTCACCATAATTGGATCAGAGGTTTGGACAGAGGCTGTTGAACTTCGCTGTTTATGGTGGATGAATCACCACCATCTGAAAATGGGAGTGGAGCTATCAAAGGTGCCTAGCCTTGTATCATAACACTTGAAGGCTATAAGAGTTCCTACACAAATGGTGTTGGGAGCCATGTTTCACGAGCCCGCTTGATTTTCAATCTTCATGCCAACAGATCGGCGTGTGCGATCCGGGCTGTTTGTCAGCTGTGATACATTGTGGCTTGAAAATAAGGCCTGTCAGGCATGCGCATCAGATGCTGTCAACCATTTCAACCTTCCATTTCTCAGATGCCGATTGCATCTTACCCCTTGCCAGGACAGACTCAGTCCTGTGTCCTGGCAAGGGCTCTGTGGAGCCCACCGATGTGTATGTGCTCTATTCATTTAACAGATCATTCTAAGGCATGAGCTAAAAAAGAAGGCATACCCAAGGCTCAAGTGGGCCACACCACAGCAAGCAGTGGTGATAATGAAGCCACCATTGAAACCTTCCTAGGGCCCACCATAATGTTTATTTTTTATACAACCTGTTCATAGACCTGGATGAAGAGTAAACACAAATATAAGCTTGATCAGAAACTTCTGTGGTCCCCAAGAAGTTTTCAATGTTAGGTATTCAATCCCCACTGGTTGCTGTGGGGTGGCATACTTGAGCTTTGGATCTGCATTATTTTTGGTCTCATTTCCTAAAATAATCTAGCAATATGGATGGACAGTGTGGATAAAACACATACATTATGGTGGGTCCCACAGAGCTCTTGCTGGTACTGAGTCCATCCTGGCAGGGGTAGGACGCAATCTGCGTCCCATTTCTCATACATGACTTGCATGCCAATCAGATTGGCCTCACTTTTTAGGCGATGAAAGCACCCATGATGTGGTGTATGATGAACGGCCTGGTCTAGCACAAGTGATGCAGTCACAAGAGGTTACCAGACTACTAAAAACTGATCTCATGAACAAAATCTCTTTTAGATACAAAATTGCAGTTTTAATGTTTTATACAACACACCATCAAAGGTTTCTATGTAATCTGCATCGAATACTTACCAAATTGGTAATCCAACTATGTAGGATTCATCTGATTACTAAAAGAATGTAATGAAAAATATAATTTTCCACAACACCTTTTTTCATTCCTTTGTTTCAAGAGAATCGAATAGAGAAGCCCTTACTGGTGGTTGAGACATCAACGCTGCCAAACTCAAGATCAGAATCCGAATCAAAATCCTTGTAGTCACACCACTCTCCTTGGGAGCTCTCATCCTGGCTGTCGCTTCTAGAAGGGACTCTGAGCTCACTTGTAGGAACTGGCAGAGGCTCCTCATTCAAATACCTGTCATGAAGTAGTTCCATTGCAGTAGCTCTATTCATCGGGTCGTAGCAAAGGAGTCTCTTCACAAGATTGATTTCGGTGCCAGAGCAGTTTGGCAGACATGCTTCCAAACCAAGTGGATTTTCAACCCTGTTAAAGAAAATCTTTCCATAGTCGGGAAGTTTTGAACAGCCTGGCCAAGTTTCTTCGTTTAAGTTGCCCACGACATTTATGATCCTACTAAGCTGATCGATGTCAGATGTTCCAGGGAACAGGGGCTCTAGGCTGAGAAGCTCGGCAAAAATGCAACCCAACGACCACAGGTCGATCTCAAGTCCGTAGTTCGTGGATCCGTAGAGTAGTTCTGGAGCCCTAAACCATCGAGTGCCGACGCAGGAAGTGAAGGCCCCGGATTCATCCTCTCCCCCCTCATCTGCCTCATAAGAATAAGAGTTTTTGAAAGGATCGTCGTCCATGTCGCTCGTAGTGCAGGTAGCGAGGCAAGAGACATCACTGTCAGGAAGCTTTGCCTCCACGTCAGTTTCATCCACAGGATCTTTGGACTTGAGGCCATCTAGCCCCTGCAAAGAACCTTCTTCATGTAAAGGCCTGGGCTCTTGGAGTACAGTTGACGGGTTCCTGGAACCTTCTGGCCATGAACTTTCTGCTTCTGGATTTGGAATAACTTCAGGCTGTTGGAGATTCCATTTCTGGGTTTGAGGATCTTGCCCATGTGGGTTATCGTCTATGGGCACAAATCTTGGCTCTGGGATAAGTATTCTTGACTGGAAAACCAACGCCACCAAATTTCACATTTCCAAGTCATACACTTAAAAATGATTCTGACTGCTATTGGATATATATTAACATTTACAAAAGCACATGAATTGCAGCATATGATATGCATGAGGAAATATCAGTGACCACCTATATGAAGATGAAATGTAAAGGGCATGGTAGTCTAACATGGCAGTCAACAAAGAGTCCAACTCTAAAATGGGATGCCTGAGCATACTTAGTCTCTGGTTTTAAGTATCTTGCCCATTTATGTGATATAATTTGCAGAACAAATCTATGCTCCTGAAATTTCCTCGACTGGCAAACCAACACCAGACAATTTTCTCATAAGCTTAGAGGCTGCAAAACTTTCATATACCTGAAAGATGATGCTAGATAGGTATACCAACATCAGCAGAAATACACAAATCACCACCAAGAAGATGCACGAGAAAAATGGTATTTGCCTTTGGGAAAAGGCCAGTGATGATGGTGTAAACAACAGAATTGTAAAGCAGCAGCAGCAACAACAGTTACCAACTTTTCTTGTTTTCCGCATTTGTTTCATGCTTCTTGCTAAAATACAATTGCTATCATTGTAAAGTGCAATGTTTCACGTAACGGTTTCTCGTGTGGCTACATACATTTCTTGCATTGTTTCTAACAACTATTTCTACTTCCGGCAGCAAACCCAAAGGTTAAAATGGGCTGCCAAATTTCCAACACATTTAATTCTATAGCTCCTGAAGCATAAATTGAGATGGTAAATTACTGAACCTCTACCAAGTTCAAATTGCCAGCCTTGTTTTACTGATCATTAAATATTCTCATTATCATGGATCCAACACTCAAAACCTGTTTTTCTGGCAATGGGTTTCTCTGGAAATACATCTGTTATCAAATCATTAAAAAAAAAAAAAAAAAAAACTGGTCTAACCCTTGGAATCCGGAGACCACACTAAAAGATATCTGGCTACGACTACTCTCACAAAGAAGACTCAGATATAGACTGACAATGAGGTCAGTGATTCAAACTTCATGTTACACATTTATATCATCACCATCAAAACCTTCTCTGTGCTAAATGGGCGTGTAGATTCATGCTACAGCTTACATATCATATGAAGAACATAAATATAGTGTAGAAGCAGATTGCTAGTTACAGTCATTTTAACCTTGTTCTTTTGTTCCAATTAAACCAATCCAAATCAAATGGAAACAATTTTCTGACAAAGCTCCTTTCAAAGAGGAGAGGGACCCCTTTTCTAGGGATCCCAAATATGAATTCTTTTTTGGTTTTGGACATGTATTTGATGGTGTAACAGGCCATTCTTTGGTAAGAATGCTGTTTTCCGGGTAGCATCAGCTTGACCAGCGGAAAGCCTACCAAATAGGCCCTAATCAAACACAAACCAAGCATGATTTAGGGCCTGTTACAAAAAATACAATAAAAAGATGGAACATTTTAAAACAAAGAGTGATGGTTTACTCCATTCAATATTTCCCAAAATGATCCACTTTGCTTTGATTCATCAAATCTGACTCAAAAATATTTTTTGAAATGTGAATCCCACTCAAATTATGTGTTTTGATCCTCAAAATAGGCCTAAATCTAGTTTAAAATTCGTTTTCAAGCTTCTTCATGGTTAGAATGAATAAAGAAGTGAAAAAAAAAAAGAAAGAAAAAGAAACAAGAGAGAGAAAATAAAAAATTTCCCAATGTACCACTCAAATTGAAAGGGAAAATTTATAGAGATAGCTATAAGACCATCCCATGCTTTATGAGAAAATGGTGGGTAGTTAAGGAACAATATGTTCTTAGGATGAGTGTAGCTGAAATGAGGATGTTAAGATGGATGAGTGGTAAGATGACTTTTTTTTTTTTCATCTCAACTCCTTCCCCCTATAGGTAGTTTTTAACAAGTATCCTTTGGTAAATGCATTTGAGGGAATTTAGGAGTTGCAGAGTAATAATATGAGGGGAAGTAGACTTAGATGATTTAGTCACATGCAATAGAGACCAAAAACCACACTAGCTAGAAGGAGTGAGTTAGCATTTGAAGGCTCTAAAAGGGCAAGGGATAGGTCCAAAAGGATGTGGATGGAGGTAGAAAGAAAAGATTTACTGACCTATGGTTTACACGAAGGTATGGCCCTTGTTAGAGCGGAATGGTAGAATAGGATTCATGTAGCTGACCCCCAAAAATTTTTTTTTTTTTGAAAGGTGATGAAAATTTTATTAAAAGGGTGCCAAAGGTGCACAAAACTAGAAAAGCTCCAAAGGAGCCTAAAAGAGACCATTACATCAATCATGGTGTGTCGTAAAAGTCATTACGTAAAGGTAACGGTAGCAACCGTTACATGTTACGGGGTTGTAACGGTTGTAATAACTGTTATGGAAAAAAATGACCCATAACCGCCGTTAATGGCCCTTTACATCCCCTATAAAGGTCATAACAGCCCCGTATTACGGAGCATGTACAAGTTTTTTAGACTTTTTTTTTTTCCAACATTACGGGATAGACATAGGTTTTTCAGGGTTTTTTCTTTAAAAATAAATAAATAAAAAAGAGACCGTAATGGCCGTTACGGGGGCCGTAACAACCGTTACGACCTATATTGTAAAGGTAACGGTGGTGGCCGTTACGACCACCATTACCGTTATGGAATACCTTGACATCAATATTCAATGAAAATGCCTAGGCTTCTACATTCACTTTAGCTTGCTCAATCATCCTTGACGCCAACTTGCACTTGGCTTTGAAGCAGCGGTTGTCCTTTCGTCCCATCTGGACCAAAGACCCATTAATAGAGAGAATATCCACAAAAGCTTTCGTTCCTTACTATGACCACCCTCATGCCAAGCTTGCAACAACCCATTCAATTGATGCAGGCATTACTCACGGGATTTCGAAACCCCCCCAACAAACTTTCGAAATTGACCTTGTGGGTAGACAATGAATAAACAAGTGGTTTACTGATTTTGCGTCGCTAAGACACGTGGGACACATGTTGGGATAATCATCGTTTTTTATGGAGGTTGTCTATGATGAGCATTTTACTTCTACCCTTTAGACAAGCAAAGGCTGCCGCCATAGGAGAGGCGCCGCATTGTCATACCCAAGCTGCCAGAATTAAACCCGAATTTGACCCCTTGTGTTGTGATTGATCAAGCTATAGAAGGGACCTTACTGAAAACTTGCCCGACTACGACGCTCCCCAACTCAGGGTGTCTCTTACCCCGGCAAAAGGCTAAGGGCCCAGAGCATAGTTGAAGCCCTAGAAATCTCATCAATCTCCTTGTTTGATAGATTTCTTCCACAGTCTACCCACCTTCTTTTCCTGAATAAGAGAAACATTTTACAATTGTAATATTGCTTTTTGTTGCAAACTTGACCGGCCTAGGAAATTCATATTAGAGGGGTCTTTCCCTATCCAGGCATCTTCCCAAAACCACACGCTCTCACCATCCTTGACTTTGAATTAGATGCCTACCCTGACTTAGCTACTACACTTTCAATTGCCTTCCAAATCCAGGAAGCTCTATACAATGAAGACCCTTTTACCCACCTCCAATTTGTTGAGGCTCCATACTTTCCAACCAACACCTAGCGCCACAAACAGCCATCCTCTGACCCAAATCTTCACAACCACTTCCCTACCAATGCTTCATTAATAGCTTCTAGTGGCTTCACCACCGCCCGACCTCCCTATTCGGCTTACACACTTCGTCCCACTTCAATAAGTGAAATTTCTGAGTCTTTGTCGAGCCTTGCCATAAAAATTCGTGCCTCAACTTTTTCAAACGGTTCAATACCGACTTCAGACATTTGAAAAGGGATGTAAAATATAATGGCACGCTTGTCATTACCACTTTTATCAAAGTAAATCTTCCCCTAAAGATAAGTGTCTACTCTTCTATTTTGTCAATCTTCCTTCCTCTTTCTCTGTGACCTTGTCTCAGAGATGCTTCGACAACTTGCCCATATAGAGAGGAAAACGTAAATACACATATAGCCGATCTAATTAATTGTGATGAGGCTTAGATGATGATGATGACATTTATGGCTATATTGGCCTATAAATGTGCCCATAATGGACGTATTGGCCTATGTCAACTGACATGGCCCATTTTTTTAGAAGAGACTAATTCACCGCTGTATCACGTAATGGTGATTGTTTCCATTATGTAATGGTCAATATGACTATAACATAACCATTTTTTACTACCATGACACTGACATGAACAACAAATTAGCATATACCCTATACTTAAAGAGCAACAATTAATACCAAGACTTCGAGTAGGTTCTTGATAGGTGGCTAGATCATCCACTTCACATTATTTTTTGTCATGTGGCACCAAAAAGGCTCTAATACAACCTGCAGTGTGTTGCATGATGCAAACTTGATTCAGACCATTCCAAGTACACAACCATACAAGGCATCAAGGGTGACGATTACATACAAGATATTGGAAACTGGTGGCATAACTAACCCACAGAGAAGGGATAAGATCACCAAGTGGATCCACTGCAACTATAAAGTAAGCACAATCCCAAATTGCATAATCTGATATCTAGACATAGGTGACTGGGTGCTAATTTAGTCCATTTCCTACTAATTCCAGCTACAATCAGATTCATCTCTCAAATGTAAGGTGTAAACTCAAACAATTCATGAAATTCAATTACCAAGATATGAACTTGACATTTCCATAAGCATTAGAATACTGAGCTGAACAACGGAGGAATCATACCATTTTCTGGCAGAGAAAGGTAGGTCACAGACACAATCATGTGGACTACATTCCCACCAATCTAGAAAATCCACATAATGGGCCCCAATGTTATTGACGCATGGTCCAAAAATCACTCAGACTGAACAATCCTAACCATTGAATTTTGCCAGATTCCCTTTTTCACCGTCCACTTGATGGCAGCCCAATCGGATGGATGGGATAATCCGATCAATACAATTCTTCAGCCCTACCCCTTCCTATAGTAGGGCCCATTGCCTCAACGGCCTAAATCGACAGAATGCAAATGATTATACACATAGCATGTTGTAATTACCTGACCGAAGTCTGCCAATTTGAGAACACCGTCAGCGGAGATGAGAAGATTCGACGGCTTGAGATCACGATGGACCACCAAATTCCGGTGGCACGCGTCAACCCCTTGGAGGATCTGAACCATCCATCTCTTAATCTCGCCAACGGACATCCCATCCGAGCAGTTCCGTTTCGCGTGGTGGATGACGGAGGCGAGATCGGAAGGGAGGAATTCAAGGACAAGGACAGCATCTTCATCATCATCCTCGTGCCAGAAGTAGTCAAGGAGGGAGACGACGTTGGGGGAGTTTTGTAGCGTTTGGAGGGCCTCAATCTCTCGGAAGGAGCTCTGGTAGTCGTGGATCTCCTTGAGCGCTACGATGAGGTTGTCCGACACGCGACGGGCCCGGTAGACGTCGGAGTACGTGCCGGATCCGATACGGTCGAGGATTTCGTAACGGGCTGTGATTTCCGTGCGGTTGTGGATGCTCCAGCTCTTCCGAGAGGGACGAGAAGCTTCCATGGATGGAAGAGGGATTGCAGATGATTGGGAAAGAATCTAGGTTTCGGATATGAGAATATGAGAGAGAGAGAGAGAGAGAGAGAGAGGCGGGACACGGTTCCTGGCAGTTGTACACGTGTTTTCATTTCTGGCATGCTGGGCCCATGGATTGGATATCTGGACCGTTGGTCTGTTGAGTCCCATCGTTGATGGATAATTTAGGCAAATTTTCACTGTTTAGGGGTACGCCGCTATTACGGCCCTTTATAGTTGAATCTGGACGGTTGTCTTACGCCAATTCTCAACCGTCTATCCATATGCCACGAATAGAAAGTTTTAAGACTCTTTGATGTATGGCCCATCCAGGGTGGGACATAAAAAACCAATGGTATGGATTATGATTTACGGAATCCTTGTCAGAGTTGGAAACTCGTGTGTACTGCATAAGTGCTGGACTAGGCGAATTTCCTACGACAGTTGGTGCATGGAGCCATTGCAACAAGAAGCTCTATGGGCCCCACCGTAATGTTTGTGTGGCATCCACTCTGTCCATCATTTTCGTTAGATCATGCTAACAAGAGGGTCCAAAAATGAGGTCGATCCAATGGTTAAATGAGCCACACCACAGGTAAAAATGGGAATCTGAATGCCTGATATTTAGACTTTTTTTGGGCCCAACTAAGCTTTGGATCAGATTGATAATTGAATTTTTCATTCATCCTGCAGTGGATCGCTTTTTGGAACGGGTTGGATTGCATATGAACATCACGGTGGACACCAAGTTTCAATGGTGGGTATTCACATTCCTACTATTCCCTGTGGTGTGGTCCACTTGAATTTTGGATTAGCCTTTTTTTTCTTTTTGTAAAAAAAAAAAAAAAATTATCATAAACAACATGAGCTGGATCAAATGATGGATGGAGTGGATTTCAGATTCAAGCATGGGTGTGTCCCACAGCTTTTTGGCTGCACCGTCTCATAATGTATTTTAATTACGTGGAGTGTGGCCATTGTTCATCATTGTTCGTCCTGGATGGGAGTAAATGGAGATAACTGTTATTCGAAGTATATTTGAGCTGACAAGTAGATTTATTAGAACTAGATGGGTGAAATGTTATTTTTGAGTTACTTAGAGAGTCAGACCTAAATAAAAATGCCGTTATATACATGTCTATCGTACATGTGTCACACTAATACCATTTCATTAAAAGTACATTAATAAAAAGATCTAAACCATTTATATTGATGGTTTTTTGTTTTACATGCTCGCACACCCCCACACACACCGTAATGGGATTTCACCACCTATGGGTACTTGAACCCTTGACCAGGTGTTGAAATTCCTGAGAGTCTACCACCAGAGCAAGACTAAAGACCCAAGGAACACAATTACTTGGGCCCAACATGCTGAAAATGAATGCACAGGGATACAATTTAAAGGTTGACCATTTATATTGATGGTTAAAAATGTTGACAATTACTTGTTTGTGATCTTTGTAGTTGCGGCCTACTGGATGGACACAATTTCATCTTTTTTTTATACTAAAGTATATATTTTAATGAGCTTATTATAGTTATTATATTAAATATTACATATGTATACGGGTTTGAAATATTAAAGCTAGTTTGGAGATATCATATGTATTCTTATAAATATATTGAAAAATACCATTGCATTTTAATTCCTTCTTTATACTCTTGTCCAAACAGAATATTTTGATTTCATTTAAATCCAATTGTGTAAGCTATTTACTCGAAATTCATTTACCTTTATTTATAAACTTCCCATCGACGGGAGAAAATTCAATCATTTGGATTTACGCCCACGTTGAAAAAAGACACAAGAATGCTCCACATGTAAAGTATAAGTTATTGTTACAGCCAGATGACACCTAACATAGGTGAGGACTTCTTCTTAAAAATTGACCGAGTCTCTTGTATTCTGAATTCTTTTTAATTTAAAAATGCAACATTTGTATTTTAAATTCTTTTAAATTCAAATATAAATGTCCATTGTGACTAAAATTTGAATTAGATTTTCAAACACTTTCTGATTTCCTTAAATGATTCTATATATTAAAAGATATCTTCTAATTGAATTTACCTTTTAAATATCTTGAAGTTAAAAACCTGCATTGTGTCATTCCTTGACTGAACGAGGATGTAGTAACTCACCTTGCTATCACATGGTGAGTAAACTTTGTGAGGCCCACTGTAATGTATGCATTATCATCTGTGCCGTCCATCCATTTTTTCAGATATATTTTTTAAAAGTTTTTTTAACATGTTTTTCATGACCCACATCCAATCCAATCCCCAGAATAAAAATTACGGATCTTACTACAGATGGGAAATGTTTCAGATAAACTAACTAGAAGGAACCTTTAAAAAGGATATTAGGAAAAAGCATGCACTCGTTACTCTTCATCCACACCTTTGAGGAACTCAGGTTCGTCTACAGTCATTCAATGTCATGAACACCAGCCAAATGGTTGAACTTACAGTAGTCTCATGCCTTGTATAAATCCTCTTCTTTGTACACATAATCTCTGCTGAATTTTTCAAAATTTCCCTTCTTTTTCTTTTATCTTTTTATTTGGATTAGATTCATATTTTAAATAATGATTTTTTTTATGTAATTTTTTTTTAAAGGATGTGTGAATATAAGGCCTTCTTTGGTTGCTCCTTAGGGGTCATTTAGATGCCTATAAATGATTTCAAGTAAATGATAAAAGCTGATTTTTTTTGCTCTAAGCTGTAAGTGATTTACAGCTAAATGATTGTTTGTCTTTGGATAACTTATAAATTATTAAAGTCCTATAAATAGAATCAATTTTTCTATTTATAGCTGTTAGGCTATTAATAAAGAGCCTGTAAATGAAATCTGAACCTTTTGCATGTAAATTAGATGAGGGTAAATGCTTTAAATCATTTGCAGGCTGTAAATATCATTGAAAAATAGAATTAAATCATTTACAATTTGGCTCATTTACAGGCATCCAAACAACTTTTTAGAAATGAGTTCATCTTATTTTAGTTAACAATAATTATATATTAGAGATTATCTTAAAATGTAATACAGATTTTAGCAATGCTTAAATTAAACTTGATAAACTATAATTTATATAAACTTCGATCTCTAAATACATAATTACCATTAACTAAAATTAGACAGTACGGGTGCAGCTATGAACAAAGAAAGAGGGTACAGGAAGAGAACATGGGTAGAGGCTTTGTGTCAATTGAAAGAGGTGAGAAAGGGTGCGATATAAGGCCTACCAACATAAAAATGTTAAATAAAAACACCATCATGACCTTCATGCATGCCCGCACACTCACACTACAATAGGTGTTGGAACCTGTGACCTCATGTTGGGTCGGAGGCACAACCAGGATCTATTACGCAACAAATCTAGACATCTGGACTATCGCATCCAACCATGGCATGTGCAAGACATGTAGAGTGTAGACTCCATAACCATGTGCACTAGTACCATTATTTCCGTATTTTTTTCAAAGCAAATGTAAAATTATAAACTTTGCACACCTGATGTATGACACTTAAAAATGTATAGTGAAATATGTAGCAAATGCCTGTGCTTGAAGATAGCACATTTGGCGCATGAAGCTTGACAATATAGGGGGCCACACAATCTATTGTTTTTCTTTATGGGGCATCCAGTGAAGCTTGAATATAGCATATATGCAATGCTAGAAGATAGACAGACCTCAATGTTGAAACGAGATATCTTTCACTCAGTCTACCACTTGACCTATGGATATCAACATGTGCAGTAAAAAATTAAGGCCCTGTTTATTAAATCTGAAATCTGAATCCTAAATCTGAAATTTGAAGGCTGAATCTGAAATTGGAAGTCAAAAAACTTGTTCAGTAAAAAATTAAGGCCCCATTTGTTAAATTTGAAGGTTGAATCTGAAATCGGAAGTCAAAAAACTTGTTTGGTAATTATGGCTGAAGTTTGAAATTCAGGTACCGAATTTAAAACAACCTATTTGTTAACAAACATTTGAAATGTCTGACGCATTTGCCCCTATCTCCTGTTTGGAAATGTTTTACATTATAAAGAAATTATTTTTTATTAAATGAAAATAAAATTATTCTATTTAATTCAAATAAACTAAAGTACTTAACGACATAATTAAAATATCATTATTAAAAAAAAAGAAGATAAATTATCATTATTCATAAAAAAACAGATAAATTTATTATGTTGATTGTTGCCCCACAAATATTTCAAATTAGAACGTTCAATCCTCACGTTTTGGGCCCACTTGCTTATTGGATCCACTTTCGGTCCCATGTCCTAAAATAAACTCACAAAATCGATGGGCAGGGTGGATTTCTCACAAACATAAAGGTGGGCCCCACCTACGTTTCTAGCATAGAGAATTCTACGAGAGGCTTTAGTAGTAGATTCGGCATATGGACGGATGCAGATTTCCTAACGAAAGCCTTTCACATGAAGTTCCGGTGCAAGGATTTTGGGTGGGGCCCACTATGATGTTTGTTAGAAATCCAACAAGTCCATCTAATTTTCAAGCTCATTTTAGGGCATTCGACCAAAATGAGTAATATCCAAAACTCAAGCAGGCCATACAAGATGAAACAGTGGGGAAAGGAATGTCTACTGTTGAAACCTTCTTAGACTCCACCTTGATGTTTATATTCCATCTAAATTGTTTATAAAGTCATTTTGACTGAGATGAAGTGAAAACAAAGTGAACTTGAACCAATACAAAACTTTTGTAGCCTAAGTGTTTCAACGGTGGTCACAAAATCCCACTATTTCCTATCATGTGGATGCATCTTATTTTTGGTTGCAGGCTTTCATAGTAGGAGGCGGATTAGATACTGACAGGTTGAGTAGCGAGACTTGACATCACCAAGTTCTGTGGGACCCACCATGATGTATGTGTTGTATTCACACTATCCATCCATTTGGAAATATCATTTTAGGGCATGAGACAAAGAATGAGTCATATCCAAATCTGGAGTAGACCCCACCACAGAAAATAGTGGGAAGAGTGACACCCACGTTGAAACCTTCCTAAGGTCTACTATGATGTTTATCCGAGATCCAACGTGTTCGTAAGTTAAGATAGATACCAAAGAAGGTAAAACACAAATTTCAGCTTGATCGAAAACTTTTGTGACCCTTATAAATTTTTAATGGTGGATGGCTCTCTCCACTGTACTCTCTCCACTGTTTTCTGTTGTGGGATCCACTCGAGCTTTGGATCTGACTTGTTATTTGGCTAATACCCTAAATTTATATCACCAAATGAATAGACAGGGTGGATACAACACATACATCATGGTGGATCCACGTAACTTGTTGACATCACTTCAGTAGCTATTCTTGTTAATCAACCTGTCAGTAGCTAATCCGTGTCCTTCATGGGAAATCCGCTTCCGTTCTGGACCGAAGCTGATTGGCTGGACGTCAGAAAATTCTGTGGGGTCACATATTGAGGTATGTGTTATATCCAAACCGTCCATCCATTTTTCGAGCTCGTCTTAAGGCTTGAGTCGAAAAATAGGGTCTAAAGATTAAGTGTACCACAATGCCAAAAGCAGTAAGGGATTGAACGTCTACCATTGAAATCTTTTTGGGATCACAGAAGTCTCGGATCAAGGTATTTTTGACCTTATGAACAGATTGGATGGAAAACAAACATTATGGTGGGCCCTACGATTTTTTTAAAGGTGAAAATCATCACCCCGCTGCTATTTTTGGTGCGGTCCATTTGAGCTTTGGATATGATTATTTTTTGGATAATATGATCTCGAAAAATGGACGAACGGTGTGGATATAATAAATACATCAATGTGGGTCCATGTGACTTTAATCTCCTTTGTATCGTTCGCACAACCCTACCTCGAGGAGCGTAGGCGCTCGTCTTCCCACTAGAGCGTATTTACTTCCCCTGCCACCAACCCCGTGGCTGGTAGTCGGTGCTACGTGGGCCCCATCATGATGTATCTGTTTCATCCACTCCGTTTATACATTTTTACTGATCATTTTATATCTTCACACCAAAAACGAGAGGGATATAAATCTCAGGTGGACCACACCACAAGAAAACAATAGTGATTGGATATCCACCATTAAAATTCTCCTAAGGCTCACTGTACTATTTATTTGACATCCAATCTGTTGATTAGGTTCATACAGGCCAGATGAAGGGAAAAAACAAATTGATCCAAAACTTTTATGCCCCAAAAGGTTTTTTAACGGTCCACTTGAGTTTTATTCAATTTCCATTGGTTTTTATGGTGTGGTCCACTTAAGAAAATGCTCCAAGGGAAATTTTTTCTCTTTTAAATTGTTTGCTTAACAGGAAACTAACTTTTTCCGCCGTAGGTATTATTTTTCAGAGTTAACAAACAGGCCCTAAGTCGATTTTTTCCTCTTTTAAAAATTAAAAAAAAAAAAAAATTAATTTTTTATTGGTAAAGGATTGAACTTTTGCATCTATGAAATAACCCATGACAGTCCAGTATATAATCAACAAAAAAAACTATCGTCCATTATCTTATCCTCTATAATCAAATGGATAAGATCATCCACTTAAAGATACTAGGACAGTGGATAATCATTAATCAGCACTGGACTCCACCAGATGTACACATTGTGATTGGATTTTCAATGTCTTCTGCCCTAATTGCTCCCTTTTCCAAGAGCTTAGGGAACTCAAAAATAGAGGGATGGCTCATCTATCCGTATCTTGTTCTTCGTATGTGCATAAAAACACACGTACATTTGTACTTCCTAATTGCTTCACACTTCACAGTCAAACCAAGAAAAGGCTAACATTCCCTGGCTATATGATATTAATGGATGGGCCATCCGTGCTGAAACCCAGTATGCAAATGGTATGGATTGCTTAATCATGAAACCCACTTGCACAAACTAAAAATTCATGAGAACTACTATCCACCCATGAATCAATTCCATGTTCTCAGGTGAATGTTGTGCCTTTTTATTGACAAAATATATTAGTTCCATTCACATGTTACAAAATCTAGTTACAATGGGCTTGGTCCCACACTCATTAGTAGTGCACGATCCAGGCCGTTCATCAGATGGGTCCCTTTTAAATTGAATATGAGCTTTGTACACCTTTTCCTTCAATTAGTCTTTTTTTTTTTTTTTTTTTTTGTAAATATTTCTATTATGCTTTATGTTGTTCAAATGGGTTTGGTTTCATAATCACTGAGGTGCGCTCCAGTGGCAGTTGCACTTGCACTGGGCAGAAGTGGGACCCATGTGATGTAAGCAGGCCATCCTATCCGTCCATCAGACACATCACTAAATGTCTTTTATTAAGGAGTGGCGGCGAAATACTTATTATATTGTCCTTTAATATTGTTGAAAAATGTTTTATTAAAGAATGCCATCATATAGTTTCCCAATTCATGTCACTAGCTTTCTAGCATTTTCATATCCAAATGTGTCATAGGGGCCTATATACTTTTATGATTAGGTGTGTGGTCCTTATCGTAGGGCCCACCTTGGTGTATGTATTTTGTATCCATGCCGTCCATTCAATTTTCCAAATCATTTTTGGGCATTATCCCAAAAATGAAGCAGACCCAATAATCATGTGGACCATACCATAGGAAACAGTGGTGATTGACCATTAATGGACAGCGTGGATAAAGAATACATACATCAAATGTGGGCCCCATGTTAGGGCCTGACTGTCTTGGGTGGCTCCAGATTCACCACAATGGGTACTCGAACCCACGACGGACGTGTTGACACTCTTGTAAGTCTACCACTGAGGCATGAGATGTGTTGTTCCAATCTAGTTAAAATGGTCCCTAATCCCACACATGCATAAGAATCCTATCTTTTTCGTATCCGATTAAAACAGTTCCTACGCACAAACAGGTATTCCATATAAATTTATGGCTGATTTATCTCACTAAAACATTTTTAGTCCCACATTTTCAACACTAATGCGAACGCATGATTTCTCTACATTGAGATCAACAAATACTAAGAAAGATTAGTGAGAAACATACAATAATCAAAATACACGAGGAACAAGAGTTCTAGAAACCTACAGCAACATTGAAAACAAGAATTCTTGAACCAGATCCAGAGAGAACGAAAAATTCCCTCTGCCCTGCAAAAAATTTCTAGGTACTTGTCATGGGAGAAACGAAACAACAACAAAACGGTTTGCAACGGTAACACTACACACACATATAACGATTGAGAAAGGTATTGGCCGTCCCAACACTTACAAACATAGCACTCAGGCAATGCTTGAGAGCATCCGTGGAAGATGGCTGAGCATCCTAAGCCACACATGTGCTTCCGCACACGATATTCCTGCAGATTAATTAATATACCACATGATTAATAGAAAACCAAGCATATAGCGATAGAAGTGTCAAGAGTCAAAAGAAAGATCAATGAGATATATTAAGTAATGTCTCAAGTGCAACAAAGCATCATGGCTGACTCCAATATCATAAACAAGAGAACCCAAACCACTGGTCGATCGGATATTTTAGCTAAAAGCATCCCACCAACCCAAGTTTCTTAGGACATCAACCTGAAATTTGGAGTAGGAGAAGTGGAAATAATTAAGAATGTCCTACAGATAGGGTCGAGGAACGATACTAGTTGCTATTTTTAAGGTGATATTCACCCCCTACTGATATAGAATAGCGGGTTTTTTGGTTTTGCAAGAAGAGGGTGATAGCAAATCTGGCTCCAGGTTGAAACAAGCCAGCCTCTCCAACCTGGAAATATGCATTCTTCGACTTGCAAGATCAAAGCCACACAGCCCAAAATACTGTTGGCAAGCAAACACGCCCTGATTTTTGTTACACAGCAATTTCTGCAGAATTACTGAACACCAAGACAAAAGGACTTGTTTTAAGAAAACTGGTAGAATAGAGAATACAAGAGAGAGATTAGAGAGAAGTTGTAATGCCTATGGAATGACCCAAAGCTGTCAACTTATTTACGACTTTACCACAGCCTATTTGAATTCAAAATGTGTCTCTAACTGGCAACACGCTGATGGTCCATATCATACCTGAGTGCAGGTCAGACCACCCTCTTGATGCACCCGATTAGCCTGGTGGCGCACCTTAGCAATCTAATCGACTCCGGACACCTAACTAACACCTGGGAAAAGATTAATGCACCTCAAGCTCCTTGCAAGAATGCACCCGTGCACCTCGAGCACCCAGGCCCTTGCCTGCTCCATGTGTGAGTCTGGACTGTACTTTGCATCATCCTTATGTGACTCAGACCAGACAAAATGTAGTCTTATCCTTCCCTCACTAGCCACTCGTGCGAGAATGCACCAGTGCACCTCGAGCACCCAGGCCCTTGCCTGCTCCATGTGTGAGTGTGGACTGTACTTTGCATCGTCCTTATGTGACTCAGACCAGACAAAATGTAGTCTTATCCTTCCCTCTCTAGCCACTCTCTCTGTTTAATCCCTTTCCCAAAAAACACAACTCGAAAGAAAAGCTAGTTTTTGGGTTGAAAAACCAGTACACTACTTTGAAAAGACCAACATGACCTGGATAAACAGCCTTTGAAGGGACTAAAAAGGATTTCATAACACCCATTATGATGGGAACGATCATTCCATGTTTTGTTATGTAATGAAAAACAGCTGTTTCAAAATAATGTTGTTTTCTCAATAAGGGGCAAGCGGATTTATTTTAATATACCAAGGAACATTATGAATTATGATGTTCTTTATGGAAAATTGTTATATATATATATATATATATATATATATATATATATATATATATATATATATATATATATATTCTGTAATGCCATTGCTGTTATAAAACAGTAATGCTAGTAAGCTCTTATGGCATCACGACAGTTTTTAAAACTTTGGAAAAGGTACACTTTGACATCAGGACTTAGTACACGTTGTGACCATGTCATGATTATCCAAACCATTGTTCTAATGGAGGAAATGGGCTCCATTGATCAAATGGTCTACAAGCAAGGCCTCTTTCTTAAAAGTTTGATCATGTACCTGACAAGTTAAGATTCAAAAATCAACTACTGAACCAACATGGACTCAATATATATATATATATATATATATATATATATATATATATATATATATATATATATATATATATATGGGAAAAGGTACTATGCGCTCGAGCGCAAAGCGGTCGTCCGTGAGGTCGAGCTGTGTGGGCCCCACCGTGATGCCTTTCGAAGATCCACACCGTCCACCATATGCACGAGCCCAGGGTGGGCCTACATGGCCCAAAATCAGCCGTCCACGTAACTCAGGTGGGCCATACCATTGGAAAACATAAGTATACACGCAAAAACATGTAAAAGCACTTGGTGGGCCCCACCTGAGTTGTGGATACCACCTAAAAGTAGGTCTAAAATTACAAAAAAGTGGGACACACATGATGGACGGTGTTGATCATCAAAAAACGTCTCGAAAGGTCCCTAAAAATGGTTTTGAATGTTTCAATGGTGCACGGCCCCTCTCAACTTCTGTACGTGGTGTGGCCCACAAAAGTCACGGATTGACTTGATTTTCAGCCGTGTGGGCCCCCTCTGGAATGGTGCATCTGACTGAGGGGGTAGATTTTCGAACAGCATCACGGTGGGGCCCACATCAGCTCGACCTCACGAACGACCGCTTTACGCTCGAGCGCATAGTACCTTTTCCCTATATATATATATATATATATATATATATATATATATATATATATATATATATATATATATATATATATATATATTCTGTAACGCCATTGCTGTTATAAAACAGTAATGCTAGTAAGCTCTTATGGCATCATGACAGTTTTTAAAACTTTGGAAAAGGTACACTTTGACATCAGGACTTAGTACACGTTGTGACCATGTCATGATTATCCAAACCATTGTTCTAATGGAGGAAATGGGCTCCATTGATCGAATGGTCTACAAGCAGGGCCTCTTTCTTAAAAGTTTGATCATGTACCTGACAAGTTAAGATTCAAAAATCAACTACTGAACCAACATGGACTCAATCACTCCTTGGATCCAAGTTGTACCTCAGGCTCTTAGTGGCGCCTAGGCTAGAATCCACATATCCATGGACTCAACAAAAGAACTGTTATTCAATTAGCCACGTATCTCACTCATAATTGCAGAAGCATGAAGCAAAGCACAACAGATTCAGCTGTAGGACTGAGGAAGTATCTATTTCAAAATGACAGTATGTGTAAACGACTATGAAGCGGGAGATCAAGTTCAAAGAGTGATTTGAAGCATCGACAACACCTTGTTAAAAGGACCCTGCAACTAAATTCTCACTACATAGCACACAAGAAGGGTCGAGGCAATACTATGCACTCAAGAAGTATCTATTTCTTCACTATCTAATAGCATGAAGGAAATTTGGGTGTGCCTTTGCTAGTGTTTTACTTATGTCTGGCAACCAGCTAGACCAGGCCTGGGCATTGTCACCCATAGTTTTTCTAGGTTCATGTAAGTATGGTTAATGAAGTGCGTTATTTGATTGATTCAGATACATATCGGAGAGGAGACCCTTCCGTTCGATGATGGCGTCATCTATTTCTTCACAGAAGGCTATCTAATAGCATGAAGGAAATTTGGGTGTACCTTCACTAGTGTTTTACTTATGTCTGGCAACCAGCTAGACCAGGCCTGGGCATTGTCACCCATAGTTTTTCTAGGTTCACGTAAGTATGGTTAATGAAGTGCGTTATTTGATTGATTCAGATACATATCGGAGAGGAGACCCTTCCGTTTGATGATGGCACCCTTTTTCCAGCTGTTTGAACCAATCAAATTGCACTTCACCCACCATGTGAGCTTTGCAGAAGTCATATTTAGTAATTGCGCAATGATCTATATATGCGGGTGGTTGTTTCCTAACAAATAGAAGGTCCAGGTGGATATCATCATTACCATAACAATAGAAAAAATGCATGCTAATGACAAATATGAACATTGACTAATTACCATTTTAAGCCTCATAAATGACATAATTTTCAGTCACATATTCATACATTGCACAGTTGGTAAAAAACATCAAATGCTCTACATTGCACAACTGGTAAAAGACATCAAATGTTCTACATCATTAGACACAGCTCCATCTCGATCAATCCCATTAAATCAACAACCATCAGCAAGCATAAACATTCTTTGTGGATCATCATTAGAAAAAGCATTTTTTATAAGTTCTAATGTGTCCTAAACTCTTGTTCTAGTCGTACATGCAAGTACATCATTGTTACCAAAGTTTACATGGTATGTGCCTTGTAGTTTGTGGCTTTGTGTAGATTGGGGGCAAAACACAACAAGCCCATTTTATCTTCCCCATCCCTACATTTTTTTATATATCATCGTTGCTTAAAAAATGTTGAAGATTCTATTCAGCATCTCCACAAGTGTGTCGACAAGCCAATGGTGTGCTTGGGTGCTACCTAAAAATGAGCATTCATGCATTTTCTCAGCACCTCTTGAAATTCTAATATTTAAGTAAAGGGTAACACGCCCACACCAGCAATTCTTGGGAATGTGAGTTCAATTAATGGTTCGGATTTCGAGAGGTCTAGCTAGCATGTTTCTTTTAAAAACAGGGAGGAGCAGCTTTCCTAATAAGTGCAACATTGCCTTGTAGGTCTAATGGAAAATGGAAAATAGGTAGCACCCAAGCGACCCTAAGTTTTGTTCTACAACAGAATCTGTAGAGACTAGTGGCTTTCAGATTTGTAAATTTCCAAATCCTCCTCTTATAGTGCAACTTTTACACCAAGGAAACCTGGAAAGGAAGTTTCCAAGTTAGAAATATAATAGTGATCTCACATGCTAAGAGAGAGAGATTAGAAAGAGAATTAGATATAGGAAAGGGGAGAGAGAGAGAGAGAGAGAGAGAGAGAGAGAGAGGGAGGTGCCTCTCCCACATCCATACGATGAACAGCACATACAGCCCATGGCCAGGCCCCTTTGATGTCCATCTTCCTCGCTTCAAATTCTTTGGTCTGTTCATGTTCTCCCTCTCACAATCTCTTCATAAGATGTCCTTGGATCTCCATTGATGGTGTAAATTTAAAAACCCAAATCTATCAATTTACATCAAGATCTAGGCTAATCTAGCCCAATGCTTAGTTGTGCACCAGTTCTCGAGAGTTCTCGTGAGAACTTTTTGAGAACTCATCACACGTGATGTGAGCCCAAAATGGAACGGTCCACGTGACGCAACACCCCATGAAACCCCTAAGGCCTAACTTTTGCCCTAATCCAAAACTTTGGTGGGCCATGGCAAAAGAAAACAATTTCCTCCCTTGATTTGCATTTCTCTTTGCTATGCCCACTAGAGTTTTGGATTAGGGTGAAAATTGGTCCCCAGGGGGGTTTCATGGGGTGTTGCATCACATGGACCAGTTGGACTTTGGGCCCATGACACGTGCAAAGGTGAACATGCCTCTCTCTCTCTCTCTCTCTGTGTGTGTGTGTGTGTGTGTGTGTGTGTGTGTGTGTGTGTGTGTATAAAAAGTAAAAATTACATAAACTTTGAATAAGAAATAACAATCGATCTTTACTACTCATTAATAACCATAATAAATCAGTAACTTTCAATTTTGACTATCAAACCATTCAAACACATGAAACATCACTACATCACAAACCATAATATTTGTAAAAAAACCTATATAAAACAACTCCTTACGTATTCTAATTAATCATGGATTCAATGTTGACCATTGGCAATATGTTAACTTAAATTGAGTGGATCTACCAATCCCTACATTCTTTTGCGCTCAAATTTCAAATAGACAAACCCTTACAAAGGTTTCTATAATTTGATTGGTCAGAGTGCAAAACAAACAAACCAATCGGTGTGATAAAAAATAGAAACCGATGATTATTGGTAAACCGAACCACTTTGATATCACTTTTGTAAGAGTTTTTGAAAACACGACGAAAAAATAAATTTTGAAAACCTTAAATTTATATGATTAACTCTATGAATCCTCATTTCAATAACCTCAAGTTTCTACAAACAAAATATACATTCGATAGTTAAGATTTTCCCTCTTAGAAACCCAATCGACAAACTAGATATGTCGTTGCCGATCTTCCAATCCAGAAAATCTCTTCTACATCCATCCCAAATAAAGGAGAGATGAGAACCAATTATGTCAGCCCTAGAGTAAGGGCGGGCCGAATACATGCTATCCATGTAGGTGGACCTCACACATGTGATGGAGGGAGGTGAGAGGGTAATCACACTCTCTCAACTTCTCTCTTTTCTTTGCAAAGTATCACTCCATCTTCTTTTTTTTTTTCCTTTGAGATAAGATCTATTTATAAGGAGGGGGCTACGGTTTCAGGGAAACGCCAGTTATTGTACTCTACCACCCTACAGTTTTTCAAATGCCCTACTTCATTGGAATCCTATGATCCTGCTTAATCCCCTGCACATATATCCAATCCAATTTCATTGTTTTGGTCATGCACCAAAGTCTCCCAATGCCTATGCAAAATAAGTAATAGATCTTTAAATTTAGACCATTATATTATCATCAAGTGTGATAAAAACCTCTTTAATGGATAAACAAATGTTTAACAAATGAAAACATTTGTAAAACCTCTTGAGTGTAGGTCATACACCAGAGACCCAATGCCTATGCAAAACAAGTAGTAGATCTTTAAATCTAGACTACTATATTATCACCAAGTGTGATAAAAGCCTCTTTAATGGATAAACAAATGTTTAACAAATGAAAACATTTGTAAAACCTCTTGAGGGTTGGGCTCAACAAAAAAACCACTTGATGAACATCTAATCTCCTAGATCTAAGCCCTGCGTCTCACAAGCTACCCCACTCGAGCTCGATGTGAAAATGCCCCCGCATTAATCACCCCTGGTGAGGAGTCTCGAACACGAGACCTCCCGCTTTGATACCAATTTGATGTAGGATAATTAACCACTTGCTCTAAAAGCTCGAACTGTTAGAGTATGGCGAATTAATCTTTTTATCTCATAGCCCAAGCCCCACGTCTCATGGGTACGTCTCATGGGTTAAGACCTCGGTCGAACCCCCCCTCATGGGCCCCAAATCACATGGGTACTACCTCACACGAGCCACCCGAATCACAAGGGTGGGGCCCGCGTCTCACGAGCCACCCGCCTCACACAGGGGCTGCCCACCCCGAGTGTCCCTGCGTCTCACAGGCCACCCCACTTGAGCCCAATGTGAAAATGCCCCCGCATTACCAATGGATCCCTTATTTGCCCATTTGAGACATCCATGTATGCGTTTGGATGCACTCACTTATATTGGTCACATGATGACCTCGCAAAGTGGGCTAAAGCACATAATATCAAGACCTTTAAACTTCACACATCCTAAGGTCTAAGGATTAATCAAATCCAATGCATCCTCAAATTGTCAATCTAAAGACTTGACTTTAATCCACCAATGCAAGTGCTCAAGAGGTGTGGGATACACTCCAACATGGGATAGGACAAACGCACACCGACTCGTCGTTGTGCCCAATGATGGAGACCTTCCATCTTGACCCATCATCAATCCCTCACATACGATGATCACATCCATCATTATAATAATGACAATAACCACAGTAATGGATGGCCATGACAGTGGAAGGATCGGATTGAATATAAATGCATGGGTGCGGAATCCTATGATTCGAATGTACTAGAGGACATAAAAAACTATAGGGTGGTAGAGTACCATAACTAGTGTCTTTCTGAAACTTTAGCATTTTCCTTATAAATAAATCATATCCCAGAGAGAGAGAGAGAGAGTTCCTATGTTGGAAGATTGGTAATGACATGATCAAAATTGATCAAGTGGGTTTCAATCTAGTAAATCCTAACCATTGAATTCATATTTTTCCTCTTTATGAAAACTTGAGTTATCAAATTATGGATCCATAAGAGTTAATCACTTAATCTAAGGTTTTAAAAATTTTGAAGTAGATTGCATTTTTAAAAACTCCAAAAGTGGTATAAGAGTGGCCTCGTTTTTCAATAATTGTCAATTTTTATTTTTTAAGGCGTTGATAAGTATGTCCGTTTCGCACTTTGATCAATTAAATCATAAAATCCTTCGCGAAAATCATACATGTGAAATTTGAGCGCAAATGGACACATTCATTGGGAGATCCAATCGATTTAAGTTAAATTGTTGTCAATGATCAATGTTGAATCCATGATTGACTAAGGACATAATGGGATCATCGTACATGTCTTTCTTTTGTGAATATTATGACATGTGATGTCGTGATGTTTCATGGGTTTGGATAGTTTGATGGTGTTGATTTGATGGTTGAATTAAAAGTTACATGTTTGTACGTTTTCGAGGGGCGGTTAAGATCGACTGTTGTTTATTTTTCAAAGCTCGACCGTTGTTTATTATTCAAAGTCATGTAATTTTCACTTTTCTATAAATTCAGTCACGTATAACATCATAGATGGCTTGGATTAAACAGTTCTCAATGTAATTTGATAGATCTAGGTATTTCAATTCACATTGTTGATAGAGAACCAAAAACACTTAATAAAGAGTTCACAAGAGGGAGAAGATGGATAGACTACGGAACATGAGGTAAGGAAGATGGACGAAACGGAATTTCCAAGGGGGGCTCAACAATATCTGTACACAAACCCCACAAAGTTCCTGGAAATGGGCTTAGTATAGGTTAAGTAGGCCTAAGTTAATGCGAGTGGGCCTAGGCGATAGAAATGGGCCTATGATAACATGAGGGTTGTCAACAAGTGAGGCTTGGGGCTAGCTTTGGCTCCATTCAAAATTTTGATTTTGCTTAGCCTGGTCCCAACTCATTGACGATCCTAGACGTCGATAGGAATTGCTTATTTAACAAAAGTGATCAACCATGCAATTTAAGTGAAAAAATTATTAAGAAGATAAAACTTCAAGATCATTGAAGATGGATGTCAAATTTGGATGCCTACAAGGATGTATTGTTTGTTTGCTAATGGAGCTTCAAAAGGACAAACTCCAAATTGGATATGAACCGAGAAGGACATCACTTTGGAAATCAAACAATTCCTAATCTAATAGAAGTTTACGTCACCTCATCATGTTGTGATGATTCTTTACACCCTAAGATGGTCTTTATGTAGATTTTTCGCAAGTCAAAATGCAACTTACCAACATACAAAGGAGAGAGAAGTCAAATTCCGTATCTTAGACTTTTTAAGAGCACGGATGGTCATAAGGAAAATATTGACAAGCACGATATGGAAAAACAATTAACGGCCATTATATAACTGTTACGCATTATGGGGCCAAAACGCCCCTTGTAGAAAAAATGATCCGCGACAGCCCCAAAACATTTTTTTTAGGGCCATAACGGCCATTACGATCTATATCGTAATGGGTTTTTTTTTTTTTTTTTTTTTAAAGGTCATTACGGCCATTACGATCTATATCGTAACAATAACAGCAGTGGCACCCCTTGTTACTGTTATGGAACATCTTGATCAGAAGGAAATCTTCTTTGGTCAGACCATCCTTGCACGTGGGATTTTATTTTGGGCAAAAGGATTTAAGAAGACTTGGAAGTTTTTGCTTATGGAACTCCAAAAAGGACGTGAACTCCAAACTAGATATTAACTCAGAAGGACATCAAGTTGACAATCAAATAGTTCAAAATCTAACAGAATTTGCATCCTACAACTACTCCATGTTGAGATGATTCTTTACATCTAGAGGTGGTCTCTATATAGATTTTCTCGCAAGTTAAAATGCAACTTACCAACATACAAGGGAGAAGCCAAGTTCCATATAATATATATATATATATATATATATATATATATATATATATATATATATATATATTATATATGGTCTCCCATTAAATATTGATAGGGGCAACTTTCCTCCTTTTGGATTATTATTTCTCTTTCAAATTAAAAATTTTAAAATTGTAAGAGTAATGGTCTAATGGATATGAAAGAGAGATTGGATAAGATAGGAATAAGCAGTAGCACCTCATTCAAACACATCCCATATCTCTTGATCCTTCCCTTATAAAAAGGGGCATTTCCTCGTAAAACGCATACCACAAACAAGAATCCCCAAAGAGAAAATATGGAGGTTTTTTTTTATCCTTTTGTCCATATGGCCTACCTCTAGACGATCCAAGCCATTGATCGGATCCAGGGACCATCTTAATCGCAGAATTAGAGGGGTGAGAAGATCATTTAGGGCTTGTTTGATCAACTATAAATACATGTAAAGCAATGGTAAATAAGTAATGATGGTTTACTTTTGTATTTATCGATGTTGACAGGGAAAAGAGGGTTGATTGTGTTAGTAACCTCTGTGGAGCCCACCATGGTGAATATGTTTCATCCACATCGTCCATTCATTTTGTCACATCATTTTTGGATTTGAGATTTTTTAAAAAAAATAATGATGTGTGGTCCAATTGAGTTTGGATTTGCAGCCCCTAAGAAGTTTTCAATGGTAGGAGTTCAATCCACACTTTTTTGTGGTGTGGTCCAATTGAGTTTGGATTTGCCTCTTCTTTGGGGTTTTGCCCTAAAATGATTTGACAAAATGAATGGATAGCGTGGATGAAACACAATAGGTTACTGACACAATCAACTCTCTTTTCAAGAATCATACCTGTCAACATTGGTGAATACAAAAAGTAAACATCATTACTCATTTACCACTGCTTTACCTGCATTTACAGTTAACTAAACAGGCCCTTATGCTCTCATAGTGGTTAGGCAGACCACTGGACATAGACTGTCCATCTATCTTTGGCTTTGTATGTAGATTCTCATAATGCGTAGACCATCAAATCCTGCAGGCCCACCCATCCTAGCTGTCTATCAGTTTTTTTTTTTCCCTTTCTTTTGCCTTGGATTCCAAATATCCAAACATGCCTGAAAGGAAAGAATGACTGTAACTACAATTTGAGAGCTACTTCCTCATCGTGATTACGGCAAAATTTCATGGCAATTTGCACAATTCAATTCAATAATAGTCCTTTCTTTTCTTTTTTTTTTTAAGAAGTAACCATTTCATTCGAAGGAAGCAGTAATTACATCAGAGTAAATGAACCAAAGTTGCAATACAAGTAGTCCTTCCAAATGAGCCTTACTAATCACATCAAACAAACCCATTCAAAAGTAGCTTTGTAAGGGCCTTCTTGAGAAAGTTAAAACTCAAATACAAAAACCAACACAAACCAAAGAATGCTATACATACTATCTCTTTATTAAAGATGCATTATTTTTAAGCTATGAAGTATAGATCAGTCTATTACTTACATTATTGAGCAACCAGACCGTCTACGTCT
This sequence comes from Magnolia changhungtana, assembly GCA_030180095.1. NCBI lineage: Eukaryota > Viridiplantae > Streptophyta > Magnoliopsida > Magnoliales > Magnoliaceae > Magnolia > Magnolia changhungtana. The sequence continues at coordinate 20,510,870 of JASAUF010000444.1, read as the reverse complement.
CTTCTTCTTCACCATCTCCTTCCTTCTCGGAGGTTGAAGCACAACCTTAATTGCAGTATCAAAAACAGCTTTGACATTCTACCCACGCACATAAAAGGGGGAAAAAAATAAATCAAAACTTGTGAAATTAATTGCATTAGAAGATGAACAGCATGAAAAATGAAAGAGATCCAACAGTTGAAATTCAAAAATCTACCTGTTGAGTTTTAGAACTGCATTCGATATACGCTGCAGCACCTATTTGTTTCCTAAGCTCCTCTCCCTGGAACATGCCAACTCAGATTAGTTCAATTCCAATGGAGATATAAATTTTTTTAAAAATGGCAGAGTGAAAGATAGATAATCGATGCTAACTTGAGCAGATGTTATTGCCGCACTGCCTAGATGATCAGCCAGATAAGCTTTGTCTTCGCGGAGATCTAAAATGTTAAAAAAAAAAAAAAAAAAATCATCGAAATTAATAGAATTGTACAAAGCAAAACCTGTATAGAACAGCAGCAAATTTCTATTGCTCCAAATTATATGATCCCACAATCAGAAAATGAAAAAAATATCAATTTGTTTACATACCTAACTTCGTCCCAACAAGAACAATGGGAACATTGGGTGCGAATCGACGAAGCTCAGGCATCCACTGATTGACAAGTAAACCGAAAGAAAAGAAAGAAAATAATTAATTAAAATACTAAATCACATAAATCGCAAACAGAAACACAAAGACAAATGAGGATTAAGCCTTCTATAATTAACATGAGAAACAAAAATTTCTTCAAACACAGCCTCCAGTGGTAGACTCTCAGGAGTTTCAACACCTGGTTGGTGAAATCCCACCATGGCGTGAGTGTATGGTGGTGTGTGTGCGTGTGTAAAAAAAAAAAAAAAAAAAAAAAAAAAAAAAAGTAAACCGAAAGAAAAGACAAAAAATAATTAATTAAAATACTAAATCACATAAATCGCAAACAGAAAGACAAAGACAAATGAGGATTTAGCCTTCTATAATTAACATGAGAAACAAAAATTTCTTCAAACACAGCCATAAGGCCCATGACCAAGATGAGTAACAGCTAAGGAGAAAGAAAAACACTTAGTTGCCAGGCACCTTCTTTTAAGGGGACGTATAGATATTCACCTTAAGTGGTGTTTGGTTGGACGCAGCTGCTTAGATTATCAGACTTTTCGAAGTAACATTTCGGGTGGTGCCACTATTTTTGAAGTTAATCGAAAATAGATGCAAACCTGTACTACATCTCAACTAGCAATGTTTCTGGTATTCACCGCCAACTTGGGTAGAAGTGCATCTTCTCGGCTCATATTAATAGATCTACCCAAACAGGCCTTAAATCAAGTAAAGCACAAACCAAACAGCCAAATACCATGAGATTTTAGGCTTTGATTTCAAATGACAATAACCTAATTGTTCAAACATAACCCAAACATGGGCACAACAAAAATGAAAGCCTAAGGAGAATTCACAAAAACAAAAACAGTAATCCGGACAGTGCCTTCTTAAAATACTACTCCAAGTAAAACATAAAACTGATAGACATCCAAAAAGATTGAAAATCTAGGCTTTATCTTTTGAAATGAATGACCCATTTGTTCAAAGATGCTCCAACCAAAGCCACATTTCAGAAGAACCAAAAAAAGAAAAGAAAAAGAAAAAGGCGAGAGAACATCTGGCAGATACCTTTTTTAGAACATTCTCATAGCTTGCTTTGCTAAGTAAAGAGAAAGCTAAAACAAACACATCTGCTCCTCTATAACTCAATGGCCTTAATCTGCTGTAATCTTCTTGGCCTGTCATTTAAACATGGGGAAAACAGATGGATAAAAGACAGATATCAGAAAATAAAGAAAAAAGAAAAAAAGAAATTGTAGACCCCAGAAATAAAAGAAACAGACCAAATACCTGCAGTATCCCACAGACCCAAGTTGACAATGCTCCCATCCACAGCCACATTTGCACTGAAGTTGTCAAAAACAGTTGGTATATAATCCTGCCAATAAAACCCAAAATTTAAAAATAAATTAGAAAAATTACCGATTCATGCATACAAATACTCAAAATAAAACAACTAAAAAAAAAAAAAGCATAGTCTCAGTTCAGATAATACACATATAAAAGCCAAGATAAATACTACATTATCCAAGCCGAAAATAAAAAAACCCAAGTACAAAAAACAAAAAAATGTGCAAACTGTAAAAAGCTTTTATGAGATGACCCAAATACAGGAAACAGAAAAACCCAACAACAGAATCCAGAAAAACCCAACAACAGAATCCAAAAAAAAAAAAAAAAAAAACAGAAAAAGGGCATTTTGGAAAATGGGTCAATTAATGGAGGCATTTTGGGAAATGGGTGAGTTAAAGGAAGAACATATACAGTAGGGAACTTGTTGCTGGTGTAGCAGATGAGCATGCATGTCTTCCCAACTGCCCCATCCCCAACTGTCACACATTTTATGAACTTTGAAGCACTCATTTCTTCTCTCTCTATAACAACAGAAAAGAAGCTTTCAACAGAAGAAGAAGAAGAAGAAACAGTCTCAAAACTAGGGAGGCTTTTGGGTTTTCAAGAGAAAAGAGAAAGAAGAAGAAAGAGGAAGCAGCTCTTAAGATAGAAGAAAGTCTTTTGGGTTTTCAAGAGAAAATAGATAGAAGAAAGAAGAAGAAGAAGCTCTGGAGTTAGATAATAACAGTGGAGAAGACAGGTAAGTATAATATAGGGAGGTAGGTGTTTTGTCTTGGAGTCGAAGCCAGGGTAAAAAGGGTGAGAGAGAGAGAGAGAGAGAGAGAGAGCTGTTACCCCCATTATCTGTTCAGTGGGGGGTCATGGTTCGTTGATCCGTATCGTTGATATCCAGAGCTGTTGCACCCATTTCCTGAAAGTGGGGTCATGGTTCGTTGATATCCAGACGGGATGCCCTTTTTTCTAGGCATCTGCTGTATTTCTATTAATAGGGCCAGTCATCCAAGGGTTAGGATCTTCTAATCAAGATTTTTTTTTTTTGGCCAAGAACGCATCCCTAGAAGGTCACATAAGATGAACGGTGTGGATCAACAAAATGTGGGTCCCATCACAGATTGGTGCATCAGGATAATTTTCACCTAAGGGGGACAGATGCAGTCAACGGAGGTTTGGTGGGGTCTGTCTTACACTGCAACTTTCATCCCTCTCAATAAATTTCAAATCCAACAGAAAATTTTTTGAAATGCAGAAAGCAGAAGAGTGGGGCCCACACCCCTCAAACGGCTCTGTCCTCTTTTGCCTGTTGGGATCCACCCAACACGGTCTCTCTTTTAAAGTCCATGACACGTGTTTCAATACTCTGTACTCTTGTGGATGATACACGGCCACTAATGTAGGACCCAGTAGTGATCACGATTTTTTAATCAAATCTGATTTTAGGACCGTGTCTGGGTGGGTGACTGTGGTTTCCCCAGTTTCGTCCATGTTTACTTGATTAGACACGAGTGAGAGTATCAAATAACCTGCCTTACTAAATGGACCTTGCTATTTGGGAGAAACCGGGAGGTTGCATTTTTGACCGTTGGATAATCTAACAATGAATGTCATTTGCGGAATCGGATTGCGTACTGAGTTACTCAGTACGCTCTTATCGTACTGAGTAAACTCTGTTGGGCCCACTGTGAATTCACGTGGTTTATCCACGCCTTCCATCCGTTTTTCCAGATCATTTCAAGGGTTGAACTCAAAATTGAAGTATAAAAAAAGCTCAAGTAGACCATACCACAGAAAATAGTGGAATTATTGATTTCCACCATTGAAATCTTTCTATGGCCCCAGCATCCAAACTTATCATAAGATCATGGACATGGATGAAGGGAAATCACAAATATCAGCTTGATCTAAAACTTCTGTGCCCCCCCAAGAACTTTTCAACGGTAGACTTCAATTCACACCATTTCGGGTGGTGTGGTCCACTTGATATTTAGATATGCTTAATATTTGGATTATAGCCATGAATTTATATGATAAAAAATATGGAAGGAGTTGATACAATGCATGAATGACGGTGGGACCCACAGCGTTTACTCAGTACGCAATCCCCTTCCGGCATTTGCAGGCTTCACAGCAAACGTGGCATGGTCCTTCCATGTGCTCTCTAATGTCATTTATACACACGGTCCATCCATTTTGACAGATCCTTTTAGGGCTTGAGCCTGCAAATTAGGCAGATTCAAGGCTCAAGTGAGCATTAGTAATAATGACACAAGGTTGAAACTTTAATAGGGCCGATGTTGATATTTATTTCCCATCTAACATCTTTTATCTGAATGAGAATAAAACACAGATATCAACTTCATATCGTAGGCATGGATGAAAGGAAAACAAAAATATCAGCTGCATCATCAAAACTGAGAAGCTAAGTACTTGCACAAGCCACGGTGGGGGCAGACTCACGGATAGGGCTATCAATGGGTCAGGCCTGGGGTAGGTTGCTGCCCAGATTTACTGTCTCGCACTGTTCAAAATTTTAAATTTTATGGCCGAGCATGGTCTATTCATACCCTGCTCACGAGAGTTTCAACACTAGGTCGTGGGTTAGAGCATTATGGTGAGATCCCACTATGGCGTGAGTTGATGAGTGCACAATGGATTGCATGGTGTGGCATACACTAGGACATAAGTGGCGTGTGAACACAATGAAGTCCTATGGGTCGAACCATGTTGCATGTGTTATATACACATTATTTAGTTATTTTGTGAGATCTTTCATTTTAGGATATGAGCCTGAAAGTAGAACAGATCTAAAGCTCAAGTGGACCCCACCATAGAAAGTAGTTGGGGCAATAATGCCTGCCGTTAAAGCCTTCCTAGAGCTCACAACATCTAACCTTCTTATAAATAAGGTCATTAAATAGATGAAAAGAAAATAAAAATAACAGCTTAATCAAAAACTTCTATAACCTCGGAGACGTTTTTTTTATGCTAGATGTTCAAGTGTTTTCTTAGTGTGGTTTACGTAAGCTTTGGATCTACTTGTACTTATTTTTGAGCTCACACCGTGAAATTACATCGTAAAATGGATGAACTTTGCTCACATTGACATGGTATGGCTACAGAACTTTGCTCACGTCAACAATACACCTGGCAGTCTGCATTCCTGCCTGGATTCAGTCATCCTCGCATAAGCAGGACGCAATCCACATCCACCAAATGCATCCGGAAACGGATTGGCTACTCCACTGCCACCGGCGTGGTCGGTGCTGTGTGGGCCCCACCATGATGTTTGTGTTTCATCCATGCCGTTCATATATTGTCCTAGATCATTTTATGGTATGAGACCAAAAGGGAGATATATCCTACTCTCAAGTGGACGACATCACAAGAAACAGTGTTGAATGACAGTAGACCTTTAAAAACTTTTTGGGGCATAAAAGTTTAGCTGATCTTTGTTTTTTCCCTTCATTTGGGTCTGTATGACCTAATCAACACAAAATAATACAATAAGCCTCGGGAGGAATTCAATTGTGGATATCAAATCGCTATTGTTTTCCATCCCTCTCATTTTTTGGGATCAGGATAAAACACATACATCATGTTGTGGCCACAGAGCACCAACCACGAGCCCGATGGCTGGTGGTAGGGGCAATAGCCAATCCATTTTCAATGCATCCCGTCTAAGCCAATATACAACAAACACTCATTCTCCTATGCGTCATACAAGCAGACCCGAACTATTCATCTGGTGGGCCCAACTATGGATGGTCAACATTTGAAAGACGCATTGATCAAGTGATCATAGCCATCGATTTGACTTACGACAGATGATTGTTGATTGCTTGTTGGACGCGATTCTTATTCTCAAAAGCCGTCCAATGAATGGTTAGGATTACCAGCCAATGTACTTTTTGGGTAGGCCTCATCTAAAATAGGCCAACAAATGCGACAAACAAAACTTATACAAGTGTGCCACGTGTGTCGAAATTGAGTGTTTGAAACAAGATGGAAAAAAGAAGAAGAAGAAGAAGAAGAAATGAGAAGTCTTTAGTTTTGCTGGCCCACCTACTAGATGATCCTTGCTTTCCATGGAATCTTACTCAACTATCTACCACGTTAAATTTAAATATCCGTTGCATGCTATGACGGGGTTTAAAGGATTCCACAATGTTGGAATTCTTAGATTCTCGAACCATGGTCCATGAGAGTAGGTCCCCATCCAATCAATGGTTGTGATCACTCAAGTGTTGAACATGCATAATTTAAATATAGACTGTTAATCTTTTCTCTCACTGTCAGCATGTGCTCCATGTAGCCGCCTGTTTCTCCGTCTAGATGGCCCAGATCTTACGTTCGTGCACCGTGCTCATACGAATCTCTTTGATCTCGGTCGCGCCATTCGCCTATGTATGTACTAAGATAATATGAGATGGAAGTGGGATTCACACGACATGCGCTAATATGTTATACATGCGAAATTTCTGGGCCTCTGATCAAGTAAGGAGGATGAGTATTCTCTTGCCAAAAAAAGTTTAAAATATCCTATTCATTGGGTAGCTCTAATTGTATGAAGAAAATGGACCGTTAAAAAATGGAAGATGTTTATATCCGAAGAATCAGCAGAGAAAACTTTCTTCTAATATATTATAAATTTTCTTTACCATCTAATCAATGGTCCAAATCTCACAAAACATTTTATTGTTTGGATATGTCCCGCAAAAACACCTGCTCATGATAACGCTGGCAAATACACAACCTTTTGAAATGTTCACATGTGACCTTGGATGTTAACTTTCACATAAGACATCTTTGTTTTTCGCTGGAGTCAGTGAAAAATCTGAGTCATCAAAACTTAGGGCCCACCTTTTATATGGATCAGATTTTCTAGAAAATAGGTGAAAATTATGTAGTAAAGAAATTGTTACAAGTAAAATTAAAATTTCCCGTACAATGTTGCATGTGAACATTGCTACTGAGCTTTAAGTTAAGGTTTGGTGTCGAGCTGCCTGGGGCTGGGGTACATACGTACTTCAGTCACCGAGAGCCACATGTTAGAACTTTCACTTTCACGAGATCTATAGCCGTCCATTAGGTACGCTGCTTCATGTTCATCTTCCAACCCAAAAATCATAACTACCCAGAACTCAGGTGGGCCACACCCTAGGAAAAAAAATCGGATGCAACGCCTACCATTAGTTTAGTTTAGACCCACAGGTGTTTTTAGGTACCATCCAATCCATTCATCTGATTTACCCCATAGAGATGAAGTAAAAATCCAAAAAATCACACTATCCAAGAACTTAAGTGGGCCATATCAAGTGAATTTATAGTTTTGTAGATATAATTTATAGAGTGGCCCACGTGAGTGTTGAGTCATCTTAATTTTTTGTATCAAACTAAAAAAGGGGCCATTCACCTAATGGACGGAGTGGATTCCATGTACATTGAATAGTTTCACAGTGGTCGAGAAAAGTGCCTACGGTACGTACCGTACGCTTTTCTTTGTGTCCATGTCACGATTCACGAACGGCCGGGCGTTTCGTAATTTCAGAAGAATCTGAGGGCAATTTATTAATGAGCTCAGTTCTTCCGTCTTCGTACTTTTCTGGGCTACCAAATTCAAACGGAAACTGTTCTAATAGACATCTAATCTGACTAGCAGTTACTGCCCTTTTCATACTTGGTAATAAAAAAAGTACAAAACTGTACTACTGTAGCACACAAAAGCGGAAAGGATGGGTGTAATTGTCAGGAAAAGAGGCTCCTATTCAAATTCGTAATCAATGTCGCGGCTTCTGTCCAACAACTCGGCAAAAATTCGGCCGTTTGGAAAAACCAGGCGATTTTTATTCGTTTGAAATGGAAGCGAATCGCGTCGTGCACCTGCATAAACGGACTCGGTCCAGGAAGGGCTCTGTGGGGCCTACTGTGATATATGGATTTCATCCACGCCGTCCATCCATTTTTTCAGATCATTTTATTTTATGATTCCAAAACCGACCTGGATCGAAGGCAAAAATGGACCTCACACTAGAGATTGAAAGCTCACCATTAAGAACTTCTCGGGAGCCGCAGAAGTTTTGATCAGGCTGATATTTGTGTTTTCACTTCATCCAGGCCTACATGAATTCTTCTTGGAAGGATGTTAGATTTATAACGTATCAGTCATGGATTCCATGACTCAGATTATTTAAATTGAGTTACTATAATACACCTGTGTAATTGCAGGTGCATGCTTTGTCAGAATATCAAATTACTCCCTCAAATTGACAAGTCCTGTAGTGCACCGTTCGTGATCCGGGAATCTACGGGTAATTTTTTACAATACAGGCAACCGAACAAAACTCACATAGGCCTTTTACCATTATGGGCAAACTAATGGAGATGAAAATACTCTTACTTTTTTAGTTGCTTTACCCTGAAAAATAGAGATTTTTTTATCCAAAACCCTCTTTTCCGTAACCTAAAAATATATTTTCATAACATAAGTTTTCGGCCTCTCGTAAAAAGAAAAAACACATAAAAGGTAAGCGTCTATAATGCTAATTTTTTTCAGAATATACTGTTGCTTCGGGAAATGCTAATGTGGTCTGCAAGTGTAAGAAGACGTGATTCACAGGTAGAGGTTCGAAATGACCACATAATGTATGGTTTTTATCCACACTATTCATCCATTTCTCTTTTTCTTTTTCTTTTTTTTTTTTTTTCATTTCAGGACATGGACCCAAAATTGAGGCAGATGCAGGACATGGGTTGTAACACCTCAGTTCTTTAATACTCGGATATTGATTGTTCTCGGGTGTAACACCAATAAATTTTTTATTTGATTGGATAATTGCATGTGCCTACGTGTGCATATAGTAAAAGACTCCAGAATCATGAGTTGGAACTTAAACCTAGAGACCCGTAAATCAACTAAACTCTGTAATCTCATTGGTCAAACTATATTATCCACTAACAGGACTCGGATTTCCCAAATCCTCATACTCTTAGCCCATCAATCCGACCAGATAGAGCCAACCTAAAACACATCACATTGAATATTCAAACCAAATGTTAACCTATCAAGCTGGTGCCATCAAATTCTCAGTTCATTAGGCCCTAGTATGTGATTAGAGGAAGTCAGTGCTAATTGTCAATGAACGAAATGCTTGATACGAGTGAACGGTCAACAAAATACATGGAGTGATCCCTTAGGGTCTTAGAGCCGTCAGCTAGGCCAATTCAGATGATTTAAGGCCAATTAAGGACTATTTAAGTCATGTCGATTGCACCAACTTGAGTAGTATGAAGACAAAGAAAATTAATGATCTGTTGGTTTGACCTACAAATTGTCAGATCCTGTCGGTTTGATCAATAACTATTGTCGGTTTGAATGACATCCTCTAAATATCACTAAACTTATAACCACCAAAATTTTCTATTTGGGGCTATAAAAGCCTTTGCCTATTTCTTTCTTTTCCCATAGTTGAGAAAGAGAGTGAGAGGAGGAGACTGAGAGAGTAAGGGAGTGAGTGAGAGAGTATGGAGATCGAGGAGATCATATGTGAATTGCTACATCGGGCTATTCTTCACCAAATTCGGCTTGTGCTCACCATCTCACACTTTCTCTGGCCAGAAAATCCATTGGCTAGTCAGGTAAGGGCTCCCTAGCCATGCATGCATGTTCTTCCCCCCCTCCCCCCCTCCTTTTTTAAAGCAAATCAAAGCTACTAGCGTTAGAAATATTTCATTTTCATCCAAATCTTGAGATTTTTAATGTTAGGGTTTGTTCATGCTAGAGTTGTGGTTTGCTGTAAGAAACTTGCAGGGGCCCATTTTCATCCGGGAGCCGTATTCGAGTTTGGCTTCGTGTGAGCTTCAAAATTGCCCCGAGCTCGGCTCCTTCCGTCAAATTGAGTTGGGGATTGTTCAAGTCGAGGTAGGTAAACCGTTAAATCATTGTTGAAGTTTAATTACGTAAGACTCTACGTTATTAACAACGAATTTCTCAATGAATTATGATTTGGAGTTTTATCTCCCAAATTTCTTATGCATAGGTTGTGTTGGAATCGAGAATTCTGATTCTACGGTGAGAATCTGCCCTTCAAGATTTTCAACGACATTTTTAGTTTTTTTTAATAATATCAATGTTTGATAACATGTTGATTAATATATGAATCGTGCAATAGCTTTCGTAATCTATCCTACATGCATTAAATCTAAGACAAATGCTAGAACCCATAGTATACTTAGCTCCTTGCTAGAACCCATAACATTCTTAGCTCTTGTATAAGATGATTCACGCATGTGCATGCCTCATAAACAGTTGACCCAACTCGCAATTGATGGGTCATTCAAACAATGGTCTTAAGCTAGCAGAAATACCTCATAAATGGTACACCCTATCACAACATTTGGATTAGCCATTCGATAATGCTTATGTGCCATGCCAACCTTTATTAGTCCAATTCACAAGAATCACAACCAACCAATTTAACAACTTTTGTAATTGACGGCCGATCTTGATTCAATAAATAGACCTTACCATCACAGATTCACATACCACCCAACAAACAAATTCTTTCCAATAAAGCTAACAAGGCAATCAATTCCCATGTAATGGTAATCTTGCAAGCATGCTCTTACTTCTTCAAAGTTTCTCTCTTCTTTCCTTAAGCAAGACAGTATAAGCATACTTGAGTTCACATGGCTAAGATCATGCGTGCATATGATTGAAGCCCTTTATCTTAGAAGAGAGTTGTTGTATCTCGGGAACAAAGTTGTTGGGACCTAGTGCACCAGATATTTCTTGTGAGGGTAAATCTATCTTTAAGACATTGATTGTAACATGCCACAACTCTCTATATATTATTTCTATTAATTATTATTCTTGAAATTTCATTTTTTAGTATATCTCTATATTATCATAACCAACAGTTTATTGTGCAAAAATCAGCACCTAAGGCGACAACATAGAAAACAATATTTAGCTACCAATAAACAAAAAAAAAATACAAGTATGGTCCATTTAGTGAATGGATGTTACTGATTTCAAGAGGTAATCTGAATGACTAGGCAACCTATATATTGGAAAGACGTAAAAGACGGAAAGTTATTTGTTAGGTCTAATGTAAATGATGGTCCATTATTGAGATAGTAAGTGCATGTAATGTCCACCAGTAGAAGAGGTTGGCCCCACAACATAAAGCTTTGCCCATCTACTTATTGGGTGGGTAAAACTCTAGAAAATAATGTATAGGGACTGATAAAAAAAAAAAAAAAATACAAATATAGCTAAATAACAGGCAAATACTGCTGATTTTTTTACTTCATGCGATCCTCTTCAGTCCAACCTAGGGGATGGGCACACACGTTGAACTTATCTTTTGAGTGGCTCCTAACTTATAGTCAAACCAGTTGAACCATGGTTTTAAATAAATTAATAGTTATTTTATATTAAAGAAATATTATGAGAAAATAAAATAAAAGCACAAATAACTACATTTATCAACTCGTGAAAGAACTTTTTAATTGAAAACACAATAATATATTTACAATATTTTTTCAATACTTTTTCACATTGAGAAATTGGTCAAAACACAATAGGTATCGTTTCGTGTGTTGGTGGCCATCAATATAGATGTGTTACATGATAATTTGAATCTGTTGACTTAAGACCTTCTCAGTTATATAATGAATTAGTTAAAAATTTTAAATAAGTTTTTTCACTAATATCAGGATAATTTTGCAATAAGATCATGAAAAATTAAAACTTCATATATTAAAAAAAGAAAAAGAAAAAGAAAACTCCCTGAGTTACAACGCTAATATATTTAATTATTTAATTCCAGGTGAAAATATCATTAGATTTTCATGCCGACATTTATAATAAGTATGCATAATGGGCGTTGGTCCCATTTTTTGTGAGCAAATGCATATATATATATATATATATATTATTCAAATTCAAATGATTCATTCATATGAAATTTTCTTCACCTGCGATGCTTGTGGATGAGGCAACCCATCTACCATCCAAAAAATGTTGCCAGCCATGCACACTTCTACAAGATTTAATCCCAAGTGAATTGGGTGTGCTGTGGGGCCCACCTTGATGTGTGTTTTATCCATACTGTCTTCTTTTGTTTTGCTAGCTCATTTTATGTAATGAGCGAAAAAATGAAGCAGATCAAAATCTCAAGTGGACCACACCACAGAAAAAAGTGGTGATTGAACACCCACCTTTAAAAACTTGTTGGGGCTACAAAAGTTTTGGATCAAGATGATATTTGTATTTTCTCTTCATCGAGGTCTTTGTGACCTTATCAACTGATTGGATGGAAAATAAACATCACGATAGGCCATAAGAAGGTTTCGGCGGTTGGTGCCATTATCCCTACTATTTTACGTGGCGTGGCCCACTTGAGTTTCGGATCTGCTTATTTTTAGGTTCATGACCTAAAATGATCTGGCAAAATAAATGTACAGAATGGATATAAAATGGATGCATGACGGTGGGCCCTATAATGCCTAACTTCACCTAGCTCGGTGGTGTTGGGGTCACCACCCATTCCACGTCAGATTTAAACATCCATTAGGTGGGCCCACCATGCAAATGTGCACGTGTAAATACCATTGTTGTATCTGTTTGTTTTTTGGAGCCCAACATGTGTCTTCAATAACTTGGTCTATCTGATGAATGGACCACCTGATTTTTGGGACTGAGCATCTACAAAGTATCTATTGAACGGACAACATAAATTTTACACTCGTGTTTGCCGTTGTCACGTGTGATGGAGTTCAATACTAAAAGCGAAACAATGTGTATACGGAGATCTTCCCATCTAGACCGCTCATAAGGTCACATACTCTTATTCAGGACACTGCACAGAAATCATAGCAATCGGACGGCTCTAAATTAACATCCATGAATGGACGTATCTTCTTTTAATGATCACACACTCTATTTTTTATGCCACTAAATGGATGGTGTAGACCATCCCATCGGTATGATTATTTCAAGCCCCTAAATAATGGTTTGAGCCAAATACACAGCCTGGATTGTATGATTATTTCAAGGAAGACACTAAATAATGGTTTGGGCCAAATGGACGGTCCATTCAAAAACAGACATTGAGAAGATTGAAAGGAAAATTTTCAATATGCTGCAGGAGTATGATGATCCATACACTTTCACATTGGACGTGGCACATCTATGAGCTAATCTAAACCTTTCAAATCATGGGCCTACTTAAGGTAGGTCATTTTCCAAGTAAAAATAAAAATACTGACGTTGTGATCCTAATTTGGCGATTGGTGGACATCTAATGAATGGTTAAAATAAAAAGGACAAGTGTCAATTAATTATAAATTGAGATTGGGTCATCAATCTTATTATTTTTTAGAGTCCAATAATCGGAATGCTTAGATTTAGATTTAGGTAAGTGCATGCCAACTGTACGAAGCTGTGTTTCGTACAATCAGAAAGGGGAGCGGATGGAAACGGATTGGTTACTCCCCTTGCCACCAGCCCCGTGGCGGTTGGTCGGTTCTCTGTCGGCCCCACCATGATGTATGTGTTTCATCCATTTTTACATATCATTTCAGGACTTCAGCCCAAAAATGAGTGGGATATAAATCTCAGGTGGACCACACCACAAGAAAAAAATAGTGATCGGATATCCACTATTAAAATCGTCCTCAGTCCCATTGTACTATTTACTTGACATCCAATCTATTAATTATGTCATACAGACCCAGATGAAGGGAAAGAACAAAGATCAGCTTGATCCAAAACTTTTATGGCCCTCAAAAAGTTTTTAATGGTCTATGTTTATTCAACATTGTTTCCTGTAATGTGGTCCACTTGAGATCGTGATATACCTCATTTTTGGGCTCATATCATAAAATAATCTATAAAAATATATGAACAACATGGATGCATCATGGTGGGGCCACAAAGCATGGACCACCAGCCAGTGGCTGTTGGCAGGTGGAGTAGCTAGGGGTGCATACGGTTCGGTTTAGTCCGGTTCTAGGCTAAAACCGGAATCGAACCGTTCCTATGGTTCTAGGAAATTCGGAACCGGAACCGGACAGTTGGCACCCTAGAACCGAACCGGAACCAAATCGTTAAAATCGGTTCAGTTCCAGATCGGTTCCACGGTTCTGGGCTTTTTATAATCTAGCCCAATTGCAAGCCCATGTCCATCGATGTTGTGGTCCATTTGATGGATGGTTTAGATATTGTATAAGGTGTGCAGAAATACATTTACGAAAATAATTGTTCTAGAGAAAATAATTATAAGGTGTGCAAAAATACATCGATTTGGTTTGAGGTTTGGTTCTATGGTTCGGTTCTACGGATCGAATTTACGGTTTGGTTCTATGGATCGGTTCACGGTTTGATTCGATTCTACATACCCCAAAACCAGGAACCGAACCGATGTCACCGGTTCTTTGATTTCTGGAATCGGAACCGGTGCACTCTAAAACCGGACCAAACCGGACTGTTTGGGCAATTCCGGTCTAGTTCCACAATTCTACCAGTTAAATGTGCACCCTTAAGAGTAGCCAATCCGTTTCGGAAGTGGATTGGCTAATGGCTGGTGTACCACACACCAGCTATATAGTTATATAGCTGGTGTATCGACGTAAGGAAGTTCTATGGATCCCATCATGAGGTATGTTATATTGTTATATCCAAATCGTCCATCCATTTTTCGAGCTTGTCTTAATGCTTGAGACTAATAATATGATAAATCTAACAATCAAGTGAACCACACTGCAAAAAGCAGTGGGGGATTGAATGTCTACCATAGAAACCCTTTTGGGGTTCATGTAAGGTTTGGATCAATATGAAATTTGTTTTTTCTCTTTATCCAGGTCTTTGTAACCTTATGAACAAATTGGATGAAAAATAAACGTTACAGTGGGCCCTAAAAAAATTTTAATGGTGAAAATCATTATCTCCACTACTATTTGTAGTGTGGTAGATTTGATATTTGGATATGATTCATTTTTCTGGATAGTACTTTAAAATGATCTCTAAAAGTGAATGAATAATAAATACATCACTTTAGGGCCATGTAACTTTGATCTCCTTTGAACCGTTCGTACAACCCGGAGTTGGAGGAGCTGGTTTTCGCACGACAAGTGCCTGTAACAGCTATATAGCTGGTGTGTGGTACACTAACCAATCTGCTTCCGAGGATACAATGCCCACCGTTGAAAGCTTTCTGAACCTATGGTGGTATTTATAAACCATCTAAACCGTTCATAGGGTAGGCCCCACCAGGATGAAGGCAAATAACATCTGTGCATGATTCTACATCCCTACCGTTCCCTGTAGTGTGGCCCACTTAAATTTTAGATCCAACTGAATTTTATTCCACCGTCCTAAAATAATCTGACTCAAATGATGAACGGAGTGGATTTCGTACCAACAGCACAATAGTTTCCACAGATGTCTTTCTTGCACAGGCTCCTTATCCACCTGCTTGCAGGAAATTCGCGTGCATGTATCGCATCAAAAGACTCCTCGTTTCGAAAACGAAAAAGAGACGTTGGAGAAATAACCTTCGGCCTTTGCTTATTGTTGTGGCATTAGTTGTCGGTACTTGCAAATGCATAACACGTGGCATGCAATCCCTTGGAAAATGCTACACGAGAAACGACGAACACGTACGTGATTCTATATCATAACACCGTTGAAAAAAATACCCAAAGACTCCTCGCTTGTTTACATGAATTACAATTCACCCACCATTAAAATGACAAAAATGCCCTCAATCTACGAATATCAGGACCGCTATTTCTCAGTTGACCTGGTGGGCCACACAGTTCAGTGATCCAGGTCATTGGCATGTGGAACCATTGCTGCCTGACAATGCCATAATCATTTTCATTCACGGGACGGTCACATCTAGGGTTGGACACGTGTCAGAAGTACAGTATCTATGTCCGATATTATTCCAAGATACGGATCCAATGAAGATTTTATTGGAAGAAGTTGAATATGTAAGTCAGGTAGATGTCTTTCAAGTAATTACTAGTCAGGTAATTGGATATTAGACTAATATCTAATTAAAAATTATAAAAAATAAGTTAAACATACGATAAAATTAAGTAGAAATATTTAAAAATAAAAAATAATAATTGCTTCATAAATGAATACCTATAAAGTTATAAAAAGTGCAACTTTCATGTTGATATTATTTAATATCGAAATAAAATTAAAGTATTTAAATAAAAAGTGACTGACTTTGACAAATAGTATAGTCAATCATTAACAATGGTTACCATATCAACATCTGCATCCATACTAATATTAGTCAATACTGTAGAATTAAATATATTTTAGTATTTAATATTTTAATTAAAAATATTATTAGTTGAGTAAGTACTAGATTCTTTGGATATTTAGGTAAGTAGGTATGGTTTTTTTTTAGGAGTTGGGTAATTGGATAATTAGCTAATTAGATGTATATATTTTTAATTAGGTAAATATCAATTATCTGAATTTGATTTTCTTAGATCGAAATGTGTAAAGGGATATCCATTGCCGGCCCTAATTACAACCTTTTGATCTTTAGCTTGCAAATAAAATGTTAATAAAAGAGATATGTTCAATGGTCTATATTTAACTTAAGAAGGCTAACATCATGGTGGGTGGGAATGTTTCTTTAGGGCGTGTTTGGACGGGCCAATCCCATGGGATTGGATTGTATTAGGGTGGATGACAAGTAATGATTTTGGTGCCAATCCAATCAATCGCTTATATCCAGGGAACTCACCACGAAGGGATTGTTCGCCTAACCAAACATGTCCCAGTGCAAAATAGATGGGATTAGGAGGGATTGGGTGGGATTAGGAGGGATTGGGTGGATTTCATGATGGTGATGTCAAGTGGATTGTCAGTGGGAATATCCAACTTTTGCCTTTTGGCAGCCTGGGATTGCTCCTCAGTTTTCATCCACCTTGGATAGGGAGTTTTCATGGGATAGTGGGAATGTTTCTTTAGGGAGTTTTCATGGGATAGTATGTCTATGTGGCAGTGGAATATGTTAGTGGTACTCTACATCTAGTGGACCTTATTATTGATGGCCCAAGTTAATTATTTTTTTTAAAAAAAAACCTTTAGGACTTTAAATTTGTCCGTTACTCACTTTTATACAATGGTATCATGGCAAGCGGCCGTTCGAATCGCTAGGTCATCTCATTATGTGAAATATGTGCATGTAGAGAGAGAGAGAGAGAGAGAGAGAGTACTTGGGCCAGGGACTGGGTGGAAGAAGAGTGAATGCAATATAGATAGAGTGAGGGAGAGAGTAGTAGCTACACTGAGAAAAATATGTTGGGGCTACTTTGCATATTGTAGCCAACTCACACAAGGAGAGAAATTAAGCAAGTAAATTTTCAGCGATCAACGGCTGTTTGTAGAGAAAATCTTAGTTGTGGAGGCCTCCAAATTACTAAACAATTATTGTCTTTAATTCAAATGCTGTCTCATATCCTATAAGGGCTTGTTCATTTTGCCAATTACCCTAGAAGTGTAAACAGAATGTATCATAATTACACTTTTACCATTATTAAACTAAACATGAAAACTATTGGTTAAATGCAAATGTATATGTTTGTCCACACCATCCATTCCTTTTCTCATATAACTTTAAGGTATGAGTGCAAAAATGAGGTAGATCCAACGCTTTAATGAACTGCAACAAATAGTAAGCTTGGGTTACACTAAATGCATAAAGCATTAAATGCAAGTTATTTGTGGTGCGGTCCACTTGAGCATATCTGCTTCATTTTTGGGCTCATACCTTTAAATGATTTGAGAAAAAAAGATGGACAACGTGAATAAACATATACATCATGGTGGGTCTCCCACTGATCAGCCTATTCATGGCTAGAGACCAACGAAAGTAGGACACGATCTACTAATCAAATGTCTAAGATTAGTGGGATAACCCACTAATGCTAGGGATTCCCCCTTCTTGACTTGCGTACTTAAGAGGTTTGCTACAATACATCTTAGTGTATTAATTTCAAGAAGGTTGCCACAATACATCTCATATATTATTGTCTCTACTTTAGTATTGTAGTTGTTGGATATAGGGTTACATCGCGATGATCCAAAATATTTATACAATGGTATTTACATGGATGGGATAAAAAATATAAAACATTTGGAATAGAATATTTCAACTCTTCTATCATTTAGCTCTTTTTTCTTTATATATGGACTTTCTTCCCTAACAATTATTTGATGCCCATTGATAGGATCTTTTAACCTTGAAGATTTTCTGGTATTACCTAATCACTGTAGGGATCATAATATAAATAATTTGGATCATTAAAACATAACTTTAGATCCAACATCTTCAACCATGTGGCTTAAATAGCGATTCAACAGCTGTATTGTAGCATCCGTCATGCTTAAATTTCATTCTTATCATCATCCTAGTGGCCATTATGACAAATATAGCTGAGGTTTTGAAAGTCTTGTGATGATATTAAGAAAAATCAAATAAAGGATATCAAATTAATTTTTTGTGATTTTTCATGAAAATATGTAAATATCAATGTGAAAATTGTTTTAAAATTTAAGTAAGCAATTGCATATACATAAAAAATTTATAGTGATTTTAATTTTCGTGATATTTTTCATATAATATCTCAAGAAAAACCTCAAATTAAAAAATCTCCTTAAAAATTCCCAAACCGTTAAATTCCTGAGGAGATTTGTCGCTATGCGTGTGAGTAAGAGGCTGGTTCCTCTATAGTGCTATAGAGTATTACCCTTTACCCGTAGGGTTCTTCATAGTGTGTAAAGCATCTATTGTTGCCCTACCATGAAAGCTAAACATCTAAATTAGACTAATCTAATCATAACTTGAGTCACCATGTAAATTTGGAGGTTTTTGGGTAGTTCCACGGTGTAACCAACTTGATAATTAAATCAACTTAATTTTTGGGTCATCCCATCATCATAATGGAGCTCATTTCGTATAGAAGTTAGATGGCGCACACATAAAATGGTGTATTGCCTAGAGACAGGTGAATAACTTTATCGGGATGTAAATAACTTTTACATATGCATTTTATACTATATATATAATGTTTTTTTTTTTTTTTTTTTTTTTATATATATATATATATATTGTAGTTACAATTAGTTTTATCAACTCTGATTATTAAAAGGTAAAACCATCATTAAAAAGCTATCTACTTAGTAAGGGATGAGACGGATTTTACATCACAAAGTGCATAAACAACACATTCCAAACCTACTTCCATTCAGGAAATTTTTTTCTTCTTTCAAGTGTGCAGCTTGCATTGACCTCTTATCATCTCTAGTTTTAACTTGCGAGAGATATCTAATTAGGAAGATCGTATGGGAGGAAAACTTTGTAGGGCCCACCCTAATAATTATGTGATTTCCATTCTATATATTTATTGCATTGGCTTATGTTACAATGTCAGTTAAAAAATTAGCAAGGGAAACAACAAGAATGGCTTGTGCACATTTCTCGTCTCTCTCTCTCCACCTCTTCCTCTCTCTATCTCAATCTTTCTCCCTTTTTCTCTCTATCCCCTCTTCGCTTCACTTGCTTTGCATGATTAAGTCTCTCTCTCTCTCTCTCTCTCTCTCTCTCTCTCTCTCTCTCTCCCCCTACCTAAAACGAATTACTATACTTTAGAATAATTTAAAAGCAAAACCCCATATATATAAATGATTCAATGCTCTCAAATTATAGTGTTTCTTGGTGTATCTTAACACTTGCATAGTTTGGAATTGATTTGTGTGGTTGATTAGGTCTTGCATGCATTTATATACTAATATACGAAATCATGTTAATAAAACAATTCTTACCATCCAATCAATAGCTTAAAAAATGGGCTGATATCATTTACGCAAGTCCACAATTTGAGCCGGCTATTTGTTGGGGCCCATCATAAATTGCTTATAGTTCTAAAGAGTAAGGTATATAAGTGAATTCTAATATTCCCCACAATGACTTGGAAAATAGATGGCTATAAAAGAGAAGGCCAGTTATGGACAGGATTGGATAATCCCCAGTAGTGTGCTTTTCACATTGTAGCCTAATAGACCGTCCCGATCGATCAATTGGACTGTCCAAGGCTCCTCACTATACCTTTCATTTCTAAGAATAAAATACCTTATAGAAAATCAAGTCGAGTTTTTATTAGAATACATCCTCACCAATTGATAAAGCATATATAAGGACTTTAGCCTTTAAATATGTAGTCATATTTAAACAATCCAAACCGTCTACATGATGGGCCTCACTTCATATGGGGATACCCATAAAATAAAAATCCTTAGATTGGAATTTTCTAACCCTTTGGTCATTTGACTCTTTTTCTTTCAATTTGTGCCGTCTTATTAACTTTTAAATAATCAAAGAGTTAACAATTTTCAAATTAAGATTTTTTATAGTTGCTTTCCCATCTATTATGAGCCCTACCATATGAATGATTTGGATCATGAAAAAGATCCCAATCCAATGGTTAAAGTTCGGCCCCATGTACTCAATTTCAATATATGAGGATGCATTATAGCAAAATTCATCAAACTATCATGTTCTATCACGGTGAAAATGACCAAGCGAGCGGTACGTTGCATGGACGAATGAGTCGAACTAGACCATGATAAAGTGACATATGGAATATCATACATGCGTCCCTTTTGTGGGCCATGTACTTGCAGGCATGCACGATCTCATTTAAATAAGGACACAGAGCATGTGGAAAGTGAAGCTTTCCTCAATGAGAGAAAAGCTAAGTTGTCTCAGCTGTTTTGATTATAAATTTCAATAAACAGATAATGAGATGACGTTCATGTGCCTGCAAGGGAGTGGACCAACTTCAGCCACAAATTTTTAAATGGTGGTGATTCATCCACATCTACACGTGGCATACATACGTATAAGGGGATCGTCACTGTCCTAATTGTGGGCCCGTTTGCATGGAGCATAACCCAAAAGTTACACTGATTGATTGGATGATCTTAACCATTTGATTTTGCCCTGAAATTGGAACATGGACCGTTTACTTACAACCCTTCATTTGGTGCAGACACTGATTGGTTGGTTAGGATCGTTTGTTCATTGCTTTCACGCTATGTTTCATCCATAATGGTCCCGCAGTTTAAGAACATAAGGCCGGGCTTTTAATGTGAACCGACCATTTGAATGGACACATCTTGCATGGAAACACGCATACACTCGGCTTCGGTGGATTGGGTGGTTCCGGAAGTTGGGCCACCATGATGTATGTGGTTTATATAGATGCCGCATGCATCTGTTTTTCCATTTCATTTTAGTGCAAGATCCAAAGAATGAAGCAGATCCGAATCACAAGTGGACCATAACACAGGAAATAGTGGGTGATTGAATGCCTACCATTAAAAACTTCCTAGGGAAAACCGTAATGTTTATCCGCCATCTAACCTGTTGATAAGGTCATGCTAACCTGGATGAAGGGAAAATACAGATATTATCTTGGTAAAAAGAAACTTTTGTGGCTCCTAAGAAGTTTGTAATAGTAGCGTTCAATCACCCTTATTTTCCTTGGTGTGGTCTACAAGAGATTTAAACCTGCTTCATTTTTAGGACCATGTCCTAAAATGAGCTGAAAAAAATAGATGGACGATGTGGGTATATATAACACACATCACAATGGTTCGCCAGATCCATCGAAGCTGCGTCCCATATATGGGTTGTGAGTTGGTCTAATTTTTGGGTGGCCCAGATCATGGAAGTACCACAATGGAAGGTTACTTGATGAAGTGGGTGTTAATAAAAGAATTAAATTATGAAATAAATGTCATTTATCACCTGTTTGGATGTACTTACTCATGCCTGGGTGGTAGACTCACAAGAGTTTTAACACAGGTTTTGGGTTCGAATACTCATCGTGATGAAAATCACACTATGATTTGATTTAGTTTTCTCCATTTAACTAAAATAAGATGAAGTCATTTTTAAGCGACACCCAAACAGTTTGTATACTTTCCTCCATCTAAATAAGAATATTGAATTTACTTATGCAAACTCTTTTATTATTCTTTTTATAAATAAAACTATTTTGAGAATCCACCTTATTTTTTCTTTTAACATCTTCAAAAGTCATTTTGCTCTTTCTCCTAGAGCTCTTAGAACTAGAAAACAAAATCCACATTAATCAAAATGATAAAAAGCACAAACTATAGTTCTTAGAGTCTCGGATCAACTCGTTTGGTATCAAGTCGAGTCATGACTCATACTGATTCCGAGTCGACTCGTCTTAATACCATAATGCAAACCTCAAAAGAACAATAAACAAAACACAAATAAAGACCCAATACATTAGCATTTCATAACTTCATTTCCAAACACATACATAAGACTCAAAAAAAGAAAAAAAAAAGAAAAAAAAAAGTAATTATGTTTTTACATCTATCTTAGGATTTCTTTTATTGACTATACTTTTTCTCTATGATAAAAAACAACAACCCAAAAGTACAAGTCAACTCAAATAATAACAGCTAGTTCCCTAGACTTAGACAATTCTTCTACTTTAATCTCATCTTCCTTATCATCCAAAACCTTAGTTCCATCAGCCTTATAAGGTCCATAAATCCACCCACAAAAAATAAAATAAAAAAAATTAATAAAACTCAAGATAGTAAGAACCCAATAGTAATAATCAAAGTGGCCCTTGTTAGGGTTATTAGAAACCCAGCTATCATGTGACCCCACTTTAGTAACATCATTCACTATCCCTATAATAAGACTACCACACAAGTTCCCAACACCCATCCCCAGTGAAAATAGAGCTATTCCAATGCTAGACATTGTCTTTGGAAGCTCAGAGTAGTAAAATTCAATCTGCCCAATTGCATTAAAAGCTTCAGCTAACCCAGTCAGGCAATGCTGTGGAACTAGCCACATAGCTGACATGTTAACCACGGCTAGTCCTTGATCCGCAAACCCTTGCCGAATCGCGGTCCGCCTCCGGGCGGACTCCACCATGGCTGCAACTGCGGTCGCGGCGCATGAGATTAGTAGTCCAATTCCCATGCGCTGCTTGTGGCCAATGCCGCGTGGTATGCCTGTGACACGAGCTAGTAAGGGGACAACAATGCGGTCGTAGATGGCGACCCATATCGTTAGGGTGAGGATGGCGAATACGCCGTAGGATCCAGCTGGGATTTGGAACTTGGGTCCAATGTGGCGGTCCATGGTTCGAGCCAGGAGTACAGGAAATGCGTGCTGGTTGATAGTCACAGCTATCATGATGCCACTGGACCATATAGGGATTAGCTTCATCAGTGATTTCAGATCTTCAACTTGCTCAATTGTGCATAAGTTCCAGGGATTTTCAGCTGATCCATCAGCTTTTATGTCCTTCTCTGGATTTCTAATGATGCAAGCTTTGTTGAGGAACCTGAGAGGAGTTCAAATGTTCATAATGCATGCATGGTCCACTCATTTTCTTTGAATTTTCTACGTAAAATAGTGATGTTCGAATTTAAATGGTTAATGGTCTAAATTCAACAAGCAAGTGTATACTAATTAAAGGTTAGGATTGGTCAATCAATCTGATCTGGACAGCTTGCTTTTCAACAATTATTGAATGGGAATGTATGGACATGGACATCTTGAATGTAGACCGTTGGTTTCAAACATGTCTATTTCTTTGTGAGTGGCTGGCCCACTTGAGCAACGACTAACATTCAAATGGAAGATTGAGGTTTTATCAATTTTCAGCCGGGTCAGGTCGTATCTGGTCGGGTTCGGGCCTAATATTATTTATCGGGCTTGGGCCTTGGCTTTAAAGTGTTAGGATGGGCCCAGCCTATTATCTCCCTTATATTTTAAATGGCAGACGTACATCAATCCAGACAGTTAAAATTTTGGGCCTATGATGGATTGAAAATGGACCAAAAATATCTAATTGACCAAACAATCACAACCATCCAATATCGATTGTTGAATTTGGGCCGTTTTAACCGTCCGTTTGTTGCTCACCAATTGGATGGTTAGATTGTCCAGTCTGTGCGTTTTTCTAGGACATGCTGCATCCGTAATGGGACCCATCGTATAGGATGATCAGAGGCTTGGAATCGAGACACGTGTGGCACGTGTAGTGTGGAGTAGCCACGGCCAGATAAGAAGTGACCAAAAACAAAAATGTACCATCAGACTAGTGATGTTGGTAGCACAATACCTTAGTTTGTTGGTGGGGGCCACAAGATCTGACCCCTTGGAGTGGTGATACCAACCGTCGACTTCCTTGGGGGGAAAATCCAGCCGTCTATTCTTAACAGCAACGGTGATTACTTGCGCAAATCCAGTAAACAAACTCTTGTGGGCCTTTGCTTTGACGTAGAAAGGAGAGCCCAAGAAGAAGAGAAGGGAAGAGAAGAACATGAGAATGGTAGGTACTGCAAATCCCACCGTCCATCCCTTGTGGTCTTGAATGTAGACGATCACAGTCACAGAAAGCATGATAGATACACCAACCGACGCGTAGTACCAGTTGAAGAAACTCTGCAAAACCCTGGCGTTGTTGGGGTTTTCCGGTCGGTCCAGCTGATCTGCACCAAAGGCCAAGGAACAAGGCCGGATCCCTCCAGCGCCGATGGACATGAGTGCAAAAGCAGAAAAGAGGAGGGCAATTTGGGAATGTGTTGCCGATTTGCAGTCTTTGGATGGATAGTGGCATGAGGGCGGTTTTGTTCCTGGAAGCGTCGCACTCAACCACAGTAGAATCATCCCCTGTGGACACCCAACGACATGTGAGTGACACGTGCTGATTTCGCATGTATATGATAGATCCAGGCCGTTCATCGGATGGACCCCATTTTCTTTTGTAACTTTTATTGGTAAATGTGGCCCAACTGATGATTGGACTGGCCTAGGAACTGGGCCACAGTGCATCCACGGTGGGGCCCACCTAATGAACAGACAGGATCTTGCATGATAAAAGTCGAGGTGATTTTTTTTTTTTTTTTTTTAAATTTTTATAATGTCAAGGTAGGGCCCAGTGTCACATCCACTCCATCCAGAGCCACCTGATATTAGTACGTGATCTGAAAATTGGACTCATCTAAAATTCAAGTGGGCCACACCATAGGGAATAGGGAATAATGGGGTGGGAAGGCCAACCATTGAAACTTTCCTGAGGCTTACTGTTATGTGCGTGTGACATCCAGTCCGTCCATCATATGGGCCATATCATATTGGGAAGTGAGCCCAAAAATCCGCCTCATCCAAAACTAGGAACAGCTCCCATTTTTTCCTGTAATGGGGTCCACTTGAGTTTGGGATCAGCTTATTTTATGGTCACTTCGTAACAGGAGGCGGATCGTGCAGCCCAAAGCTCCATGAGGCCCACCGTGATGTATGTGTCATATCTATACCATTCATATGTTTGGCAGATCATTTTTAAAGTATGGACCCAAATATGAGATAGATCCAAATCTCAAGTGGACCGCACCATATGGGAAAATGAAGCAATGGGTGGAACCTTTTTAGATTCACCATGATGTTTATCTTTCGTCCAAACCGTTCATAAGGTGACTGAACTTGGATGAAGGAAAATACGAATATCAGCTTGATGCAAAACGTAGATGGACCCAAAAAGTTTTTAGTGGTGGGCGTTCATTCCCCACTGTTTCCTGTGGTGTGGTCCACTTGAGTTTTGGACTGGCCTCATGTTTGGGTTCATAAAATAAAATGAGCTTGCAAAACGGATAAACCGATTGGATATATATATATATATATATATATATATATATATATATATATATATATATATATATATATATATATATATATATATATAAAATATGAGTAATGCTCACACACAACTAGTTGGACCATGAGTTTTGGTTAAATTTCAAAATTTCTATTTTCATACCCATGTAATGCACCACATGTCAGGATATGTGACTTTGAGTTTTACATTAGTATTTTGGGAATTATGTGTCATAGATCCAAGCCATTTATTAAATAGAGCACGTTAATGAAATTTTATGTATCGAAAGTTAGTAAATTGTTGTCACCATTAGAACCACATATGTAACTTGAATATAGACGGTTGGAGTAGATTTCTAACAGTTTACTTTTTTTTTTTTTTTTTTTTTTTTTATAGATGATATTATGTTATCGATAAAAAAAACATATTTTTTCCCATATACTTACAATGGACCCTACCCAATTAAAGGACCGGATTTGCAAGATACATTGCGTATCACTCAAGTATATCATGTGTGCACACATTCTTTAGTGGTCCTTTGTAAACATTCACCCTCCTCTTTCAACTATTTTTTCCTTATTGAATGCTCTCCATTCCCTGTACGTTTGGGACTCAAATCATGTAACTAAGTTATGTGGGCCCCACCATGATATATGTGTTGTATCCATACCACACATTTATTTGTAGAGATCATTTTAGGACATGATTCAAAAGAACGAGGTAGATCAAAATTGGACTTTAGAGTGACGTGATATTTATTTGAGAACCAACCTGTTCATAATATAACATAGACATTAAAGAAAGGAAAACACAAATATCAGCTCGATCAATAACTTTTGTAGCCCTTAGAAGTTTTTAATGGTGGGCGTCACCCTCTCCACTATTTTCTGTGGTGGGGTCCATTCCAGCTTTGGATCTAACTCATTTTTTAGCTCATGCCATAAAATAATCTCTCCAAATGGATGGATGGTGTGGATACAAAACATACATCATTGTGGAACCTTAAGAACTAGGTGACGTCATTCAGTGCCGGCAGCAAATCCGCGTCCAAACCACGCTGATTTTCTGCAAAAGACTTTGGCAGGAAGTTCTTGCACTGGGAACTTAGGTGGGGCCCACTATGATGTTTGTGAGAAATCCTATCCGTCCATCTGTTTTTTGAGTTCAATTAAGGACATGAAGCCAAAAACGAACCGTTTCTCAGGCTCAAGTGTGCTGAAAACGTGATAATTGAACGTCCAAGGTTGAAATATTTGTAGGCTATAGAAGTTTTGAATGTGTGGATTTTATCCGCACAGTCTATTCATTTCCCATGCCACTTTATAGTATAAGACCAAAAGTTTAGTAGATCAAAGGCTCGAGTGGACACCATATCAAGCAGTGGTAAAAATATGCCTACCGTTGAAACTTTCCTAGAGCTCACTTTGACGTCGATTAGCAACCGGCACTGAATGACATCACCTAGTTCTTAGGGTCCCACCATGATATATGTTTTATATCCACACCGTCCATCCATTTGGAGAGATTATTTTATGGCATGAGCTAAAGAATGAGTCAGATCCAAAGCTGGAATGGACCCCACCACAGAAAACAGTGGAGAGGGTGACGCCCACCATTAAAAACTTCTAAGGGCCACAAAAGTTCTCAATTGAGCTGATATTTGTGTTTTCCGTTTTTTAATGTCTATGTTATATTGTGAACAGGTTGGATCTCAAATAAATATCATGGTGGACCTTAGGAAGATTTTAATGGTAGGCGTCACTCTCCCCACCGTTTTCTGTGGTGGGGTCCACTCTAGTTTTGGATCTACCTCATTCTTTTGAACCACGTCCAAAAATGATCTCTACAAATAGATGTGTAGTATGGATACAACACATATATTATGGTGGGGCCCACGTAACTTAGTCACGTGATTTGAGTCTCAATTGAACGGGGAATGGAGAGCATTAAATAAGGAAAAAATAGTTTAAATGAGGAGGAAGAAAAGAGGAGAGTGAATGTTTACAAAGACCACTAAAGAATGTATACACACATGATATACTTGGATGATGCACAATGTATCTTGCAAATCCGGTCCGTTAATTGGATAAGGTCCATTGTAAGTATATGGGAAAAAATATATATTTTTTTATCAATAACATGATATAATCTATATAAAAAAATAAACTATTAGAAATCTACTCCAACAATCAATATTCAAGTTACATGTGTGGTTCTAATGGTGATAACAATTTACTAACTTTCGGTACATAAAATTTCATTAACGTGCTCTATTTAATAAATGGCTTGGATTTATGACACATAATTCCAAAAATACTAATGTAAAACTGAGAGTCACATATCCTCACATGTGGTGCATTACATGGGTATGAAAATAGAAATTTTGAGATTTAATGCACAGCTAGTTGGACCAAAACTCATGGTCCAACTAATTGTGTGAGCATTACTATATATATATATATATATATATATATATATATATATATATATATATATATATATATATATATATATCTCAGTGGGCCCAGAGATCTTAGGCTTGCAGGCAATCCGTGTCCTTCCGGACATGCGCCGGCTCAGGTGGCGCAAGTGATGGACAGGGATATATGACGTCACTCACCAGAATTAACGCAGGAGATTTAAAGGCGCGAGGATTAGGTGAGGCAGGTGTAACAGCATGGTGGGTGAGGCTCAGAACGTGGGTCCACCTCGATTTATGTGTTGTATATCATCACCGTTCATCCATTTTTCCAGATCATTTTACTGTATTTTCAATTAAATGACGTAAGATAAAAATCTCAGGTGGACCACGCAGTATGGATTGAATTTCCACCGTTAAAGACTTATCAGCGACCACAAAAGTTTTGAATCAAGCTGCTATTTGTGGTTTCCCTTCATCCAGGTCTTTGAGACCTTATCAACAGTTTGGATGACAAATAAACATTACAGAGAGCCCTAGGAAGTTTTTAACGGTAGGCGTTCAATGACCACTGTTTTTATGTGGTGTGGTCCACCTAAGGTTTTAGTCTGCCAAAATTTTAGTACGCCATCATAAAATCATCTGGAAAAACAGATTAACGGCGAGGATATAATAAAAATAGGCCTCACTATCAGCGCCTCACCCACTAAAGAAGTTCCCCCTGCATCACCCAATCCGCGCAGGAATTGAAGGTGCAAGAGCAGGATGTGAGTTTGCTACCATTCATAGTAGCAACCCAACCATAAATACCGGCATCCATATATGGGAATCCAAACTGTTCAGATAGTGGGCCTGTTTGCAGATGAACCATAGTTTGAAAATCAAACACTAGTTAAACCATCTCACCCTTCAATCCATCAATTGGATTGTACAAAGCAAAACGGTGAACTGTTCAAATTCAGTGTGTGAAATCAGAAGGTTGAGATCATCCAATGAGTGTTGATTTTAGGCTATGTTTCATCCCCACTTACAACTTGGACGGTCTGGATTGACCAACATGCGTGCCATAGGTTGTATATACTATGGGCATATGTAATTGCATGGTAAGCATCTAATAAATAGAAAACATGTATCGTGCGGCCCTCATTGATGCCGTACAATGGGCCAATGAGAATGATGGCATCATGGCAATGGTGGGTCCCTTGATGGTGGTGGTGGTACTAACCATGAGTTGACATCACTAATGGGATACCATCCCCACCCCCACACAGGCGCACTTCATGCGTCCAACTGCTGGGAACGTGGGCTATCAGATAATTTCAGACTCCACATGCGCATGTTAGAAGATAATCTAATAATTCATTACTTGGATCGTGGGACATCAGATAATTTCAGGTGCTACATGCGCATGTTAACAGAACTTTCAGGTACTACATGCTCATTTTAGCATATTTTTATAAGTCCATTACTCGGACAGTGGGACATCGGATCACAAGGCACTGCACGCGCACGTTAGCAACAATTCCAACTACAGCATGCGCATGTTAGCGGATTCTTGTAGGATGGTGGGACATGAGATCATTTCAGGTTCTAAATACACATGTTAGAAATGGTTTCAGGTGCTACATGCGCACGTTAGTAGACTGTATGTTAGCTCACTAATCTGTGCGGAGAAAAACCTTGCTATCCTGGCAGAGTATGATGCTCCATTCTCGTGCGGAGTGAAATCACACGTGTGGCATATATGTAGATCAATGTAAACCGTTCAAATGTTCAGACCCATTTTAGATGGGTCATAACTCCAAAACTACACCGATAGCATGATCTCAACTAGGTAATTGTCTAATAGACGGTTTAATTGGAGTATAGTCTATAGTCCTAAATTGAACAAACAAATGTCCATTAATCACTGATCAAGGTGGTCTAATTAAAAAGTATTTAGGACCATGCTCTCCCTATACTGGGTGGCAATGGGCCAGATGGCCTGGCCCACTTGCCCCTTTGTGCTGATGTATGGCTCCAATTGGCCTGATGGTCTGGTCTAATTAGTAAGTAGGCCACTATTATACATGAAAAATGAATGATTTAAAAACATTTTAATGATCCAAACCATTTACATGATGGGTCAATTAGAGAAGAACAATACCCAAAACAGATTCTTAAAATAGCGCTAGGGCCTAAGAGATTAGGCCACCCTAGAGTATGCCACTATTACAATATCATAATGCATGAGTATGAAAGAAGTCAGTTAGCAGAGCATTAAATAAATCCTAACAATTAATTCTGTAAATCAACTTAAGAAAAGATTGAAATCATGAAATATATACTTGTAATAACATTATCTTGTCATGTGTTAAAACCCAGACTAGCCAGTTTTGAAGTAGCGTTCAGGTCTAAAACAGTCTGACCCGACTAGCCGGTCTAAGTTTTAAAACATTACTTTTAGAGTAATAACAGAAATTTGCTTACAAGAAGGCTGATGATACATCCCAATGCAATGACCCGGAATCGACCCAAGTAAGAATCTGAGAGGAAAGCCCCTAAGATTGGGGTGAAATTCGTTGTGGCTAACCAAATGAATAAGATACTTGCTCCGGTAGCCATAGTTATATGATATTCACCAGTTAAGTATAGAATCATATTCGCCACAAGTCCATAACTCGCAACCTTCTCAAAGCTTTCATTTGCTGAAGAAGAAGAAGAAGGATACAATTATAAATAATTCTGCGTATCATAGTTTAAAAAGTACTCAAAAAAACTTCTTGAATTGACTCACTGAGTTAGCTCGACTTGAAAGAACTTAACAAATTATGAAAAAACATGACTCTTCTAGGCATAATTTGAAATTATTTATACTTTTAAATATTGTGTAGAAGGAAACGTAGAGTATCATCATCTGTGGTAATTGATGACATGTCATGATTCTCATCTACCCTATTTGGGTAACGGTATTAGGGTGGATGGCATGGATTTCAAGGCAATGATGGTGTTGTCAGTGGATTGTCTTAAGATCCATTGGATTGCTGTATCCCCGTTTTGCTATATCCAGTTTGTTTGGCATGCCCGGCCAGTCCCGGGATTAAACCTTCCCATCCATTCCAATCCATCGAACCAAACGATGTCCCAGGCAAATTTTAACAGATTAAGGTGGATTGGATGGGATTTAAAGGTAATGATGATGTTGTCAGTGGATTGTCTTAAGATCCATGGGATTGCTATATCCGGGATTAGATCACTCAGTCTATTTGGCACGCCCGGCCAATCCCGGGATTTAACTTTCAATCCCTTTCAATACCATCCAATCCCTTCCAATCCACCCGTCCAAACGGGCCCTTTGGGTACACATACATACACTCACAACTTAGTGGGATATCACCACCTATGGGTACTCGAACCCTTGACCGGGTGTTGAAACTCATTAGAGTTTACCACTGGAACAAGAGTAAGGACCCCGCAGATTTGAAGTTCAAGTTGACTACACCACACGAAATAGCGGTGATTGAACCCTCACGATTATTTTGGATGAAGCTGATATTTCTGTTTTCCCATCATCTAGTCTGTGTGAGGTTATCAACATGTTGGGTGGAAAATAAATATTATAGTGGCCCTAGGCAGGTTTCAACGGTGGGTGTTACTATCCCCACTGTTTCCTGTGGTGTGGTCCACTTGAGTTTCAGATCTGCTTATTTTTTTGGCTTGGGCCATAAAATGATCTTCAGCTTCACATCTGCTTATTTTTTTGGCTTGGGCCATAAAATGATCTTTAAAAATGGATGGACAGAGTGGATATAAACATTGTGGTGGGCCCCATAGGGCCCAACGCTACTTTGCGCCCAATCCGCCTCCTTCTTTAGCATCCATATGGCATGTTTGTAAGATGATCCAAAACGTTCATTCAGTGGGGACCATCATGACACATGGACCCTTTAAGCAGCAGAAGCCTGAAAATGTTGTGTTTCCGGGGAAATTGGATGTGTATGTACAAAAGTAACATATGAAATGTAACAAAATCCATAGTTCTCATGCTTCTCTCTCAAAAATGAGGCTCTCTCTCTCTCTCTCTCTCTCTCTCTCTCTCTCTCTCTCTCTCTCAAAAATGAGCAAAACCCAGTTTTGATTTTCAGTTTGTTTCTTTCAGTACAACTAAATCAGCAAAACCCAGATAGGGTTTTCGCCTTTTCCATTTGAAAACAAGGGTCTCTCTCTCTCTTCCTCTCTCTCTAAAAAATGAACAAAACCCAGTTTTGATTTTCGGTTTGTTTCTTTCAATACAACTAATTAAATCAGCAAAGCCCAGAAAGGGTTTTCACCTTTTCCATTTGAAAACTCAGGTCTCTCTCTCTCAAAAATGAGCAAAACCCGGTTTTTATTTTCAGTTTGTTTCTTTCAATACAACTAAATCAGCAAAACCTAGAAAGGGTTTTGACCTTTTCCATTTGAAAACACAGGTCCCTCTCTCTCTCTTTTTCCATTTGAAAACACAGGTCTCTCTCTCTCTCTCTCTCTCTCTCTCTCTCTCTCTCTTTTTCCATTTGAAAACACAGGTCTCTCTCTCTCTCTCTCTCTCTCTTTTTCCATTTGAAAACACAGGTCTCTCTCTCTCTCTCTCTCTCTCTCTCTCTCTCTCTCTCTCTCTTTTTCCATTTGAAAACACAGGTCTCTCTCTCTCTCTCTCTCTCTCTCTCTCTCTCAAAAACGAGAAAAGCCCAGTTCTGATTTTTACATAAATGCATGTATGCATGTACATATAAAGAGAAAGTGTGGTCACCTATGATGAAGGGCATGGTTCTTATGCCACCCTTTACTATGGATGACTTTTGGGTCTTCTCTTTTCCATCCATCGACACCTCCATCTTCAACTGATCTACTACTCCTCTCCAAAAACAGAAAAAAAAAGAGAGAAGAAGAAAGAGAGAAGTAGAAGAAGAGAAAGCACAAGAGCTTTGTTGATTGAGAGACAAAACGAATCGAAGCTACCGCCCTTGATTTGGCATCTCTCTCGGTTTCTCCCTCACTCTCTCTGACTTAAATGGTGAGCTTGGCGGCAGCTTTATAATGAGGTCGTCGTCTTTCATTCTCTCTCGTAACGTAAAAGATCCTCTCTCGCCAATTTCTCTTGTCGTCTCTTTTTCGTCTCGACTGATGAATTTGACTTTCAGTCGCTCATTTTCATGTCCCAACATCCAATGTCAGGATCATAACATGGACGGCTCAAATTATCCAACCATCTCAGCACGTGGGCCCCAGTGTCCAGACACATCGGTGTAATCCTGAGTCGGACACGGTTTGGCTGGTGACCCCAACACTAACCAGCTAGCTCGTGTGAAAGTTTTGTGGCCCCACCATTATGTATGCATTATATCCACGCCGTCCATTCATTTTTCCAGATCGTTTTATGGTGTGATCCCAAAAATTAGGCAGATATAAATGTCATGTGGATCACACTAAAGGAAACAATGTTGATTGAACTCCTACCTTAAAAACTAATTCATATGGCCCCACTGTAATGTTTATTTTCCATCTGGATGAAGGGAAAACACAATATCAGCTTGATCCAAAACTTCTGTGGACCTGAAGAAGTTTTCAACGGTAAGACTTCAATTCCCACCGTTTCCTGTGGTGTGATCCACTTTAGTTTTGATTCTGCCTCATTTTTAGGCCCATGCCTTAAAATGAGCTAGCAAAATGGATGGACCGCGTGGATAAAATACATACATCATCTCTGGGCCCACACCAGCCACATGCCTCTTGTTGGGCCATCAGCCAAACCACGATCCGCCAAGAGTAGTCTCCGGCACAGTTAGAATTTCGGCAGACGGCAGAAATAGGATTAGAGTACCAGTTTAAAAATCATTCAAAAGGTGTGTTGAAAAACACAGTTAAAAATTCGGTGTAAAAAATGAGATTGATAACATTTAGGTATGAAATGGTTTTACTTGAAAAGTTGGCGACCAAAAATTCTGAACATTTTATGGTGTATTCACACATCAGTGGGCCATAAGTATTTTGAAATATGGATAGTTTTGCATGGATTCCCATCCATTCATTTTTTTTTTTTTTTTTTTCACGTCTCTTGGTTTGGTGACTCATGGATGAATGTGATGAGGTCGATCACCGTCTTCCTCAAGGATAACTACTCTGAATCCACTGAGCTTATTTGGACTCCTCATAGAGACTTCTTAAATTCACGAGGAAAAAGTAAGAAATATAGAAATAAATTTTATAAAATTCATAATTTAATTGATGAATGAAATAAATGACTTCACAACCCTTTAAATAGGGATACTAAGTAATGAGAAAAATTTTAGAATCAAATTACAACTAAAACTCCTACAATTCGCTACTTACTATAAACAAAACTTGCTACTCATAAATAGTCGTGATGTCAACTAGTGCGCAAGGGTTTTGGCCAAAAATAGTAAGTGTCCTATTTGACTTCACCACACTGTTCTCCTAATTATTCTAAGCCCAACGGATGAAGAGTTATAATCAAACTAAAACTTACAATTTATAGACAAAATATAATTAAAATAGGAAAATGACCGTCGATCTGATGGTATCTTGCAAATCTGGCTTGCGCAACCTGGCATAGCTGGGTTGGGTAGCTAAAGTAGCTCATCCTACCCCAAAATCATATATTTTATGTTGGATAACTCATTCCGGATTGCGAGATACGTCGGTTTTAAGGTTCAATGATCAGGATCATGACTTTTGTTGTTGACCGGCCTTTGTTGATCTATCTTGACTATGAAACTGTCTGCAACCTGCTCTAAATCATTTGGGCACATCAACTAATCATCATGAAATATTCGAGTACTATATTGCAAAATGAAGTAAAAAGAAAGAAAGAAATGTAAATTTTCTTTAAAAAAAATTAATGATCTCGAACTATTGATAGATTTTTGGACAATGTTTTGGATAAATAGGCAGAAGGAGATGATGAGAAAAATGAGTGATTTCACATCAGGACTCTTCCACACCTGAAGACTGTTCATCAGGTCCAATACACATTTCACTAACAAACATGCAAATATTACATCAATGACAATCTTATGATCCATAGCTTATAAAATGGATGGCCAAGATCATTTATATATAGAATAGGTTTGGCCAACCTTTTAATCCATATGCTTGCTTGGGTTGTTTGGATTTTCAAGCCTATTTAGTTTTTCAATTGCATCAATT
Source organism: Magnolia changhungtana (assembly GCA_030180095.1). Taxonomy (NCBI): domain Eukaryota; kingdom Viridiplantae; phylum Streptophyta; class Magnoliopsida; order Magnoliales; family Magnoliaceae; genus Magnolia; species Magnolia changhungtana. The sequence continues at coordinate 20,475,546 of JASAUF010000444.1, read as the reverse complement.
AATGACTGTAAATGGATAATGATTGATTACTTTTGTAATTGTAGGGTGATATCATTCACATTTGACTATAATGATGCTTTTGCTATATCATTCGTATCATCCAAAAATAACTATCAAAATAGTAGTTTTATAATGTAAAAATGTAATAATGATGATTTACATTATCTACTTCTGTAATTAATTTATATTTAAATAAATACCTAAAATGCTAATAATAATTTATTTACATTCAATTTTATAGGAAAATGAAATTTTCTATTTAAACAAACACCTGGAAATGGTAATAACGGACTGGATCACCCTATCTATAAAATTTTGCATGTGATCGATGGATTGAACCATCTAAGTAACCCAATCAATTAGGAGACCATGACCATACCATGGGGCATTCCTTGTGATATTGTGTGATTCATATTTTATGAACAATAACTAATGATGGATTGCCCCACTGCCCACACATTCATGTGTGGCCCACTTTGAGGAGTGGACAAATTGTTTTTGGTCTATGTAATATATAATTACAGTGGTCCTACCTTAGCTGCAACCACATATATCCAATCTCAGAAATTGTGTTAAATATCAACCGTTCAATATTCACTTTTCTTCCTTATCTTTTCTTTTTTTAGGGGGGAAGGTGGTTCTATGCCAGTGGGCATGCACCAACCCCAGCAACCCAAACTACATAGAGATACAAAGGACAATAGCAAAAATCCTTCCAAATAAAAAACCCATCCCATCTTTAAGAAAGAGAAAGGTACCCATGCATGAATGCTTTATCGTTGCTAGCCTTCCATGCATGGTAGGCCTTGACAAATGTACATGTATTCCTCTTTTTAGAAAATATTTAATCAGGCCTTTATTTCAGAAAAAAAAAAATTATTAGTGAATTTTCATACCTTGCCAAGAAATCATGTATAATGTACATTTTATCTTTATTCATGTATAATAAGTATATTTATAACTCTGACCGGAGTAGCTCAAACTCAGAATTAAATCCTACCTGGTGCCCATCCCACTAAAAGGACAACCCTATATAATCTCAACTCTTTCCAATGAACATACATCGGGTCTAACAGATTTTACGTATCTTATTGATCTTCTCCTCCTCAATTTTAATGAAGTTATAAAAATAAAACAGTTGCATGAGTGAATTTACTAAGGTAAATAATTATTACCTATTTACCAGAATTTACTATGGTAAATGGTAAAACAAACAGGCCCTTAAGGGGCTGTTTGATTTTTAATTTCCCGGGTAAATACGGGTAAATAAGTGAAAACTAAAGAGGGATAAACACTTGTAGCTTTCAACCTTCCTAAAAATCCACAACATTGCTTTCAATGTGGGGGCCATCATGTCTCTCTCTTCCAGCATGTGGCCCACCCCACCTAATTAGTGGAATAATAGTTCCAAAACTCCAATTTCTGACATGATTCAATATTCACCATGTGGGTAAGACTCAAAGACTTGGATAAATACTTGCTTGACTTAAGTTCATTTTTAGTAATTAATTTATTGTTGTTATTATTATTATTAAGTCAAGTCAATCAATAAAATAAAAATGAAAATGAAGGGGCCGGGAGGAGACCGCCGCCTACCACCAAGCAGTATCGGTCGCAGCTATCGCTCGCTGCCCTCATTTATCTCTTAATTATCATAATTATATATAGTTCCATGGTGACCATAGACCATCAATGGTAATATCAGCTACCATGCATGCAAATGGGTCTAATGAAAAATACACTCGATGATGGCCCCACACTCATTAATGAATCATGTATCTAAGTCAAGGGACTAGCACATTTTGTGCCTTCATTTTCCATGCCTTCATTATCATTATAAATGAGTAGCACATATACATGAGATTTAAACCGTCTATTTAGCATTTTCAATATTCAGTGGGCCATAGTAGAAATATCAGTATTCGGAAGATTTTAGCCCTTGTGGCATACAAATGAACATTAAAAGGCAAAAAACAGCAAATGGGTCCCCATGAAGTGAGAAAAAAAGGCCCATGCTTTCCATAGTCCAACTAGAGCATTATTTGGTTTGGTTCCATCGATAGTTGGATCCCTCTAGGCATGGATGCCGACCATCATCCACATGTGCAACACGTGTGGTACACATTTTGGAAGCATGACGATTCCCACCTCTAAAGACAAGCAATCTGCCAGATAGCTATGATTGTGAACTATTAAACGCATGTGCCTCACATATACACACGTGATGAAAGCATGACGTTTCCAGCCTTTAAAGTCAAGTGATCTACTCCCAAATTCATAGTAGTTGTTGCTAGGCGTATAATTTCAAAGTGCCTAAATATCATCTTAGAGTATCATCGTTCCTCTAGTATCATCCACGCAAACATAAAAGCTTTAAATATTTATTATGATTATAGTATAATATATTAGTGGGATGCGGTGCAATTTTATTTGGTTTAATGATAATGTATGTGTGTAGGGGTGTACACCAAGTTGAGTTGGCCTCAGCTCGATTTGGCTCGGCCACTAGTTGACCCCATCTCGAACTCGGCTAAGCTCGGTTGAGCCTGACTGGCCAGCTCAACTCAGTTTAGTTAGCAGCTCGGGCTAGTTCGAGCCGAGTTTGAGCCAAATTCAAGCCTTTGTGGCACTTTCACTAACACATGTTGTGCACTTTCAATTTTTCATTGTATGTAAAACAACAACAACAATTGTTTATAAGTATTTCATCAAACACCTTCTAGGCAATATTAAAATCAAGAAAAAATGATATTTGTTTCATATACACACCTTCCTTGCCACTAGCCGACACTTTGTTGAGTCATTTCATCAAACAATTGGTGAGCAACATCAATATCAAAGTAACTAAATCACCGAACTAGTTCGATTCGAGTTGGGGTTTGATCCGATTCGAGTTGAACTCAGGCAAGCTCGAACTCGGTTCAAAATTTTTTCGAGTTAAAAAAAATCAGCTCGACTCGGCTCAAACTCAGCTTCGAACCAAGTTGAATCGAACTTTTTCGAGTCGAGTCGAGCGAGCTAACCGAGCTAACTCGATTCCTGTACACCCATATATATGTGCGCATGACAAACGTAGGTCAAAAGTAAAAATTAAAAATCTCATTATAACACACATAATAATATTTTTACCCTTTCATGGCGGGCCTTATATCGGCCATGCACATGGTCCATTTTCATTGGACCACCCATCATCCTTGGTTGTTGATAACTAGGGGTGTAAATCGAGTCGAATCAAGTCGAGCTGGCCTCAGCTCAACTCGACTTGACCACTGGCTGACCTCAGCTTGACTCGGTCCTCGAGCTTGACTGGCTACCTCGGCTTGGTTCGGTCAGCAGCTTGGGCCAGCTCGAGCCGAGAATGAGCCGAGTTCGCCATTGAGGCATTTCCTCAAACAACTACAATGCACCTTCAAAATACCTGGACTACACCTTCTAAACAATGCAAAAAACAGAGTTGCTACAGCAGAGCTCTGAAACACAACAAAAAACAACAATACTCAACTTCTCCACTATCATTTCACTATGGAAAATGAGATTACAGCATGTATATATAGAGATTTCAGGTATATATGAGATTACAACAGGTATATATAGAGATTTCAGAGTTTGAAGAATTTGAATAGCTTGATTGATCCACACCCACCATCATCACAAGTGGGCCACCATTGGAGAAACCATTCTCAGATGATGTGCATCCCAACCCAACTACTTGACTTAACACAACATTCCATCAGATGCAGCCCAACTTAGGTACTCGACTCGAACACTTCATTGAGTCATTTTATTAAACACTTGGTGAGTAACATCAATGGCAAAGTAACTGAGTCACCGAACTAGTTTGATCCGAGTTCAATTTGATCTGGATTCGATCCAAGTTGAGTCGAGCTAGGGCCTGCGCGAACTCGGCTCGAACTCATTTTCGAGCTCAAAAAATCAGCTCGACTTGGCTCGAACTTAGCTTCAAACTGAGCTTTTTCAAGTCAAGTCGAGCGAGCTAACCGAGCTAGCTCGGTTCGTGTGCACCCCTAATGATAACTAACATCCCTATTATTGCATGTTATCTCCTAAGGGTCATTTGGACCGAATTGTCTATTTATGCAACCCATACAACATCACAATTCTATGGGGCTCATCATATTGCGTATTCAAAATCTATTCCGTTCATAAGTGATGACTTTTATCTTCACCGTAGATCAGCCCATTAAAAAACTCAAATGGGTCATACCAATGGAAACAATGTAAAATTACACCTAAAACCTAAGTTCAAGCATTGGGGTGGTGTGGCTCACATGAGCTATGGACCTGGATGATTTTTAACCCCAGGGTCTAGAATCAGCAAACGGACCTGATTGGTGGAGTAGATTTAATATCTACAAAATGGTGGGCCCAAAAGAACTTGCCTGTTCTATGTGCTCAGTGAAACAGGTGTCGTGAAGGATGCCAGTCATTATAATTTGATGCTTTCCAGACCACTGCAATTAAGTCACAATCTCAAAATTGGATTGTTTTGTTTGTTTGAGTGGACCCAATTAATCTTAATCAGTAGACCTTATTGGCCAAAATAAGACAGTCGGACATATTTCATTAACCGTCCAACAAATGTCCATCAATATGACTTGCGTATGAGTAAAAAGGTTCATGAATTATTAGTTTGGCCACTTCTTGTAATTGCTTACATGCCACGTGTACAGTTTCTCGGTGCCTGCGTATCATACATCACATCTAGAGTATCAAAGTTTTCCCCTTGGAAGCTCTCTCTTTCGGCTTTAAGACATCTTCCGTCCATAAATGGCAGCTGGAATAAATATGGGCCTCCCCTACCGTACACGTGGCTTGTAACTCACATCCAAACCAGAAAAATCGTGGGTCCCACTGTGGATGTATTATAATCCAAAAGATTACATTTAGGATATGATAATAACTGGTCTTTCATTAAACATCTAATGAATTGTAAATATGAAAATAATTAAACGGTCCTAGTTCAAAAAAATTGTGGATGGAAAAAGTATATTCCACATGATAAGGAATTTTTTTTATTTTTTATTTTTTTAAAATTTTTTTTTACACACGCACACACACCCCCACACACGCACGCTGTAGGGGAATTTCACCACCTATGGATACTCGAACCCTTGCCTGGGTCTTGAAACTCCTAAGAGTCTACTACCGGAGCACGAGTAAGGATTCACATAATAAGGATATTATGATTCCTACGGTATTTACAACAGTAGCGGGGTATTCAAGAAAAGAAGTTGAGTGGTGGGACGTTATCACTTCTTTCATATTTCTTCTATCGAATAGCTGTATAATCCGGCTCTTGCAAATCTTACAAACAGAGTCCTTTTCTTGTTTGGATTGGTAGGTATAGGTTGATAATTTCTGTAATAGTGATACGACGTTCGAGGATGGTTATTTCAGCATCGAGTAATTCAAACATATCTTGGCTCTCAATGGACCCATTAATGTCTTACATAAGAGAAAATCATGGATTGTGTCAGCTTGATTGAAACAGAGTTTCCTATCTTGAGAGATGATAAGTATGAGTAGGTAATGCTTAAGAAAGACGCCATTGATAAACACCTCTCAAATGTTGATGCAGGGATGAATGTACCATCTTCCTCAAGGATAACTACTATGAATCCATGGAGCTTCTCTGGATTCCTTACAGGGAATTCTCGAATGTACGAGGAAAAAGCAAAGAAAATAAAAAATAAATTCTATAAAATTCATAATTTGATTAATGAATGAAATAAACGAGTTCACACCCCTTTAAATAGGGATACTAAGCCATATGAGAAGTTTCAAAATCAAACTACAACTAGAACTCCTAGAAATCGCAACTTACTATAAATAGTAAACTTACTATTTATAGACAGTCATGATATTTACTTGTGCGCATGGTTTTCGGCCAAAAATAGTGTCCTATTTGGCTTCACCATGATGTTTCCTAATTATTCTAACCACTTTTCATGCTGGGTGCAACTCCTAAATCGCAACGGATGAAGAGTTATACTAAAAATAAAACTTACTATAAATAGTAAAAACAAAAATAAAATAGGAATTCGACTGTCAAATTGATGGTATTTCGCAAATTTGGCATGGGAAACCTGACATAGCGGGGTTAGGTGGCTAAAGTAGCTCATCCTATCCCAAAATCATATATGGTACGTCGAATAACTCATTCTGGATCGCAAAATACGCCTGAATTAAAGTCTGACGGTCCAGATCACTTCTGTCGTTGACCAGATCTTTTATGATCCATCTTGGTCGTGAAGCTTTCAGCGACCCGCTCTACATCAAATGTTCTCTAATACCATAAAGAAATTTGATGAAGACTCCAATTGAAAAGGTGACTAGTAAGATAAATTTTTTTAGTTAAAATAAATGAAGTTTATAATAAGAGGGAACCATTTTCTAAAATGGTGGAAATGATTTCAAAGAATAGTGACGAGTTACACTTAAATAATGGGGAGTTGCACTTGAATGTATGAATGTAGTTACACCTGAATGGGATGATTTACACTTGAGTGTATGAATGGAGTAGTTACACTTGAATGCTTGTCTTAGTTTTCTCTCTCTTCAATGTATATTATAAATATGAAGCTTGTGATTGTTGATTCCTTGGCAAAAGGATGGCTCCAAAGTCTTATAGCATGTAGTAAAAACGGGTCTTATGAGATTTTTATTTTCATTATAGACGTTATTATTAATAGCTGAATTGATTTTCTCCCATTTTTCATATATACGCACATGAATTTGTATGGATTAAAGATTACATGAATAATTTATCACAAAGGCATTTGATGGATTTTTTTGACCCGTCGTCGACTGGTCGTGAGCCTTGCTTGACCGGACGAAGGCTGTGGTCGACCAGTCGTGGCACGACTCAAAGTCCAGCGACTGTGGACTATTTTTCTCCGGGGTGCTTGACCAGTCGAAGGAGGTGCTCGACCGGTCGAAGGTGGCTCTCGGTGGTCGACCTGTGGACTCGTTTCGACTCAGATCCACGTTTCCTGAATCGTCTCTCTTCATTGTATTTTATTATCCACTCCTGCGTGAGTGAAGAAGGTTGCGGTGGACTCTTTGTTTTCGACCGGTCGAGGTTATGCAGATTCGTTCCGCGATTTTGCGCGGATTTCGTGTCACAAGTCCTTTCGCAACTAGGATGCGGAAATGAGTTTCCTAAAACTTTAAATAGGAGTTCCTAGGGTTTTCTAGGTATGACAAGAGGGTTTCCTAAAGCTTTACAAGAGATTTGTTAAAGGGTTTAGGGCTATTAAAGGTGAGAGAGAGGGAGAAAGAGAGAGAGGAAGCTTATAGAAGAGAGGTTCTGCTGGTGGAGGTTATCTACTGTGCAATCTATATCTCAGCGCTTCTATGTCCTCGTAATCGGTTAGATCTCTTCGTTTTCTCTATTTCTCTTATTGTTTATCCACTCCTGCGTGAGTGAAGAAAGTTGTAACGTTCTACTTCATAGTGGATTGTTGATTCGGATGAGGTCCCGTAGTTTTTATCTCTTTGAGGGTTTTCCACATAAAAATCTCTTGTATGGTGTGTGATTGATGCATCGATTATTTTCATTGCTTTATTATCCATAATTTTGGTTTGTTTTGGAGAGCTAGATCCTAAGGTTTTGTGCAAGGCCCCCAACAAAGTGGTATCAGAGCCAGGTTCATTGAACAGGTAGGATCGGTTTGAATTATGGAAGGTGGCTCATCAAGGATGATCAGCCTCAATGGTTCTAACTGAATTATATGGAAGGCTAAGATGGAGGACTTGCTTTACCGCAAGGACCTATATTCTCCAATTTTAGGTATATCAGTAAAATCTAAGGATATGACTGATGATGATTGGAAGAAGATGGACCGAAAGGCGGTGGGGTTTGTTAGACAATGGTTGGATGATTCAGTGTTCTACCATGTGTCTACGGAAACCTCAGCCGCTAGCCTATGGCTGAAATTACAAGGGTTGTATGAGAGGAAGACAGCTAGTAATAAGATTTTTCTGATAAGGTGACTTGTGAATCTCAAATTCAAGGATGGTGGTTCTGTGGCCGAGCACATGAATGAGGTCAGCAATATAGTGAACTAACTCACCTCTATGAAGATGGTCTTGGATGATGAACTGCAGGCTTTATTATTGCTTAGTTCATTGCCTGACAGTTGGGAGACATTGGTAGTGTCTCTAAGTAACTCCGCGCCAGACAAAAAGATATCTATGAAACAGGTAATTAGCTGTCTCTTCAATGAAGAGACAAGGAGAAAGTCTCAGGAGTCTACTCAGCAAGAGGCCCTTGTGACACAGGAACGAGGGAGAGGAAAGAACAGGAAGGGCGGGAAGGCCCGAGATAAATCAAGAGGCAAGTCGAGTAACAGGAAAGATGTTGATTGCTGGAATTGTGGCAAGAAGGGCCACTACAAGCATGAATGTCGTGGTAAGAAAAACGACAAGAAAGGAAAAGGGAAGGAAGATGAATCAGATTGGGTGATAGACATTGTAATTATTCTTTCTGCAGATCATGATGTATGTCTCACGGCTACGAGTCAGGACACCGATTGGGTGATAGACTCGAGAGCTTCTTTTCATGCGACTTCACGCAGGGACTCCTTCACAAGCTACAAGTCAGGTGACTATGGGACTGTGAAGATGAGAAATTCTGGCATGTCAAAAATCGTGGGAGTCGGTGATATTTATGTGAAGACCGATGTGGGCTGCACATTGGTTCTCAGGGATGTGAGGCATATCTCAGACCTTCGCCTCAACTTGATGTCGACGGGAAGGTTGGATGATGATGGCTATGAAAGCCGGTTTGCTGGTGGGCGATGAAAGCTTATCAAGGGTTCATTGATTGTGGCTAGAGGAAAGAAGTGTTGCACCCTTTACAAGGCAAGTGTCAGTATGTGCAAAGGTGGGTTGAATGCAGTAGAAGATTTAGCTATTGACATGTGGCACATGCGTCTAGGTCGGATGAGTGAAAAAGGGTTTTACCTACTAGCGAGGAAGCGGCTTCTTCCAGACGTGACAGGTACACCTCTCAAAACCTGTCTTGATTGTTTATCAGGAAAACAACATAGAGTTTCATTTGTTAAATCTGCTTCTCATGTTAATAAAGTGTATGCATTAGATTTGGTTTATTCTGATGTTTGTGGTCCTATGAGGACAAAAACCTTAGGTGGGGCATTATATTTTGTTACTTTTATAGATGATGCATCTAGGAGGGTTTGAGTTTTTGCTTTGAAATCTAAGGACGAGGTCTTTGGTGTGTTTAAATTGTTTCATGCTATGGTCGAGAGAGAGATAGGTAAACCATTGAAGTGCATCCGCACTGACAATGGTGGTGAATACATTAGCGACTTTCATGAGTACTGCAAGTTCCTGGGTATATGGCATGAACAGACGATTCCCAAGACCTCTCAGCATAATGGTGTAGCTGAGCGAATGAATCGCACCATTGTTGAGAGAATCAGATCCATGTTATCCCATGCGAAATTGCCCAAGACGTTCTAGGGAGAAGCAATGCATACGGCGGTGTATTTGATAAACAGGTCTCCATTAGTCCCGTTGAATGGAGAAGTGCCTGAGAAGGTGTGGACTGAACATGATCCATCGTACAGTCATCTCAGGGTGTTTGGATGCAGGGCATCTGTTCACGTACCAAAAGACGAGAGGTCCAAGCTTGATATGAAGATCAAGCAGTGTGTGTTCTTAGGGTACGGTGATGAAAAGTTTGATTACAGATTGTGCGATCTGACCGAGAGGAAGCTCGTCAGGAGCAGAGATGTGGTTTTCTTTGAAGATCAGTGTATAAAAGACATTGATAAGTCAGAGAAGAACCAGCCTAGTTCAGGTGAGCTAGAGGACATAGATCTGGTTACTCCTCCCGTGGTGCCTGATGACGGGGGAGTACAACAAGGTGCAGAGAACGAGGGAGTTCCTTCAGAAGATGGACCAGGGGAGCAGTCCCCACTTAATCCACCTGTTGAGCCACAGGTGAGGAGGTCATCTAGGGACAGACAGTCGTCCAAGAGGTACTCGCCACATGAGTACATTATGCTGACTGATGGGGGAGAGCCAGAAGATTACTTTAAGGCCCTAATCGACGAGCATAAAGGGTGAGTAGTTGAAAGCTATGCAAGAGGAGATGAAATCCTTGCATAAGAACCACACCTATGATATGGTGAAATTGCCTAAGGGCAAGAAAGCTCTGAGCAACAAGTGGGTGTTCAGAAAGAAGATTGAGCAGAAGAATTCACAGACGAGGTTCAAGGCCAGACTTGTGGTGAAAGGGTTTGGTCAGAGGAAAGGCATAGACTTCGAGGAGATATTCTCACCAGTGGTGAAGATGACATCCATATGGATGTTGCTTGGGCTGGTGGTAAGCATGGATCTGGAGATAGAGCAGTTAGATGTTAAAACTACCTTCCTCCATGGTGACCTGAAAGAAGAGATCTACATACACCAACCAGAGGGGTTCGAAGTCAAGGGCAAAGAGCATATGGTGTGTAGGCTGAGGAAGAGCTTATATGGGCTGAAACAATCTCCACGACAATGGTACAAGAAGTTCGACTCGTTTATGTTGAAACATGGGTATAATAGAACGGAGTCAGACCACTGTGTGTTCACGCGCAAGTTCTCAGATGGTGATTTCTTAGTTCTGCTATTATACGTTGATGACATGCTCATCATGGAAAAAGACATCAAGAAGATCGACAGGCTGAAACAAGAGTTGGGCAAGTCTTTTGCGATGAAAGACTTGGGCCCGGCTAAACAGATCCTAGGAATTGAGATAACCCGTGTGGAGCGGCAGAAAGTAGTGGTTTAGCTCACAAGAGCGATATATTGAGAAAGTCCTGAGCGGTTTAATATAAATGCAGTGAAGCTGGTCAGTACTCCACTAGATGGTCACTTCAGATTGAGCGACAGACAGTGTCCCAAGACGAAGGCAGAGGTGAAAGAGATGCAGAAGATACCCTACGCGTCAGTTGTAGGAAGTTTGATGTATGTTATGGTGTGTACATGCCCAAACATAGCATATACAGTTGGTGTCGTCAGCCGGTATCTTGCCAATCCTGGTAAAGAACATTGGGCAGCGGTTAAGTGGATACTGCGGTATCTAAGAGGCTCATCCAGGTTGAGCCTATGCTATGGTGACGGTAAACCTATGTTAGAGGGCTACACAGATGCAGGTATGGCAGGTGACATAGATTCTAGAAAGTCTACATCGGGGTTCATGTTCACATTTATAGGGGAAACGATTTCTTGGCAGAGCAGGCTATAGAAGGTCGTAGCGTTGTCGACGACAGATGCCGAGTACATTGCAGTCACAGAGGCATGTAAAGAAATGCTTTGGATGAAGAAGTTCCTACAGAAATTTAGCCTAAAGTCGGAGGAGCACGTGGTTTATTGCGATAGTCAAAGTGCTATACACTTGAGCAAGAATCCAAGTCAGCATTCTAAGTCGAAGCACATAGAGATTCGGTATCACTAGATCAGGGATACTTTGGAACAAAAGGTGTTACAGCTTGAGAAGGTCCATACGGACGATAATGGGTCAGACATGATGATCAAGGCTTTGCTCAAGGGCAAGTTTGAGGTTTGTAGAAACCTGGCTGGCTTGAAGAAGGTGGATCCCTCCTGGGTAAAAAAGGAAGAGATTTGATGGGTTTTTTTGACCCGTTGTCGACCGGTCGTGAGCCCTGCTCGACCGGTCGAAGGCTGTGGTCGACCAGTCGTAGAAGACGAGTCATGACATAACTCAAAGTCCAGCGATTGTGGACCATTTTTCTCCGGGGTGCTCGACTAATCGAAGGAGGTGCTCGACCAGTCGAAGGTGGCTCTCGACCGGTCATGGACTCGTTTCGACCAGATGCAGATCGTTCCGCCATTTTGCGCGAATTTCGTGTGGCAAGTCCTTTTGCAACTGCTATACGGAAAGGAGTTTTCTAAAACTTTAAATAAGAGTTCCCAGGGTGTTCTAGGTATGACAAGAGGGTTTTCTAAACTTTACAAGGGAGTTGCTAAAGGGTTTAGGGCTATCAAAGGTGAGAGAGAGGGAGAAAGAGAAAGAGGAAGCTTATAGAAGGGAGGTTTTGCTCGTGAAGGTTATTAACTGTGCAATCTATATTTCAGCGCTTCTATGTCCTCGTAATCGGTTAGATCTCTCCATTTTCTCTATTTCTCTTATTGTTTATCCACTCCTGCGTGAGTGAAGAAGATTGTAATGTTCTACTTCATAGTGGATTGTTGATCCGGACGAGGTCCCGTGGTTTTTACCTCTTTAAGGGTTTTCCATGTAAAAATCTCGTATGGTGTGTGATTGATGCATTGATTGTTTTCATTGCTTTATTATCCATAATTCTAGTTTGTTCTGGAGGGTTAGATCCTAAGGTTTTGTGCAAGGCCCCCAACAGCATTACAGTAACATTATGTGTAATTCGACATGATCAGCTTATGATCCTCTCTACTAACTATTTTGGATGTGGTTGTTAGTGTTGTAATACATTGAAAGGGAGTATGTCAATGTTGATGTGTTATTATAATGATTTACTCTATTAATTTCATTTGCTAAATATTTATGATTTGTTATTAAAGTGAAGTTGTGATCAAAATATTTTTAAAACGTGCATGTATAAAGATTTATTTGGGTATTGAACCTATTAGAGCCGTTTTTAAACTTAAATGTTTATTTTTATTTTTAAATTGAAACAAGTTTTTCTAAAAAGGTAGTTAGTACGTCGACCAAGTGGGTGAAAGTTAGCATCTTTTCCACCATGGTATAGGTCACATGTAGGCACACACGTTCAGATGCATGTGCATACGACCATATGGGGCCCTTTAGTGATGTGGAAAACCTGAAGTTTTAAAGTCCAATCTTAAAAGTAACCTTTATATTGTAAGAAAGCTAACATGTGTAAGGAAAAAGAGTGCATGTAGGCCTTAGTTTTTACTATGGAATAATATATCTAAGTCTATAAATAATAGAGACTTTTGGTCCTCTCTATAAAATAAAAAAAATGTATGGAGTTGTCCATCTCTAAGCCCATACTTGAGAAAAGGTGAGTCATGGGCGCATGGAGTGATGATCTGAGTTGTCAATAATCAAGTTCCACTACCTAAAAGAGTGTCGTGTCTCATTAGATCACATTGGCTCAACACATGTGTCTAAACATATATACTTCTAATTTGTAGTTTTTTAATTAATGACATTGTATATGTACATTGTATATGTATGTGTTTCAAGAACGTTGTTTATTAAATCAAAACCTTCTATAATCAAATAGGCTTCAAATTTATAATGTTTAATCCTTCGATCATTTTACTCTTCTTTGAAAATGTGAAGGCATCTTTTGAGAGTGACCTTGACATGTCCATGCATTGTCAATTTCATTCATATATTGGGCCAATAGAAGAATGACATGTATATGAAAACTGTACCCCTTCTAATATCTCAGTGATAGAACAGTGGGCATAAGCCAGTTTTCAGAAGAAAATTAATGGATATGGTTGTTTGATACGTTTGATTTTTGAAATACAAACAAATCTTGGTAGGAACCATAAATGAGTGGGCCCACTTGATAGGTCAACCTGCATTGTGCACCATATGTCACGCGGTTCCTTGCTAGTCAATATCTGTATGAATAAACATACTAAAATAATTCTTCTCTCTTCTTTAATATTTATTTATTTATTATTTATTTTATTTTATTTTTATTTTTTCGTTTCCTTTTTTGTTTTCTGGCTGCTTCCGACACGAGGCATGATCTGCTGGTAAACGCAGGAGTAACGGTTTTTTATGCACCGCATTAATAATACTTGACATATGTGGGGCCTGCTATGTATTTTGTGACATCCGGTCTTTCTATCATGTGAATCGTTCCATGGAGCCAAATCTGACGGTTCAAAAACTTTTTAGACCACAACATGGAACAATATAGAGACGGTGTCCACTACAGGTTTGTGATTGGGCCCACCTAGGTTTGGAATAGAGTTATTTTCTTTTCTCTAACATGATTATGATGCGTCTTACTTTATGGACGGAATGGATTTGACAAAAACATAACATTGGACCCGATGGAGATAGGGTGTTGTACCCGGTGTGTACGGCAGTCGCAGTACAGGGACAGAACCCATGCGCGTGTGCTGCGCATCCTGCTCTAATTGTCGGAGCGGATTCGGGTCACACCGAGTTCTGTAAGGCCGTGACCGTGGGGCCCAACTTTATGTATTTATTGTATATCCACTCCGTTCATCCGTTTTTTCGGATTATTATAGGCCATGAATCCAAAAATAGAAATAATCTAAATCTCAGATAGACCACACGACAGGAAAATGTGGTGATTAACCATTAAAAATTTCTTGTGGGTCAAAAAATTTTCAGATCAAGCTGATATATATTTTTTTCACTTCATACACGTCTTTTTTACCTTATCAACATGTTGGATGGAAGAGAAAAATTACGGTGATCCTAAAGAAGTTTTAAATGGTGGACGTTCAATCACCACTTTTTCCAATGGTGTGATCCATCTGAGATTTGGATCTGCTTCATTTTTTGAGAAAGTTCTCTAAAATTAAATGTAAAACGGATGGACGGCGTGGATATAATACACCAGACATCATGGTGGCCCCAAGGTCACGGCCTGCCCTAAAATTTGTGAACCGTGTGTTGGTTTTGTTTTTCAGGAAAAGAAACGCTTATGTGGTGGCGTACGCATCCACGGTACATGTGGCATCCATGTATTTCAATCCAACTGTCCAAGTCATCCATCTAATTGTAGATGGGGCACAGCTGGATTCTGCCACTGAATTTGGAGCATCCTTTTAACGGTCCACTCAATGGCCATCAACCTTACATTGAGGTTCATGTGTGATCAGTATTAATTTCTGTGATATATTTCATCTACAATCAGGCCCACTTCGTGGATGATCAGGATCTCATGTCAAAAATACCAAGTATGTTTTGCTAACGCTGTAGCAAACTCACACAGTAGTGCTCTAAAATACGTATCATCTCGTAAATATCGCCTGGATGAGTCACGAGTCAAAGAGTCAAAAGAACGAGAAGAATACCGGATCTCGTCATTTTCTGTAACTGATTTGAAACGAGTTATGTGATCCGTGGGCAGAGTATGGTCTTCTATACACATGCACACTATTATTACAGGTGTGTTATATATTAACCACAATCCAAACTGTCCAAACCGTTTTACACACTGTAGATGGAATATATATTTAAAATAAAATCGATTGGACCATTTTTCGTATCATAAATGACTATGTTTCACTTTAACCATCCATTTGTTGGCCAACAGATGAATGGCCACAAGTATTACTTAAATGTAATCTTTTTTTTAAAAAAAAAATCATGAGACAATATAATTTTTATAATGGGTACTCGTT
This sequence comes from Magnolia changhungtana, assembly GCA_030180095.1. Lineage (NCBI taxonomy): Eukaryota > Viridiplantae > Streptophyta > Magnoliopsida > Magnoliales > Magnoliaceae > Magnolia > Magnolia changhungtana. The sequence continues at coordinate 20,460,150 of JASAUF010000444.1, read as the reverse complement.
GGCCACGTGTACATTTTGTACATGTCCGCTTATGATATCTCATACTCTGCCTGAGTATCAAATATTTTGTAGTTGCGTGTAAAAAGCATGAAGGTGGTCATTATCCAATTGCACCGTTTTGGGCCAGAAATACTATACACACCCAAGATTTGTTGGGGCTAACATATTGTATATATAAAATCTACCCCGTCCATCAGATTCAATTATAGATTTTAGGCTATGGTAGAAACAAACAGCCAGATCGACATTTCAGGTGGGGCATAACACTGGGAAAAATGGAGATGGGATGCCAACTGTAAGTTTTCTTGTGAAGACATCATGGTATGAATTTTCCATCAAACCTATTAATCAAGTGTAAAACAATAGAATAAAGTGAATATACAAAAATCAGCCTTATCCATCTATATCAGGTGGGTCACACCATATGAATTTACAAGTTTTAATAACAATTTTATTATACCCATTTTGTGGCGAATATGAGTTCTTATAAAGTTGATATTTTTCATGTACGGTTAAAATAAATTTTCTCACCTGATGAACGGAGTAGATAAGTGTATAAAATATGTTGGACCCTAAAGAGTTGGTTAGTTTAACCGGTGTTGTAGGCATTCCTGTCCGCATTTTTCCACAGATATCCCGAGAGATGAAAGTTGGAAAAGGACGTGTCAACACATGCCTTTAGCATGAGGCGGATTAGGTGAGACCCCGGACTCACTCAAGACAGTGACGCTCCATGCATGTATTCTGTATCCACGCCGTCCATTTCTAGATCATTTTATGAAATTATACCAAAAATGAAGAAAATCTAATAATCAGATGAACCATACAATAGGAAACAGTGGTGATTGACCATTAATGGTCCACAAAAGTTCTAGATCAATATGATATTTGTTATTCCACTTCATCTAGGCTTATTTGACCTTATCAACAGATTGGATGGCTAGTAAACACTACGAAAACATTAAGATATGCCCAAGTAAGTTTTTAATGGTAGATTGTTTAATCACCACTATTTCCTATGGTATTGTCCGCCTGATAATTGGGCTTGCTTCATTTTTTGGATAACTCCCTAAAATGATTTGTAAAATCGGATGGACGGCGTGGATACAGAATATATACATCAAGGTGGGCTCCACAGTAAGGACGGCACCATCTTGGGTGAGTCCGAGGTCTCACCTAATCCACTCCCCTTTTGCATATGTGATGACACATCCATGCACTTTGATAATGTCGTTTTTTTTATTTTTGTGTTTTAGTCAAACGAAGGAAGGATGGATAGAGATTGCCGACTTTGAGATTCCCACACTCAAAGAAGGCATGGATTGTTTTGTGGGTGGACCAATCAATATTCAGAGGAGAGTTTTTTCATGTTTCAAAGTAGTAGATTTTTCTTTGGGTACAAAAATAGCTAGTGGAATGGAGAAACAAATGTACATTATTGTTAGTGGAGGTTTGTAGATGATACACATGTATGTAGTCATGCCCATACACATGCAGCCATATGTTTCGATCGCAGAACATGTGTACAAGATCCGTGCCGTTGATCTGATAAGAAATAATTGTTAGATCTTCTTCCTAAAGAATCAAGCTGTTTCATTGTTTCCTCAAGGGTCACAATGAACAAATAAATCCATGAATGGAATAATTTGTTATAGATGATCTGTAGAATAGCCTGTAGCTAAGGTGTGAAATTGTCTGATTTTTAGGGTAGAGGACCTATGCAATGTGGCCCACATGATGAAAAGTTCAGATCTATTGCACGTGTTCTATGTTGGGATGTGCGGCACACGCGGATCGTAGAGTTTCCATTCACGCATGGAATTAATAAATTGCTCATTATAGTTGGAGAAGCTTAAATGGGATAAAGTTCAGAGTCCCACTCACTCCCAAGTTAGACTATAGGAGTGCTGCACACCCACAACTTGGACTTGCCGACGGGCACAAGAGCGGCATCGTACAAACATTACATAAGATCCACCCGACCTATCATGTGCATTGTCTCATTTTTACCCTCAATTTTAAAAATCATGCTCATCAAAAACTCAAGTAGACCACAACATAGGGAACCATTTCGAATGGGTCCGCCAACTATCAATGTGTGGGATCCACCATGGTGTTTATACATGAATCAAGATTTAAAATCTACATACTTGGTATGGTATCATTTCCCACATTATATTGTGTCGGGCGATACGGGCTGATATGATCATATCATTCATGGACAACATTAGTACGCTTGTTGGATGATATTTACGAATTTCGCACATAAGTAGATCCTTGACATGAATTGAGGATTGAAACTTGAAAGAGTTGGGTGCAATAACTCAGACCTAATTCAATCCACGTCATTATAGATTTATGTGACTTTGGACCAAACTCAAAACCAAATGATCCAATCCATTCATCTGACATGCCTTATTAACAAGCTATGCTGATGCATGTAAAGTTGTGTACTTGACATGATGTTTGATACATGCTATCTTGCACATGCTATGCAGGTCATGCGAAACATAAATACTTATACCATACTCTATTTTTCGACAAGACAACTTAAGATGGTTAATAACATATAGCATTAAGTTGCATGCACATATTAATTGTTGCACACCAAAAGCTTAAGATTGATGATGGCACATTCGAAACGTGGATACTATAGCAGAATATTTTTCATATGTGATGCATGTGCACGAAACATTATACCTTTAAATGCTCTGCATAAATATATTTATTAAGTATATATCAAATCAAGAATTATATTAGCCGTACATGTTATTCTCATTTTCTTCATTTTTATCCAAAAAGATTGCTTGAAAATCCATGATGCATGCTATCAGCTCAACATAGCATGTGCGTCTATCCCAACAACTTCATACTATTTCAAAATATGGGTGAGCCCGCACTACATGAATTTAAAGTTTCTAGACATGATTTATATACTGTTATTTATGGTGTGGCCCACCTTACTTTAACATCGATCCCACATTAAGTTCATTCCCCCTCTGGTGGGAGTCCCACTCTCGTTTTTACACAAGTTGCCCTAATCCTATACAAGGGGAGTGGATTAGGTGCGGCCCGTGACCTCACCTAAAATGGTGTAGCCAATATTGTGGGGGCCACCTTGATGTATTTATTCTATATCCACGCCGTTCATCGGTTTTTCCAAATCATTTTAGGGTATGGGACCAGAAATGAAGAAGATCCAGAATTCAGATGGACCACAGTATAGGAAACAGTGGTTATGAATGCCCTACAGTTAAAACCTTCATAGGACCCACCGTAATGTTTGTATGCCATCCAACCTGTTGATAATGTCACATAAACCTGGATGAAGGGAAAAAACAAATATCATCTTCATCCAAAACTTTCGTGGCCCATTAGTGGTCAATCACCACTGTTTCTTATGGAATGGTCCACCTGAGATTTTGGATCTGGTTTATTTTTGGGTTCATGCCTTAAAATGATCTGAAAAAATGGATGGACAGTGTGGATATACAATAAATACATCGAGGTGAGCCCCATAGTAAGGCCGCACCTAATATGCTTCCCTCTGCTAGTCACTTCAGCTTTTTCGTGCCTAAAGGGAGCTGGTGGTATGTCTGCTCAAGAGGAGAAATGTTGGCAGTATTCGCACGAGTGCATGTCTCTCACATGTGGAACCAATGAACTTGCATATAAGATCAGAGCTGACATTTTTTGAACATGAACGGTTTAGATGCATATGTAAAAAATTAGGCTAATCTAACCTTAAACTTGCATATGTAGTGCTTGAAGTGTGTTTCAATCTCTTCTTATTGTTTTTTGGTATCACGTGTCGTAGATGCATTGATAGTAAGATTGGATTGTAAAAGAGTTATAACTTTTGATGTAGACATTGTCACGAAACATATAATCTATCTATTTTTATGCAATGATGATTCCAAGGTCTATCAACTTGTGGGAATATATACATTTTAATTAAATTTATTATTTTTAATAATTTCTATTCTTACTGTATCTCTTTATTTGTATAGTTCAAGATTTTTTTTTTTTTTTTTTTTTTAAATTGCTTATAATAATGTTAGGAACGTTCTAATAAATGGGAGCGGATTGGCCACTGAACTTTTGGCTATTGAAGTGACGTAGCAAAACATTATTAGTTGAATACCAACAGGCTGTTCGCTTCTAATGAATGATCTTCCATTGGATATCCATTAGTCGATTTTTCTCCGTTTCAAAACCGTATTCTTAGGATAATAAAGGTTCATTTACTAGATGGCTGGGATAGTTCAATCATTGCGGAATATTTTATCAGGGCCAATTAGCAGGACGTCCACCAGATGCCTAGATTGGATGGTCATACACGTCTTATGATTGAATACGATGGATAAGTGAATGCATCTCTCCTGTCTCTCTCATAACATGGTATCATTTTACTCTCTCTTCATTTGACACTACAAGAAAACTAGCCTTTGCCCGCGGTTATCTAACAGCAGGTAAAGCCTTAGTCGGTAAAGGCTTTACCGGCGGCCAGGACTTTTATTGACAGTTGTGTTGGACGCCGCTAAATCATCAGTTTTTGTTTAAAAATGATCAAAAGCTACAAATAAAATCCGTAGCTAAATATGACAAGCCCTACAGTACGACCGTAGCCATTGGTACCATAGCCACGGTAAATGCATAGCCTGCTGAGTGGGGTTCAGAAAATCAGTTTCACATCAGCTAATACGGCAATGTTGAATCCATATCAGCTTACCCCAATAAGATACAGGGAAACTCTTAGTTATTCTAGGTATATGATAGGCAATAAATAAAATTTATGGAAGCCCTCCTACGCATATACTGTAAAGAAATTGCTTCTTATTTCAATTTTTAACTAACATATTACAGGCAGACAATACCTATAGTGAAATAAATCAAACCTTAATTGAACAGTTTTTGTGAATTAAAGTACAGAACATATAACAAATATTAGCACATGGTTATATATCAAAATATCTGAAACAAATCTTTATATACTGTATTGATCCAAAACCTTAATGTGATTTTTCAGCTGTATCCAAAACCTTTCCAGTTTCAACACATGACAGAATGTGGAACCATGGGTTGTTGCCAATATCTTTCCATCAGGTGAAATCCTAAGCCGGTCATAATGCACAGTTGAGCCACTGGCATCATGAAATGGAATGGGAAACACCTTCAAAGTCTTTGGGTCCTCATCAAGATGATAGCGAACTATTTAGGTAAAAGGAAGCCAGTGAACTAGGAAAATTTTTATCTGTCATAATAAGATTAAGAAATGTGTGTGAGTAATCTAGGGTTCAATCCCTGATAATGTTACTTTCCAAAAAAGAAATTTGTCATAACACATGCAAATACATCTGTCAACTGTCAATGATAAAATAAGAATTCAAATTAGATATTCAAAAAAATCCCATTCCCAACATACCACTAAAACAAGAGCCATTGCAAGCATTTCAGTTTCTAAATAACTTAAACAATCAAAAGAAAAGAGCTTTATTAAGATTAAGAAGAGCTATCTGAAAAACTCCTGAACTCAAAATGGTTATTTAATGATCTGATTCGGCAAGGTGCATGATATGAAAACCTCTATAATACCTTTGAAATAGCCCATAAGCTGAAGTAGATTATGTACTCATCACTTGTCATCAATCACGTTGAAATCATGAATTCCTCAATCGCGTAGGATTCACATCAGCTCTCGAGACCATGCTATGAAACCAAAGATATTAATTAATCATATGCTTTTTATGATTAAGAAAACTAGATAAAATCAACTCAATGAGGGATTTTAAGAGGTTTTAACTTTCCGTTATCTACAATGTCATCTATGAGAAAAACTACATATGAATCAGAGAAGCATGTTAAATGGAACAAAGGGAAAGAGATATCAGGAATGATAGCTTACACAAATTCATCTCAATCATAGTCAAATGGTTGGAAAATTCGTTTGGGAGAGAGTTATACTCTGTACTCAATGCCCTTGGCCTACATGCAAACATAGATTTATGCCTAATTGAGAAAATAATGTCATCAATTAGTTTTTGTTTCTCTAGTCTTGACTAGAAGATTGTTGGATTCTTTCCCACAATCTTTTTCTTTTCTTTGATCTATTTACATTCCCCTTTGTGGTTGCCTTATCATATCATTTTACTTCACTAACTCCCAGGTAATTACAGTTTGAGCCAAATAACAGTAAAATCAAATGAAGAAACCTGTGCTCCACAGCAGGTAATATGAATCCTACAAACAATAGTGCACTTTTCGATTAGACAGCTTAGAATGCAAGCGTTGGCATTACTAGCTAGGTTTTATTGCAATCATAGTTCTTTCTTACTATGATGCAAAAACGAGCTGCATGTTCATTTGTTTCCCTACCTTCAATGTTTCGAGCTGCATCACGTGACCAAGAATACTCATGAGGCGATTAATCAACTCTTCTGATATTATTCCTTGGCTTGACTGCTGCAATCATGATTTGGATTCATGCAATGTTGTGTTGGTATGAATTATCTAAAGTAGGTAATAGATATTTTTTAAAAGCTCATGTTTAAGTAGATAACTTATTCATGGTTTGTCAGATATATTTATATACAAAAATTTTAAAAATAAAAATTTAATTAATAAAAATATTTTGTCTTTAATAAAAAAAAATGAAATATTTATATGAATAACTTATATTTAATTATTTATAAATATACTAAATGTGTCAACCATGTCATGCATTTGATTATTTATATATGTTCAAATATCTTGTGTGCGTAAGTGCTGCCGTCAGTCTTCAAGTACCTAACATGTGCCACGTATTATTAATGTGTACACATTCTTACAATTCAGTACATGTCACCATCCACGAGATCTAGGGCGGAGATACGACACAGTCCATCCGTGGCAACTTGCATTGAACAGCACCACGTGCAGCCGACAAATCCACAAATCTATGGTTTTTGGTGTCATATCAGTGACGTTGATATGCAGATTGAGTGGATTATTAGTTGACATTTCTACGAAGAGGAGAATGGCCCACTCCATGGCATCTAGTGTGGCCCACTTCCAATTGCCCATGGCCCCAAGTCCACTTTCATATACGGATCTGTCTAATCAACCACCATAGACGTTGAGAAGCAGCCCATGTTCAATGGACCTAATCTGGATACTTCCACAATATTCATTTTGAGGTATTGGTATGAAAAAGGTTTGTAGTGTATCGTTTCTATACAAATGAGGCCATGTATCATTGATCCAAACCATTCATATGATAGGCCCCACTGTTGATTGTCCATGTACTTAAAAGTTAGCATATAAAAAATCTCTAACTGTTAAATAGGTGGGCCAATAAATCGACAGTTGAGAAAGAAAATATTCCCATTCAACTAGAAAAGGCCTAACATTTTGTAGCTAGGATCTTCCAGTCTGGAGATTTTTTGTGTGTTGGACGTCCATGTTGTAGCCTATCAGATTAGTGGTTTGGATCACAGAACCATGGGCCCTTAGGGTACAAACTTTAAGGAGCGAAGGGAATGTCTCTAAATACTTGTAAGGATTTTTGAGCGGTCATTGATGCTGCTTAGTTATCCATAAGAAGCTGGTCCGCATTATCCTGTGCTGCAGACATGCCAGATTAGTATGCAGAAAAAAAAGGTAGAAGGCATGGTGCTTCCGACCCTGGAAATGATGGTTTGCTTGTTCATATCCCCCATCCCATCATTACAATGAAGGGGAAGGCGTTCACGATGATATCATGACCATGTAAGAATTCTATAAACTGGGTCTTATTTATCAATGGTCTGGATTGTCATAAGGGTTAAATAATGTGATGGCACTAAATTATGAAGTATTTAAATTCGTGTAAGGACTGAGATGTTAGAACTGTAATACATCAACAATATCAAATAGAATTGAGATTATCAGATTCATGTGGCCATATGGAGAAGAGTTTTGATGGTTTTCAAGCTCTTTTTGTCCTTTATAACTATAAAATAGGGCTGGGTCCCAAATTGAACACATCAGCATAAGCAAGAATTCTCATCAGAACTTCTCTAAGAGTGCATGGAGAGGAAGACTGCGGCATTCGGCATGCATCAATGACGTTCCAACAAGATACGCTATATCATTCGTCTGATCTTCATACTCAATGCACAACAAAGTCCTTTTGCAATTCCGCACAAAGTCTTACAGACCGTTTATCTAGTGGGCCACTTTGTTGGAAGTCCATAGATAAAAAAATCATGATGATGGAAGAATTATAATTACCATCATAGCATAAAAAATTATCCCAAGTGTAGATTGTCACTTGGGATGGTCCATTTTCATGGGTGAGGTGGCCCACTAGTCCATTATGTTTGGTTTATAGATCATGGAAACGATGGCCCACCATATTAGGACATCAAATGACCTTAGATTAGGGGTGGCAATGGGCAGGTGACCGGCCCCCCTAAAATTGCTATCTATGACTGATTAGGTGACTTGTTACTCTTGTTTTGTTTACTCTTAATTAGTAACTTATTTGATACTCTGGCGGAGTGTGATGGTTGATACCCAGGCACTCAGAACTTGTGCACGAGGCATTAGTTCAAATTAAGCCACCCAACTTGGGGACCCACTGTGGATAGTCCTAATTCACAAATTAGATTGGTTGATGTCCAACCACTGACCAATGGACATGTTTTAGTTGAATTTGGACCATCGAATAATTTCATTTCAACTGTCCAATAACCCTCCATCAACCAACTAGGTAAAAAAAATCAAATCAATGCAACTTTTGATTTATGATCCATCCAGTCCATTATTTGGACTGCGTTATTTGAGTTACTTGTATGCCAGGTGTACAATGTTTTAATGCTCGTGTATCAATCGTCACACCACCAGAGTATCAAAGATTTTCTCCTAAAAACAATATCTTGATGAATAAATATGCCGAATGGAAAATGTTGTCTTTAATGCAGAAGAAGGAAAACGTTAAGTGGTTTTTCACTGAATTCTTTCAGTGATAGGAATCTGGCTTAACGGTGAATTCATAATGCGCTCAAGAATTTCTCATTAAATAAAAAATTTTACTTTCAAAATTATCCCTTTTCAAGTTATTATGACAATTTTTTTTTTTTTTTTTTTAAATTGTTTGTCTAATACAAAATCAACTTATAACCTGTGAAACTTCTTTATGCCCCACCATAATGTATGTGTTTCATCCATTTTTTAAGATCATTTTAGGGCTTGATACAAAAAATGAGAGGAATATAAATATCAGGTGGACCATACCACAGTAAACAATAGTGATTAGACATCCACCATTAAAATTCTCCTAAGGCCCAATGTATTATTTATTTGACATCCAATATGTTGATTAGGTCATATAGACCTCGATGAATGGAAAAAACAAAGATCAGCATGATCCAAAACTTTTATGGCCCCCAAAGAGTTTTTAATGGTCTACGTTCATTCAACATTGTTTTTCTGTGATGTGGTCCAATTGAGATTGGGATATACCTCATTTCTGGTCTCATATCATAAAATGATCTAGAAATATAGATGGACGGCATGAATGAAACACATATATCATGGTGGGGCCCACATGGCACCGACCATCAGCCATTGGCTGATGGCAGGGGAGTATCCGGTCTTTTCCGCGGACGAGGATTGGATACCAACAGGTTTAGCGAGAGTCGCCACTGAAGTTACATCACAAAGTTATGTGGGCCCCATCATGATGTATGTTTTGTATCCATGCCGTCCATCCATTTGAAAATATAATTTTACATAAAGATTCAAAGAATGAGTTAAATCCAAAGCACCAGTGGACCTCACCACAGAAAACAGTGGGGAGAGTGATGCCCACCATTAAAAACTTATATAGGCCACAAAAGTTTTTGATCAAGCTGATATTTATTTTTTCCCTTCTTTCATGTCTGTGTTAACTTGTGAACAGGTTGGATTTCAAATAAAAATCACAGTGAGCCTTAGGAAGGTTTCAACAGTAGGCATCAACCTCCCCACTGTTTTTTGTGGTGGGGTCAACTACATATTTGGATCTGCCTCATTCTTTAACTCATGCTCTAAAATTAAATCTCCAAATAGATGGACGGTGTAGATAAAGCACATACATTATAATGAGCCCACATACATCATAGTCGGCCCATGGAACTTGATGACGTCACTTCAGTAGCGAATCTCGCTATTCAACCTGTCAGTAGCTATTCCGCGTCCAACGGTCCAGGTAGGATGCGGATTGGTTGGTGCACCTCACACCAGCTGTATAACTGCTGTAACGACTTTAGCAAGTTTTGTGGGTCCCATCATGAGGTATGTGTTATATCCAAACCATCCATCCATCCATCCATTTAAGTTTTGGATTAATACATTTTTTCTTTCCCTCTTCATATAGGTATTTATGACCTTATGAACATATTGGATGGAAAATAAACTTAAATAGGCCATGGAAGTTTTGGATATGTTTTCACTTCATCCAATTGCGAATGACCTTATAAACAGTTTGGATAGCATATAAATATAAGGTGGGCCTTATTTGAAGGTTTTGTTGCTATTGGTGTTCAATCCTATACAACACATAGTGACAATCTTTCCGTTAAGAGGAATTGAGGACCTTATGATGATATTTTAGTTTTTTATTAAGAATTTTAGTTTATTTGAATTAAATATAATAATTTTATTTTCATTTAATAAAAAATAATTTCTTTATAATGTAAAACATTTCCAAGCGAGGGATAGGGGCAAATGTGTCAAATTAACATATTTCAGACATATAAGATGTTTGTTAACAAACAGTTTATTTCAGATTCATTACTTAATTTTTAGACTTCAGCCATAATTATCAAACAAGTATTTTTTTTTACTTCAGATTTCAGATTCAAGCTTTAGATTTCAGATTCAGGCTTCAGATTTCAGATTTGGTCTTTAGACTTCAGATTTAACAAACGGGGTCTAAGTAGTGATTTTCAGTACAAAAATGAATAAATGGTACAGGAAAAGGCCTGGTAGAAAGAATGATATTACAAATTTTTAGTATCAACTGTACAGACTTTTTCAAGATTTTATCCCTCTTAGGGAATGCTAAAGAATTCAAAACTGAAGGAATTTCAGCTGTTTGTTTATTTCTTTCAAATAATAATAATGGAATTTACATTCTCTACATTCTTTCAAGTCAGTCCCCATGCCTGCAAAACAATCAAGAACAAGAATTTCAGATCAGTATGCTACAGACGTAGAATAGTAATGAGGAATGTGCAATGGTAAGGTTCCAATTTGCAAGTGGGGCCCATCGTTCATCCATCCAAACTGTTGATATGATATGTCCAAGTATAGTGGATGCTTCATATACCAAAAATCTCCATGATGGGAATTCCTGACCCTTCAGTTGGTGGACAGAAAATAGATGTGCATGGGGCAAAGATTAGGCTGAAAAATACAGAAAATTATATTCATTCAACTGGATAAGGACCAAAGTTTCAATGGCTAGGATTGTCCAGTCCGTGAGATTTTTGGTTCTTGGAGTATTTATGAGGTTGTTCGTGGTATTGATGGGTTGAATCATTGAACTATGACCCGCTTGAACAAACCGAGATCCTGAGCAGATTGTATATATTCTTGGATGAGCATTTTATAATAAATCACAGTAATGGGTGGCATATGAAGAAAGATGACTAAAATCTTTGGGAGGGAGAAGATGAACTGGGGTTTTCCCCCTAGATTTCCATGCTTACAAGCGGGCCAAATGCGGGCATCAACACTTGTATTCGACACTTAGGCCTTGTTTGGATTGCGGGATTAAATGGTATGGAATTGCATTAGGTGGAATTAACATCATTATTGCACAATGATTACATGTCTGGAAATACCTTGGTATTTTGACAATCCAATCACACGCTTGGGATCAAATTCTTCCTTTGGAAAAAACAATGTATTAAGTGAAACTTGTGTTTGGTTGACTATGGAATTGTAATCAAGGGACTGGATTTCACAACTGATGCCAGTCACCTGTATGCACATGCAACTTGATTGTCATGTGTAAAGGGCACATATGGATGGAGGCTGTGGATAAAATGCATGCATCAATATGAGGCTCACACATGTAGTGGATTTCAAAATCCATCGGAAATCCCGCCGTACCTCCTACTGGGATTGGATGGTATGATACCTGGATTAATCCAGTCATTCTCATCATTTCCAAATGCCGGATAGAATTTAGATTGGACCAAATGCAGTTCTATACCACCTAATCCCACATAATCCCAGTTCCATACCACCCTTGTGACATAGCTCGAAAACATATAGTATGTATGTACAACCTTTTCTTTAAGAAGAAGATAAATGGAAATTGTGGACCTTCTTTCCATTTGTTCCTTTTCTTTCTTTTTTATTTTTCTTAAAAAGAATGTAGAACTAATTACCTGAATCCGGCCATCGGAAGTTCCGCCAACTAGAACGTCTCCGTCTCCAGAAACAGCCAAGCAGAGCACCCTACTGTGGTTTTTTGTTTGAAGTGTTTCTACTCTACTGAGAAGCTCCTTAGACCAGATTTCAACACCCCCCGTCTTACACCCCAAATAAATCAGTTCTGCACTTACAGTCATCGATCGCACGTCCATTGTAGATGGCAGTGATCCAACCATACTGTGACTAGAAGCACTCCATATCTTGGAAACAGCAAAGAAGATTTCTCAATCATTAAAAGAAATCAAAAGAACATAAGAGGATTAAAACCGACGTAAAACCCATGAATGAGAGATCAAATCAATTTGAAATTCTGTCAAGTTGATTTTTTGGAGAATTGAAAAAAAAAGAAAAAAAGCATGCTATAATTTTGATTTTTATGGTTTGCTCAATTAATTCAAGCAAATTTCATTTTCAAACACCAAATCGAGTTTTTATTATTATTATTATTATTTTTTTAATTTTAATTTACAGGCTAAAGAAAGTCGAGTTATTATCTTAACTTGATCTGAGTTGAGTCGACTCAGCGAAAATTCAAGTACTTGATTGAGCTTTTAAAAAAAGATGGACTTCGGAATCAAGACTGCAATCTCAACTTGCTTAATGGGTTTTCTTAAGAAAATCTCTTAATAGAGACTGTAAATGCACATAAGAAATGATGCCGGTGTAACTGAGTCTTTGGTTGGTCTTTTGTTTTCTGAGAAAGGTACCTTAACAGCTGCTCCATCCAAAGAAGTGCCGGCTGAATAGAGGAGCCCATCATGAACTTGCATCGCATAGATTGAATTTGCTTTCCCTAGTAATTTTCTGCTACCTGTTTGAATTGTACTCATTGTTCCAGTAGCCAAATCAATTTCCTGAAAAAAATTATTATTATTATTATTATTTTTCGAGAGGGGAAAAATTAAGTTTGATAAGTAATATTAGAACTGCAGTAGGAAGAAGCAATCACCACCCACAGAAAGACACGGATCTTGCTGCAAATAAGAGTATATGAATTCTCCCCAAAAGAATACAACAACCAAACAAATTATATTGGAAAGAACATATATGATCTTCTGAAACTAGCAGGATTCTAGGAAAATATAGAAAAAACAATCTTTTCTGGTTTGGGTTATCAATGGCATCCATCATACCGGAAGAAACTCAATTTGACATGCCTCATGATTGGTGAAATACACTCTAGTTTAAGGCATTTCTACATCAGCAGCGTATGTTTATGTGGATTCATATATGCAATTATCTCTCGATGTAGTTATGAACATAGTTTAAAAACCAGAAAACCCGACTCCACTCGATGTTCATTTGGGTTGGTTTGACTCGAAGACTTAACTTGATAGTAGCGGGTCGACTCCACGAATCTTGCTGTGACTCAAGACAAGTGACAGTCAGATACAAGTTCCACATGAATAGCTTGAAATCTCGCCAAGTTGAGTTGACTTGGCCAAGTTTCGAGTCGAGCCAACAAGTTTTAGAAGTATGGTTATGAACATTTTGGCATACATACAGATGTAGGTATGTGTCATGTATAAGCGTGTTGACATAGGAAAAGTCACTTTTTTCCATGTTGACCCAAAGCCTAATGGATAGCATGAAAATCTCCCAAAGGAGGGGGTCGTGCACAACATTTTTGGCTCGTGCACATGGCCCCAATGCTAACACGAGTGACCCTGTGCATACAACCAAGAGTTAGCTTGAGACTATTGATGAGCATGGAAAAGGCATGGTCCATGGCCACCTTTCCCTACTCCTATAGGAAAATCGAAGGGTTCCAAGACATTTGATAGCCATTGCGTCTATCTAAGAGTGTCTATAAGGCTCTGTGCTGGTTCAATGCTATTCTAGGAAAATTCAGAAAGCCTTTGTGCCAAGCGCAGAGCTCTTTGAGCAATAGACTAAAACCCAAGCATCGGGTGCTTAGCTTTGTTCAAGTGGGTGTTAGCCTCTGTTCCACTTCTTTAGTTTCCAAGATTGATGGAACCATGGCTCTTCGCGTCCAAGTAAGGGGGGTTACGTAAGCGTATTCGCCTAATAACCTTTTTGGAGGAAAACCCAGTCCCCAATACTATAAATACCCCTTCAAGCCTCATTTGCAAGGGGCTGGCTGGCTGGTTGTCTCGAGACTTCAGACATCGATGCTCTTCTCTAAGTTGAGATGAGCCTCATTAGTTTAGATACTCCCATTCTCTCTAGGAAGGTTCTGTGCCTACTATGGGAAGAAGGTTCTGCACTCATGGTGTAGGCTTCCCAAGGAACGCTCTGCATTAGGGATAGACCAAATATCTATCCTCTGTGCTGGGCGTAGACCTCATCAAAGACCTACCACATCGCCTCTGTACCAGGCATAGAGTGCGCTCTCAGCCATTGTTCAAGGACAACTGATGGTAAGACTGGAACATGTTCCTAGTCACTTCTACATTGCCTTTGCGGTGGGTGCAGACATTTCTCTGCTCCAGACAGCAGGTGTAGCCCTGCTCTGTTATGAAAGACAGGCACTAGACCATGTAGGCACCACGCCTTCCACCACATCAGACCAAGTCATGCTCACTCCCCTGCAAGTTTCAGATCTTTCTGTGTGCAATATTCAGTAGTGTCACACTCTATCCCGCTTCTAGGGGATGTGGTCTCATACCTTTCTGCTTAGGACTCCAAGGCGCCTCTGCCTATATCTACAAAGGATGGCAGATTAATCCTCTCCTCTCCTGCTATCAATATCCCCCTGTGAGAAGGGTATCTTCATCAGCTTTAGTATGCTTTGTCTTTCACTCAAACTGTATCAAGATCAAACCGACACAGGTAGCTCCATGCTACATAGCGCCAGATGACACTCTTCCTTTGGCATGTGAGACTCACGGCTGTGCTAGAACCCAGAAATCCCAACTGCGACAGCGTTGTAAGAAACTGTTCTTATATGGTAAACAACTAAGCTCCAAGCCTCTCAATTATAAAGAACCTGGATGTCTTGTGGATAATAGCTATCTACGCTTTGAGCAGCTACAAGGATATGACAAACTATTATTGTGAAGACCGACTACATTGGCTATCTAATGCCTTGCTGGCTATGTGGCTATTTGAAGCTATAACCTCTCTAGATGAATCCATGACACCCTCCGGCTATCTGAGACGCCTGGTGCTCAATGGTTATATGAGGCACCATGATGCCCAACAACTATGAAATACCTGAAACCTAGATGCTAAGTCAACAAATCTACAAGACTGAAGAGATTCTCTATGCTATGGCTACAGATGCAGACACTCAGATATGAGCATCACAACATTCTACTCATGCATTGTTTCATTTGCATTCATTATGAGAGTATTCAATCCCCTTTAATCAAGAGTTTATCCACAAGGAATGTAATCAAGGGCCTGTGCTAGACCATAGCCTGGAATGTATTTTGTACCCAGATGTTTGAAACCCCTCAAAAGGGCATATTTGGGTGCATATACATGCAGTGGAGTTAATAATATAAAACCCTATCATAGATTAGACAATTCTTGTAAACAATGTGCATGTGCAAGCAATAACCTGAATTATAAGACTGATGAAGGGCACTTTCCAATCATAAGTTCTAAAAGAAGGGCAATGCCCATGAACTAATACTTAGAAACTAGATCCCAAATCAGCTCACATCTGAATGTACCTGAATGCTACTATCGCTGCATCCGCAATAAAGTTTTCCCTGTACAAGAGCCAAGCATCTGACATGTTTGTTGACGTTAAGCAACTTCGAATCTCCATTCCAAGAATGAACCTAATTAAAGAAGAAGAAGAAAAATCAAATATTATCCATTACACTTTTTCTTTTCTGATTTTTTCCTCAGCACATACAAAGATGAGATTTTTTTTTAAAAAAAGACCTTAAAATCTATCATATGACACTCAGAAGCAAGATTTAAGAACTCAAAACTTGCCATGGACATCACAAGGGCATGAGTCTTATTCAAGTTGAAATCCGGGTAAGTGATTTGAGTTTCAGTTTGGACAAGTTGTGCCATTAGTCTGTTTGGCACTACCATGGATGGACCGTGCCCCAAAAGTATACCAGATTAGAAGATCCTGGCCACTAAGCTTGGACTTTTTTTTTTCAGTTCAATATGGACCATTCCGCGTTTCTCTTCTAACCTTCTATGAAAGGCCAGTGTGCATGGTCCATTCACAGCGAACGCACCAATGGTCTTGATCACTACAACCATGCACACCCCACTTACCCACACAGAAAACCAGAGTATACTGCGGATATCCATGCCTCAAGGAACACATAATTGTCCTCTTCAAGTACTAGGTAAGCTTTTATGACTGTATCAAGTCTAGCTGTGAGAACGTGATTGAGTGAGAAGAATTCAACAGGTTTTGTAGAGTCAGCATTTCCAGAGTTCTAAAGAAAAACACAGTTCTCCATTAACTGTAGTCTCAATCGAGTTGAGTTGCTCGTCAAGTTTTTCTAATTATTGACCAAGCCCTCAAACATACAGAAGAAAGCATCTGAACCTCTAACTGAATATAGAATTTCTTAGAAATTATAGGGCTCAGGCCTCAGACGCTCAGCAAGCTGATGGTTTGCTGAGATGTGATTATGTACAGTACATCAAGGGTCTAGACTGTTAATCAGATGAGCCCCACCATAGATTGCAGATGACCTAAAAATTTTCCCAGATTGGAAGAATGTAACCCTTCAAACTTCGCCCTATTTTCTCTTGAATGTCGATTGTTTCTATAAAGTTTTTCCTCAACTGACTATTTGTGGACGAGTAGAGTTAAGATCTTCCACTCTAGGAGATTTATGGGGTGTCCCCTGTCGACAATGGGCTTATCAGATCAGGGGTTGATGTGCCCCATATTTATTGAACCCCATGCCTGCTGATGCTCTAACCCTATGTCCTTGGAACTACAAAACTTGGCAAGAGAGAGTACCTTCACTCCAGCTCCTTGTGGAATGAAGCAAGATATTGTATTGGCAACGGTCAGATTTTGGACATGATCCTTCACATCATGGACTTGGATGCATTGGATTCCTTCGTCTTGAATAGACCAGGTCTGATCATAACACCAACTAATTTAAAGGATGAAAAATAATATATTGAAATTTGAAACAGATTTAACGATTTTACAAAAAATAAAATAAAATTTACCCTTATTGTTCTGTCAAGTGAACCGCTGTATAATTTCTCTGCAGACTGCAAAATGGCCAAGCTAGTGACTGCCTTCGAATGTTCTTTAGTTTCGTGGATCAGATGAAGAAGGGTCCCTCTGCCACTCCAGACCTTCAGAGTTTCAGATCAAAATCCGTATCAGAATTGAAGGATTCACACAATTAGTTGTAGGGAAATGGGTGGGAATCCAAAACATATTTCAAAATTTGACTTTTAATGTCCCATTTTGAATTTTTTTTTACCCACCAGTTGTACTTTCGATGCAATGAAGTCCTGCACTTCTTAATAACAGGAGAAAGATATTTATGCACTGATAGTACAAATCAAGTTTTGGAAACTCATTTTCAGAGTGCGGCAGGCACTTCTCAGTCACCTTAATTGTTCCATCCGAGTGGCCGGAAAATATCTTATCCTTGAAGCAGGTTACTGAAAGCACTTCCCCATTTGTGCTGCAATCCACTTGAATCAGTTCTTTATGATTCCACAGGTCCTGCAGCCAAATCAGGTGTTAGAAAGTTATTTTTCTTCCTAAAGAACTATGCAAAAGAGCACGTGTGGAATGCTATGAAACTTACCATACTGGAATCTTGCCCTCCTGAGAAAACTTTCATCATCTTAGAAGCCAAGGCTGAGGATTTCTTGAGGTCTCTCAGGTTTTTCAATATATCCTTCATGTAGCAAGTTAGATCCCGTAATCCTTCTGAAATTTCACAACGAATACAAAGCATCAGAAGAAGCACAATTGCTTATTGAACTGTATTGCTACCTATGTCTTAGATATTGAAAATCAGATATTCTTGGACATTTGTAGGATTCCTGATCCAATACAAAGCTTTGTATGTTGACATTAGCGTACAAAGTGTTGTTTTTTGCATTTCAAAACTAAGGAAGAAAGCCCTTTGCACATGTGTATGTGTGCGCCAGGCTGGACCAAGAGTCACACATGTGCTTGGGGCGGAACTTGTCCTAAAGAAAGCAACACAATCATGCTCGGCCCTTGTGGCAGCCACATTAGACTGGACAATGTTCATCTGTTCAGCTTCTACACATTTACAACTATCATCTTGCTTGTAATCAGGTTCTGTGTGAGGTAATTGTTTATCTGTAGTAGTTCATAGCGTTGCTTTTTTTTTTTTTTTCAACCCAAAGTTCATCTACGTGCATCTACGTGTGTGTAAGTTTATCTAAGTGCATTTAAGCTCATTTATCTTCTTCTAAGTACATGAGGTTAAATGGATGTTAACTTGAAGCACTTGGATGCACTCAGATGAACTTAGACACGCTTGGATGCAGTAGGATGAGCTTAGATGCACTTGAATGTGAAGCTTAGCATACAAAGCTGTGTGTTGAATCCAGGTTCTATTTAAGGGGTGCGCTCTGGTGGTACCAGTACAACTGTAAGCTATGGTGGTACAGGGAAAAAGTGGGACCCATGTGATGTATTCACGACAACCAATCCATACATCAGATGTGTCATCTTACTTTACACTGAGGGTCCAAAAAATCAGCCCAAACAGAATCTCAGGTGGGGGAGAAGCTGAGAGGGCATGCCACCCTTGATTTGCATGAGGCCGACCATATTCTATATATGGAATCCAGACCATCCAAACCCTCATTTACCATGGATGAAGGTTCAGGACAAATCAGGCTGTTACACAACTCAGGTGGGCCCAATCACAATAAAGGGTGGGTGTCTCCTCCCTACTTGTTTCCTGTGCTGTGACCCACTAGAGTTTTTGTATCGATCTGATTTTTAGGATCTGAGTGTAACCTGAAGAGACACAGTGTTGGATGTCATACATACACCACAGGCCCCAAATCTGCCTGGTACCAGTACCATTGGAGTGCACCTCCTATTAAAAAATATATTATTGCATAAACGTTAGTTTATAAAAGCATAATGTATAGAAAATTGCACCTAAAGTAATAGGATGGTTTGAGCCTGCAAATTTTCTTTCTCAACTACAAGTTTTTCATAAATCACAATTTCAGTGTCCCGCACAGACAAATTAACCATTGGCCTTGTAATTTGCTGGTTTGTTCCCCGTACAATGTTGAGATTCGAAAATCTGTCTGGTCTATTTTTTGGCAGGGAGGAACAATTACGAGCTGTATCTGATGCATTGATGTGGAGCATGCTGAAATTGTAATATATGAAGAAATGGTATTTGAAAAAAAATAAAATGGAACTGGACCTGTCCTAATGTTTTTCCTGATGGCGGAGCATATGCCTGACTGTCACATGTAAATAACCCAATAATTTTTGAAGTATGGAGTGTCCTTGTTACATATATTTTTACCTACCAGAATCATCCATGAAGCTGCTCAAAGCAAGCATGGCAAGAACTTTGTCTTCAGTATCTCTTGCAGACTTGAGAATCGAAATGAACCTTTTGAGCAAGCAAACCCGTGCTGCTCCTCGAATTCCTGTGTCAGGAAGAATGGTGAGCATGTTTGTAAGCCAGGCTGCAGACACAAAACATGCTGAGGATAGCTCGGCACATCTGCTCTTCAGGCCTTCTGCCAATGCCTCAAACACTAAACCAAATTCATGGCTGACTAGAACAAATGCCATTTTTCTTTCCCATTCCTCAGCCGCCTTCTCTTCTTCCTATTACATTCAATACAAAAAACCCGAATAAAACAACAATCGTAGAAGATCATACAATCAGTAGACTGGATTTTCAGTGAAAGAAAGGAAGAGACAGACTCAGACAAGAGCTAACCATATTTTCATCAGACTCGCCAGCAATGGGATTCATCTGCTCTGATCGCATTACTGCTCTGAATCTCTTGTCAAATCCTGCACGTTTCAGGAGGGAAACCCTAGTGAGGGGCTCTCCGGAGGAAGAGAACCTCCCTTGCAGGGCCATGATTGTCTCTGCAGCTGCGATCTGAGTGCCAGGGAATTCTGACTTCCTGAGGCATGAAATAAGAGCATCCATGGCCTCCTCACGGTAGATGCTCATCTTTCTCGGCTCTGCCTGCAGACCAAGACATCCGTTAGCGACATTAATTTCCACTAGGGGAAGGAAACTGCTGAGACTGAAGTTCGGAGAGATTCGAACCAGGAGATCAAGCTGGAGGATGAGACCCGCGATGACCGGACATTGATCCTGGAGGGCTGTTTGTAGATAAACAAGGAGAGTGTGCATTGTACTGAAAGCTCCTTCATCCTTTATGATATGAAGAAGCTGCTCGTTGAATGTCCTCCTGGAGAAAATCAATGCATACATGTTGGCAAAACCAAAATCTCAATTCTTACAATGAAAGAAGACTGGGTGAATGGGTATAAAAATCTAACTTGTAAATTTAAGGATACAAGCTATTAGCAACTGAGTTTTCCTGGACTTAAACAATTCAATTTTGTTAGAGCGTGTCTTTGTATTTCAGTGCAGACCAAATCATCACATTGGGAATACATGCTAGCTACCATAACCCATACTTCTTTTGCAGTCTTATAAACACAATCTATCACTAATACTCGGAGCTTGACAGTGACCAGGATTTGAAATCATTCCGTTATGTAATGTATCGCTCAGCAACGGTACCACAACATATTACCTCGTATCGAGCTATTTTGGGCCAATACACCCATATTGTTCTGGGCAATATGTACCAGTTTTGGACGATACTTTAAACCTTGACTGGGACTCAATGAGGTTTGAGTCTGAGTGGAAACTCGAGCACTCGGTCGAATTTTCTGAGCTTGAATATACTTACCCTGTAGTTTTCTTTTCAAAATACCGGGATTACCCTTAGCATCATTGTTAGTATAGAAGAACTATGGGGATTTCGGTTATCAAAGCCCCATCAAGGTCCCCTTCAATAGTTTTCCTTACAAGGAAAAAACTGAGTTTACATCTCTAAATTTACTCAGGTCTTTGTCAAGTCCAAGTTGACTAGTTGAGTTCTTAGAATAATTCAACTTAGTTTCTACATAGAATGATAAGCATAATGGACTAAAATGATGTCCTTTTGTAAGAAAATAGAAGCACTTTTTTTTCCCCCCCATTAGAGGTTGAAGTTCAAATAAAAGGCAATTTTCATGCAAAGACAACCAGGAGAAAGCAAGCAATTCATATGACATTTCTAGTGTTTAGGCCGTGATTGGATGCACCATTGAATTGAATAGCAATGACTGGTTCAATTAAGTTGAAATGACCGAATTGTAATACCTTCAGTATTTGTAGTGAGGAAGTAGCCCTCAAACTGCAGTTGCATTCCTTTCAAATACCACGTGACAGTGACACAATTGCCATCTGAATACTATGCAGGCAATTGCAATTTGGTCTGTTCAACTTAAATAATTACCGCAATTTGATTCGACAGAGCAACCAAACACGACCTTAACCTATAACAACAATGACAATGACAATGACAAGATTGTACCTGTTTAGTTTCACTAACTCAGAGAGAAAATGAACTATCTCGAACCTATCTCCGTCATCGACGCCCGCAAAGCTTTCCAAAACAGGCGCCAGCTCGGCCTTATCAGCGATGGCGTTTCTGCAATTCCCGTCCTCCTCGATGCATCTCAACAAGATTCCAACTGCCGCAATCCTCTCCTCCACCCAGTCAGCTTCCAAGCTCCCAACAACACTTTCAATTGCTCTTTCGGAAACTACAGCCCGGGCGACCATAGATACATTCTTGTCGTCAATCCCTCTAAGAATCTGCCCCAACAAAAGCACTGAAGCAGTCTTTGGCTTCAAACACATCCCGTATGAGTCATCTTCTTTCTTTTTAATGACCATCAGAAGTGATTTGACCATGTCCATCTCGACATTATCCGCCCATGAAGATCTTAACAGATAAATCAACACGACGGCTTCCACCAGCCCCTTCTTGAACAGAGCAACCACGCAGTCGACATCTGATTCGACCCTTGTGAGTGTCTGAACCACAGCTTTGTCCCTTGAAGCCAGCTCAGAGAGGAGAAACACCGTTGCCCTCAGCACCTGGGGATCGACGGAGTTGAATAGGATCTCAACAAACCCGTTGATGACTGCTGGCTTTGAGAGTGTGGTCTGAATTTCTGACTCCATGTTTGTGTCCCGCCAGAACCGCTCGATGCTGAGGACGGCCATTTCAGATTCATTCAGTATCTCCGACATACAGAGGTTCGAGATTGCGAGGCGGAGCTCCCCAACCGTGCTGTCAATGGTGGCTTGGCTTATGACACTGGTTGGAGAAGTCGAAGGCTTGATCGGGCCAGAGACCGGACTGCTTTTTGGAGGCAGGTTTTCTTTTTGGGCTTGAACCGTGCCGGGGTTCTGTTCTTGCCAACTGGCAATGAGCCGTTTGAGAACATAGTTCGTTTTTGGCAATTGGGTGCTCTGCAGCTTCTGGCGTGTGATCGGGCACGTTGAGTTACCGCGATCAACCCATTCCTGGATCGCTTTCCGTTCATAGGTCTGGCCCGTCTCAAGGGTCACCGGATCGACGAAGAGA
Organism: Magnolia changhungtana; assembly: GCA_030180095.1. Classification (NCBI taxonomy): domain Eukaryota; kingdom Viridiplantae; phylum Streptophyta; class Magnoliopsida; order Magnoliales; family Magnoliaceae; genus Magnolia; species Magnolia changhungtana. The sequence goes on along the minus strand of JASAUF010000444.1, from coordinate 20,437,098 downwards.
TGGCTGGTTATGGGGCAGACAAAGTCCTTTGGTGGGGTTTGTCTTCCACTCGCAATCATGTTATCAGAATCCGCCATTAAAGGATCCACAGCGCTGAAATCCGAAAAGAAAAGAAAAAGATATATAAAAGAAGATAACAAAGAGGATTCCTTCTTAGGACACGGTTGTGTGAACAATCAAATTGAATTCCAGTTACAAGTGCAATGAAGCGGAAACAATCAAATCGTAATTTCTTTCCTTAGCATTCACATCAAGGGTCTGGCTTGATTCGAAGGCTACGTCTGATTATAAACTGAGTGTTCGAAATTCAATTTGCAGCACATCCAAACACAGCCTTTGTTGCAAAGGAAGAACAGTAACCAATACCAACTTGAAAGAACGCGAAGAAACAGATGAATCCGATCCAAAGAAGACAATGGAATTTATATTTTTTTCTTCATCTAAAGATGGTTAATCCATACCGACTGGATTCTGCCGAGACGGGTTGTTTCTGCTTCTTGAATTGGGTTTGTTGATTGGGCTGAAACAATGCCAAATTCCTGTTCTTTTCCTAGAAAACAATGCAACAGTGTTAGTACATGATTTTAAAAAAGAAAAAATTGCAGCATAGGTAAATCAGCCGAAGAGAGAAGAAACAGGCTTCTTGTTAGCATCGAATTCCAACAACCTCTGTCTCCAGCTCGGAAGAGGAAGAGGAATCTGTCGAATGGTTGGCAGAAGGAAAGGCGAGTTCGGAATCAGAATTCAAATACAAATTCATCACTGGCTTGGGCCCGTTGGAGTGTTGTTTTGAGAGTAGATTCGGAGAGACTCTTTGAGGATATAAAGGTGGAGATTCCGTGCTGTTGCTGTAGTGGCTGCTGCTGCTTCTTTCGAATTCCATCGATGGAGCTCCGTCTAACCACATGGGCTGCGTGGGTATTTGAAGAAATACTTAATATTCAATCATCAGAAATTACCAGAGAGAGAAAGAGAGAGGAGAAGGATAGCGTTGACTCGAATCATTGATTTTTTTGGGAATTTTACAAACAACTACGTAATTAATATAAAATTTCACATTCCAGTACATTTTCAAAAAGCTGCTTTTCAACTGTGATCATTCCACTGCCTTCCGTTATCTTTGTTAATGGCCAGTTGGGTATGGCTGGCGGCTCGAATGAGCCCCACCGTGATACTTTTATGAAATCCATTCCGACCATCAAGTGCATCGCTCCATTTTCAGATGAGGTCCCAGAAATCAGTCCCATCCGTTATTCAGCTGGACCACGTGATTGGAAACAGTGTAAATGGCAACGCTTACCCTCAAAACTGTTTTTCTTGGTGTGGCCCACATGAATCACGTGTAAGCTTGAATTTTAGGCTTCAGGCCTAAATTATAGCGTGGCATCTAATGGTTGGAGTGGATTTCGTCTAATAATAATCATAATCTGCACTATAAAAATTAAGGGTTGATGTCTCTATATAAATTGTTCTTTGGTGCGGCACACGTGAATCACGAGTCAGCCTAATGGTCTTAGTGGATTCCACATGCATATGACAAAGAATTATAAAAAAGCTAATTTTGTGTGATGAGCAATTGATTTATTTAACAGTCATGATTTAAGGAAAAAAGAAAAAAACCGAGAAAAAGGAAATTTTCTTGAAATTATGAAAAAGAGTACAATGACAATCAGAAAATGGAAAATGAAGAAATTCCCAAAAATAAATTTTAAAAAATGAAAATTTCAGTGCTGAATTAAATTTTTTTTTTTTTTAAAAAAAAAAAAAAAAGCAAAAGAGGAAATTTTCATGAAATCATGAAAAGAAAAGTTCACTGCCAATCAGAATAATTGGAAATTGTAAAAGAAAAATAAAACCCAAAAAGGGTAATTTTTGTGCTGAGAGAATGAGGAATGATCACATATCCCTTGATATGCAAACGACATCCGAGCCGTTGAGAAGATAGGTCCCACCTTGAAATATCATCCCGCATGAAATCCATCTGTTCCATTCATCAGTCAGGCCACGCCGTATGAAAACGACTGGCGGTTCGATCGGGCCTTTCGATGTTCTGATTCGACGTACACGTGTGGCTCACCTGGTGAGTGAACCGGCCTTATTTCTGCGCCAGGTGATTTAATGGTGGGGCCCACCACTTTCACGGCTTGGATGTCATCATGACGGGTATCAGTGGTGGTGTACAGAAAATGACCATTTCACTTTTAAACGTGAAAAGGCTGCAAGAAAGTGATATTCTACTGTACCCACCTAAATTATCCGACAACATAGACATTTCTTACTCGCCAGCTCACCCCATTTGTGGAATATCCGATCATTGCCGTGTAAAATGTGGGCCATGATATGATGATTTCTGGTATTAAAATCAACCCAATCCATATCTAGAATGGTCCACACAAGTACACTGAGTCATTCCAACGGTTATTCATAGGTTTTCATGCTGTAGCTTACCTAATCAGTTGATCCGGTTGATTTTAACCGAGGATAATTATCATAATGGGTTCCATCTCTTGAACGGATTGGATATTGTAAATCAAAGACGTTGATGGAGTAGAAATGGCTGCATGTGAAAGTTCAGATACAGCCATTGTCTCTTTCAATAAAATAATGCTGAGAATGGACAAAAGATAGAAAAAAAACAAACATAAAAAAAGAACAGAAAAAACAGTAAAATATTAGAAAAGAAAGGGTGATGGATTCAACGAATTTCTGTTGAAACTTTGATACTCTGGCAAAGCGTGATGGTTGATACGCAGGCACTGGGAAAACCTACTCGCATCATATAAACTGTCCAGATTGGGGGACTCAAGTTACATAGATTACGAATTAAAAGCGCATGAGCGATTGGTGGACGTTTAATGGTGGAAAAGAGAAGCAGTGAATGGTTAGAATTCAACAAAAAATGTCTAGTAATCAGAATTAAGAGTCTTTAAACGATTCTGGTTTTTGGATCGTGAACCATCCACAGCAGGTCGCGCGATTTGAACGGTTTAATTTGAGTGAATGTATTTCCATGTGTACAGTTTTGAGTGCCTGCGTATGAACTATCAAACTCTGCCAGAGTATTATCAAACTCTGCCAGAGTATTCTAAAATGAATTATTTAATAATTAAAAAAAGATGGGAATGGTTGGTATTCCTGCACACACGATGCATTAGGAAAAAAAAATCGATACTCTAGAGAATGTGATGCTTGATACACATGCATTTAGAAATTGAACACGTGGCAGAAAATTAAATTAATCAAACCGTCTTAAAAGTGGATGCATGTTTAGATGGCATCATACATGAAAATTTACACTGATTTGATTTTTCGATTGCTGATTAGTGGACATCTAATGGACGGTTCCAATGAGAATAGACGGTCTGTAGTGAACAATAAAATGCCAAACGGAAGGAAAACGAAAGAAACAGCACACTGAGGACCAGCTACTCAGCTGCATGAAATACAGGAATGAAATAGTATTTTTGGATTAAGGGGTCCAAAAAAATCGGATGGCTGAGATTGTCTGATCAGTGCAGTCTTTAACTATGTTTCATCCACAACGGTGGCCACCATTTTGGGCGGTCTGGATGATGATACATGCGTATGATGGATGACGTAAACATTTTAAAATGGCCATGAGTGAATATTTTCCGAAATAATTGGACGAACGGACGAGTCCGTACGGTGCTTTTAATTTTCGGAAACAATTAGTATAGTAGACAGTGTCTTTTAGGGTAATTAGTTTTTTCGCAGGCGGAATACTTAGACGACGGAAGGCGATTTTTAGGGTACGGACGGACCAAAATACCCTCGGTTAAGGCAAGAAGCAGGTGAAAAGGAGGGTTATTTTCGTCCGAAATAGATTCTCCGTACGGTCGGAGGCCAATTTTGGTTATCTAAGTTTGTGGTCGGTCACGTTGGGTCGAATAGGTGACAAGTCGTGCCTATAGTAAAATTTTCGCTGCCAGAAACCTATTCGCAGAAAGCGAATTATTACTGTTCGGCAGCTGTTATTTTTATCAAAATAGCCTTCAACTGTTAGGGTAAGCAGCTGTAGAAGGAGGGGTATTTTGGTCTTTTAGGTTTCTTTGCGGGAATGAAATTGTGGCTGAAACCTGAGGTCCATGCACCTCAAGAAACATTCGCCAAAAGAGATAAAATGAGGTTAATAAGCAAAATAAACTAATAAGTCCGTACCACTCACTTTTTTTTTTTTATACGATAAAACCTAGCTTATCAAACTAGACCTCTGCATGTATGGACCATCCAAAAAGATAAAAATACTTCTATTTTTTTCAGCTGCTTTACCTAAATACACGGAAATACGTCATTATTACTTACTCCACCTGTTTAAAATTAGCCGGGAATTACGTTTCGAAAATCAATCCATACAAACCCTTTTATTACTGATTTAAATATGTGGGCCCCACCATGATATACATGAGTTATCCACACCATCCATCCTTTTAAAAATACATTTTAAGGCATGAGCCCAAAAATAAAAAAAATTAAAAGCTCAAGTGGACCACACCATATGAAACAATGATCATTAAGACGTCAATGGTTGAAAGTTGTTGTCTCCCCTGGGCCCACATTGATGTTTATTTGTCATCCAACCTATTCATAAGGTCACATAGTCATGGATAAAGTGGAAACAAAAATATCAGTTTTATTTAAAACTTATGAGGTCCTCAAGAAGCTTTCACTAGTAGGAGTTCAATTCCCATTGTTTCCTGTGATGTGGTCTACTAAATCTTTGGATTTGCCTTATTTTTCAACTCATGCCCGAAAATGAGTTGGCTAAAGGGATGAACGGGGTGGATAAGACACAAACATCATAGTGGGCCCCACGACTCGATTTAATATTTTTCTCCTGGGGTGACCGTGAGTAGTGCTATAAATGAAAAGTTGTCGCCATCGTTACCTTGGAAATCCAACCAAAAATATTAGGGTAAATAATTATTACCCATTTACCTTGAATTACCTCTGGAATTAGAAATCAAACAAGCCTAGGAATTATTTGCACGGTATATACTAGGTAAAAGAGTAATAATTATTTCCCGATGTACTTACACCATATTTGATTTGACTACTTACTTTTTTGACACATAAATAAAAAAGATTACAAAATATATATGAGTCTCACTGTGATGTATTTTGCTTATCCACACCGTTCATTCATTATGCCATTTGAATTTATAATATGAGCAAAAAAATGAGATATATCTAAAACTCAAGTGGACCACACCATACGAAAAAGTGAATCAAATACTTACCATTAAAAACTTTGTGGGGCGCTGTTTCTTTTGGTGTGGACTACTTGAGTGTTGTATGTATTTCATTTTTTGTCTCATGCTTCAAAATATTGTAGTAAAATAAATGGACAGAACGGATATATTATATACATTACCTTATGATTCAAAAAATTAAAATTATCTCTTTTGAACTAGTTTCAATGGCACAAATATCTATGAATTTTCAAACACAATAAACTTTAATAATTACCTATTTCCGGCTTTGAAAAAACAACAAGCAATAAAACTCACGAGTATTTTCATCCAAAACTCTCTTTTCGCACCTTAAATTTACTCGGGTGACATAAGCTTTCAAGCGTTGGAAAAAAAAAAAAAAAAAGAAAAAAGAAAAAAAAAAGAGCATAGAACGGAAGAGTCTACAGTGCTAATTTTTTTCTAGAAAAAAACTGACACGTGAAGTGCTTGTGATTAGTTCAATCAAGAATTGAAAGCGCTGAAAAGTAGCGCTGAAAAGTTGCTGGATGGAAAGCTCGGGCGTCGGTTGATGGGTGCGGCAAGCCTTTTTTGAAAAACTTCAAGGTAAACTGTCTTCGCGACAAAGAAAAAGTTAGAACGATGGTGACTGCGAAAAGGTGAAATCAGGTTCAAAACCTTTAACTGCCACGAGCAGAAAATTGGTATTTGTTGCAATATAATTGGCCAAATCATCACATACGGCATTTAATGCTGCAACACTGGCAATTTCAGTAATACATGAGCCAATCAAAATATAGGAAAATAATATTTGCTTGTTTGTTTGTTGCAATTTAATTAAGTTACTTCATTACAATTTTCACACTCCATTTAATGTAGCAATGTTGACAATATCAATGATACCGTGGACCACTCAGGATGTAGGAAAAAAAGGAAATTGTTTTTGTGACAAGCAAATGATCTGAAATCTATAGCAAAACACCCCGTACCAGAAAAATGACACATTAAACATGTCTTTAATTCGGCTTTTGATTGACATGTGAGATGCTTAATCATTAATATGAACCATTCAATCTTTCGTGCAACATATGATAAAATATGATGCAAAAATCATACCTAACAAATGATCCTAAGCATTTGATTAATAGTAATGAAAAGAGGACGAATAAAGGTTTAGCCATCATTTTGAAATTAGATTGATAGATTCCACTTTGTACTGCTTATGATTATGAAATAGCACTTTGATTGTATGCTTCTAACCATATGATTTATGTTTATTACATAATAGATGATTTTAACAAATCATCCCCTAATCAAAAGTTTACGAAAATTCAATTGACATGATTCACGTACCATAGATGAACCGTCCTGGTTGATGATTAATTGTGCCCTATAAACTTTGCAAAATCTTCTTTTTGAATAAAAAGACGTATAAAAATAAAAATAAAAATACTTAGCCTTATTTAATTTGGGACCTTAAACTAATTCAATAATCCGACCATCCATTTTCTGACCATTAAATGAATGGCTAAAAACAAAATGGCAAGTCCTCGGTATCAACGATTGTATTAAACAATGGATGAATACTCCCAAATGCTTTCTAGCGCATAATGACAAAAATACCCTTTTGTGGTTTTTTTTTTTAAAAAAAAATTCTCTCAAAAAAATGGAGTAAGGAATCATCAGGCTCACATGGTCTTATCCAATAGATGCACTCCAACATGATGATCTTTGGAAAAAAAACTAACACTGATTCAATCATCATGTGGGCCACACTATAAAAACAAATTTACACCACCAAATAATTCGAAATTCACTTGTGGCCCACGTAGTTATTCTATTAGCCTAATTTTTGGTTCATCCGATCATCACAGTGGGGTGCACCTGTTAGTCGGGTTGGATACCATACACAAGCCACATGGCCCCCATAATGCTCGGCATAAGAGTCTTTTAAAAAGAAAAAATAAATAAGGGCATTTTCGTCATTTCACTTCCACCAAGTAATTCATTGCCCAGGAACATCACAGGACATTGTTTGATAAAATCATAAATAGAGAGTAATTTGCTGTGAAAATTATAAAAGTTGGAATGAAAATAAAAATAAAAACTTGCATTTTTATCATTTAAACCTTTAAAACATCCCTCTAATTTTCATAAAAATAAGATATTTTGGGGGTAAAAATCGCGAAAAATAAGTCGATTTAAGTAATTATTAAAAAAAAATAAAATAAAATAAAATCGCATTACATTATACCGTCCGTGTCTCAATCCAAACTCTTGGAATTCCAGCCTCGCATCTGCATCCGAATCAAGTGTCATCATTCCATCTGCCGCGTCAAACCCTGCCCCTCTGTCTCCAATCCTTGCTAGAATCAACGGTGGAGGAGAAGCCGGCCCATTCCCATCACCGTTTTCCAAAACTCCCTTCAGATACCTTGCGAAAACTCTAGAATTCTCATCAACAACATCCTCGTAGTCCCTTTCCAGCTCCTTCAGCTCCGCCGCCTGCCCTCCGCTCATCCTCGAAAACAGCCCCTCGCAGCCCGCCATCGCCTCCCTCGATCTGGACCGTTCATCGCCATCCGACGCCCATTCTGGCGAGATCGACGACAGGATCCTGGATCGCTGATCCTTGAACCACTGGAGAACGGGGAGGAGGTGGAGGAGGAAAAGGTCCTCGAAGATGGACGGCGCGATCTCGGACCGGGCCGACGAGGGGTCGAGGAGGAAGATATCAAGGAGGTGGACGGCGGCGTCGGTGGGGCGGCGGCTGAGGGAGTAAATAAGGGAGAGGAGGAGGGCAGAGAGGGAATTTTTGGCGGAGGAGGAGAGGAGGAGTTTCTGGGTGAGGCGGAGAGAGGAGGAGCGGGTGGTAGGGGTAGTTGTGGAAATTACGGATTCGAGGGTGTCGGAGGCGATGGCGAGGGTTCGGAGGGTATTTTGGTCAGAAGAGGGGATTTTGAGGCGAGCCGAGGAGAGGATGCGGTGACGGAGGTCGGATTGGGAGAGAGCTTCCGAGAGGAAGGCGGTGGTGTGGCGGAGGATTTGACCGGAGGTGGTGGTCATGGTGGTGGTGGTGGTGTGGTGGCGGCTTTGCGAGGGGTTTTTGTGCGTCTTTGGTAGAGAAGAGAGTCAAGATAGATAGGGAAATGGTACTGTTTCTGTTGGTAATTACGGAAATGCCAATTTGGATTTTATCGTTGAACTTCTTTGTCAATTTGGCGGGGACTTTTTGTAGTTGACCAGAATACCCTCACCTTTGGTGGACGCGACTTTTCTCTAGCCCAGTAACGGACGTGGATTGTGCATTGGGGAGCTCACAACGCTCTAGCGTGGCGTGGAAACCATGTGGGACCACCGTGATGTATTTGATTTTATCCACGTCGTCCATCCGTTTTTTCAGCTCATTTTGGGCAAATTTCTCAAAAATGAAGCATATCAAAGCTCAAGTGGACCACACCATAGAAAACAGTGGGGATAATGACATCCACCATTGAAACCTTACTGAGGCCTGTAGTGATGTTCATTTGTCAATCCAAGCTGTTCATGAGTTCACGTTGATGTGAATGAAGAGAAAACATATATATCAAAAACTTCTTTCACCCTCCAGAAAATTTAAACGTTAGGCATTCAGCTCCCACTGTTTCCTGCCTGAGATTTTGACGCAGGGGAGGACGTGAGGTCGAGCACCGTCTTCCTCAAGAGGATAATTGTTCCGAATCCACGGAACTTCTCTGGACTCCTCACAGAGACTTTCTCGAATCCACGAAAAGAGAGCAGAAAATAAAATAAATTCTAAATAAATTCGAAATTTAATCAATGAGTTCACAACCCTTTAAATAAGTACTAAGCAATGGGAAAGAAATCGAATCAAACTACAACTAGGACTCCTAGAATTGCGACTACTATAAATAGTAAACTTACTATTTATGAGCATCGTGATGTCTACTAGTCAAAGGTTTTCGGCCAAAAATAGTAAGTGTCCTATTTGGCTTCACCAAACCGTTCTCAATTATTCTAAGCTCTTTTCACGTTGGACGCAACTCCTAAAGCCATCATAAAACTTACTATTTATAAGAAAACGAAATTAAACGAGGAAACGACCATCAAATCGGGGTTTCTCGCAATTCAGAGTCAACCCGCGTATTTGGTTATAAAGTAGCTCTTCTAAAAATCATATATTTTTCGTCGGGATTGTGAGATACGCGATCATGCAGATCTTCTTTCGCCGAATCCATCTTTGCCATGTAATTGTCCGCGACCCGCTCTACATCAGATTTGGATATCCTTTAATTTCCGGTTCATGCCTTAAAATGAGCTAAAAAAATGGATGGACAATATGGATAAAACACATACATCACAGTCGGCCTCACAGTATCCATGCTCTTAACTACACAATCAGCAGGTGACCTAAGCTCATTTCTCCTGTACCAGCATCAACATGACATAAAAACTAGGCAGATCAAAAACATAAAAGTGACCGCACCACATAAAACATAGAGGATCAAAATGCCACCTATTATTAAAACCTCTATGTGGTCCACCATAATATTTATATATCATCCAAGTTATTTATATATGGTTACTCCTAAACAGGATGAAGGCTTTAATGGTGCACCATCAATATCTATTAGTTCTTATGACGGGGCCACTTAAATTTTGAATGTCTAATTTTCTAAGTCACATCATAACATGAGCTGACACATCATGGTGCACGCATTTTTGCATAGCTTATTCATTTTCAACTCCGGCAAGCTAAGGCTAAAATAAGAAAAAAAACATGTAATAACAATATATAAAAAAAAAGGTCTATTGTCATTCCCGAGTAATCAAAACCTTTGAATTATAAGAACAATTTTGATAGATTATTTTTACTTTAGTTCAGACTTCTTTTGGTTCAATTACGATAAAAATACATTTACAAAACGCACCATTAGAAGCTATGGTTTACTAATCCAAGCCAATGGGCTATTACTATGGATTGGTGCTAGCAGTTTCCAACGTGGTTATCAAAGGTGGGCGTATCTTAATAGATGTTTGAATGACTAGGCCACAGTCCATCAATCATAGCCCTCTCATCTTTGGCAACCATGAGCTTGTACTACATTTTTTTAAAAAGGTTTCATTCTTTATTATGGGATGTTCATTAGGGCGTGTTTGGCCCGTGGAAAAAAAATGGTATTGAATTGTATTAGATGGGATTAATATTGTTACTGCAGGATGATTGCATGTTTGGAAATATCACGGCATTTTAGCCATTCAATCTTATGTTTTTGATAAAACTCTTGTTATGTAAAAACACTGGATTAAGCAAAATCTTGTTTGGTGGACTATGAAATTGTAATTAATGGACCAAATTCACAACAAATGTCTTTCACTTGTATACATATATAATTAAAATATCATGTGTAAATACTGTATTTGGATGGCCTGCAGCACGGATAAATGCATGCATCAATGTAGGGCTCACATGTATAGTGGATTTCAAAATCCATGCATGGGATAAATGCAACTCCATACCACCTAATCTCAACCTTTCCCATCCTCTCCAAATGCTATATGGAATTTGTAATTCTATCCCACCTAATCCCATCTAGTACCGCCAATTGCTTTGTGATTTTCACTTTATAATGACTGGCTATTTATCAGGGCCATCTTAATAAGATGATCCAATCCATCGTTCATTGCTAGAGATTTAACGAGAGGCCCCTCATGCTGGGGCAAAGAACATCCACTTTGGTTTTGGACATCCTTTTCTAAATGCTCATTTTCACATAAACATTTAACCTTCAGATCATTGGACCGACGTTATATTTGATCTATGACATGTTCACAGTGCATCCTACCAGATGAATGGCTCAGATCTCTGACACGTGTCAGATATTCAGGCACGAGCACGTATCATTCACACATCAATTGATATAAAGTGCATTTTGGTTCCATCCAGCGACGACTAATCGTATCATTCACACATCAATTGATATAAAGTGCATTTTTGGTTCCAGCCAGCGACGACTAATCGAGGTTAGTTTCGTCATTTACGAATCTCATTTAAGAAAATGTCGGTGGTACGCGAGAAGAAGAATTCCACGAGCCGGGTTCGCTGACCCCCGAAAGAAAGGGTATTGTTGTAATTAAGCCATTTTAAATTTCGCGGCGAAGCTGACGTGGTTGTTGGAAGATAGTGTGTACGTTGCCGCCTGGCCGGCCTACTTGGACGGTTACACGTGTCCAAATCGAAGCGTTACAAGGGATGGTGCCTAGACTCCTGTGTTGATTTTGCTCCGTTTAAATGGTGGTGACTCAACCTCCTAAAATGTGGCACTGATGTGCAGCCATCCAGACCACCCAAACCGTGGGTCCCATTGTGGATGTAGCATCTCACTAACATTAAACTGGTCAAGCAATTCTAACCATCAATCAATGCCTATCAAATGAATGGATTATAGTGAGTGGTCTAAATATGGAGGGGAAAATCAGATGGTTAAGATTACATTCTCAGTACAAATTTTCAGTTATGATCCATCTCCAGTTCTCTGCAATTTGGACGGCCTGGATTGCCTTAAAACTATTCATCTGTACGTTTAAAGAGTCACTACCAGGACAGGCTCGGTCCTGGAAGGAGATCTAGAGCCCTGCACGAGATCTGTAGGCACACCGTAATGTATGTGTTTTATCCACGCCGTTCATCCATTCCGCAAGATCATTTTAGGCTATTCACTAAAAAAGGAGGTAGATCCAAAGTTAATGTGGGTCACACCACAGGAAATAGTGTGATAATGACGCCATCGTTGGAACCTTCCTAGAGCCCACCGTGATGTTTATTTTCCATCCAACCTGTTCATAAGGTCACATTGACCTGGATGAAGGGTGGAAAATAAATATCAGCTTGATAAAAAAATCTTCTGTGGCCCCAAGAAATTTTCAACGGTAGGTGTTCAATCCCCACTGTTTCCTGTGGTGTGGTCCACTTGAGCTTTAGATCTGCCTCAATTTTGGATTCACGTGCTAAAATGATATGGAAAAATGGATGGATGGCATGGATAAAACACATACTTTGTGGTGGGTCTACATAGCTCCTGCCATGACCGAGTCTGTTAGTCCTCCAACTGCAGTCTGCAGCCAATGTCACGGAAACATAGACCGTTGGACTGTTTTTTTCTCACCGTGGATAGATGATCCCCAGAAATCATTCAGAATAAGAACCGTTGATATATTTCTCTTATCAAACTTCTAGTTTTAGTAAACAAATCCAAAGGTTAAGAAGATGATGTGGTCCATCTACGATACCCACAATAAATCAACGGCCTGGATTACAGAACCATGGTCCCATTTGTCAGAGTCGAAAGCGCGTGTTCGTTGAGCAGATGCGAGTTGCGTGTATCATATAATTCCTCGCATTCCAAGCAGTACAGATGTAGATCCGACTCAGTCAAGACGCGGAGAATTTCTCGTCCCTTTCAAAGAGTAGCTGCCGGTGCGGGCAGCAGATTCATCTAATTACCCCATTCCGCTATCACCAATAGGGAGATCTGGACCGTCCATCTGGTAATGTCCACTATATATAAAATAGTTAGTAATGTTAACATATACACTTATGGTACTTAGTGGTGCAATTTTGGTAGTATAGTACCTGAAGTTTAGAAGAAGGGTGTTTCTATATATAAATAAATAAATAAATAAATAAATAAAAACAGAGGGTGTGCGTCCAAACAATAGGCCGATGATTCTGATGGTTGGATCCTGGTTGATGTGACTTTTAGAGATTAGCAAGCCTTCAATGTGATGAACGGGCCAGATTACCTTATCGTGTATAGTCATAATAAAAATGGCATGATCCATCTTGGTCAGCCTCTCCGCTACCGTTTTGTCTATTGAATAACAAAACAATGCCTTCAATCCAAAATCATACACATGGCTCGAACATACAGGATTAGATAGAGTTCATCTGACGGGCTCTATCAGAAAGATGCTACCGGCCAAAATGTTGCTTTAATCAAATGATCCTAGTTGTCGGATAATACACATGGCCTCTTAAAAATTAAAATGAGTTAAGGTTTAATATTCAACTGTAAAATGGAATATCCAACTCGATAACTAGATCTAGATAATAAATGGGTACTTAACTCAATACCTAAATGGAAAGGCCAAATAGATAATCAAATCAATAACTAGATTAAAAGACCCAATAAATATCAAGATTAAGAGACCAAATGGGTACTCAGCTCGATGCCTACATCGAAATACCTAATGGGTACCAAACTCGATATATGTTACGGGAAAAATGCACTCAACCGAGCTGTGCAATAATAGAAACTCTAAACCCTAGGTCGACGTCCCGCCAGCTAGAGGGATCACAAACCCCAATGAAAGGAATCCACGGATTCGACTAAGATCCCAGCTCGGCGTACCCCAACTCAGCAGGACTGTCACGCCCCAAAATTTGGATACCCGAATAGCGTGTCCAGGACCCGAATTCTAGACCCGTGACTTATAAATAAAAATAAAAATAAAAAAATAAATTATGACAATTTCATATGCATTTCATTTTCTCCCACCATATCCCAAAACTTAAAAATCCAAACACATATTAAGATAACTAATCAAATACTATTTTATCACATCGACGCATAATTATTTAACTTAACTTGAAGTAAGAAAATCAAGCCAAACATTACTACATTCAGAGTTCTAAAATAAAATAAAATTTATCATATGCATGCTACGTGCATCTAACCACATTACATGCTCCACTACTAATAGTAGTACCCTGCATCTTCAAAATATTCATAACCTGAAACGGTTAAAACATAATAAGTTGACAACTCAATAGGATCACATCAATCCCAAGTTGAAAATCTTACAAATATTACCAAATTTAATCTCGACATATTAATCAAAATGAGACGAACATTGGATGTAAAATCATAATAAATAATTTGACATTCATGAATATGAAATGAATAAATTGCTTAACATAACTTTTCTAAAGATGTTAAGATTTGGAGTGGGCAAAATACTCATGTGTGCTGATCCTTTTAGGGGATGACCCGCGGCAGAGCACCGGTGTTGATCCTTTCAGGGTATGACCCTCGGCAGAACACCGGTATAACCTTTTAGGGACAAAAGCCTAGGGTAGTGCACCCGTGTGTACTGATCCTTTTAGGGAATCACCCAAGGCAGAGCACCCATGCCGATCCTTTTAGAAATGACCCTGGGCAGAGCACCCGTGTCGTGCTGATCATTTCAGAAATGACCCTGGGCAGAGCACCCGTAAAAATCATTGCATAAAATAAATAATTGTTCATATAAGATGCATCTAACTTATAAGAAAATATGACAGACATAATGTCTATATTCACATAATGAATATTCGTTATCACCACTATATAATATTAAATGGAGAAAAAACAAATAATATTTGCATTGGCTTAAATATATATATATATATATATATATATATATATATATATATATATATATATTTCAATGTCTAGATTATATAAGGCAATTAGTTATGAGTTTTTAATGGGGAATGATCACCTACCTGTTATGGAAAAATTGTGTGATGGGAGGAAAATAATCTGAAGCGATGCTAATTAGATTCAGTCAACTTAGTGGAACGGCTCGATGTACGCTACCTCCACTCAGGATCTCTCTCTCTCTCTCTCTCTCTCTCTCTCTCTCTCTCTCTCTCTCTTTAGAATAGTTGCAAGGGATACTGGAAAAACCGACAACGCATCATTGGGGATTGAGTCAATGAGTCATGAACCCGATGTTGAACCCTCACGGATACTCTCCCTTCTCCTAATCTCTCTTTTTTCTTCTCACAATCTTTCTTTTGTGATTTTCTCTCTCGTTTCCTCTAGATAGCATGAGAAAATGGGGTATAAAAAATAATGCCAGGTGAGTTAGTGGGTTGGGAGTCCATTGGACGATTTTGATTGATTAGTGGGTCCCATCATGATGATATCATGTATGGTGGATGGGTTCACATCTGAAACCGTACCGCGGAGAAGGGAGAAAGAGAGGGAGTCGTGGAGGAGAGGGCTACTTGTGGGTGACGTGCATCAGCATGTCACTTGCTTTTGTTGTTTTTGTTATATATATATATTGAAGAGTGGGCCCCATAGATAAGATGTGATAAATCCACACCGTTCATCAATTTTGTGTGACAAGGTTAGGGCATGAGCCAAAAAATGAGGGACATCCAAAGCTCATGTGGGCCACATCATATGTAACGGTGGGTTAACGGTGGAACCCACCGTTTAAAAGAAACAGAGTATTACAAGGACCCAAGTCGGCAGGCCCCAGGTCACCATGTCCAGGGTCGATACACTTCAAGTCGGTATTAACTGCCTCCTATCAAAATCCGACCTCCTTCGCTCGAGAACCTAGCCAAAGATCTAGGAAGCCAATCGCGATACGAATTCGCCCGAGATCTTGGCTGAGAATCTATGGCGATCACCATGATTCCCAATAGGATTCCAATCCTACTGCGGGATATCCTACTAAATGAAGAAACTCCTCCTACGACACTACCTCTCCTAATCTATAAATAAAAACACCTCTAATAATGAAAGGTACGCACAATCTCTAGCTTAAAACCCCTCAACTTGATTAGGCCCAGATCCCCTACCTGACTTAGGCATCGGAGGGTCCCTTGCACTAGCCAGGGGTTTCTTTGTCTGTTCCTTGTGCAAGTACATGAAGGTCCAAAGAAGGCTAACTAGATTTTTGCATCAACAATACCTAAATTGAGAAACCTAATGGGAAACCCAAGCATATGCCTAGATCAAGAGACAATGAGTACCTACGTCGAGAAACTTAATAAGTACTCAACTCGACAGGTAGATCGAGAGATTTAATGAGTATATAAATCAAGAGACTTAATGTGTTCCTAGCTCGATATCTATATCGAGAGACTTAATGGTCACCTAGAACGAGAGACCTAATTGATAGCCAACTTAGAACTAAGATTGAGAAGCCTAATGGATACTCGATTCAATACTTACACTGAGAAACCTCATGGGTGCTTAAATTGAGAGACCTAATAGGTTAATACCAAGATCGAGGGACTTAATGTGTACTTAAATCGAGAGACCTAATCGGTACCCGATTTGATAAGTAGATCGAGAGACCTAAGGTGCACTCAACTCAATACCTGTATCAAAAGACTTAATGAGTACTTCAAGAAGATACCTAAATCGAGAAACCTAATGAATACCCCAACAAGATACCTAAATTGAGAGACCTATTGGGTACGTAACTCGATACCCACACCAAGAGACCTACTGGGTACTTAGATTGAGAGACATAATTGAAACTCAACTTGATGCCAAAATCAGGAGACATAATAGATAGCTAGATCAAGAGATGTAATAGATACATAGATCCAAAAAACCTAATGAATACCCTAAAGTGCTACTTAGATTGAAAAACAATAGACACTTAGATTGAGAAATGAGTACCCAACTTGATACCTAAATCAAGAGAGCCAATGATGACCTACATTGAGGAGCCCTAATGTGTACTTAACTTGATACCTAAATTGAGAAACCTAATAGGTACCTACATTGAGAGACCTAATGAGTATTCGAGTCAACACGTAAACCGAGAGACTTAATGGCAGGCCGACTTGATACTAAGATTGACAAATCTAATGGGTACCTAAATCAAGAAATTAATTTAGTGCCCAACCCGATACCTAGATTGAGAGACCTTATGGATACCTAAATTGAGAGACTTAATATGTATCCAACTTGATACCTATATTGAGAGATCTACTAGATACTTCAAGGAGATACCTAGATCAAAAGACCTAATGGGTACCTAAATCAAGAGTCTTGATGAGTACTCAACTTGACACCAATATTGAGATACCTAATTGATATCCAACTCAATACGTACATCAAGTAACATGATGGATACCTAAATTGAGAGACTTAATAAGTGCCTAACTGGATACAAAGATCGAGAGACCAAATGGGTACCACAAGGAGATACCTACATCGGGAGATCTAAATGGATACCCAACTCGATGCCTAAATCGAGAGACTTAATGGATACCTAGATCGAGAGAGCTAATTGATATCTAACTTGATACTTAAATTAATAGAACTAATGGATATCCAAATCGATACTTAGATCGAAGAACTTAATGGGTACCTAGATTTAAAAGCCTGATGTATACATGACCCGATTCCTAGATCGAGAAGCTTATTAAGTACACAAATCGAGAGGCTAATGAGTAACCAACTCGATATCTAGATCGGGAGACTTGATGAGTACCTACATTAAGACACCTAATGGGTACTAACTCGATACTTAAATTGAGAAACCTAATGAAAACCACAAATGGACGCCTATATCGAAGGACTTAATGGGCACTCAGATCAAAAGACTTAAATGATCCCAACTCGAAACTTAGATTGACAAATCTAATGGGTACCCAACTCGATACGTAGATCAAGATACCTAATGAGCATCTATATCGAGAGACCAAACGAGTATCCAATTTGCTACCTATATTGAGAGATCTAATAAATATTGAACTCAATACCTAAATTGAGAGACCTAATGGATACCAAACTTCACACCTTAACTATGAACTGTAATGGATATCCAACTTGATACCTAGATCGAGAAACCTAACTAGCACTTAATTCCATTACCTAAATGGAGAGACGTAATGAGTTTTTAGGTCGAGATGCCTAAAAGATAGCCAAGGGAATATGTAGATCAAGATACCTAATGAATACTCAAGGGAATACCTAAATTGAAAGACTTGATGGGTACCAAGATCCATAAATCTAATGGGTACCGGATGATTCTATGGTTAGGACCCCGAATAATGTGACTTTTAGATGCATTTTACAAAGCTTGATATTGAACCCCAGCCGAGCTAGTGGGCCTTAAACTAGGGTAAAGACCGGTCCGTGATACATGGGAAGCCCAAATGAAGAGTCTGGTCTGCTTGGGCTGGTTAGCTCCATATACACCAATGGATGGAATTCTAGCAGAAGAGTTTTTTCGTTTCCACTGTGAGAATTGGATGTAATTTTTATTGCTTTAGGTCATAAAAAGAAAAAGAAAATCATTTCTTGTGACAGTGTGATAATCAAAATAGCCCGTTTTATCATACAAGGCGTTTCCTCAGTAAGGCCCACATAATGATCGGCTTGGATCCAATGCACGTGCCGTTAGAGGGTAGTGGTGGCAATTAGCCAGGTTCGGGTCAATATGATTTTTCACAAGGCTGCCTATGAAGAAAGGACCAGATCTAATGGATGGTCAAGATAGGTGATGTGGATGCAAAACAGTTCAAATGCAATGCACATGTGTATGGTCCAGATACACAGCCCACCAGATCATTTTTCCTTTCTGATGAATAGGAATAACGAATGGATGGCGTGGATATACAATACGTACATCAAGGTGCCCCCCGCAGTCAGGGCCGCAATGAGTTGGGTGCTGCCTCTGGAAAGCCCTTTTACCTGCCGCAGCGGAGCCCTTAACATCTGGCGGATTGCATACGGTGCTCTGTGGGCCCCACCATGAAGTATGTGTTTTATCCACACCGTCCATCTAATTTTCAAGATCCTCTTATGCCATGGTACCAAAAATGAGACCGATCCAAATCTAAGGTGGACCATACCATAAGAAACAGTGGTGATTGAACAGACACAATTAAAAATTTCTTGGGGGGCCATGAAAGTTTTGGACGAAGCCGACCTGTATGTATTTTACCTTCATCCAGGTCTGTGTGACCTAATCAACAGGATGGATGTAAAATAAATATTATGCTGGGCATTAAGGTGGGCCCTAGGACGTTTCTAATGGTGCAAGTTCAATCACCACTGTTTCCTATGGTGTGGTCCACCTGAGATTTGTATTTGTCTCATTTTTAGGCTCATTCCCTAAAATGATCCTGGAAAAATGGATGAAACGTGTGGATAAAACACATACATCATGATAGGCCACAGAGCACCCACCATCAGCCACATTCCTATGCAATCGGCATCAAAGAAAACTCTTTGATATATATTTTTTTTTCTTTTAAGGATTTTTTTTTTTTTTTTTTTTAAGCATGCTAAAAATGGCTGATCTTAGCTATCCTATAAAAAATCACTTTCAGATGGAGTGGTACATGACAATCGCAAAAAGTCTTTTAAACTTTTTTTTAAAGGGGATTTTTACAAAATACTACCTCATTAATGCAGTAATTACATCCTGGTACCTTTCATTAAGCTACCTCACTAATCAAGTTATTGTCAAAGGAGTTTAAAGTATATTTTTCTTAAAATGATAAAAATGCCCACTAATTAATGAGGTTGTTAAAAGGTACTCCCACTGGCCTGAAATTTCACTCTTGGATAAGTAGTATTAGTATGGAAGAACAGGGATTACCATTGCAATGACATCTTTTTTTCTTTCATCTTTCAATTTTCTTTCTATACTTTTATTTATTTAGTATATTTCTTCTATTTTTACTAATCTATTTTACAATAAAATAATTTTTTTTACCTGTCTGGTCGATCCACCGAGTCCCGGGTTGACTCAGACCTGATGAGTGGGCCCCTAGCAGATTTAACGAAAAATGAAAATGGTGGCACACAAACAGGCCTTAAAATCACCAGCATACGTACTCACTTGTTTAGTTGTACTATTTATGTAATTCAGGTAAAGATAACTATCCTAAGAATTTACTATTACTCTAAAAGCTTTCAATACAATCATTAGGTATAAAACCAAGTAGAGAATCGGTCTCGTATCTGAGTTGCCAGGCCTGGCTGGAGAACGACTCGAGCCAAGATCGAGTTTTAATGGCTTTGATCCATACATGGCTTTCATAAAGGGGAACAAGAAAAAGGAAAGGATAAAACAACGGTCCCATTTTTTCAATTTACTAGAGAAAATGCACATCAAAGACAATTCTCTAGGAGCCAAGGAAGTATAATTATTTCAAATTGTCAACGTCGGTCATTAGAAACTTCCCAACACATCAAGTTAGAAATTGTGAAATTTAGGCCGAGTTTGGATGGACAAGTCAAAAGAATTGCAAAAGTCGAGTCATATCAAAGAGGAAATGATGAAAAACCACGTCTCAAGTATCCATAATGAGAAGTTGCAGTCAAACTGCATTTATACTCTACACTGCTGATGTTACAAGTCACAATACAGTTGACTTGTGCTTTGGATAAACCTTATCATTCATGGAACACTATGCTAAATAACAAACAACAAGAAGAAGGTGAAGGAAGTTATATAACCTGCTTTTGTACCATTTTGCAATCCTGTTACAGACCGGTGACGGACTGGATCAAGCACTGGATCTGCACCATTCCTCCAATGTTGGCGTCGCTACTCCAATGTTCTTCATGTCAAAAATATTGGCTGGTTCAGGAGACCAAGCAGAAGTCAAGATCTTGAATTCAAATTACAGAACAAGGGCCAGTTTAGCAGTTCTACGAACCCAGCAGACCCATGAATGTAATGGTAACATATCCAACCTGTTATAATTGGGCGTGGCTTCAGTGGATCCCCGGATCCACCGAGGTGGGTGGATTCCTGTGGGGCCCACCGTGATGTATGTCCCTTACATCCAAGCCATCCATCCATTTTGACAGCTCATTTTAGGGTATGATCCCAAAAATTAAGCAGATCCAAATCTCAGGCAGACCACACCACAAGAAACAGTAGTGATCGATCATTCAAAACTTCTTGTGGGCTGCAAAAATCTTGGATCAAGCTGAAAGTTGTGTGGTCCCTTCATCCAGGCCTTTGTGACCTTATCAGCAGGTTGGATGGAAAATAAACATTCAGGTGGCCCCCAAGAAGTTTTTAATGGTGGTGTTCCTAACTACTCCCCAGGCAGTTCCCAATGCCGACCTGAGTGAGTTGAGAGGCATGGGAATCGGTAGGAGAAACCCACTTGCCCAGCTAGGTCGTATTAACCATCATTGATGGTCCACTGAAGAAAAGCAAGGGCATCTATAGGTATTTTGATCCATATGGAGCACGCCATTGCTTAGGCAAATGAATCGGAAGGCACATAGGTGAGTTTTTCCCACGTGTGATTGGACTTAGTTGAGTGGAAAAAGAATAGAAAGAGATTTTTACAAAGTGGAGAAAGCACTAAGCTCATCAGGCAGTGGTATCTTACTTAATTCTACGTGTGAGTTGCTAAGTTGAGTACACTCTCAGTGGAAAGGGAAAAACTTGAAAAAGCATGGCAGGAAAATGCAAGATGGTTATATAACTCGCAAGAATTGTCAAGTTTTTTTTTTCACTCTCTTTATCTTCTATTTCTCTACACCATTCATGAACAACGACACTTGATATTCCCATTCTACTCTTAAAATGCATTCTGATGTTACTAAGGGCCTGTTTGGTTTACCAAATACTGTCTAATAGTAATGTATATCCTTATATCGTACTGTATACATCCGACAACTACTGATTATGGTCTGACAGAGCTGCCTTTTAACAATGTTTGGATACGTCGTAACTGACCTATGAATATGAGTGGGGGCTGTAAATGTATGTTTGAATGTAGACCGTATATGTCATAACTGTGTTTGGATGTCGAATGCTATTTTCTACTCTTTTTTCCTAGTGCATGTACGCGTACATAAATGGCTTTATATCCGTGTTTGGATATGGTCCGGACGTGAAGAAGATGAAGAGCTCGTTATGGCTGCTGCTGATTTGGTGGGATCTCTCTCCTTTCGTCTTCTTCATCCATGGGCCGAAGGGGTAGAAATGTAATTAAGAAGAGGGAGATAGGTGTGAGGAAGGTAGTTGCCAGTGTATGGTCACCGGCAAGGAGGTGGAGGAGCTAAACCAAAATGGAACTCCCTCCTTCTCCGTAGAATATGGTCTATGAGATTAAGATCGAAAGCATCGCCAATTTAATAGGAAAAGCTTGATGGAGCATCTCTATTTCAGTGTACATGAATGCATCAAACCCATTCAACAGTCAATTCTCTCATCAGAGAGATATGGTGGTAATTTGCGTTGGATTTGGATGAGAGTCATTGATTTACATTGATGTGACTAGGCTGTAAATGGGTGACTAAAATTCATCGAGATTTGCATTCTATCTAAGCATGGTTAACGAGTAACAATGACCCTTTTTACTACACAGTACCATGGTATTTGGTAATCCAAACACGCCCTAAACTTCCACTTGGTGGGGTGGTCATTTCTGATGGAATAAACAAGGTCACTTGCAAAATTGGAGTTTAAAGGAAAAAGCCCATTGCGCACAGCATGAGATGTTCTTTTGATGTCTTCCAAACATCTCACTTTTCAAAATGTTGTTGGGTGACGTGAACATTGGCCGGCCCATTTGAATGCCTTTACAAATGCAGCTTTACCCACTTGCTTCATGAAAACAACTCTAATCCACTTGCTAAAACACACCACGTAATGATTTTCCTATTCTAACACCAAGTACCTATAATATCAACCGTCTTCTAGGAAAGCTCCCACTAACTGAATCATAGGAGTCCAAGATCATGTAAAACAAGAAGGCCTGTTCTGGTGAGTAGTGAAATACTCGTGTGATGGGTCAACACAGGGAAAAAAATGTATGGAGACCCTACAAAGATCCCTACTCAGTCAATCCAGCTTGTATGGGGATATGATTTCTACATCTTCCTTTGGCAATGGCACGCATTTCCGGAAATCTAGGAGACTAATACAGAGATTGGGGAGATGACTATGTATTTCCGTAGGACATTGATATTTCCCATCCAGGAATTTAACTGATAAGAAAGTAACGAACCTAATACAAAAGGAGACTATTAAACAGCATCTTACAGGCACTCATGCGGTATTTAGTGCAGATCAGTATTTGCACCATGCGATATCGATACCCCTAAGCATATTACAGTTATCTGGGTCTCCTAGGCTGAATTTCGTAAACAAGCTACAAATGCCAGACATTCTATTCCATAAACCAAAATTAAGAAGCCTAAGTAATAAGAAGCCCGATCAAGTAGAACAAAATGGGTATAGGAAGAACACTTTGGCAACATGCATCACATACCCATATGAACATCCAGTGTAGCAGTGGCTGTTGCATCAACAATGACTGTAACGGGCTGGTAATCCAATGCAACAGCGTCAAAGACAGTCTGCCTTATACAGTTTGGTGTTTGAACTCCTATACAGAAAACAAAAGGAAGGATCACATCCTCTATAGTATTGAAACTATAAGGGTGCATTTGGTTGCACCAAAATATCATGGTATTTCATAATTAATCAGTCTAAACTGGTGCAAATTTTCATGAAATATCATGAGATTTAGTGCAACCAAATAACACCCTGAAAAACTGTATGATGAATTGCAGAAAACTAAAATATTCTATTACAGTAACAAGTCTCCTTTTGCTGTTTTGGCAGTTGATGATGCATTTGCAAGTGCAATCATAAATTATTATTTTTAAAAAAAAAAAAAAAAAGAGGAAAAGATAAAATATAATATAGAATCAGAAAAGGAATGCATCAAGATGTGAATAGTGTCCTTATGCACCGGTCTTTACAAGTGTCATCTTGGTTTGGTGATCTGGACTATTTAGCTGATGGTGACAGTGTCCTTATGATCGGTGGATTACAGATAGACGAGCAAGACAAAGATATAGCAATGGAGTGAGAATAAAGTTAAAGATAGAATGGCTAAGATCTTCTGATCCATAAGATTTCTACAGAATCCCCCATTGGTGGTGAAGCGCAACATGTTGGCGGTCTTGATCACTGAACCATGGGCTCCACTTGTACATACAAAGTGCATCAGGATCCAATAATTCCTAAATTTGGAATGTCACCTGATTTACATCATTCTAATGGCTCCAACAAGTATAGCATCTCCTGAATATCCAATCTCTTACCAGAGGTTTGCTAAATCTATGTGTATAATGCATTCCATCTACACACCACCATATGTGGCAACTTGGCACACATGCAAAATCTAAACCATTCATCAGTTTGGTCCTGCCATGTAAATGCCCTGACCAAAAGATCAGTTTGGTCCACCAGTAGGCCCAAGCTTTTGAAACAAATGGATTACTAGAGAAACTTGGCCAAGTTCTTTTAATCCCTTCATTTCAGTCAAATGCTTGCCCACATATGAGTGGACCGGATGGGACCACCTGATGGATGGCTAAAATCTTGCAGACCTGTTTCAGGTTGGAACATGTGGAGGTGTATAGATGGGTCACTTTGTCATTTTTATCATTATTATTATGAAAAGTATTGAACTTTAACCACGACATTTGATCTCTAATTTTTACTTACCCACAACAACTAGACTCTTGATTCCATTGCTTTGAAGAAAGGAATGAAGGTTAGTTGCAAAGAATGCACTAAAGCGGGTTTTTACTAGCTTATAATCTCCTTCTTCAATCACAAGTCCATCAACTAGTTCTGCACCCTTTGTTCCCTTAATGGTAGGCCCTTCTTTTCCAACACCGTACAAGTGCCTGCGGAAGAGTTCCACATCTCTTCCCAATGGATCATGTTCACGAACAACCTACACATACAACATAAATGAGGATGCGAAGGACAATAACAGTAGAAGATAGAGCTTCACCAAACAGTACACATTATAAGGTGTTGTGCATCTCATACGGCAATTAAAATGAAGGGGGAAAGTGATACAGTACTAGGATCGTGCGGGGCTGGAGATTCAATTTGTTTAAGGAGAGAAATTATTATCAGGTGCAACCAACTGTAAACATGTCCTAACCAAAAAATGAATCAAGTCTACTCATCAGGCGGACCTACATGTGTACACTGAATATAGATTTTTGGCCATATTTTTCATACAGCTGTCCACCTGATGAGCAGACAGCCTGAATTTAAGCCAGGCATGTTAAAGGTGGGACCCATCTGAAGAATGGCAAGACTTGTACACGTGCCAACACGGCACACAAGCTGCAAATACTCTTCAAATACACATAGCACTTCTCTAGTGGCAATAGTCACCATCTAGAGGGGATATCATGGAGTCATTTACCAGCCTAGGGTCGGTTTGGATGCACTATTGAATTGAATTGTGATAATTCATCATACAAAGTGGATGTCCAAACCATAAATTCCTTTATCAATGTACATATTAAGATTCTGGCTCAAATTTGCAATTAGGTTATTTCCAAGATGGACTTAAAAGGAAACCTAACTGCAGTTTGAGGACTAACTATTGCCTCATTATGAGTAATAGTAAACATCTTTAATTTTTATCATCTCCTTTTCATTAAACAGAATGTTTGCAATTCAATTCATTTACACATCCAAATGCAGCTCTCTAGAGTCTAGACTCCCAAACAAGTACAAAATGTAGGCAATTCAATTAACTGGTGGACCAATGTAGGTGGTCAGAGACTAACACGAGTGATTAGCCAGGGGTAAGTGGTAACAGTTAATTGGCCTATTGGTCGCAACTGACCATTGTTGACCGTGTCAATTAGTGTTGATGGTTGAGAGTTCAAAATGACCAACTGCCCCTAGTTTGAATGAAAAGACACTTTCATGTTTCTAAGACAACAACCATTCAAGGCTCCTAGACAATCTACGCCATGGAATCTATTTAAGCACGGTCTAGATGGATTTTACCAACTAGAATAGTATTTTTCATGCAATGTTACTAATGCAGGGGCATTTTCACACCGAACTCGAGTGGGGTTGCCTGTGGGATGCAGGGGCACACTCAGGGCGGGCGGCCCGTGTGAGGTGGGTGGCTCATGTGAGGCGATACCTATGTGATTTGGGGCCCACGAGGGGGGTTCGGCCAAGGTCCTAAGCCATACGATGTAGAACCTGGGCTATGAGATAAAGGGATTAATTCGCCATGCTCTAACAATTCGAGCTTTTAGAGCAAGTGGTTAATTGTCCTGCATCAGTTACCCTCTGATTTCCAACTCAATCTACACCGTGGAATCTCTTTAGGCAGGGTCTGGATGGAATTTACCAACTGTCTGTGCGCATGTGCATGTGCACGCGCTAGGTAATAACCAAAACTCTTGGGGACCTTGAGTGTGACTAGGTAATCCTCAACAAATCAACAACCACCATAATGCCGCACTCTATAATAAGTGATAACTATGTGATGGTTACTAAAACCATTTATTTTGGGACTAAGGACCCTTTTAATTGAATTACCTAGAAATGTGTTCCGGGTTGTTTATCAGTGTTGCAAGCTGTTATACAAAAACAGTTTCAATTGGGCCCGATATATCCTGGAGGCAGACTTGTTGAAAGTCGCTTGCAAGCTCTGGGTAGACGAGTGTAGAGGCATTTATTATCTTAAGGAAAGCATGATTCATGGCTTGGGGTGGTACTTGTATGTTGTGTCTCCTTTTCTCCATACTATTTTTCGGCAATTCTATTGGCTCCTTAAGTAGATCAGTATTGAATGGGCCATGGGCCAGAAATCACACTAGTTGGACGATTCTACTTTTTAATTGGTGGCATACGAAGGGAAAACAAAAGACAAAAAATCATCAACAGGCCAAATTCAGTGAAGGGGAAAAAAAGGACATAATGGTTAGGATTGTCCAACCAAGGAATGTTTGGGGTTATGGCTAACCAAAGGCAAAGCACGCAAGATGCATGGTTTGGACCATCACACACGTGCCACATGTACGGTGCACGATATGGCAACATAAAAATTCCATACCCTCAGAGGCATAGAATCTCTTCCTATATCATCACCGTTGTTGTCGTTGTCATCGCCATCTAAATCTCTTTCCATCATCATAAGGGAAACTATGCATCCGATTTTTTTCCTTGAAATTTCTTAAGGGAAATTGTTTATTTAGGATAAATGATGCATGAGTGAACCTCACAATTTCCTAGTAACTTTCTGGCAGTATTCATGTGAGTTCTTTCTTCTTCTTTTTTCCTTAAAATTGCTTTCAGATGAATATTCATATAAGATATGAATATTCATGAATGAGATTAATACCATGAATTTCAAAAAAAATCAAGCCTTTTTTGGATTGTTTTTGTATTGACATCTAGAGCCGGAACTATTCATCCAAAATTTTCTCAATTTTCTTAAACTTTCTTGGGGTAAATGTTTATTTAAGCTATAAGCAAGAATAAGTGAGATGAATCCTACAAATTTTATTTGGCAGTGTGTGCACACGTGCACAGCCATGTGTGCATGTTCATGTGAGGTGATGGGATTTAGTAGTCCATCTCAGCACTTCATGATGTCGAAGATTTTCTCAAAACATGGAAAATTCTCCTACAGATTGTCCTCCGATCGTCACACACATTGATGGATGACAAGCAAGCACTAAGAAACTTCTAATGGGGCACATTGGTGGGTCGCAAGGCAGACAGCTCTTCAATCGAAAATTACAATTCTCACATCTCATTAACCAATTCATGGACATTTACCGGACGGTTGAAGTGAAGATATTCAACAGCAAAATTCTACAAACAAATGACCATGAATCAGAGGTCAGGATAGTTCAATCAATCTGAATGTTGGGTGATGATCTAGCTACAGTGGCTCTTTGTCTGTTAAATATGAACTAACATACACCATGTGTATATTTAGCAAGTGGCAGCGTATCAACGAGAACAAGCTGCCAGAGTATCAATTACCTCACAAATAAGAGGCAGAGAAGTCTAAATGATGACATACCCAAATTACGAAAATGCCGCGCTGCCTAGCAACTTGAACGGCTTTGATAACGGAAGGGAGGATAGCTTGACCCCCAGCCAGATGCATCGGACCCCCCGCCTTGATGAAGTCGTTCTGTCCCAACAAAAAATAAAATAAAAAGGAAGAAAAATAAGTAGAAAATCCAATTCCTTTAATGAGAGAGAGAGAGAGAGAGAGAGAGAGAGAGAGAGAGAGAGAGAGAGATTTCTGTATTTTCAGACAGAAAACGCGAAAATTCTATCTGGGTTTTTGGAAGGTGAAAATCCCATCTTGGTATTGCTCATTTTTTGGAAGAGAGAGAGAGAGAGAGAGAGAGAGAGAGAGAGAGAGAGAGACCTGCATGTCGATGACGAGCAGTGCTGTTTCCCCCTGCCTTTTCACTTCCGCCATCTCCACTCCACTGCAACCGGTTGGCAGAAGGAGTCGGGATCCCCTGTTATTAGGTCAACAGAGAATTCCTGTTACCCCAGGGAAATAATAATTATGGTTTGGCGTCCGAAACTGTTTTTTATTTATTTTTTATTTTTTCTAGCAGGAGAAGATTGCCGACGCACTTTCCGCGACGGTATTTTGGTCATTTACGTACCATGCGCCCTCCCAGCAAACGCGCGTCTAACAGAGAAGTGACCTTGTCCACACGTGCTACTATGGTGCATGTGCGCAAGACTGGACGCTACATGGGAGCTCTCCACAAACGTGTGAAGACGTGCGGTCGGTCTAGAAACGCCACACATGCACACCTAGAGCTGGGCCTCGAGTCGAGTCAGACCAAGTTTGGGTTGACCCAACTCGATCCGGTCCTAAAAAAGGCCTGACCCAAACTCGATCCAACTTGGTACCGAGTCCACCATGCCTGACTCGATCCAAGTCTAGGTCTGGGCTAGATTGATCTGAACCGAGTCCAACTGGGTTAGAAATACCGAGTTGAAATGGGTCATTGGGCTGAGTTATAAAAGTCAGCTCGGTCTACGACTCAAGTGAGCCACACCATAGGAAAAATTGGAAATGGACACCAACCATAGGTACATGGTTTATCCACGCTGTCCATTCGCTTTTTCAAATCATTTAAGGGGTTGAGCCCAAAATTTAATCATATCTAAAGCTTGAGTAGGTCATACCACAAGAAACAATGGGAATAATGATTTCCACTGATGAAACTTTTTTGGGCCCCACAATGATGTTTACTCAGTACACAATCCGCTTTCATTCGGGTCATGGTCCATCCAAGGTAAATCGCAAAAGAACAACGGTCAGGATTAGAGCTGTACACGAGTAGAGTATGCTCGTTTACTCGCTCGACTCGACTCGGAATTACTCGACTCGTCATGAGTTTGAGTCGAGCCCGAACATGAATTTGATACTCGTTTTGATTACGAGTAGAGTACGAGCTGGACGGTACTCAACTCGATACTCGACTCGTGTACTTGACTCGTACTCATCTCGTGTACTCGCCTCATACTCGACTCGTGTACTCGAATCGTACTCGACTCGTACTTGAGGGTATATATAACCAGCCCAAAAAAAAGAAAAACTACTCGCACTCCAGTCGTTTTCAGCAGCCCGTCTAAACCCCCTTTCCTTCTTCCCTCCCAGTGCCCATTCGAAAAAAAACCCTCTCTCTCTCTCTCTCTCTCTCTCTCTCTCTCCCTCCCGGCGCACCGTCCGTCGTCTCTCTCTCTCTCTCTCCTCCCTCCCGCCCTCTCTCTCTCTCTCTCTCTCTCTCTCTCTCTCTCCTGTCCGGTGGTGCTAGACCATACCGCTCGTCCCCGCAGCCTGCCCGGTGCTCCTGTCTGGTGTCGCAGCTCGTCCCTGCTAGTCTGCCACTCGTCCGGTGCCGCAGCTCGTCCCTGCCACTCGTCCGTCATCCCTGCCCTGCACACACGGTGCCGGTCGTTCCTGCCCAGCTCACCCGGTAATGTGTGGTGTTGATTTTTTATTTTTTATTTTTATAAATTATTAATATATGTCAGAAATTGATTTATTTATTTATTTTTATTTTTTTAATATTGTGTGGTGTTGATTTTTTATTATTATTATTTTGTATAAATTGTTAATATATGTCAGAAATTGATATCAATATCATATATTAATATTGCTAATATATGTCAGAAATTGTTCATATATGTTAATATAGCTAATATATGTTAATATAGAATTGTTAATATGTTAATATATGTCAGAAATTGTTAATATGAAAATATGTTAATATGTTAATATAGTTGTTAGCTAATATATGTTAAAATTGTTAATATATGTTAATATAGCTAATATATGTTAATATAGAAATTGTTAATATATGTTAATATAGAAATATGTTAATATATTAATTGTTAATATATTAATTATTATCCTTTACTATTCAAGTCACATGCCCTAATAGTTATGTTTTCCATGTTTCTTAATTTACTTTATAAATCACAGTTTACTTGTTATTTTGTTAATGTTGAATACTACCACTTTAAGATGCCTTTGATCTATCATTTTACATTTTGTTATTAGTTAGCTAGATGATGAATGTCAATTTCAGCATGCTCATTTGTTTGCATAGATATGAATTATTTATATTGTTTTATTTGTAGTATAGGATAATCAGTTGCTCATTTGAGGATTTCTATGTTGCCAGACATAGATTCAATGTGTTTTTGGATGCATAGAAATTATCAAATTATCTCTTTTTAGACAGTTCAGGGTTAGATAGATTGTAATGTCTTTATTTATTCCAATTTAAATGCATATGCTTGTTCTGGTTTCCTCTCTCATTTTTCTCTCTAAATATATTTCATGTATTTATTTCTGTCGTCAAATGTCCATACTTTGTGTTGATGATTGACATGGGAATCAAATACAAGATTAATATATTTTAGAAAGATAAGGGGAGATGCTGCCGAAATTTCGGTATAGCATTTAAATTGAAAAATGAAGGCATTACAATTTATCCAACCTTGAATAGGTGACTGATTTAGACAGTTAAGTTAGTATGTCCGTCTAGTGGTCTAGCCGTCTAGGTATATAGCCGTATAACATATCGAGAACTTTATTTTATACATGACTAGTCAAGACAAAAGCCCAAATATCACTGGAATGGGTGCATCAACCACATCTCCTCTAATCGTAGAGGGAGACATAGACACATCAACTGTATGCAAGGGGAAGAAGAAAAGATTAGCAGTGTGAGATGATTTCGAAGATGTGACAGTTAACTGTATATGGAAGATAAAGTGTAATCACTGCAAATAGTTATTCAGCAAGATTCCAGGAGGATCTATGACACATCTAAATAGACATTTGAAGACGTGTCCTAAGAGACCAAGACTCCCTCCTCCCGGCCAACAGTTGTTATCATTTACGAAGTCAGAAGGGGACGACTCCCAAGTCGTAGTGTCTACTCATAAGTTTGACAAAGAGAAGCTGAATGAATGGTATGCTAGATTAGTGATTCTGGAAGAAAAACCTTTCAGAATGATAGAAAGTAAAAGGGTTTAGGGCTTTCTGTCAATTCCTTAACCCTCGGGCCGAGAATGTTTCCCGCGTCACAGTGCAGAGAGAGTGTATGAAGATGTACGTGAAGGAGAAGATGAAACTAAAAAAAGTTTTGACTTCAGTGTCCAGAATAGTTTTAACTTCTGATTTATGGACGGCGTCCAATCAAAGAAAAGGATACATTTCATTAATCGCTCACTATGTTGATATAGATTGGAAACTATGCAAGAGAATTTTGAACTTTCGCAACCTTCCTCCTCCATATACTGGTTTACTTATTTCAGATTGCATTTACAGTTGTCTAGAAGGCTGGGGCATTGAGAAGAAAATTTCAGCAATAACTTTAGACAATACTTCAACAAATGACAGTGTCATTTCATGCTTACGTAACCAGTTTAGGGCTACAAGAAATTTATTTTTTGAAGGAAAAATATTTCAGGTCAGATATTGTGCTCATATTGTAAATTTGATTGTACAAGAAGGGCTGAAAGAAATTGACAACACTATAAAGAGCATAAGAGAAAGTGTGAAATATATAAGGGGGTTGCCATCGAGACTGAGTGTATGGAACGACATCATCCAACATTTGAATGTGCTATCTAAAAAAATGTTGAAGTTGGATATCTATACATGTTGGAACTCAACCTATGAAATATTAGATACGACAATGGCATTACAGCTTGCATTTCCTGAATATACGACGCGTGACAGAACGTATTCTTGGTTACCGAGTATAGATGATTGGGCCAAAGCAAAATAAGTTCACACATTTCTCAAAGTTTTCTACGATTATACGAAGATTTTTTATAGGAATCAGTATCCAACCGTGAATCTGTTTCTTCTGTCTCTTTGAAAGATTAAGGATGCTCTACAGAAAAATGCCAGTGCGGGTCTAGATTTCATACGCCAGATGACAGTTAGTATGAAGACGAAGTTCGATAAATACTGGGACGAATGTCATCTGTTGATGTCCTTGGCAATTTTTCTTGACCCTCGTTATAATATGGGGTTGGTTAGTTTTATTTTCATGAAGCTTTATCTTATTGAAAGAGCGGTAACAGAGACGTCCAAGGTTCGTCAAGCCCTTGAAGATTTGTATAAATCGTATGTTAGTACTTTACTTACAGCGGGTGTTGAAGAAAGTAGAGATGCGAATATTTCTGTACCTGGTTGTCACGCCCCAAACTCGAAAATCGAGCTCACAAAATTCTCGATCGTCGAATCCAGCGCCGACAACCTTCGTAGAACCCCATTCTCAGCTCCTAGTGCTCATACGCCAGGTTCCGATCCTGAGATGCTACTAGGAGGATTTTCAACATCAGTTTAATTCATAATAATCATAACCAAAGGCATAACCACAAACAACAACCAAAAACTCCATCACATTTCCACTATGATAAAAAACTTTACAAATACAGTGAGCATAAAGGGAAATACAATGATAAATGACGAAAAGCTCCAAGATGATCTGATATACGCTCCTGCCTTAGCGTTGTTGTGATCCAACGTCACCTGCACACAACAGTCGTGCATAAGCTTATAGAAAGCTTAGAGGGTGGTGAAAGTATGTGCGCGAGGTAGTAATATAGTTATGAAATATCAGAGTAATGCGGAACATGCTGATGAATCCATGAATACCGTTATCCGTACCAAGGCTATGCAAGGCATGAATGATGTCGGCCATACCAAGGCCATGCGATACAAAGCATGAGTGATGTCGGCCATACCAAGGCCATGCAATACGAGATGCAACTCAAGCGTACGAATCCTTATCTAAGTCCACATATCAATACGGTTCAAATCTGGAATATCACTGGGGTCTAATACACTCTAAACCAGATTGCCGCCCCATCGTGCGCAATAAGGTAAGTGGAAGAGACCTCACTATCCGCCTACCAATATCGGGCTCGGCTCGTCAATAGCGGACCCATTTATCGAGCTGGTCAGACTCAGCCTAGCTTTGCCCCTCCTCTCGGACGGGTAAGACCGCACCCCCTTCCAACCGACCACGACACAGTGGAAAGCGCGACCTTCTGGTAATCGGCCCTCGGTGCTCAAGCACTCACTCGGTCTAGATGTTGGAACAACCTCTTGGTACCATAAGGGTTTAGGGACTTTCACCCAGGGATATCTATAGCACCTCATGTAGAACAAGATTTTCGGTATCCAATCCTGCCAACCACGATACGCCTGTAGAGGTTACGGCCCTGATGTTGTTAGGGCATACAGTAATCAAATCACATAATGCGAATGCATGAATCACACTATCCAGTCATGCAGCAATCCTGCGTGTATCGTGCGCTCATGTAGGGCAACACTGCCTATCCGTGAGTCCCTAATCAATCTGCCTGAAGGCATATGCTATGATCAATCACTCCTCATATCAAGCATACATATGATGCATATGATCATGAATCAGGAACTATACTAAACATGTTATACGGTGATGGATGTTGTTCATAACAAAGATGGGCCTAGACAACCTACAAGTATGAGCCTAACAATGGGCCCTAGGGAGAATCATAATGCGGACATTTAACCAACATTATTCTTATAATGTGGACGTCAAACCAACATTGCTCCCAAGGCACGACTGCCATAAACATCATTACTCAAACCATGGTAGGGTCACACATTGTAATGGACTTGTGTACATCCTATTGGGCCTCGACCCATTGACCTTAGTTACATCAAATGGGCCTCCTAACATGGGTTTCATATATATCAAGGTGGGCCTCAACAGATGGGCCATAACTACATCAAGATGGGCCGATCAAATGGGTCGAGTCGAATGGGCCGAATCAATCGGGTCAAGTCAAATGGGTTGAGTCAAATGGGCCTCAGGTATATCAAATCGGGCCCACCCGCATATATTTTTGAGATCCGACCTATTCACAAGTTAACATAGAGATAGATGAAATGAAAACAAATAGAAATTACAATGGCCCTTAGGAGTTTGAACGGTGGATGACACGGTCCACTATGTAAATGGTGGGGGTTACTTGAACTTTAGATCTGGCTCACCACTATTTTTCATGCTGTAAAATGATCTCACAAATGGTTGGACGGCATGGATACAACACATGCATCATGGTGGGCCCCGCCGTTCAAATAATGGATGGAGTCGATAGAGCACATACATCATTGGGGCCATGTCAGGGGGATAAAACACATACATCTAAGGTGGCTCCCACTGTCAAATCACACGTGAGTCATGGTGGGACCCACTGGTCTCTGGTCGTTAAGAGAGTGAGAGAGAGAGAGATATAGAGAGAGATGTAGAGAGAGAGAGAGAGCAACACGTGGTTGCATCTCCTCTTTCACTTTTTCTTTTCTTTTCTTTTTCTTTTCTTTTTCTATTGCTGAAACAAACAGAGGTGGGTCCCACGTAGGGCCCACCACCATAGTATATATATACATTTATATTATATAATATAGTATAATATATGCTATATATGGGAAAAGGTACCAGGAGGTCGAGCTGACAGTGAGCTCCACTGAGGTCAAGTAGTGTGGGCCCCACCGTTGATGTTTGCCACACATCTAACCCATCAATCAGATGCACCATTCCAGCGTGGGCCTAGTCTCAAAAATCAAGTCAGGCCGTGACTTGTGTGGGCCATGCCGGGTACAACAGTTGAGAGGGATACCCTCCATTTAAAACATTCATAATCTTTTATTAGGCCCACTGAGATGGGGTTCACAAATCCAGCCCACCCATTGTGGGTGTCCCACTTGAATGAAGGGTCAGACCAAGTTTCGGCCACACCAAAACTTAGGTGGGCCCCACGTGGAGGCCACCCATATTAGGGGTCGTACCAAGACCTCGCGTGTTGAAACGAGGTATCTCCACTTAGTCTGCTAGTTGAGCTATGGATCCGGGTGTGGAAAACGGGTCCACACAGTCGAGGCCCCACCGTCCAGGGTGGTGGACGGCTGGATGAGACGCATACACTATGGTGGGCCCCATCAGAAAGGGTGGATGGTGTGGATGGGCCCTGTGGACCCCATGCCAGTCCACACCCACTGTCAGTGCACACTCCATGTTAGCCACCACCACAGGGAATCGATGCCCAGACCTCTGTGTTGAAACAAGGTATCTTCCACTCGGTCAGCCACTTGAACTATGGGGTGGGTGGCCCACGTCAGATCACACTTCATTGTGGCCACCCTCACCATTAGCCACCTCAAGGTGGGCCCCCAATGGATCGTTGGGATGGCACAAAAACATCATGGTATGTCATAGATGGGGTCCACCGATAGATGGCATGGATAAAATACATACATCTTAAGTGGACCATAAACACAGAAAGAGAGAGAGAGAAAGAGGGAGACATCGCTAATATCGGAGGGACCCCGCCACTATGGGCTCCTCTTGATCATAAACATACATCAAGGTGGGTCCCACTACAAGTGGGCCCTTAAATAACAAAACAAGAAAATAAGTGGAGATCCAAGATCACCCATCGTTCCTTCTTGCTCCCTAGGCTTCCTTAGCTCCTTAGCTTTGATTCCAACGGAGGAGATGAGGTTTGGATGGTGGAGATGGGAGATGAGAGGGTAGGAAATGGGCCACACTTGTTGCTTGAGAAAGCTTGGAGAAGCTTGGGACGTGTGGAGTTTTCTTGGGTTGCTTGGAATGTATTTTGAAAATGAAGAGAGAGAGGGTTATAAAGAGAGAGGGATAGATGGGTGATGGATGTGGTGGTGATGGATGTGTAAGAACTTTTTGACTTTTGTGGTTTTTGGTGTAAGAAAGGTATGGGTTTGTAAGAAACTTTTTGACTTTGGGGTTGCTTGGGAAATGGTGAAAGGTGATGTGTACTTGACATAATGGGTTTGATTGATTGATGGATTGATGTGACCTTTCGTATAGATTCTCTTCAGTTTTTGCATGTGCGACATTTTTTTCCCACCGAACGCTGGCCCACATCTCCTGACCAGAGTATCGCCTTGGCGCGAGAGTCGTGGCATCGGAACCGCGGCGACGGCGCGGTCGCTAAGGTACTAGTCTTAGGTTGAATCGATTCGGGTTGACGGCATGTGACGCAGGGTCGCGTGCAAAGGTCGGTTAAGGGTCGAAGGTTGCCGGAATTCGACCGGGAAGACCGCGGAAGTCTACGGAACGGTACGGTCTAGGATACGGGTCTTACACTGGTAATCCGGATGTGCTAAATAAATACATATCATACTTGGCATAAGCACGAATGAGAGTTGATACTAAGGAATAAGAGCTAAAAATGTATCTCAATGAGCCAATCGTAGTGCGATCCGAATTTGATGTGTTGGAATGGTGGAAGATGAGGGTTACTGAATCAAAATACCCTACATTATCTGTGATAGCACGGGACATATTATCAATACCAATTTCAACAGTGGCATCAGAATCTGCATTCAGTACAGGGAGCAGGTTGTGAGCAAGTATCAAAGCTCACTTTTGCTAAATACAGTTGAAGCGTTGATTTGTATGGAAGATTGGTTGCGCCTGATATGAGGAGGAGATATGAATGATGATGATGAAGAAGAGGAGATTGAGATTCGTGACGAGTCTCTACCTGCAGATCAATAATTATTTTCATTTTTTCAATTCTTTTTGGTTGAAAGTTGAATTATCTGTAATATTATTTCATTGCAACTGCAAACATGAAAGTGTTGGAATGTGTTTTGGAAGACTTTGGATCTTTGATATTTATTTACATATGCCTATTCATTTGCTTTTATTTTTGATACATTTATATTGCTTTATTTTGTTCATATATCAAGTTCAAATTATTTATCAATATTATATTTTTTTATTAAAATTTGAGTGTAGATATGTCGTCATTTGACCCATCGACAAACATTTGGAATTACGCTTCCTTAGTTGAATCACCACCAAGTTTTAGAAAAATAAAGATTAATTGTGGTTTGTGTGGTGCAAAGTTTGTAAACAAGACTAATCACTTTTGCTTACACTTGTCATGTCGAGGTAGTGATGCAAAACCATGCTCCAATGCTCCTAAGAATGTCCAAATTCTTTTTCAAGCTCTGTTAGATTCGAATAGAAAACCTTCTACTCCATCCAAACCTTCTACTTCTGCATTTAGCACACGAATGACATCCATAAAAGATGCAGAGGAGAAAGCCAGATTAAAAGCTTTGGAGGAAGAACAATTCCAACTCGCCTTAAAACGCAGTATGGAAGAAGTTTTTAGACTTCAACGATATTTGAGTCAGAGACAACACGATGTTGAAGTAGGATCAAGTACGACAAACAAGAAAAAAAAGAGAGTAACAAATTCAAATTTCTGACCCGTCTCGGTGAATTTTATAAGGCATTAGGTACTACATACAATTTTTCACATAAAGAAAGTTTGAAAAATCTAATTCAAAGTATAAAAGAGCACGAAGGAAATATCTCTTTGCCTTCTAACTTAGAGGAAGTGAACCAATATGTATATGAAAAAAAAGATAGCAATTTCGATGGAGTAGATGACAATACAGGAAGACACTCCTCTTATGGAGATTATTAGTTATAAATTATCATTTGGAACAATGTAATGTAAATATGTTAATGTAATTATCGAAGCTTTTTAATCATAAATTATGTGCATTTTATATATTTTATTGCTTCGTTTAACTTCGAATTCCAATTGACAATCGAATTGAAATTCAAATGAATCTCAATTTATAACTCAATCTCGGCTCAAAGCTCGAACTCGTTGCTTGAAAACCCTGCCCGAATTGGGCTCAAATTCAGACTTGGACTCGAACTCGCCTCAAAAACTCGGACTCGACTCGACTCGATTTCTGCTTGTACTCGGCTCGTACTTGGACGAGTAGAGCACAAGCATAGAATCCATGCTCGATGGCCGAGTAGAGTACGAGTAGGGCGACACTCGGCTCTGCTCGACTCGTGTACAACTCTAGTCAGAATAGAATCCTATGATTAAACAACTCTTGCCCGCCATCCTCTTAACATTTAATACAAAAAAATAAAAATTCAGACGCACTTGATGGGCCACTGGCTGCCACCTGTCGGGAGTGGAGAGGAGAGGAGATTGAGAGAGGAGGAGGAGGAGGCTGGAGGGTTGCTGCTGTCTGTTGGACAGGACGGGATGGTCAATGGGTGTCGGACGAAAAGGGGTTGAGTTTTTCGGATTGGGGCGTATAGCAGGTACGGTAGAGCTGAATTGGCCTTTTTTTTTTTTACCCTACCCAACAACCCGAGTCAAGTTGGGTTTCGGATCGGGTTGAGTCTGACGAATCGAGTTACTGGGTAACTCAAACTCGACTTAGTTTGAGTTCGGATTCGGCAAAGCCTACTCGCTTCGGACCAACTCACCCATTCAATTCGGGTCAAGTGGGGTCCGAACAAGTCGGACGAGTCGATTTAGGTGAGTCGAGTCGGTTCATGCCCAGCTCTATGCACATTGAACAAACGTCGTTGATCTTTCGTTTATAGCCGATGGTGGCTCCCTGACTTGGGGCCCAGAGTACGTGCCTTACATCCACACCGTTCATCCGTTTTAACAGTCCATTCTATGGCATGATCCAAAAAATGAAGCAGATCCAAATCCTAGGTGGACCATGCCTTCCCTATAGTGATTGGATAACCACCATTAAAAACTTCCTGGGGCCCACCAGAATGTTTATTTGCCATCCACCCTGTTGATAGGGTCATAAAGACCTGGACGAAGGGACCACATAAATATCAGCTTGACCCAAAACTTTTGTGGCCTAATGGTCAATCACTACTGTTTCCTTATAGTGTGGTCCACCTGAGATTTAGAACTTCTTTATTTCTCCAATCATGTCCTAAAACGAACCTTCAAAACTAATGTTTGAAAAGAATTTTTCAATCACACTTTCTATTGAGATATTATATTAGAATTTATAAAATTTTACAGTGGAAATTATATAATGGAATAGGAAATGCTCTTATTAAATTTTTTATAATTAATTAATTATCCTATATATGTTTTCTAAAATTAGAGATTCTCTTGGATGGGAAGGGATCTCGAGGTTACAGTCTAACACTTCTCAAGCAAAATGTGTTAAAGCTTATGGGAAAAAGCCTTTGTGTGCATTCCATCTATGGTTGAATCAACATATCAATGGTCTCATTAAATCATGTGTCCCGTTTCATAATTGATACACCATTTTTTGTGCATTCCTAGTGATGCAGGGATGCAGGGATGAACGTGATGAGGTTGATCACCATCTTTCTGAAGGATAACTACTCCAAATCTACATAGCTTCTTTGAACTCCTTGAGAGATTCCTCGAATCCTTGAGGAAAAAATTCTAATAAATTTGAAATATAATTGATAGATAATAAAAATAAATTTACAACATTTTAAATAATGATGACAAAGCTTTGAATAAATTTCATAATCAAACTCCCTCAAAATTGGTAACTTACTATAAATAGTAAATTTACTATTTATGGTAAGTGTCCAATTTGGCTTAACCACATTTTTCTCCTAAATTTTCTAACCACTTTTCATCTTGGACACAACTGGAAAAGCTCAAAGGATGAAGAGTTATAATCAAATTAAAACTCATTATAAATAGTAAAAACCCAAATAAAGTTTATTTTCGACCATTGATATGATGGAATCTCACAAATTTGGAGTGGGCAACCTGACATGGCTGGATTGGATGGCTAAAGTATTTTCTCCAATCCCAAAATCATATATAGTATGTCGAGTAACTCATTTCGGTTTGCAAGATACACCTGTTTTAAGGCCCTAACTGTCTGGATCACTTCCACCTCCGATCAGGTCTTCTCTAGTCCATCTTGGACATGAAATTGTCCACGACCTGCTCTACATCACCTAGTCACTGATCTTTGTTGAGTGTGGGCCATTACTATGTTTCTCTTTTCCACTGTTATTTTGAAGGCCATTAATATAAAGCTGAGATTGTTGGGGAGAATTCTCAAGCATGGTCTATCCATGATAGGCCCACAAGCAATGGCCTGGGTTACTGAACCATGGGCCCAGCCTGTAGAAACTGAAGACCAAGTACAATGTAGATCCTGGTGGCTGAAAATGACCATTTGAGTGGGCCTTGCTCTCTTTTTAATCTCAAGGGTTGAATTGACAGGCTGATTGAAGATGATGGATGCCTGAGTATCTTCCAAGATGGAAGATCCTAGGGATCCAGC
Source organism: Magnolia changhungtana (assembly GCA_030180095.1). Classification (NCBI taxonomy): domain Eukaryota; kingdom Viridiplantae; phylum Streptophyta; class Magnoliopsida; order Magnoliales; family Magnoliaceae; genus Magnolia; species Magnolia changhungtana. The sequence continues at coordinate 20,396,577 of JASAUF010000444.1, read as the reverse complement.
TTTGGCTATTTCATGGACCATATCATTTTTTTCAAATCTCTTACATGTGGACTACTGATCCAAGGGTTAGAATCTTTCAGCCCAAAAGAATGGTGGGTCTCTCTCATTCCCAATAGAGCCCATCAAATCCACCGTCCAAATCATAGAACCATGGCCCTACATCAGCTCTGGGACTAGGCTTCTGTTAACGTTTTGATGCTCCATAAATTTATACTTTCTCCTTTTAGAAATCAATCATCAAAATGTATCTTATTTAAACATTCATTTAAAGGTGGAGGAGTGCTAATGTCACCAAGTTCTCAAACTTTTTAATGGACACATGGTCACATTCAATTGTCAATCTAGTCTATGTAAGAATTCTATAAGGTGGGCTTTATTGATCAACGGTCTGGATTGTCCTAAGGGTTAGATAGCGTGGTCAAGAGTACCAGTGGACCCCACTCAATTGTGATACATGCAAAAATCGTGTAAGGGGTACTGGTGTGCTACAACTGTGATACACACGGTGTTTTAGTTGAATTGGGATTACCAAATTCGTGTAAAGCCGTAGGGATAGGAGTTTCGATGTCCTTTAATCTATATAAACAAGGTTGGGTCCTCAATCCTACATGCAACAGAAGCTAAAATTCTATCCCGAGCTTCTCTAAGGTTGCAAGGAGAGGAATATTGAGGCATCAAGCCTACAGCGATGACGTCTCAACGAGGTGCATGATCTAACTTATCTGATCTCCATATTTCGATGCATAGCTCGGTCCTTTGCAACTCCGCATAGAATTTACAATCCTTCCATTCGGTAAGCCATAGTTAACAAAATGCTGATTGGATGACTGTAACCATCCGATCAATACTATGAAAAATAGCCAATTGAGATTGTAGGTCCAATCGTCACATGAAGAACTTTGGTCTGATGATGCTAACCATTCCATCCATGGCTAGCTAGTAAAAACCTATGGTTATGACCAATGGCCCATATTTAAGGTCTATGGACATCCATAACCACATGTTTCCACAATGGTATGGATGAATGGACGGTGCAAATCAATGAATGAACATCCAATATCTCACATATTATTACATAAATGAACCCCACGGGGGTGAAATAAACATGACCCAACATAAGAAACATAGATCAAAGGGTCCCACATAGATATACTAGTTAAAGATTTCATCAGGTCCATTGAATATATGTAGAGGTGATCAAGATGGCCCACCAAAACAACCATATACTGAAGAGTCTCACATAGGCTCAATCTTAGGTATCTCCATTTTCTTGAGGAAATGTAGTACCACCTTAGCACAGTTCTTGGTTGCAAGAGATTTGAAGGTGTGGACCCCATTAGAATAGGTGGACCTTTCACCAGCAAGATCAGATAGGGCTCTGAAGACGATGAAAGGGACCTTTTGCTGATGAGAGGCCAAAGCAATTGCAGCACTTTCCATATCAACTGGAGTGACCTTGAATTTGGAGTGCAAGAAGCTCCTGTAGGCCACATTGTCTAGATAGATGTTTGAACTGCTCCCTTTCTCTACAGTGATAACCTTTGGTGCGGTAGGTAGACAGAGAGTGTTGTTTATGCATTCTTTTAATTTCATGGCCTGGAATGTCAACAAGGTCCAGATCATCAACATCATCATCATCCATCATCATCAACAACAACAACATCATCATCATCATCTACCCGAAAAAAAAAAAATCAACTCAGTTTGAGTCGACTGGACTCAACTCGACTTGACTCGACCAGATTTCCAAGAGTCAAGCATTTGATGTTGATGCACACGTTTTCTAAAAGCAAAGACCATGGTTCATTAATCTAGACCGTTGATCTTATGGGAGGCACCACAGATGTGTAATGGCCCAAAATTTTTCTAGATTGGAAGATCCTAGCCATTAGATGTTTGAAATTCTAACTGGACATCTATTCGCAGGCTCCTGATCAAAGGGTTGGGAACCTCTTATCTCGGGTAGTTTTCCGAAATACCAAATAATAGTAGGGTCCAGAAAATCAACGGTCTGGATCACTAAACCAGGGTCCCTGTTATGAGCATTAGGATGCTATTCAAGCTGTCAGGGCTGAAAGTTGGGTGGGTTCAATCATACCAACCCAACATTGGGTTGGGCTTCGGCAGGATGTATCGGATTCAGTCTCGAGCTTGGGCTATACAAACACCAACCTGATAAAACTTGGGTTGGGCTCGGGTTGAGGTCTCGAGTTGCCTTTAACCTAATCCAAACCCGATGGATATATAAGTTTCTTATAAATTGTAATTGTGTGTGGATCGTCTGTGCTGAAGGCTCGGGAAATTCCAATGCTGCCAAGTTTCAGTTTCATTGGTTCATGTCATTTTCGATGATTCAAGCTAGCATGATACGTAGAATATTTTCCCTCCCAAATAGATTTTTTTTTTGGGTTAGCTTGCTAGTACACACCAATGTCAGTACTCACATTCCATGTTAGCCACCCCCACTAGGGATCGATACCGAGACCTCAAGTGTTGAAACGAGGTATCTCCACTCAGTCTGCCAGTTGGATCTGGGTGTCTCTCCCAAATAGATTGCGTGCTACACAATGGGACTTTTAAATGAGTACTTGTCCTATATTTTAACTTATTTGTTTAGAAAAAAATAAACTTTTTTATGATAAATAATTACATATATAATTAATAAAATCATTGGCACAAAAAAATAAAACGTGCATTGAAAATATAATAAATTAATGTAATAACAAAAATATTAGCATATATTCACCAAACCAACCCTTGGGTTGGATTTGGGTTGAGAATTCTCAAGGTTGAGTTGGGTTAAGGTTGAGGTATAGGAACCTTGGGTTGGGTTAGGGTTGAGCACCAACACATCCAAACTCGCCCGACTTTCAGCCTTAGTTATGCATACCTTTTATTAGTCCTCCATAGTCGACATCCAGTTCTTATACTTGCTGTTGGCCCACCAAACGAGTGGACCAGACCGAGTCAACTCAGCGAGTTTCAAGTAAAACGAGTTTTGGAACACTTGCCTCTAGTTTCTTTGCAAGATTGATAAAAATGCGGTTGACAGCCACCCAGAAAACCTGATCACTCGATTCTGGAGTTTGGTTGATAGGAAAGATCTCCTCCGGCTGATACCAAACACTATTTAGAATGTTATCTGAGTTGTCTACATCACCACCGTTAGTATAATCTGCAAAATTCAAGGACCCGATTTCCCTAGTGAAATATCCATCGGATTCTAGAGGGAGTTCATCCTCAGGCCCATCTCCATACCTCTGTTCAAAAGAGAAAAGGAAAAAACATCATTATGGAGATCTCTGGGACATGATCTTTCCATGTTGGGGTCCAGTGCATCAATGGTCTAGATCACTCACCTGCCAATTCCATAGGCCTGTATGTGCCCAAAACTGAGGGATTGTAACATCTCCTATATTGAGATTCGGGTTTGCGTTAGCAGCTGTTCCAAAATGAAGAAGGGCCCTCACATCAAACAAGTCCAACAACAGTTTTGCAACAACAGCTGCATTAATCTGAAATGAATATCACAACCGTTGATTTCAACATCTGTACTGAATTTAGAACATATGATCATGATACATACAACACACATATGCATGTATGCATGTTACTAACCATGCCCTTCCCTGTCATAGCAAATATCACCTTTTTCTTCTTAATCCTGCCAAAATGAAATCTCCTTCCTTCAAAAATCAATAACCAAAAAAACAAAAGTGAGATTTTGCATAAAATATTTTTAGGATGCATCATGACATCTGACATCTGGGGTCATATTTCAATGATCCAAACCGTTTATTATGATGGATCTAATCATGGATGAGATACCCAAAAACAGAATTTAGATTAGAACATTTTAAGCCTTTGATCATTTTACTATTTTCCTTTGCACATGGACCGTCTGTCTGACTCTTTTTTCTGGGCTAAGTTTATCTGCTTCATTTTTTGGATTTCATCATTTATGGGTACTCGAACCAATTGACCTGGCGTTGAAACTCTTATGAATCTACCACTGGGGCAAGGGCAATGAACCATAGGTGGTGAAATTCCACTAAGGCGTGAGTGTGTGGAGGTGTGTGTGCGTGTATAAAAAATAAAAAAAAAAAAAAGGCAATGAACCATAAGAATTCTAGTTCTTACTCTTAATATATTATAGCATTAATGTATCATATTAATTCCTTATATACAAATAATAAAATTGTATTAATACAGACCTAATTCCAATTAAAAGAATACAAAATTCAAGATTTGAATTTTCAAGTCAGAATCTAAATCTATAGTACTAAATGACATCTTGGTATTTTGAATTCAGGTATACACACACACACATGCCATGCATGTTCTTCGTAGGGTGAATGGTACATTACCTTCGCAGTCGATGTATTGGAAATTGAAGGAGTTAGAGACGTCGTCCTTCAAGGAATCAAGAAGGGGGTCCATTTCAGAAGAGGTGGTAGTAAGTATTCCAACGTAAGGGCCGTTCTTGTTCACCTTCTTTATCCTTTTCAGTGTAAATTTCGACATTTCACCTTCGCAGGCTTGGAATTTTGAAGACATGAAAACCAGACTCGCCATGAAAAGAGCCCTCAAAGCACCCATCTTTCGCACCTTCGGTTTCCAACTGCTCTATCATCCTTTTAATAGTGCGAGGAATGGCAATGGTAATTAACTTACGTTTGAGCTGTGTGGGGCCCACCTGTGATTTGTATGTAGAATCCGAACTGTCCACCGGGTGCGTCTCCTCATGACACCTGTTTTTCTCTTTGGTGTGGCCCACCTGAATTATGGATCAGAATGGGTTTTCGGATCTAGGCCAGATATGGGGAGATCAACCATATAAGACGAGCACTAGACACAAGGATTGATTGCCGCACATGTGAAATATGGAACACGTGTGCAAGATTTAGACCATTCATCGGGTGGAGCACACTGGCAGATTCGTTAGTTAGTTGTGCTGTGAGTGAACCCGTTCTATATCATGCCGCAATGATGTAAACCCGAGTCAACAACAAACTCGAATCAAAACCAAGTATTAGAAATTTGAATCTAATACCACTCTTAAAGCAGAGTCATCAGTCTTGATTATAACGTATCTATGTAGGATAATCAAATTAAAAGCAAACAATTACAAACACAATAATATTTTACATGAAAAAACTCGTGGAAAAAAACTATTGCACAAAGCAACATATATCTACTGTAATCAAAACCTTGGAGTTGTAAAACTCACATTCTTCGATCATAGATGTGTCCGATCTCTCCTTATGATGTGGATCTCTAGGAAACCCCTAAATCCCTTGAGAAATCCTTCATAGATTCCTTTACAAGTGTAGAAAACCTTCTCCCTTGATCAACCCTATCCCGGCCCTGAGGAAATATTTGTATTAGTTTTTTTTTTTAATTAACTTTAATCCTAAATGAGAAAACTGGGATTAAATACCTTATTTTACGCAAAATTGCGAAACTTGACGATCAAACTTATGATCGACTCACGGTTGATTGTAAATCATCATAAAGAGTCACGATCGACCGTGAAATTTTATGACAGTGAGTTACGATCGACCGTGAACTGCAGAATGCAAGTCATCTACGCAACAATTTGAGCCACGTACATATGAAAAGATCTAATGATATACATGTATATTTGACATAAATATGTGGTCCACTTTGTTGGAATATTTGGTTGAATTAAATAGACTATTAAAAGGCGTGACATAAGTTACTCGGCTTGAAATCGAATTTGCTCTCTTTGGACAGGGTCCCAAGTGCAATAGGTTTCCGGAGTAATCGACCTCCAGGATATAACGACTATGACCTGATCCTAGCGGTGCACTCGTTGTACGCGGGCTCGAACCACTTGCGGTTTAATTCGAAAGTTCTGAGTTGACTCAACAAAATTTTTAAACCAGACCAGAAGAACAGAGAGGTTTTATAATATAATAAATGATTTTTGTACTTTAAAAGCACCCTTTAGAAAGGGTTAGGTCTATTGGGTTTAAACCCAACAAGTGCGACCAATCGGAACGGACTCATCTCTTTGGTTTAAAACGAATCAGACTCGGACTTGGCTCGGCGTGCGTGTCCATGTGGTCAATGACATAAATTAGAACTATTGGCATAGCCTCTCACAAGACCAAATTCACATGTCCCCTGAATGAGGCTCAAGCCCCAAGGCAAAAAGCCTATATTAAATACAAAAAGATTTTCTTTGGAAAATCCAACATGGGACAAAATGCACAACTCAAAAGCACCAAAATTCCAAATGTGGAGGGAAACTGGAATATTTAAAAATCAAATTTTAATGTTAATTTTGAAACAAAATAAAACACACTTGATGAATAGACCTTATAGTCTTTTTTTTTTTTTTTTTTTTTTTTTTTTTTTTTGTTTAGCCATGTTCATGATGCCCCTGCCAAATGAGTGGCCAGGATCACACACGTGGGCCAAGTTGGCATGCGTGCCACCGATAGCCATTTCAGTCTCTTCTCATGGGAATTGCCGGAGGTCCTGAGCATTTCTTCAGTGATTCGTTATAGGCCTTTATTCTATGCTTTGATGATCGTTTTCTACTATGAGTTCGATTATGGCGCCTCATCCACCGTACAAGTTGCATACGTGTACCAACCTGGACTTTCCAAATGGTGGGCTCCCTTGTAGATGGAGCATTGGATAAAAAACCACGCCGATCAAACATCTTAACCGACCATTTAGTGGCTATCAAATGGACGGCTAAGAATGAAATCGTTCAATCGTGCAATTTAACAGACAAATCGGATGGTTACCATTCTCCCGTCACTGTGATTATGGCCATGTTCCATCCACAATATAGCCCACAATTTGGAAGGTCAGGATTGACACACGTACACATCGTGGCAAATGCAAAAAAAAAAAAAAAAAAAAAAAAAACCACCGATGGAACATCCTAACCGTCGGTTGTTGACTTCAAATGGACGGTTGAAAGAGAGTGAATGTTCAATGGTCCATATTAAACCGGAAATTTTAGATGGTTGAGGTTACCCATCAGTGTGGGCTTACGTATGCGTATGCCACGTGCACAGTGGTGATTCGCCTCCATTTAACACAGTTTGTCAAATGCACGGCAGCGTCTATTTCCTTATCAAAATTGGGAAATTATATATATATATATATATATATATATATATATATATATATATATATATATATATATATAAACTTGCATTTATTATTAAATGAAGTAATTTCATAAATGCTTGCAATTTGTTTGTATTTTACTAATATCTACCATATTTAAGTGCATACTGTTAAGACCGTCCAATCACCGTCTGTGGATGGACCACACACCAAGAATAGCATTGGTCGTACTATCGTGACTGTACATGGCCGTCGGAAAAATCCTGACCGTACAAGGTACTCGTGGCATATATTCCTGGCATCGGGACTGTTGTTCTGATGGGCCACCTAGTGGATGGCTATGATTCAAAGATCAAGGGACTGACTGTCAATTCCATCCGATCAGAGTCCTTCAAAATAAACACAACGGTTGAATTTTAACTAGAAAAGCTCCGGGTGACTGGACGGTTAGTATTGTCCATACACTTCAATTTCGGGACATTGCCCACAATATCAACTTCCCGATGGGCAAATGAGTTAGCTACGAACTTACTCGGAAATTTCGTGGTAATTTGTCATGTACCCAACATTAAATTCTATACTATATTATAATAAAATACCAAATCTAAATTATTTAATTCAATTACTTCATTAGATAATAAATACAATTGAAATGTATTTTTTTATGTGGTGAAGTCCGGCCAATCACAAGCGCCACACATGTGCCACATCTGCAAAATCTTCTAGAATGTTCATGAGGCCACATGGTGGGACGTGAATTAGTTGTAACTATAGGTCCAACCAAATGGGTGCGATCTCAATAGTGGGACCCACCTAAATGTATGTGTTGTATATCCATGCCATCCATCCATTTTGCCAACTTCTTTTAGGGCATGATTTAAAAAATAATGCAAATACTCAGGTAGATCCTTTTTTAAGAGTATCCTATTAAAATATCTTTGATATCATCATTATTTTAAATAATACTGGTATTATTCAAAATTCTAAATATTGGAGATATATTATTAAGTATTGCTAATATTTTCAGTTATGAGATGGATGGCTTGGATAAAACACATGCATCATGGTGGGATGACCAGTACTGAATGACTGGAGTGAAGGGGTCACCACCGATTCCGAGTCCGTCTGGTAAGTTTCCTGTTCATGAGGGAATGGGCTACTCTCCCCTCTAATACAACGTGGGGCCATCTTGATTAATGTGGCTGATATCCATGTGGTCCATCGTTTTGAAAACTCATTTTGAGGTATGATCCCAAAATGAAGTAGATCCAAATCTTAGGTGGACCATAATACAGGAAACAATGCTAATGAATTATTAACAACTTTTCATGGGCCACAAAAGTTTTGGTTCGACGTTTATATTAGTGTGATCTTTTCATCTATGTGTTTTTGTCCTTATAAACAAGATGGATGGCAAATAAATATTCCCATGGCCTCATAATGTTTTTAATGTTGAGGATTTAATCACGATTGTTTTCTATGGTATGGTTTTGTAGACACCTCATCCCAGGCCGACAAGCTGATTAGATTGGATTTACTTAACCCAATCAAACTGAGTGGCTAAGAGCCTTAAGCCTATTCTAATCCTAACAAACCTTGTCAAACCCGATCCAAACGGTTAAAACCTAACCAAAACCTAGCCCAATCCCGAGCTAACTCACTGAGTCAACCTACCAAGTCAGCTCACCCAATCAACCTACCTAGTTGATTTACCCAATCAACTCATTGAGTCAAACCAAACTCGAAACCAGACATGAAGTAAGTCTAAACCTAAAGCTCAAAGGAAAATTGGAGTTACAGCGACATAACCCCAAAGAAGGTAGAGCCACCACACGTGCATAAGCACCCGCCTGCCAAAGCAAGAAGGTTAGAATGGCTTGGGCAGTACACTGTGTACGGCTTGCCACATGGCACGTACCCTGCCTTGGCAGGAGGGGTGCAATGCATGTAGGGTTACTCCTGGCTCTGGGTGCAAACGTGTGGCACTGCAAAAAGACTTTGATGCCCTACCTTTGAGCCAAAATTATATTATCAACACATCTAGCTAATAAGATCTTACCATGTGACAATCTTGAATCTCAGTCATCCAATTCAAACACTTAACTTGGTAGGAATTATAAGAAAACAAGGCTTGAGGGCTATAAATAGCCCCTCTCCTTCCCATTTCAATCATCAAGTAGATCCGAAATAATCCTTCAATCATCCAAAAAAAATCCCTAACCCCTTAACTATCTTAGCCCATCAAAAACTCAGGTTGACCAATTATTATTCCACTTCGCCAAGTGAGTCATGGTAGATTTATCTAACCGAGGCTATTGCTTGGCAACGAGGGTGCATTAATATAGCATTGCACACACACACACACACACACACACACTTTTGCATCATTATTGCATAAGGAATTTTTGTTTTTTGTTAGCTTGTTAGTACACAACTCTGTCAATTCACACTTCACTGTTAGCCACCCCCACTTGGGAATCGATACTTTTGCATCATTATTGCATAAGGATTTTTATTTTTTTTGTTAGCTTGTTAATACACAACTCCGTCAATTCACACATCACTGTTAGCCACCCCCATGAGGATTAATCCCAATTCTCAACTGTCTATTTGATCCTGTAAAGTAGAGACTATACCTTTGTACAAATAGAGTGGGTGTCTAACAACTTTCGTCTCTGTAACCATGGTCCATTATTAAGAATCTTCAGTAGTGGATCAAGAATTCATTTTAGGGTAGAGAACCTTCAAAGTCTCTATCCTAACATTTTTACAAGGTCTAGTCAACTATGGAAATGAAGTAATTGGTTAGTAGTGACTCTAATCAAATATACAACGAAAAAATTCACACCAGTGAGTGCGCTCCACCGACAATCCGGCGTCCACCTAAAATGTGGATCTACTTTATTTTAGGGATCATCCTTAAAATGAGTTGTTAAAATGGATGAACAATGTAGATGTAAGGCACATACATCAAAGTGGCATTACAACTAGGGATCCGCCGCCCCCTAACTAGGACCTAGCTAGAGATGGAGGGTCCTATCAGGGGTTCTATGGGGCCCACCATGATGTATGTGTTTTATCTACGACCATTCATTTTGACAAATCATTTTAGCTGATTATCCCAAAAATGTTGCATATCGTACGCTCAAGTGGACGACACCACTCAAAATAGTGAGGATCAAGCTGATACTTATATTGGGGGCCACAAAAATTTTAGATCAAGTTGATACTTATGCTTTCCCTTCAGGGATCCAGGCTTATGTGACGTTCTGAACGAGTTGGATGGGAAATAAACATCACGGTGGGCCTTAGGAAGGTTTCCACTTGAGCCTTAGATATGCCACCTTTTACGGCTCATGCCCTAGAAGGATCTTTCAAAATTGATGGACAACTTGAATAAGACACAAACTATAATATCTCGGCCCTCTAATATTCTGGTATTGGATGTTTGCAGGTGTTACCAGTAAATTTTTTAATTAAAGTAGGCAATCGCGCATGCTTACATGCCCATATGCTCGAAGACTTAGGGATCGTGAGCTAGAACTTAAACCTAGAAACCCATGATTCAGTTAGACTACGTACCCCAATAGATCAAACTATACTGTAGCACCTGTGGGACCTGGGTCATCGGATCCCCGATCCTTTAGGCCTTGTCGCGTGACTGGATAAAACTCACACTATGATGCGCTAGTATGAATGCTCAATTTGAGCAAACAAAGCATAGAGTACATATGTTAGAATCCTGAGGCCTTAAAATAGTGGAAGATCTCATTTATAAGAGGATGGCATACTCTGTAAGTTTGAATTACAACCTTATCGGTTTGACCGAACTATATAGCTCGAAAACCTAAGAAATGCATGTTCTGTCAGTATGACCGACAGTCCTGCCGGTCCAACCAATAGTCTTCCAATTTTAATACACTTACAAACCACTAAAATTTTAATTGAGATTATAAAAGCCTATTTTTTCCTTTTCTTTCATTTCTTAGGTTTGAGAGATGGAGAGAGAGAGAGAGAGAGAGCTAGATCAAGAAAGATCGAGAGTGGATTGCCGCTCTGGGTCTGTAAGACCCGTATCCTTGTCCGTACTGTTCCGTCGAATCCCGCGATCCTTTCCGTCGAAGTCCGGCAGTCCACGACCGATAACTGACATTTGCAATCGACCCTAAGTCGTATCCTGTAGATTCGAGTCGGTTTAATCCGAGACCTGTATCATTACAACCGCACCGTCGCCGAGGTTCCAACGCCGCGACTCGCGCACTGATCCGATACCCTGGCTAAGAGATGTGAGCCGGCGTTTATTTCGAGAAAAATGTCGCGCATTTACAATCCCAAGAGAATCTCTATACCATGTCCCATCAATCAATCAATCACTTTATGTCAAGTACACATCACCTTTCACCCTATCCCCAAGCAACCACCAAGTCAACTCTTTCTCACCCTCTCTCTTACACACTCATACCTAGTCAAGTACACATCACTCCATCAATCACATCCATCACCCATCTCCCATCACTTCTCTTACAACCACCACACCTATCTCTATTTTCCTTCACAATTCCAAGCAAGAGCACCCACGTCCAAGCTCTTCCCATGGAGAGGAAAGTACATGTGTGAGGCCCACCTTTTCCATCCCAAAAATCCATCATCTTAGCCCTCCATTTCTCATCTCTTCCGTCAAAGTGAAGCATAAGGAGATTGGCGTTCCAACGGACCGAGAAGATCGAACGATGGGTGCTCCTATAGGCTAGTTTTCATATTTTTATGATGGGCCAAGTGAGGCCTACCGATCAATGGTGTGGATCTCACTTTGGACCCTAAGATGTGGCCAATGGCCCACCTTGATTACCACTTGATGTATGGTTGATTTCAAAGGAGGGCCCATAGTGTTGGGGTCCCTTCATCACACGTGTTGTTCTCTCTCTCTCTCTCTCTCTCTCTCTTCATGTTTTTGTGTGATGACATGACCTTGTGGCCCACCCGAATGGACCCCACCATAAGGCATGTATTTTAGCCCAAGCCATCCATAGGGGGGGCCCACTTTATACGTGTGATATCCACACCAATCCATCATTTGGTGGCCCACTTGAGCAGGGCCCACCTCACTCATATGTGTCATGCTAAGCCGTTGAGCGTCACGCTGGACGTGATTTGTAAAGAAAAAAAAAAAGATTTCTTTTGGTGGACCGCTCCCACAGGCCCCACCTTAATGTATGTTTTTAATCTAAGCTGTCCATTTCATTCCTTAGATCATTTTAGGCGTTGAACTGAAAACTAAAGTCCATCTGATCTTTGGGCGGGCCATAGCATGTGAAACATTGGTTTCTACCGTTGAAAGTCACCCTGATTTTTTTTACGCGCCAAAAAATGTTGGATATGGGCTCATTTGGACGGTCTTGAGCCAGAGAGTGCAATGGATGGGCTGGATTCAGCTGATGTGGGCCATAACTTTGAAAAACCATGAAAATTCATTGTTTTCAAAAAAAAAAAAAACAACATCCACAACAGCAGCAGCTGCGAGCAGGCGCAGCTGCTATCAGTGTTGAGGACGCTTAGGCGTCCTGCGCCACGGGCGTACGGGCGGACAACAGTCCCACAGCCCATCTGTGGGCCCCACCATGATGTATATTTTGTATCCACACCATCCATGAGGTGGACAACCCCCTGAGGTGGGTCCCCTCCAAAAATTAGCTTGATCTAGATCTCAAGTGGCCCACACCACAAGAAACAGCGATGATTGAACTCTACCATTGAAACCCATTTTGGGTCCAAAGAAGCTTTGGATCAAAATGAAATTTGTTTTTCCTCTTCATTCCAGGTCCGTGCGACCTTATTAACAGGTTGGATGGAAAGTAAACGTTATAGTGGTCCCCACATGGGACCCACAACGATGTATGTGTTTTATGCCCACCGTCCAGGCGGACGGTGGAGCCCATGTTAATGTATGTGTTTAACGCACACTGTCCACTGCCGTGGACGGTGGACCCCACCTGAGTTTTTTCACGCACCTGAAACTTGGTCTGAGCCCTCATACAAGTGGGGCACGAATTATGGATGGGCTGGATTTACAAACCACATCCCGGTGGGCCCTAAAAAAAAAGGTTATGAATATTTTTATGGTGCACGGCCCCTCTCCACTTCTACATGTGGTGTGGCCCACACAAGTCATGAATTGACTTGATTTTTGAGACCTAGGCTCACGATGGAATGGTGCATTTGACTGATGGGGTAGATGTTCGAAATGCATCACGGTGGGGGCCCACACAGCTCGACCTCATGGGACGTTAAAATCAGCTGAGCGCATTGTGACTTTTTTTTCCATATATATATTATATTATATTATGGTGGGCCTTTATGGCACCTAACCGTGATGCATGTGTTGCATCCAAGCCGTCCAACCATTTTGTAAGATTATTTTAAGGCATGAGATTGAAAATAAGGCAGATTTATTTACCAAGTGGACCTTATGATCAGATAGATGGGATATATATATATATATATATATATATATATATATATATATATATATATATATATGGTGGGCCTTAGGAATTTTAATGGTGGATTGGCTCATTTGATACATGTGATTAGGCCCACCTTGGTATAAACATAAGGTCGATATGATGGGACCTATATTAATGTATATGTGGCCGTTGTTGAGGCCCACCTTGGTACATATATGAGGTCCATGTAATTAGGCCCATCTTGATCTATTTGTGGCCGTTGTTTAGGCCCACCTTGATATTCATGAGGCCTATGTTGTGAGGTCCATTGTGATGTATTTGGGGCCCATGGATTAAGGCCCATTGTAATGTATTAGGGGCCGTGGGTTGAGGCCCATTATGATGTATTTGGGGCCTATGGGTTAAGGCCCATTGTGATGTATTAGGGCCGTAGGTTGAGGCTCATTGTGACGTTTTCAAAGGCCCATGGGATATGGCCCATTGCAATGTACACAAGGCCCATTGATGCGACCCACTTGATTTATATAAAGCCCATATGAGGCGGCCCATTTGATGTATCTAAGGCCTATGGGTTGAGGCCCAATGAGATGTATATAGGTCCATTGCAATGTGTTATTCCCTTTGGTTTGTGTAATGATATTTTATGGCGGGCCATGCCTTGGGAGCAATGTTGGTTGGACGTCCACATTGTAAGAATAATGTTGGTTTAATGTCCGTATTATAAATCTCCCTAGGGCCCATTGATAAGCCCATACTGGTTATGTGTAGATCGTCTAGGCCCATCTCCTGTGTAAGGATAGTTCATTACTTTATAACATGCTTAGTACACTTCCATGATTCATACGCATACGCATCATATGTATGCTTGATATGAGAAATGTTTAACCATAGCATAAGCCGTTGGGCTGAGACATCTACGGGACTCTTTATGAGACAGAGTGCCCCACATGGGCGCATGGTACGTGCGAGATTGCTGCATGACTGACGGTGTGACTAATGCATTTCGCATTGTGTGTTGTGATTCACTGCACGCCCTAGCGACATCAGGGCCGTAGCCTCCATAGATACATCGTGGATGGTCGTATCGGATACCAGAAATATTGGCTCTAGCATTGTGGGCACTTAGGATGTCTTTGGGTAAAAGTCCCAGAACCTTTTTGGTACTAGGGAATGCTCCAACGTCTAGACCGAGTGGAAACACGAGCGCCCGAGTGTCGAATACCAGTAGACCGCATCTCCCACTGTATCATGGTCGGTTGGAAGGAGGTGTGGCCTTATCCGCCTGAGTGATGGGGCTATAAGCTAGGCTGATTTTGACCAGCTCGCAAATGTGTCCGCTATCGATGAGCCGGGTAGGTATTGGCAGACTACTGGTCAGGTGGATAGTGTGGTCTCTTCCACTTACTTGACTGTGCAGCTAGGGAGAAGGTAGTCAGTGTGAGGTGTATTAGACCCGGGTGATATCCAGAGAGGAACTGTACTGATATGTGTACATGATGAGGGCTGACATGCTTGTATTGCATCTTACATATGACATTTGATTACATAGGCCTTGCATCGTATGGCCTTGGTATGACTTATAGCATTCATGACTTGCATTACATAGCTTTGGTACAGCTGATGGCATTCATGGACTTACCGCATATTTTCGCATTACTCTGATATTATATACTTAGCACTTACCGTATACACACTTTCACCACCCTCTAAACTTTCTATAAGCTTATGCACGATAGATGCGTGCAGGTGGCGTTAGGTTGCAGCGGCATTAAGCTTGGAGCGTGCAGCCGAGCATCTGGAGATTCTGTTACTTTCATTATATTGTATTTCCCTTTCATACGCATTGTATTTAAAGTTTTTGCTATAGTGGATATGTGGTGTTGTTGTTTTCTGACTTGGTTATGCTTGTGGTTATGCTCCATTACAAAAATAAAAAAAAAAAAAATTCATACTGAAAATCCTCCTTGTAGGATCCCAGGATTGGAATCTGGTGTATGGGCGTTGGAAGCCGAGAATGGGGTACTATGGAGGCTGTCGGCACCGGATTCGGCGATTGGAAATTTTGGGAGCCCGTTTTTTGAGTTTGGGGCGTGACAGGGTCACTCCCCGTCACACATGGACTATGCGATCTATTCCGCATCTTCCCCAGCCGAAAACCTTCAATCGTGGGCTAAATAACCTTCAGCTAGTCAGGTAGGAGCTCCTTTAGCCATGCATGTATGTTGTTTTCCCCAACTTTTAGCAACTTGAGTTATTAGGGTGAGAAATCTTTCTTATCTATTGGAATCTTGGAAACCTTGACCTTAGGATTTATTTATGTTAGGTTTTGAAGTCCCCGCAAGTAATTAGTGGCGGCTTATTCTCATCTGGGAGTCATAATCAAGTGCAGCTTTGTGTGAGCTTTGGTTTCATGTCAAGCTCGGGTCAATTCAATGGCTCAGGTCCCTTCCATTGAATTGATTTGGGGATGTTTGAATGGAGTCAGGTAAGCCCCTAAACCTTTATTGGAAGTTTAATTAGGATATAATATAATTTATTAACGATGGATTTTCTGTTAATTTAGGGTTTGAAGTTTTTTTTCCCTAAATTCCTTACACTTAAGCCGCATCGGAACCAACAGTTGCATCGAAACCAAGATATTCTGATTCTAAGGTGAGATCTACCCTTTAAGTACAACATTTTTAGTCTTGTGATAATATCAATATTTGATAATTATATTAATTAACCCATAAACCATGTGATAACTCTTATAATATATGTTACATGTGTAAAGTTAGGATTATTTGTAATAATCCTTAATTCTGGAAGTTTGTACTAAAACACATAATGTGTTTAGCTATTTTTCTTAGGTTCACTCACACATGTGCACTCCTTAAAACGTTCAATCACTTGAATATAATCTTTACGTTGTGAGATGCATGTAGACATGAATTATTATGCCTTAATATATATTATATTTGATTTGAATGGTTGTAACATATCATTGGATTTGCACCTCGGACTACTAGCCGTCGTATGAGTGAGTTAAATAGAATTGGTTGTAAACTTACTATCTATAAATTTATGGTGACCTATGTTGGCTTTATTGGGTGAGATTTGGTTGTATCCCTACATGGACTTTGCGCCCAGTTGGCTTTGTTTGTGCATAGTTGGCTTTGTCAATGCCTTGTTGACTTTTATCGAGATGAATCCATTTATTGAAATTATACTTATATAATTTAGTGATGGTAATGTCTACTTATCGGATCAAGGTTGGCCACTAGTCATAGAGGTTTTGTTTGAATAGTTTGTTTGCAAATGGATTAATAAATGTTAGAATAATCATACATACATAGCACGTTGGCTAGAGGTGGGCATCGAGTCGAGTTGGACCAGATTGGGCCCAACTCGACTCAGTCCGAAGTTTTAAGTACCTAACCCGAACTCGATCTGATCTGGGACCGAGTCCGGGTCCTCTTACTCAATCCGATCCATTGTATTGTTGGTCTGACTCGAACTGAGTCTGACTCGGTCTGAAAAATCGAGTCGGATCGGGTTATATACAGTTCGGATCGAATATTCTTGACCTTAAAAGAGTTTCAATGGTAGACGTTCAATCCCACTGCTTTTTGCAGTGTGGTCCACTTGATCTTTAGATCTATCTTATTTTTCAGGTCAAGCCTTAAGACGAGCTTGTCGAGTGGATGGACGGTTTAGATATAACACATACCTCATGATGGGACCCATAGAACTTGCTGACGGCAGCACGCCAAACCAACTCTGCTGTGCGTGGTACACCTGTCGATCCGCGTCCCAAGGTTTTTCCTTGGGACGTGGATTTTATGTTACGTGGGTCCATAGTGATATTTTTAAGAAATCCACATCATCCATCAGTTGTGAGGGCTCATTTTAGGACATGATATGAAAAAATAGGTGGATCCAAAGCTCAAGTGTGCTGGACGAGAGGGAAAACAGAGGAAGGTGGTCATTGAATCTACACTGTTTCCTCTCGTAAGGGCCACTTGAGTCTTAGATATGCTTCATTTTTGGCAGCATGTATTAAAACGAGCTCCCAAAACTGATGGACGGTGTGGATTTATCACAAACATCACAGTGGGACCCACCTAACATCTCAAGCAAGAACATGATAGGCTTGCTGGAGCTCTGCTCGAGGAACCTCGAGCCGTGTGAGAAGATAGATTGGGTACTCCCCATCCCACTAGTTAAAAGATGGTAAGTCAGTGCTCTGTGGGCCCCACCATGATGTACTTACTTCATCCATGCCGTTCATCTATTTTTCTCGATCATTTTATGGTATTACAAAAAAGGAGGTATATCACAATCTCAAGTGGACAACATTACAGGAAACAATGGTGAATAAACATTGTGCGGATCGAATCGAATTGAATCAGATTGGATCCATTCAGATCGGATTCCGGATCGGGTCGGTCCGGGTTGACCATTGATCTGAAATCGATCTGATTAACGGTCGGATCTTGCTCGGCTAGCTTGATCTGACCTGATCATGGCCTTCGATTCGAATATGTTCGGGTCAGATCAGGTCGGATCCGCCGGATCGGTCCCTTTCTGCCCAGCTCTGACGTTGGCATTATTGGGTTGCTAAATACTATTGTAACATGTACTTAAAAGTATTTTCATTGGTTCTTAGTCCACTGTTCAAATGACCCTTTCTGGTGTGTTAGTCGTTGTGAGCACACACTCAGTTTATTTTCGCTGGTGGCTAGCCACTTTTATTTGTGAACTAAATACTGTGGTAGCACTAATCAGTTTACTTTTGCTGATTCCTTGCTACCATTACTGTGGGTGGGTAGTCATTGATAAGGCACGTGCCTAAAGTTATTTTTGTTGATAGCCACCCCTAAAAACCAGCTAGATATTCATCCTTAGGTTAATGTGCATTCATGCATTTAAACAAGATTACATTGTAGTGGTTATTGTGTTGCATGCTTTACTTTCTAAAACTATACTTGATTAATATGTTGTTGTGTTATAATTGAGAGATTTCTCACTAAGTTCATCACTCATGATTCGAATTCAAAAGACAAAAGTTGATGCAAGTAGATGGAGTCGTGAAGTCTGATGAGGTCCATGTAGAGGTGGAGAGATAGGGGGTCAGGAGCGAAGTAGCACTAGCTTGGCCGAGCTTTGGGAGCTTTAGCTGTTAGACTTTTAGTCTTTTCTTTTTATGATTTTATATATCTCATACATTGGAATGTTTTATGGTTTGTGGTGGTCCCTACGACATCATTTTGGATTTGCATGCTTTTATTTAGATTTTGTCCCGCTAACTTTATAGTTTAGTTCTACTTAATTGTCTTTGATTATCCATTGTATTGATATGTGTTACTCTGATTTATATCATGTTTATGGGATGAATGTTAATCTAACTGTGTATACATGTGGAAAATATCTCACGTGTGGCATCCCTAGGCGACACTCGGGTTTACGTAACGTTACAAGCAACGAAAACTAGGGCATTGTTAGAGTTGATGTCAACGCACCCAGTTATCATAGTATTAACACCTTTGAACTTAGGATCCAAGTCTCCATACTCAAGCGCTAGATTTTATGGCATTACACAAATATCACGGTGGGCCACATAGAACCCTTGATGGGACTGTTCATCTCCAGCTAGGTCCTACTCGAGATAGTATGCAATCCGCCCCTAAAGAGTTCTTATAACCAAAATTTTTGTGAAAGTGGATTACATGTAGAGCTGGGCAGAATTCGACCCAATTTGGCGGATTCGACCCGATCCGAACCGAGCCGAAGGCCTGGATTGGTGTGGATCGAGTAGGACCACTCAGATTCGATCGTACATCGAATCGAGTTCGGATCAGTGGTCAATCCGGATCGATCCGATCCGAAATCTGATTTGAATGGATCTGATTCGATCTGATCCGACTTGATCCGCACAATGTTCATTCAACACTATTTACTGTAATGTTGTCCACTTGAGATTGGGATATACCTCATTTTTAGTTTAATAGCATAAAATGATCTAGAAAAATAGATGTATGGCATGGATGAAATAAAGACATCATGCTAGGGTCTACAGAGCACCAACTATCAACCATTGGCTGGTGGAAGGAGGAGTAGTTAATCCCTCTGTTGTGCTCAAGGCTCGAGATGCATCGAGCACCGAGCTCTGACACAGAGCCAAGGGAAAAGGTTCTATGCCGTCTAGCTCATGGGAACTTCCCATGAGGTCGAGCTGTTTGGGCCCTACCATGATGTGTGTCGAACATCAACACCGTGCATTTGATGGGTCCCCTTTAAATTATAGGATATCCCAAAAATCAACCGTATACGGAACTCAGGTGGGCCATACCATCTAAATTCATGTGAAGACATTCCTAAAACATATAAAAGCACTTGGTGGGGCCCACCTAAAAATTGGATGCATTTGAAACTTGGTCTGACCCCTCATCCAAGTGGGACACACATAATGGATGGTCTGGATTTGTGAACCACACCTCGGTGGCCCCCAAAAATGATCATGATGTTTTAATGGGAGGGTAACCGTGACCCCTCTAGCAGGTGTACGTGTGCAGACTAGCAGGTGTACCATGCACCATGCCAGCTGGTGTATTGACGTAAGGAAGTTCTGTGTGTCCCATCATGAGGTATGTGTTAAATCCAAACCGTCCATCCATTTGGTGGGCTTGTCTTAAGGCTTGAGCCGAAAAATAAGACAGATCTAAAGATCAAGTGGACCACACTGCAAAAAGCAGTGGGGGTTGAACGTCTACCATTGAAACGGAGGATTTGATCCGAACTATACTCAACCTAATCCAACTTGGTTTCCTTGTCCGAGTCGGAGCCGGTTCAGGTCAAGCCAGCAGTGTGACAGATCAAATCGAGTCAAAGGACCCGGCCTCCGTCCCAGATCAGAACGAGTTTAGTCAGGGCATCGAAAGTTTCGGACCGAATCGAGTTGTACTCAATCCGGTCTGACTCGACTCATGCCCACCTCTAATTTATATGTGACCTGGGTGCCCAGATATACTTGTGCCTGGGGCTATGTGGGGCCACATCGATGTTTTTGACAAATCCACTCCGTCCATTTGTTTTGAAAGACTACAATGGGACAGGATTTAAAAAATCGGACAGATTAAAAAATCATGTGGGTCACACCAATGAAACAGTGGAAATAGGAACGTCTACCGTTGAGACATTCCTAGAGCTGGCTATGATTTTTATATGCCATCCAAACCGTTCATAGGGTTACTACCTCTTAGATAAACTGTAGAAACAAATATCGTCCTGATACAAAACTTCATTCACTCTGAAGCATTCAATTCCCACTGTTTTGTGTGGTATGGCCCACATGAGTTTTGGATCTGCCTGATTTTTAGAATCCTTACCTATTGTAGTCTTTCAAAACAGATGGACAGAGTGGATTTGTCACAGACATCTCTGTTGACCCCACACAGTACCAGGCACAGGAATATCCCTATGAAAGTTCACACGCAATCCACTTATCCACTCCCTATAATCTTTATCAATTTAAATGGAGCCCAAAAATGAGGCAAATCCGAGAGTCGAGTGGGCCACACCATAGGAAATGGTGGAGATGGAAATGCCCACCATTGAAGCCTTCTTTCGGCTGACCGTGCCGTTTCCATGCCATACAATCGGCATACCAGCGTAATCCAAAACTTCCACAGGCCCCAGGTAGGTGATAAATTCCCACTATTTCCTGTGGTGTGGATTTACCTTATTTTTTAGATTCAGCCTGCATGGATGCCGCGTTGGACCCTACATATCTTTGGGACAGGAAACTGGTGTGCATCAATTAGGTACTTGATCTTCATCAACGGTGATGATTTTAGCCGCTCACGGCCTCAACTAGAATGTCCCACCACAGACGGGCCGCTTGGAAAACATCTCTGATTTGAGACCCTCAAAAGTCCACTACAAACTCTGGGCCAGACACCACTGAATATAATCTGGGGGAGGATCATATAAATCCTTGCTTAGCCAGTTAGCCTGACCCATTATCCAAAACGTAACTCAAGGACCCAGGCTTCCCACCCTATAGAGGGGCCCATGGTTTAGTAGTTTTGAATGCATGAGGCCCACCGAGTTCAAGTATAACATCCACTCCATCCGTTAGATGCGCCTTCTCACTTTTAGTATACACACACACAACAACAACAACAACAACAAAGCCTAAAAGATGTAAAGAGATATCATTCACATTGCATACCCTTAATCCGATGGCTGTGCTCATGCAGAGATGGTGATTTGATAGATAGACCAACCCTTTCGTTTGAACAGACACTAACCAACGTGTGTATGGTCACCTGGGCTCGACATCGAAATTCGCACCGAAATATGGTTTGGGATTTGGGCAATGGCTCTTAAAAGGTGGAAGTTCCATTCCTGTTTCCTGTTGGTGCGTCCGATTTTTATGGTGGAGATGCAATTTATACATCACAGAAATTGTCCCCCCCCCCCAAACACACACACACACACACACATGCAAAACGAACTCCTCAGATGAGAGTGTTTTTTTTTTTTTTTCATTTGATACAGATTTCTCTAATGCGTCTACAGAGGGGGAGGTGCTTGCAATAATCCAGGACAGAGAGGTGAGATAAGGTATAAGTATAATTGTCAAATAACTGCGGGGAGCTAGGTGCAATTAAGCCTACCTCTTGAATAAATATAGGAAATGACTACCTCCAATTAACCCTAACTCTAAATAATTAGAGGAAATGAAGGAGTTGCAATTATCCCTTATTAACCTTCAAACGTACCATTTCAGAATCAAAATATCAACTGTTTACCTCCCTACTATAGCAAAACAATCGAGAAATGTCTTGGGAAATCTCTCATATCTCTACATTGCTCTCTGTCAAGCGCGCCACACAAGCTCCCACCGCATCTCTCCTGTAACCGCAGAGTGGAAAATCACCGGCAACACTTGCCTCACTTACAAATCATGACCGTCCGATTCTCCTTGGCTACAAAATTGATTCGTGACGGCAAAGAATGCAATACCATTACGCCGAACTTGCTGTCACCTTCTTCCTTATGACCCTCTTCTTCCGTGCTTTGGGAGACGCAGCTGGATCTGCTGCACCCTGCTTGATGCCAAGGAGCCCAAGCCCTGAGACGATGGTATTCTTGGAGATGAACCAGTTGGAAGATGACTTATCAACTGCCTCTGATTGTCTGTTATAAGCTTTACTCAAGAGATCAGATTGAACAAGTGGATCTGCCTCCACCCCAAGCCATGCAAGTCTCGATGTCTCACCAATTTGAATGTTCAAGACCCTGCACGAACCCATGAAAATGATTGGTTACATTATTGTCTAATAGATGAGGGGAAAAAATCTCAAAATAAATAGACAGGCAGATTGCAACATTGGTCTTTTGTATGATAAAACTGCGCACTGGACACCGCGTTGATGGATGTCTACCTTTGCCTTTACCATTTGCATGCTTGCATACATTTTTTAGTACCAGAATCCTCTACAAGCCTCTTGTATGCAGCAGGTAAAACACCAGAGCTCTATGGGGCCCATCGTGTTGTGCATGTGGCGTCCACTCCGCCCACAAGGCGAGACTTCTCATGTTCACCATACATCCCAAAAATCAGCTGGATCCAAAACTCAGTTGGGCTACACCATGGAGAACGATGAAAAATACATGCCTAAAACCAATATGTTCACACGCCTAAAAATACATGCCTAAAACCAATCCAAAACTCAGTTTGGGTCAAGCTGATTATTAGGAGCGTCTGTTCTTTCCAGTGAGCTAGACTGAAGAGGTTGGATGGAATATAACTATAAGCACCATGGTAGGCCCCAAACACGGACCCTTGGTTCGTGCCCCATTGCTCCCTGTAGTGTGGCCTTCCAGAGTGGTGGATCAAGCTTATTTTTTTTCCATGGCCTAAAATCAAGGGGCGCATATGATGGACAGGGGATGGTGGGCCCACGGAGCTCTGCTGTTGT
The DNA here is from genome assembly GCA_030180095.1 of Magnolia changhungtana. Taxonomy (NCBI): domain Eukaryota; kingdom Viridiplantae; phylum Streptophyta; class Magnoliopsida; order Magnoliales; family Magnoliaceae; genus Magnolia; species Magnolia changhungtana. The sequence goes on along the minus strand of JASAUF010000444.1, from coordinate 20,373,032 downwards.
ACCTGCTGCATGCAAAAGGTGTTGTAGACAATTTTGGTCCCTTTTTTCATAGGGAATTATGTAACAGGATCAGCTGGCATGCCGGCCAGCTTGTTGCCAAACGATACAGCCCTGTAACTTTTTTTTGCAGGGGGGGTATCAAAAACTCTTTGTAAATTTCTAAATAATGTGAACTTTTTATTTTATTTTATTTTTATTTTATTATTTTTTTTTTTTAAAAGCTGTTTTGGACATGTATTTGATGGCGTAATGAGCCATTCTTTGATGAGAAAGCTACTTCTTTGGGAGTGTCAACTTGAACTACTGAACTAATCAAACACAAATCAAGTGTGATATGAAAATTAGAGCCTGTTACAAATTAATACAACAAAAGATGATGGAAAAAAAGTGATACCCTTCTTCCAATGTTTCCGATAATGGTCCACTCAGCTTTGTTCATTGAATCTCACTTAAATTTAGTGTTTTGATCCTCAAATTAGGCCTAGATCTAGATTAAAATTGGTTTCTAGTTCCTCCAATGAAAGGAGTAAAGAAAAAAAGAAAAAAAAAAAATTTGAAAACAAAAGTTTTCAAATTGGGGTAACGGACCAATTCACCTCCATACCGCTTTACAGGGGTAACCGTTTCCTTCACATAACGGCAGATATGGCCATAACGTAACTGTTTTTTAGTACCATGGCAGGCTGGCAGCCACCCTATTTGACAGATAACCCTTTTACAATAGGTGGGTGTAAATAACTGCTTCCTTTAATGAATTGAGGGCCTCTCCTTGATCTATCTAGATATATTTTTACACCTAGTGATATGGTCAGATCGGACCAGAAAATGAAACAGAAGGCTTCTGCCTTACACAGCTAAGCCAGCCACATGAAAACAAATCATCCGAGGCCATGAAAGTGTGGATGGCTGCATGGCACCAATAGAAAGCCATCTATTTTAAGGAGTAAGGCCTTACTATAAACTCCACTCTTTCATACACATCTTTTAAGAATTCCAATCTGTTCGTGTCATTCATGCAAATACACACAAATTGAAAATGGAGCACCTAAAATCAGCCAGGAAGTGACATTTTGATGCATATTTCAAATATTCTTAGTCAGTTCACTTTCCATGTACTTTTGAATAATTTGGGGGCCTACAAATCGATATGCTTTTGAATGATTTGTTGATGAACAAAGCAAAATCTTTTCCATATCATAATTCATATAAGTCCAAAATATAAAGACATTTAGAACAAATGTCTGAATCTCTGAAGCTTTTAGCCAAATATAATAATGAAAAGGCTCTTCATTTTCCTTCATTAGCGAGCATCCTGCCGCTCTATGAAAGTGGAGTGTATTGTGGAGGGAGGGAGGTAGGGAGGGATAGATTTGCCCATGAGAAATAGATGTAAGTTTAGAATAGTAGATGACTTTGCTCATGTTGAATTAGATATTCTTCTCAGATTCTTCCCTCAAACGCCCAAGTCTAAACTTCTTTCTAAACTATATTTCTAGCACTCTCTTGTTAACCCGTAACCATAAAACTCATAATACCTTCAAGGGGACAAGGAAAACTAACAGTAACTTACATCACCACAAAACCCATTCTAAATTCACCAGACATCTCTCTCCAATCATCCTAAAAGACTTCCCATCTATAGTTGCACGAAATATGAAGTGAATCAACAAGAGATTCAGGTGTGCAAGTGGGGTTGCTTCTGTTTCAAAATTCAGACTAGTCTAACAGCTAAGAAGCAGGAGTCTGATGTGCGATTTAAAGTGGGAGTGGCACCAAGTTAGAAGGATCATGCATAAGTTCTCATCTACCCAATATCATCAGGCAAAGATAGATTTGAAGAAATCACAAAAGGACATGTTCAAGTTTATATCCTAAAATAACAAATAACACAGGTGCAGTGGTAACCATGCCAACAAAGAAAGTGACCGTAAAATGAAAACATGAAACAAGAACACAAAAAGAATTGTGAGTACAATTATTATATGGATCAGTATACACAATCCAAATCTTCAAAAAAGATGCCATTGCAGTATGCAGGTAGGTCACTTTGAAACCATAAACACGATAATACTGAAAAGATGGCTCACTAAACAATCAATGGGTCTGTTCCTCAACATATACAGAATGCTCTCAAAATGCAATGACTGAAATGATGTTTTAAAACCCAGACTGAACAAGACAGTAGAACCCAAGGTAGTTTGGGTCCTTACTCATGGCTTAGTTGTAGACTCACAAGAGTTTCAACACTAGGTCATGGGTTCGAGTACCCATTGTGGTGTGTGTTGGTGTGAGCGTAAAATAAAATAAAATAAAATAATAATAATAAAATAAATAAATAAATAAAAATTAGAAGAACCCAAGGTAATCTGGATCATGGGCAGCTTCATTTCCTGGTATGGAACTGGGGTATACAGTTTGCTACTTCCTTCAATGTGCGGGCGGTATGATAGGGGTAGGATCAATTGAGTTGCTCCAGTTTAGACACTAACGCTATGCAATATAATCAAACTGGTCAGACCACCAACTGCACTTGTTTAGACTGAACTGCTGACAGAAATGGGAGGTCCAGTCCATGTTTTAAAACTTTGGAAATGACAGAAAGTATTTAGAGTATTTTAGAAATATTTCAGGTGCTGGAGCAGGGAAGCATATTTCAACAAGTTAGCAAGCATAAATCCTAGGAAGCAGGGGAGATGGGAGGGAGCAAGTACAAAGTGGAAGTTTGAAGTTGGCCTGAACCTGAGTAAAAGAATCCCGCAACTAAAAACTTGATAACAAAGCTCCTATCACTAGGTTCCAATTAGAAAACTCACAAAAATATCATGCATATACAAAGCACAGAATAATTGTAGAGTATTATAAGTTTCCACAATACTATCAAACTTCACATAGCCACACATTGCAGAATAGTTAGCATAAGAAAACCTTGTGAAAATGTTTAATCATAGAAAATTGCATATTAAGGGCTGGGACCTGAACTGAAGGGCTAAAGCAATGGATTTTATATGGATGATAGCTCCTGTAGGAGAACATCTTACCTCAATGCTGTGCTAAAAAATAACACCACCCCAAGAACATCAAAATGGTTGAAGATTGCTCTATCAATGCCACACAAGAGCTGATAACGCAGGTTTGCATAAAGTCCCAAGAAAGCCCCATAGCCAAGAGCATTGGTACTCACGGTTGGGATTGTCACTGATACCCTGCCATGAAAATGTAATGATGGTCAAGGTATAAATCTATTTCGGCATATTGGTGCAACTCACTGAACAGAATAGCAACAGAATGAACAAGATGAAATGGAAGTGTCTGTAATGTGTTGCGCACCTCCCCTCTTTCTTGGAGGCAGAAATGTTTGACAAAGCACCTTGGGCCGCTCCAGCAGTTAATCCAATCATACAAAGCTCTGCAGCCTTGTAAAAGAATGAGTGAATTCTTTTCTGCAAGTCGAATTCTCGAAGAGGATAGCTCTTTTCGAAAATATTGTTGGGAAGCTTCTGCAAGGTATTTTGCAAGTCAAACTGAAATGTATTCCCGTATGAACGACATGGAGCGAGTGACCAAACAATAACAGCATTGCAGGCTGATACTGTCAGCACATTAATTAGTGCCAAATCCCATTCCTGCTTTATCCTGAAAAATAGGATTAATGTCACAAACCTCAAGTGCCACATCCAAATAGAATTTTCCCTCCCCTTTTCAAATGAAAACAACAAATACCTTTCTTTGCGATTCTTAAACTCCCACCAAATAGAACAACCAACTGTAGCAGCCTGTTCTAGAAGAAGTTTATATAAGAATGATGGATCTGCAAGCATCCTGCATGGAAAATGACAAGATTATGATTTCATTTTAATTACACTTATTGAATTGGCACCATCAAAATAACTGACAAGATTATGATTTCATTTTACATCGAGAAGAGAGACAATGTCCTATGCCCCCATGTGGTTTACATCGACAAGATTATGATTTCATTTTACACCGCTCCGGTGGTTGGCCCGCTTAAAGTTTTGTATCAACCTGAGTTTTGTGCTCACATCTTCAAACGAGCTGGCTCAACTGATGGACGGAGTGGATGCCACACACACATCATTGTGGCCCCCACAAAGCTTTTGGTTGTATAAGCGAATACTCAATTATAGTGCAAGGAAATATAGAACTCAGCAGAATTCACATGCATCAAAAGGATCTAAACACACAAGGCTATCAATGGATCAGGTTCAGTTTTTAAATTAGATGTTATGAGGTTCTATACAACAGCTTAAATACGGAAAAGTATCTGATGCCATCAATAATATCTTAGTTATCAAGCGCACCCAATTTCCTTGTATGAGTAACACACATAATGCCATTGACTGGGCTTCATTTGATGTACAAACCAAGGATGGGTATGTAAACTCAAGTAGAGATGGGTATAGTGGAAGAATTTAATCTATATTGCACGACTTAACTACGGAAATGCTGTAAACTTTGGGAAGCCCAAATCCGGAACCACCAAAAGTTCACGCAACATAACTGTGTTTCCCACACATGCACGCATGTGGTCACTTGCACACACAACCTATATGAAATTCAATTTATAAATGTGACTTCCGAGTTCCGAAGACTTGCTGACCTATGGTCTAACTGAAGTTGTGGCCCTTGACAGAGTGGAACAGTGGAAAAGGATTCATGTAGCTGACCTCAATTAGTTCAAAAAGGCTTAGCCGACGACGACAACGACGACGATGATGACCAAAGGTGGGATTCCCAAGATTCTTGGGGTTTCTTTGGAATACATTTGAGAAAAAATTAGAACAGAAACATAGCAATTTTGATATGTATGTCGGCCTTTGAATGAGACTATAAAGGTAAATAGGATTTTCCCCTCATATGCATGAACAATCTAACGAAGTGCTGCTCCCGCTTCAGAATCACACTCCTGGTCTCGCCACCTAGCCGTCTATACTTGCCAACATTTTCATATATATGCTCCCCCGCTCCTGCACTAGAATCTATTGCCACTTTGCTTCACGATTCGTGCAACTATATCATGGTATGCCAAAATGGTTACGTAACAGTAACGGTGTTAGCTTTTACATAACAGTAATGGGGGTAAATCTTACACGTTACGGGACTGAAATGGCCATTGCAGGAAAAACAGCCCATCATAGGGCAAAAACAGATATTTTTCAAAAAAAAAAAAAAAAAACCGTAATGGCTGTCACAACCTGTATCGTAATGGTCATGTGGTTGCCGTTACAGCCACCATTACTGTTATGGGATACCTTGAACTATATTCTTGAGGTGCTGCTTGAGAGAGACTATAGAACAAAAAGGATGCCAATTTTTTAATCTGTGGACTTAAAGGACTCAGTGTAGTCATAGGCAATCGTGAGGAAAATATTAAGGGACTGTTTGGGTCATCATCATCATCTAAGCCTTGTCCCGACTAATTGAGGTCAGCTATACAAATCTTGTTCTGCCATTCCACTCTATCAAGGACCTTATCATTAGTTAAACCATAGGTCATCAAAGTCTTTTCTTGCTACCTCCTCCCAGATCCTTTTTGGGCCTTCGACTTGAACCAACACACTCCTAACCAGGGAAATTCTTGGTCTCGATTGGACATGGCCAAACCATCTTAAGTCTACTTCCCCTCATCTTGTTACCTATTGGTGCTACTCCTAGGTTACCTCGAATGCATCCATGTCTTGCCACTCATGCATCTCAACATCCTCATTTCAGTTATGTTCATCCTATGAATGTGTTGTTCCTTAACTACCCAACATTATGTCCCATAAAGCATAGCTGATCTTATAACTATCCTATTAATTCCCCCCTCAAAATTGAGTTCATCTCATTTTATTTAACCATAATTATGTATTAGAGACCAACTTTCTTTTTGTAGGGATTGAAAATATAACCGACTATTTATATAGACTGTAATATCTAATACATAATTGATATTTAACTAAAGCCCACATTCCACACCATAACACCCTCATTCACCTCAAAGAGTTCACTAACCAATGCCTCTTTATTCAGGCTAGCAAAAATAAAGCAGCATAAGTAATCATCAGGAAAGCCTCACTGATCCACACATCCTTCCAAAAATGAATCCAGGATCCACATCCCACCACAATCGTTGTCCCTTTCACAAATAGCCGGCCCACTTTCCTAGAATGGAAATGTTCTCAAGACCGGGATTTTCCCAATCAAATCTATTGCTTTCCATAGCTTGGAACCTTCATTACTTCAGAAATTCCCCCGAAACCAACCCTCCCACAGCCGAGCAACCATATTGTGACCAATCACATCTCTCCAAAGGGCCTCCAGTTCTTCCCCAAACCTGCACCACCATTTCCCAAGGAGAGACCAGTTATTTTCTCTCAACTTCCCCAAACCCAGCCGCCTTTTTTGATTGGCTTTTGAAGATCCTTCCAATTAACAATGCGGAACTTGCACCCCTTCCACATTACAGACCCACGAAATATTCCTTTGAAGCTTCTCAATTCTATTTGCCACACATGCCGGCATCTTGAAGAAAGATAATAGACCAGAATATTTGATACCACGGATTTTATCAGAGTTATTCTACCAAGTGGTGGATAAGATTTTCCACTTAGCAAGCCTTCTTTCCACTCTCTCTACAACATGGTCCCAAAAAGTATCAACGTTGGGTTTCAGGTACTTTATCAAAAGTCTTGACACCTTGCAACCCAAAACCCTTGCTAAAGAGTTGATGACATCTTCATAAATCATGATCCCTAAAATAACACTTCTCCTCAATTCACTCTAAAACTTGATACTGCTTCGAAGCATGCCTTTAACCATGGATAGGTGGAAAGACAGAGCCTCGCACAAGATAAGCATATCATCCGCAAATTGGAGACAGGAGATTGAGAGCTCCTAATCCGCAACCTTGAACTCACTTGCAAGCCCCAACTCCATAGCCTTTTGACATCAATAAACTTAGGCTCTCGGCCACAAATGTAAAAAAAAAGAGGGGGGATAAGGGGTCACCTTGGTGTAACCAATGTTTTCAGTATAGGTATTGACGAACATATCACACCCTTGGGATACATAAACATATCAGGCATCGCAAGGGAAATATCGGATGTATCACATAATGTTTTGATGTGTTTTGGGAAACATTAGGAAATTGGTCCAATTTTTCAATGAAACTTCAAGGGATGTTAAAAAAGACATCATTACACACTTAGAACTCAAAAGATTACGAAAATGAAGTACATGCAATAAGTTTTCTCTGTATAGGGTACAAACTATGCGCTGTCAGATAGAAGTAATGTAACTATATTAAAAATCAGTTTTATATAAAATAATAATAAAGAAATCACTAATATTTCTATAATTCATATCACTTACTAGCACATTCAATGTACTAAATATGTCCTACAATATATGGTGCATTTATTTAAAAATATTTTTAATTATTTTTTATAATTTAAAAAGTAATTAAAACTTAAAAATAAATAAACAAGTGTTGCCAATGTTAAGATTAGTATATGCTCATAAATACAAAATATTAGGTGTACATAACATCTGATCAATCTAATTGTTTTCAAATAAAATTATTTTTAATTAATTTTTAACATTTTTTATTAGACGCATTTTTTAAAAAAATTTAAAAAGTCCCGTCAATCTGTAAATCAACTTCCAAGCACTCTAATGTGATTTTTTCAACCTCTAGTTGCAAGTTAAATGGGTGAAATGGAAAATTTTTCCAATTTCCCCAAACTCGAAAACAAAGGTCAAAACCTTTGATTGAGCATAAAAGCATGCAAAATCATGAATTATGAACTTTGTTCCACTGATTCCAAGGGATTTAAATAAGAAAAAAAAAAAAAAAAAAAACAGTTCAAATTCATAAAAAATACCAATTTGGATTTCGGTACCGCACTCTCTGATATTGATTTCTGCCCCCAAATCCCCATTCCTCTCCAAACAACAAAAAAGGAGTAGTCGAAATTTCCTTGAAAATGTAATGAAAGAAAAATAAAAACAGATTTTTTGGGATTTTTGGCGATTTTTCTAATATTTTCACAAAGGGGACTAGGGCACTTAAGGTATAGTCGATACATTACGATACCTAGTGATACATTACGATGCGTAGTGATACATTACGATATATTGACCAATACTAGAAAGTTTCTCAACTAAAGCCCAGTATCGTATTGGTACCATGCAATACCAATGTTATTGCCAATATTATCGATGCTGCAATCATTGGGTGTAACGCCCTTGACAATCATTGAGCTTAAGAAACAGCCAACCGGGGAGCCATTAAACAAAATGGAAAAATAGGCTGAAAAGGTGCACTCCCTAATCTACCTCCATTTGCTTTCAAACCCAAACATGATGATCATCATCATCATCTAAGCCTTATGCGAACTAGTTGGGGTCAGCTACATGAATCCCATTTCACAATTCCATTCTATCACGGACCATATCCTCAGTTAAACCATAGGTCCGCAGGTTTGTGGGAGTTTTGTGCTCCCATTGGCGGTCCCAAGCCCCACATAAAGGAGGATGGTTATGATAGGTTGGCAGCCAGTGTGAAAATTCTGCCACAAATTTTATCGAGGCCTCGACTTCCATACCAAAATAAAATAGATTTGAATATTATGAACTCATTAAAAATGACATTTAAGGCGTGAACTGAAGTATCACTGCCTCTTTTTTCTTATAAGCAACATATTCAGCACCCTTTACACAGTATGAGTAACATGCATGCTTATGTTACCCATACATAAAGCAAAGCAACAGTTGTGGCTCATAAGATACCAATCTCCATATTATTGGACAAACATTCCATTGGATATGCATATAAATTCATTGACATGTCATCATAAATTAGACAAATTTGAGAAATTAAAATTTTACCTGCCGATGAAAGCTCTAGATAAGGATTGAGGAAGAGCTCGAGAAATAAGCCTTTCAGTTGTTGGCCTAGCATTGATAGCTAGGAATCTTACCATTTGAGCTGAGCTCACCAAACCCTGCAGTTCCGGTTTTAGGATCAGGATTCTTTTCCAGATGACTTCCTCATTCAAGACAAAGTATACAAATAAGGCCTCACCATTTCATAAGCTTGACGGAGGCCAGCAGGTAAATCCATCATGGTCTTATACCACTCTTGCAGGACTGCATCTACAAATTTTCGATCGAAAAGCTGGTAACAAGTCCACAAATCATCAGTGCACATTCCACTTCCACTCAAAAATATTGTCAATCTTTCATTGAGAGAAGAAAAAAATACGATTAGCCAACCTCTTGAAGAACAAGCCGCCTCCGAAACAATCCACCTTCGTCCCCTTCATCTCCATCCTCAAAGTCACCAAAGTAGTCATCATCATCACCGTCATCATCACCCCCATCACCTCCACCATGACTATTTCTCTTTCCAATATCTCCACCACCACCACCAACTGCGGTCTGCAGTATTTGAAAATGTTTAGTCAATTAGCCCAAGCATGAAGAGTAACTTGGAGGCAAATAAGAAAACCAAATGTGAAAATAGCAAAGTCCAATAGTTTCAAGTACTCATCAATTAATTGAAGTAACTCGTAGTTGATTTCATTAATGCTAACGAATGCAAAATAAAATAAAATAAAAATAAAAATAAAAAAAATCCCCTGAGCATTCTCATGTTAAAATGCCATAGCATAGCATAATTTACTCCATTAAGACTGCCATATTTAGCTTGATACAAACAACAATGAGAAATGTTGCGATAGATGTGAAGGCAATTGAAAGGGACCTTTGGAGCACAAATACCAGCCTGAAATCTACCATTCATCTGGTGGGTCCATCAAGAATATGGCCTTTCCAAAGGCTGAACCACTCATTAGGTAGAACACGTGTCTGAGAAAAATGGACAGTCAAAAATTGACCAATGGTCTGCATTCAATGTGCACGTGGTCCACCTGATGAGTGAACCTGATTAAATTTTGGGTTGGGAAATGCTCAAAGTGGGCCAACAGCTAATCTAATGAGTAGCCACCTCTTCGATTGAATTGTGTGGATCTCCGTAGCAGGGACTAAATTGAGTTCCAATGATTCACAGCACAATTGCCAGTTTAAAAGAGTGCCTAATTAACATCCAGGAATTATCTGGTAAAAAAGGACATGTTAAATACCCAAAAAAACCTGATATAAATATGGACAACAGAAATAGATATGAAAACACTGGAGCAACTCGGAAGTTTCCCAATGAACTTGGATAGAGACATGGGTATGGGTGTCCTTCCAATACATGTGAAAACTAATATAATTCGTACTATTTTAAAGATGAGAACTTTTTTTTTTTTTTTTGAAGGATTACGAAGATTTCATTAAAAGAAGAAGAAAAACAAAACAAAAGGAGAGGGGCCGCTGAGGAAGTGGACTGCCTAGGCTCCTAAGAAAAAAACATTACAACCCTTAAGAGAATCTGCATTAACAGCCCAATCTATGATCATTTGTTTAGCTCTACGAACTAGAAACTCGCTTGACTTGGGACTCATTTCTGAAAATTCTTCCGTTCCTTTCTTCCCAAACTGCCCACCAGGTAGCCAGGAGAGCTAGTCTCCAAATAGGGGTTCTTTGTTTACCTAGACTGACCCCATGCCACGCCATTAGCAACCGATCTGAAGAGGAGGGAAAGGACCAATTGATACCGAAAGGGGCCAATATATGAGGCCAGATTTGATGGATGAAGGGACAGTGGATAAACAAATGATCTACCGTCTCTTCATTCGCCATGCAGCAAATACAGATATTTGGAAGGATCATGCCTCTTTTCCTCAAGTTGTCGATAGTGAGAACCTTGTTTTTACCAACCAACCACCCAAAAAAAGACATCTTTGGAGGGGCCGAATAATGCCAAATCTGGTTTGTGGAAATTTCTTCTTCAAGGGAGCGAGAGCTGACCAAAATATTGTAAAGAGACTTGACCGAAAATAGACCTGACTTTTCAGCTCTCCAAATTAATTTGTCTTCACTTAGAAGATTAATTTGTCTTCACTTAAAGATGAGAACTTTTGAATAACTGTTAAGAGCTAATAATAGTCCAAGGCTCCAAGCATAGTATGATACATGAAATCCATCTTTTTATCATCTCTTATTGTATTTGCATATCTTTATAGTATATTTGCACTACAATACATATATAAGATATAATATGCGTGTTGGATATCATACCACAGAGTATCTATTAAATAGTTCCAGAAATAGTAGGCTACTGGCCTACTGCTACAGCTGTATCCATGAATTATATACCAAACTCATGTCCAAATCATATCCTCTAGATACTAGTACTCCAGGGTTATTTCAGCATCTAGGTATCATAGGATAAATACCAGCAGTGATACAGACATCAACAAAATTGCCACAAGAGAGCATACTTCAGCAATGCTAAATTGAATTCCAACCATACGTCACACTACAAGTAAGAATACCTAATGATGTCCTAACAAATTATAATTTGGGCAACCAGATTAAATTGATTACAGAAAATGGAATAAGAATCTCCATTCTTGGCCCTTGATATAAAAGTAACATGCAAGCATTTACAAGTAAACAATCACTCCTAGTGCTAAGGTAGGCAACATCAACATTCATATTTCAACAAATAACACAAATAACTGTTTTTCTTTGTTTTTTTTTGAGAGGTAACGATAACTTTATTGAAGAGAAAAAAGAGAGAAAAACAAAGGGAAAGAAATCCGCTGAGGGAGCGGATTAGATACAGCCCAAAAAAGACAAATTACAATTCTGCAATTTAACAAAGGAGGAGCTCCATTCTGCCATAAGATAGATCACCCTTTGCACAATACAATCAACCGATTTAGAAGTTCCATTAAAGCATTTTCTTTCTTCCCAAACTGCCCACCACGTTGCCAGAAGAGAGATTTTCCAGATAATAGAAGAAAGCTTTCCACACCTAGAGCCATACCAAGCTTGGAGAAAACTACCTGTTGATCGTGGACAAACGCAGGAAATGTGGAAACGAGAGAGAATATAGGTCCAAATGTGATAGGAGAAAGGGCAATGAATGAAAAGATGATCAACCGTTTCTTCATCAGCCATGCAGCATACACAGATGTTGGTAATGCACATTCCTTTTTTTCTCAAATTGTCCACCGTGAGCACCCTGTTTTTACACACCAACCAACTGAAAGCTGAAATCTTTGGGGGAGCTTGAAATTTCCAGACATGAGAAGACGAGGCCTCTTCCTTTAACGGGGAATAGCTGGAAAGGATATTGTATAACGATTTTACCGAAAAAATCCCTGATTTGTTGGAACGCCAGAATAGCCTATTGGAGCTAGAAAGATCCAAGTTGCTGTTTTGGATACGACTCGAAAGCGCTACAAATTCTTCTATCTCCCAATCTCGAAGATTACATCTGCACTTTGGATTCCACACCACTACTCCTCCCACAACTGAATAAGACCCCTCCACGGAAACGGTCTTATTAGCGGCAACGGCAAGGCTATAAATATGTGGGAATGCAACTCTAAGGGCCTCCTCTCCCACCCAAGTATCGTCCCAGAAACGGGTGCGATTACCATTACCTATTGCAATACGAGAACCTTGTAGAACCTCCTCTTTCGCCGAAAGAATACCTTTCCAAAGCACCGAAGCTTTATAATAGGAAGTCCTTTGTCCACCATCCCCCTTCCGAGGCACCGTATTTGCTTTTGACTAGATTGTTCCAAAGAAAGCCACTTTCTGTACCAAGTCTCCATGTCCATTTACCTAGGAGAGCCCGATTCATAGTTTTAAGATCTTTTATACCTGCCCCACCTAGATCAATATGCTTACACACCTCCTTCGAACTCACCAAATGAAACTTTTTCTTATCTTTTCCGTGCCACAAAAAGTCCTGTCTAAGTTTTTCTAGAATAGCCAAGATCGAAGACGGACATTTGAATAAAGATATGTAATAGAGGGGAAGATTCGATAATGCTGCCTTGATGGGAATTAACCGGCCACCCAATGATAAGTATCTAAACTTCCATCTAGCAAGATATGACCCAAATCTATTGATCACCTTGTCCCAAAGAGACTTTGGGGGGCGATCCTATGCATAAAGGGAGACCAACAAAAAATGTTGGGAAACGGCCCACCGAACAACACAAATAACTTTTTGTTGGAGTTAAGAAATAGACGGTGAAAGAGAACAATCCAGGTAAAAGTGAATAACTTGAAATAGAAGAATGAATATCTACGGCAGCATAATATCATCTCCAACAACTCAAAAGTACACAGTTTTGGACCTAAACATATAGTAGCATTCATTTAGAATAGTCGTTATTCATCTTCATTATCATCATAGCCTTGTCCCAACTATTTGGGGTAGAACATACAAACAATGTTGTCAAAATCGTTATTGTATCACAAATCGTAATAGGGGTAGATTGTATTGAATCACAAATCATAATCTAAATCATAGGATTTTTCTTTCTTAAAAAGTAAAAAAAAATAAACAAAAATAAAATAATAAAAAATCTGAAAAAATATAAAGAAATTAAAAACTAAATCATCCATTTTCCACCAAATACGTAACATATACATATCATGATATTGGCAATTGGGAACTTGTATACAGTAACATATCGTGATAGTGTTAAAGGATTCCTGCTTTTACTTTATTTTTTGTCTTTCAAGAAATTTACCTTAGAACAAATAAGAACCCTTCGATAATTTATGTTCTTTCTAAATCATCTTGGAAAAAGCATCATTTTTTTAAAAGGCAATGCTACCAGGGCTTGAACCTTGGATCACTCACACACACTACACTATATCTACCAGCTCATCTAAGCAGAAAAGGCAGCATTTGATTATGCTGAAATAATGAAAAAGATCCTTTCGACTCCATTTATCGTTCATTTAATATTATAAAAAAAAAAAAAAAAAAAAACTCTTTCATTTTGGGTTTTTGAATATCAAAATCCCCAAATGTCCTCCCTCCCTCAAAAGAGACAAAAAATGAGGATTTTTAGTAGGGAAGGGCCTTTTACATGTTTTGAAAGCAAAAGAGGAAAAAACAAGAAGAAAGATGTATAAAAAATGTAAAAAAAAAAAAAAGGCTTTTATTGCAGATTTGCAATTTGGCGCTAATATTTGTATCAATATGTACAGGATGTAAATGTTACAATTTTGACAACATTGGTTACAAATATTATTTTATCCGTCATCTTTATCTAAGCCCATATCCTAGGTGAGGGTACCCGCTTTATATCCCTCTTCCACTACTTCAACCCATGTCCTTTTAGATCTTCCTCTCATTCTCTTTCTAGACCTTCAACCCTAATCAATGTTCCCTTGCTTGAGTTATCTCCAATCTTCATTCCACATGACCAAATCGGTTCTCCATCACCTTCTCTTATTGTGACTACTTCAAGGCTGCTTGGGATGACCTTGTTCATAACTCTTATCCTTCCCTATCATCCCATAGGACCATCTCAACATCCTCATTTGATGTAGGGAGTACCGACAAACACACCAAAAGCTCCAGAGTTGACGGCGAAGGAGCAGTTTATCCCTATAAGCAGACTCTCCCAGGCAAACCCAGGCGAGATCTCCTCGTGAGCAACCCCTACCTCTCATGGGTCCCTGAATCGCACAGTCCCACAGTGACCCCCACATCATGGCCATTTTGCATCTTACATACCCCACCTCGTGGGCCACCCCACCCCAGCATGGAAATACGATGCATCCTAGGAATTACACCAACATGCCCCCGCATCATCCACCCACGTCAGTGAGAAGACTCGAACACTGGGCTCCTGCTCTGATACTATTTTGATGTAGGAAGTACCGGCCGATTACTGAAAGCTCCAAAGTTGATGGCGAAAGACTGATTTATCCCTATATGGAGGCTCTCCTAGGCAAACCCAGGTGAGATCTCCTTGTGGGTGACCCTCGCTTCACACGGGTCCCCAAATTGCACGGTCCCACAGTGGGCCCCACCTCGTGGCCATTCTGCATCTCACAGACCCCACCTCGTGGATCACCCCACCCCAGCGTGGAGATACGGTGCACCCTTGGAATCACACCAAGATGCTCCCGCATCATCATCACTACAAAACGCAAATATCTGCTCATGTTGCCTTTTAATTGCACAACATTATGCCCATATAGCATAGCTAGTTAAATAGTTGTCTTTAAGAGTGCCATATAGCATAACCTGTTAAATAGTTGTCTTTAAAAAATTTCCCTCAATTTTCATAGGCATGCAGTCATCATAAAGAACTTCAAAAGCACATCTCTTCATCCACCCAACTCTAATTCTATTGGAAATTTCCTCACCAATCCTACAATCTTTTGAATAATAGAACCAAGGTAAACTACTACAATGGCATCGTAAGGTGATAAGTTGCTAATGAAGACCGTGTTAAATCTAAGTCAAGCTCCACAACTCTCTTATCATTCTATTGATAATTAGACCTAGTAAAGATATGATCTTTTTTTCTGTATGATCTATGATAGAGAGTTAGAACATGGCATGAATTAGCACATTTAGCCAATGCACACCAAGAAACACAAGGAATGGGTTGGTTGAGGCAATATGAATGGTATCAATTCTTCAAAAGAACAACTAATGAACATCTGAGTCAGCACCACCATCACTTATTTGCCTTCAAGATCTGCTCAGCTAGATATCCATTAACATTTTAACAAAGGCAATGAAGTTTCGGTCACTGGGAACTATAGAAGATCAGATCGTATCATCATATCATTATCATTATAATCATCATCATCATCAACATAGCAACATCCCAGCTTTTTGGTGTCAGATTCAAGATTGCTTGGCAAACATTTATTAAGTGGTTGCCTACCTTACATCAACCCTCCTTCACTCAAGCTTGGGATTGATTAGTGTGTTGCTAGAAGGCAGAGTTTATCATACTCACCAAAGTGCGGCATCTCAAAGCAACAAACCCACTTAGCACTCTCTGCATGCAATTACCTCAAAACAAACCATCCTGATGGGGACATCACGTACATACGCGCATGCACGCCGCCCCCTATGCACGTACGAAAGGAGAGGGAGGGCCCCACCGTTGATCTGGCTCGATGACGGCGTCTAAGGAGGCCTCCTAGTTAGAAGACGGAGTTTTGGTTCATTAGAGTGGGACCGATAATCAAGTAAAGCCCATCATGGGATCTCATGATAGGGGCCCACTAGTCGGATTACGTTCATACTTTAGGTTTTGGTTATTTATATTATTTAGAACATCATGAACGCTTTGGATTTCTTTAATTGATTTTTATTTTATTTTACTTCATCACCAAGTAATAGGTTGCACATGTGGCGCGAGTTTTGGGATATAGGGTTTTCCCTATAAATAAGCACCCCTTGTAGTTCTTTTGATTCATTGAAGTTTAATAAAAATTCCTGTAAGTTTTTTTTCCACTCTCTGAGTTTCTGAGTTGTGAAAAAATTCAAGTGGGTGCAAAGCCCTCCCTTTTCGAAGGGCTAACTACTGTGGTGTGAAGCCACATCCATCCCCATCCGCCCCTACCCTCTATCATCCACATTCCACCCCTTCTACAATCATCCTCGCTTCGAATCCGCTAGTTTTTGCAGCAGATCGTCTCCCTACAGCCAGTTTCCAGAATCTAGCCCTGCAGGAGGGCTGAAACTTCGGCGAATCACCACGCACAGACCACAGCTCGGATCAACGTGAAATTTTGGCCGACCAGCCCCAAGGGGGTGATTTTTGGGTAGGTGGGCCCCACACATGTGTGGCTGGCCACCAGCGCACGTGCATCAGGCCCCAACTGTTGTCCGCACGCGGAGGCTGTCCTCTGGTTCAGGTTTCCTTATTCTTTTACTTTCTCATACTTGTTTTCATAAACCCTAACCCTAGATTGCCCTAAATCCCCAATTTCTATCCCTTTTCTCACCCTAGGGTTCTTTGAGTTGAAATTAGTGAATCCCTTGGATTAGGGACTGATTATTGTGTATGTGTGGATGATTATTTCTTATCTTTGAGTATCGTTTGGTTCATAATTTTTATTGATCCAACCCTAACGTGTGTACGCCTGGACCCGCATAGATTCCCCTTAATTGAATGTTTGCGCTTTTGTGTGGGATGTGGAATTATTATGTGATTGTTTCTCAATTAGTATCATCTAAGTCTGAAATCTTGCATATCATATTTGAATTTCATGTCCTGCATCACATCCAATTTACGGCCCAATTGTGGATGGGCCCAACATGAAAGTCAACTGAATTGGCAAACCCCTAACGTCTACCTATAGACATCCGGTTGCTAAATGTGAACACTTCACTAGTTTTTGTTTAACCATCGTCCATTTGCTGGCAATTGAATACTAAAATAGTTTGTATCAAGCATCCTACATGATTAGGCATCTCTGTCCAAGAGATGCCTACAATTTTGATAGTCATGAGGTGTGTGGATGTGTACTTGGTATCATATGTCGTGTTCTAATTGCCCCATGTACCACTGGTTTTGCAATTGAAGAGAAATCTATGAGGGGGGAAAAAAAGGAATGATATGGTACACAACCCATTGATTTGCACTAATCATCATATCATCGACTATTTCAAATTAGAAAATATGGAATCAAGCTATGACCGGAAACAGTAAAAACTAAAAGAAATTAAAGAGAAGTCAGGAAGTAGCCCTCAAATTGCAGTTGCAATTCTTTCAATCAGACCTCAAAGCAGTGTAATTTCAATTTGGAGCACAAACTCCTCAAACTGCATTTGGACAATCGAATTGAATCACGAGCGCTCAGCGTAATCAAGAGCAAATGATGAGAAATAACATCTCCCAGTGTTCATAATGAGGAAAGAGCCCTCAAATTGTGGTTATATTTCTTTCAAGTCCAACTTGAAAGTAACATAATTGCAACATGGAGCCTAGACTCTCAACATGAATGCTAGGAAACGAAATTATGGAACCATGTGTAGGTTGACTCGATCACACATTTAGGTCCCATATGTCCCACATGAGCACACAAGTGGGACCTCATGGTCACCATGTAATAGCTCAAATACTAGTGTTTTTTTTTTTTTTTTTTTTTTCCCTTTAAGCCTTGTAATGACCAAGAAGCCCCTACTTGAAGCCAAGTAAAATAAGCACGAGGGTATTTCAATCTTTTCGTTAGTATCAGGGTTTTCTTTCTCAGCAATTAAATAAATCGTGTTGGCGGTGTAGTCTTATGATGCTGGTTTTGATAATAGAAAATTTATTTTTCTCTCCTTTGAGAGAATATTAATTCTCTTGCATGTGTTGCATTGAAGGGCATGTGTTTCCATAGTTCTTTTACCATCTAATCACGTCCTAGTGCTTCTGATTGCATTATTTGGTAGCTGAATATGTTTTGTCCTTGGAAACTTTGAGGTTTTTTGTTTAATCTTGTTGGTGTAGTCTTAGGCCCTGTTTAGTAGACACCTAAAAATGAGTTCATCTCATTTTAGTTCAGTGATAATGTATTAGAGATCTTGATCACTAACACATAATGAATTCATCTAATTTAGTTAACATCGATTATGTATTAGAGATCTCAATACATAATCACTGTTAACTAAATGAGATTACCTCACTTTTAGGCATCTACCAAACACCACCTTATGATGGCGTTTTAAGAATAAAAGTTTTCGTCTCTTTTGGGAAAATATTCATACACTTGCACGTGTTGAGATTGATCTTAGCTTGCTAGATGGATCTATTACCATATAATGGCCTCCGGGTGCTTCCAGTTGCACTAGGAAATCACAATTTGGTCTTTTCCACATCATAGTCTAATAATTGCAATCCAATTCAATAGTGCATCCAAACATACCCTCAACTAACAATTGCATATGTCCCAAAAGTAACAAATCCAACATACAAAAGCATCAATCAAACCCATCATTCCATTTCCACTATTCACATAAAACCCTACAGTTGCCTAGCAGAAGAAAGCAAGATTCAATCTGAAACCATACGATCAAGCGGGTCCTACCTCAGGGCTCGAACTGGACGTCTTCTGTGACAGGTCAAGCTTCGACTTCTCGAGTGTCACCGCCCCAAAAGCACCATACTTCCCTCCTTTCATGACGGGCGCAAACATGATGGAACCAGAAGCCGACGGCAATGATGATGCGGGGCCCGGGCCGGGGTCAGGAGAGGCGTTGAAGCAGCGCTCTAGGGCATCCCTAGGGTCTGATTCTACCAAAGGGCCCAACGAGGCTCTGATCGATCGAGCCTTCCGGAACCTTCTGGAACGTTCCGGAAGACGGATGCCGGTAGGGGTTTTGAGAGGGGGAAAAAGTGGGGGAGATGCGATGGTCGTAACCTGAGCAGATTGAAAGATGGTGCGTGCGGACATTTTCGTTGCACTTATTTGTTCTTGTTTTGGAAGAAAGGGGTTTTCGTGTGTAGAATTTCAGGGGGATTTTTGTAATTTTTGGTTGTGAGAATTGGGCATGATGAAGGAATGAAAAGGTAGGAGTGAGAGTGGTTTGATGAATGAAAGTAGAGGAAATGGAGTTTTTTGCTTTTTCTTTTTCTTTTTTTTTGATTTTTTCCCTTCTCTTCTCCCTCGTTTTCTCCAGAGGGAGGGATGGATAGGTGAAAGAGGAGAAAGACGAGGTGAGGTTTGGGTTTCTTGATAGAGAGGAGACGAGTTGTCGTACTCTCCACACGTGCAATGCGCCAAACGTGTCAAAGATCACGCCAGTCTTCAGGTGGTCACTTGTCTGGAAAATCAGGTCCGTTCAATAGCCATAACTAGGGTTTTATTATCAAACCCGATCAATGATTGGGTGCGTAAGGGTAATGGACGCGGATTGCGTCCTACCCCCGCCGTCTCTAGCCACGAACGGGCAGTCCTCTGGGCGGGCCCACCGTGATATACTTGTTTATCTACACCGTTCATACCTTCTGTCAGATCATTTTAAAGTATGTTTCTAAAAATGAGGCAGATCAAATGCTCTAGTGGACCACACCAAATATGACTATTGCATTTAATGCTTTATGCATTTTAATGCAACCCAGCTTATTATGTGGTGTGGCCTACTTGAGCGTTGGATCTAACTTATCTTTGTCCACATGCCTTATAATGATGTGAGAAAAGGTATATACGGTGTGGATATACGGATACATCACGGTGGGTCCAACCACAGAACTGCCCGTTCGTGGCTAGAGACGCGCGGGGGTAGGACGCAATCCCCGTTCATACATGCATATGTACGCACAGGATGCATGCGTGCGCATACCGTTGAATCCTCGTCAGGCAATCGATGGAGCGGATTAGGTGTTACCCGGGTGACATCTTAGCGGGTGTAGCCCTTACCGTGGGGCCCACCTTAATGATTTGTTGTATATCCATGCCGTCCATCCGATTTTTCCATCTCATTTTAGGATGTGTTCAAAAAAATTAAGTAGGTCCAATCTTAGATGGACCACTCCACAGGAAACAGTGGAGATTGAACAGCCACCATTAAAACCTATCCAGGGCCAACTGTAATTCTTACATTAATGTTTACTTTTCATACAAACCATTTATAAGGTCAAAAATAACTGGGAAAAGGAAAATTTTAAATATATACATGATCTAAAACTTTTTTGACCCACAAAAAGCCTTTAATGGTCATTAACCACTCTTTCCAGTGGTGTGGTCCACATGAAATTTAGATCTATTTAATTTTTGGAATCAGATTTTAAAATGGTATATCAAAACGATTACACAGAGTAGATATACAAAACATTCATCAAGGGGGGCCCACATGGTAAGGATAACACCCACTATGGTGTTACCCCGGTAACACCTAATCCGCTCGCGCAGTCGATTCCCAATTCCCAAACAATTATCACGTGGTTTTCGTGTAACAAAGGTTGCGAATGGTACCTGGACCCGGTTAAACCAGGCCCATTTTAATGGCTTCGGGTCCCATTTATCGAACCTAGATCCAAGCCTTTGATCTAGACCCGAACCTGGCAGTTAGCCAAGTATGGGCCGGGCCTTAGCCCAACAAAAGCGAAGTTTTGAATAGGGCTGTCCTTAATATCCAACCTGAGTAATCCACAAATCTAAACCGGGTCCAGCCCATTGCCAGGGCCACGTGTGTGAATGTATCGAATTCTCATCAAACAATCCCAATCATCACAAAGTTCCATGATATGCACCCTTTGATTCTCAGTGAGGTCTACCTTTTATGCTTTTTTAAAAAAATTTTAATATAAACTAATCTTTTGATTTAATTTTTGTTATTTTTAAAATTTTGTGTAACCTATACTATATACCAACACTCAAGAAGGTGTGGTATGGGTGCTCATTTAGGCTACAACGGTGCCAGCGTGGGTGTGGGTGCAACAACCATTGGCTATGGGTACCCCTTCGATTCTAACAATAGCCCATTGATATCATTGGTCATTGGGTGCAGTGTCTTAAAACCTTGTATTAGTGGGTGGTCTAACATAAATGGTTCTAACTAGGTTGACATGTCACATTAGAAGTTTGATTTAATTGAAAATTATAGAAATCTGAAGAGGATGAGAAGTAACATCTCAGCTCAATATACTATATCAAGTTGAGAATTTTTTTTTTGTAAGTCTTAATTTAATTATGATAAGGAGAACTCATCTCCCTATATAAGTTCAAAATCTCAGCTCAATATACTATATCAAGTTGAGAATTTTTTTTTGTAAGTCTCAATTTAATTACGATAAGGAGAACTTATCTCCTTATATAAGTTTAAAATTTGAATGGTCCACATTATGCAGCACCCCATAAAACCCTTAGGGCTCAACTTTTGTCCTCGTCAACAACTTTAGCAGGCCATAATAGTAGAAGGAAATTATTTCCTTTTGCCATGCATCAGGGTAAAAGTTAAGCCTTGAGAGTTTCATGGGGTACTCCATTACATGGGTCATGAGTTGTCAATATATATATATATATATATATATATATATATATATATATATATATATATATATAGAACCAGTTCACACAGGCTACGCACGAAATTTTTTGAGAACTCATCACACATGATGAGTCTCTAAAATCTGAATGGCCCACATGAAGCAGAACCTCATGAAATCCCCTGGTATCAATTTTTACTTTAAACCAAGACTTTGGTGGGCCATGAAAAATGCAAACAGTTTCTTCCCTTGATTTGCATTTCTCTTTGTCATGGCCCACCAGATTTTTAGTTCAGGGTGAAAATTCACCCCTTAAGGTTTCATGGGATTCTACATCTTATGGACCATTCGGATTCAACACTCATGACACGTGTGCAAAGGTGCGCACGTGCGTAGGTGCGTAGTGTTGAGAAGTAGAGCCACATGCGGGGTTTCGTGTTGCAAGTCCTTTCGCAACTGGGATGCGGAAAGAAGTTTTGCGGATTTCGTGTCGCAAGTCCTTTCGCAACTGGGATGCGGAAAGGAGTTTCGCGGATTTCGTGTCGCAAGTCCTTTCGCAACAGGGATGCAGAAAGGAGTTTCACAGATTTCGTGTCACAAGTCCTTTTGCAACTGGGATGCAGAAAGGGAAGTTGTCAAAACTATAAATTGGGGTCCGTAGGGCTATTCTAGGGTCAACGTGAATATTGGAAAATATTTTTAAGGTGTGGGCAAGGGATTTTCTCTGTACTTCCAAGGGAGATGTTAGTATATTGCCTTGTAATCTTCGTTCTTCATAGTGGAAGTTTGCATCCGTGGTTTTTTTACCCTAAATTGGGATTTTTTCACGTATATCTTATCTCATGGTTTGTTTAATTGCTTTGATCTATTTCTAGTTTATATTTCTTCTTGTTTATCGTTTATGGGTGAGGCCTGAGATTAGATATAGGCTCACTACGTTGTTGGCGTGCTGTGCAACAACTGGTATCGGAGCTATTAGTTTAGTTCTATTGGGAGTGATGGCGGAAGATGGAAAAACTAGAATTGAGAGGTTTGATGGTTCAAACTTTACCTTCTGGAAGATGCAGATGGAGGATTATCTGTATCAGAAGGACCTCTACATTCCTTTAGGAGGAAAAGAGAAGAAACCAGCAAAAATGACAGATGATGAATGGTTTTTACTGGATATGAAGGCTTTAGGAACAATCCGACTCTCTTTGTCTAAGAGCGTTGCCTTCAATATATCCAAGGTAAAAACGACAAAAGAATTAACGGAAGTCCTAGCCACCATGTATGAAAAACCCTCAGCATCCAACAAGGTTCATCTTATGAAACAACTATTCAACATGAAGATGTCAGATGGGGGGAGCGTGGCTGAACATTTAAACGAATTCAATACAGTTACGAGCCAGTTGAAATCCATTGGCATTATTTTTGAGGATGAGGTCAGAGCGTTATTGATCTTATCCAGTTTGCCAGACAGATGGGATGGTTTGGTGATTGTTGTGAGCAATTCTTCAGGGTCGAAAAAGCTGAAATTTGATGATGTGGCTGGTCTAATTCTCAGCGAAGAATGTAGAAGAAAGGCATCAGGAGTTTCAAGGGATTCAGGGAATGCTCTAAATGTTGAAGGAGGAGGAAGATCGCTGAACAAGGGAGACAATAAACACGGGCGTTTTAAGTCGAGGAAGAAGTCAAGGGACCGAAAGACAAATATGGGTGTTGGCATTGCATCAAGAACAGACACATGAAACGTGATTGCAGGGCGCTTAAGAAACAAGAACGAAGCTCTCAAGGTGGGTGTAACGACCCGAAAATTTCCGTACATTGGGTCGAGTACCACCTCGACCAGAAATCACGTAGGATTAAATTCTTTAGAAATTTAACAAAGTTAACTAAGTACTAAACTCGATTTATCGTGAAATCCGTTAGGATCGCTTTAAATACGATCTGCAAGACCCAAAAGTTGCAGAATCATTGACGCTAGGTTACCCTAAAGTTTAGAACCAAACTCATTTCCCGTCTGCTCTCGGGAATGAAACGAAACTTCGTATTAGGTCTAGATCGCACATCAGGAGTCCGATTAACCCGAAGTTAAGGAACTAGGACCGCCTCACTGGACTTAACAATCATCTCAAAAATCAGCTCCATCCGATGTCCCACGGTCATTCGTTTCGATTCGGAGCGAGGGAGTGTGAAAAACACTATTCCCATGCCAAAATAAATATCTAGAATAGTGATCTGGCATCATTCGTTGACGCGTCAGTATTAAGCAACCTGACCGTCAGAATCAGACCAAATTACACCCTCGGATTAAGAAAAATTTCAGGAACATTTACATGTACTTAAAATTTCTGATCGTGTCCCACTGACCGTCGAACTGAAAGTGGTCCGCCACGTGCGATCTGGGTATCCGATCGAGTTAAAAACGTAATCCCACGTAGATCCATAGATGGAGAGCTTAAGTCTGACGTTTGGTTCAAGGAGGGCCACCAGAACTTCCCTTTTGAGCTGGAAAAGCGAGGAATATCCTATATTAGTAGTACCCCTTGAACCTGAGTCTAATTTCGTAATGTTTTTGGCTATAAAAGGAGCTTAGAACAGCCCCTCTCACAGCCATACGAATTTTGGAGAAAAACCCTAGAGGGAGAGAGAGAAAAGAGAGAGAAAGACTTGGAGATTGTGCCGATTTCCCTCCTCCTGCTTTGGCTTGTTACACGGCCTACACCGCCCTATTCTAGGTGCTTTCACGGCGGTATCCATCTCATTTGAAGGTAAGAAACCCTAACCCTAGGTCTGATTTGAAGTGGGATCGATGTGGGTTGCGTAACAACTAACCGATTCCGCTCTTTAGGTTAGAAATCTCCCGTATACGGAAGTTCTACTACCCTTGCTGATTCGTTTCGTTTCCAAAGACAAAGGTGAGGACTTTAAGTGTATAAGTTACGGTTTTCAACGCTTTCAATGTCAGATAATGGTAGATTCATGATCTGCATGCAATTGCACATGTACAAAGTGCTTTCCATTTCCTGTTTCGATTAACGTTGTGAAATATGGAATTTCACATATTCTAGGTATACGTAGAAATACCGTATACGTATTTTTTTGGATAAATGTTTGACATGTTTATTTAATGTATGATTATACAATATATGAATAAAATACTAGTTTAGCGAAAGGGACCGCCAAAATATATGTTCACTTGTAAATGCGACGTATGTTGAAATTACATATTTTAGAAATACCGTATACGTATTTTTTTGGAATAATGTTTGACATATTTATTTAATATATGATTATACAATACATGATTAAAATACTAGTTTGGCGAAAGGAATCGCCGCAATCTATGTTCCTTTGTAAACACTATGTATGTCGAAATTGGGTATACGAGGAAGTACCCTATACGTATAAAATTTGCTTGATGTTATTGCCATGTTTAATTCTTTGTATGAATATGATGTATATGTATAAAATACTAGTTTGGTAAAGGGACAATCCTAGTACACATTTCTCTAGCATACGTCATGTATGTTGAAATAGTGCATTCCAAGTGTTGGTGAAATCACTTGTGAGTGTAAGTGCTTAAGTGTTAGAACCTTAGGTAGGTCTTTGAGATGGGATTCTCCGCTACCTTAGAGTCACATATGACACTCTCCATGTGGTTGTTCACTCTAACCACTCACCTATGAAATCTAAGTATTTGTATCCTATTTGCATAAATGCTTTATAACATGCTTTTGAACATGCTTTGTAATTTGTTTATTACCATGTTTCATGATATGCTTTGTAACATGATTACTAGTGTCCTTGAATTACCATGTATCATGCCGTATTTCATATGCTATGGTTAGGACTTGACTGAGCTTGGGACTATGTTCATAGTCCAGGCATCCGGTATCAGACTTGAAGATGTGGTTGGGATTCGTTCCGCCACGCATGATGTGTTGGCGAACCCGTGTCGTACTTCGGTTGGCGATAGTGGTTGGCCACACGAGGTGCTTCTGCGCTTCATATCGTCCAACTTGTTGTGCGCTCGAGCCAGCCGAACACGTCAAGTAAACCGTGTGTCTTATGTATGTTCACCATGTTTGGTCGCTAATGCTTGAACCTAGGGTACCAAACTTACTAGTGATAATCCCGTTAACCATGGTACCTCGATCCGCTAAGACTCATGAGCCGGGCATGGTGGTATGGGACACCGTGGTCGAGCTGTCGGCCCCTCTGCCGGGGCTACGTGCCTCCCGTAGTGACCAAAGTGAGCAACTTAACTCGTGAGCCGATTATGGTGGTATGGGACACTATATTCGCGCCTGTCGGCCTACATTGATAAGGTGATGGGGAGTGGTGCAACCTTTGTGCGTAATGTCCACAGCGTCCCTTTGTAGTGACCGCGAGCATATTCGAAGTCAGTGCGGCGTGCCTTAGGGTTCGCCGATATATAGAGTATGAACTAGGCTGTTTACGTATAGTGATGAATCGTTTAAGGGGTGATGGGGGAGTGGTACAACCTTTGTGCGTAACGGCCACAGCGACCTCTGCAGGTGACCTAGAAAACACACCATCGTCTGATATTAACTAGGACTGACGACCCTAGATTGGATCATGTTTGGAAATGATATAAGGGAGGTACCTTAGTTTTCCAATCCTGCTGTTTGAAATGGACTAATTAAAAACTCGGTAATCATACTCATCATGCATCGCATGTGCCTAGAAGATGTGGAGCACTGTGGGATGTAAGCATGCCGCGAACGTGAGATGGTGTCGCATGAGGGACTATGTCGGCGAGGGCATCCATCACAACCGCATTCATACTTGCATTAATCAGAGTAACTAGGAGTGTTTGATTTACTGCTTTATCATTATTGCTTGACTGTATTGATAACATGATAACTTATGCCTTATGGTTCCACTGAGTTAGCTACTCACTCCCTAGTTACGGGACGGTGTTGCGCACACCAACCAGACTCTGTCTCAGGTTTAGGCGATCCGACTACTCTGGAGGCGGAGCCCGATTATGACGAGGACCAGGAGGAGTTCTCGTATATGCGATTATTGGCGCTTCGACTAGTCCGGGGACCGATGGGATTTACAGGGATTGTACCTAGTTTATTTTGACATTTTGTTTATAAACAGACATGTATATTGTGACTCAGAAGGATTCATACTCTGGATAATGAAACGTTTATTTTGTTTCTTTACATACACATATATACAGTTCAGTCTTCCGCTTGCTCTTATACAATTGATCTGGAGTATGAATTACTGCTTTGGTATAATCTCATTCATGTTTACTGCTCTAACACAGACAACATTCAAACATCATTAAACATGTTGCATAAGTGATGCGTTGGAACTCGGGAGTTGAGTTACACTCGACCCCCGATTTTCAGGGCGTTACAGTGGGAAAGATTCAGTAAATATATCTGAGAAGAGTGACACAGAGGCGTTGATCTTATCTCTTGATGCAAGAAATGAGTCTTGGGTTATAGACTCCGGTGCTTCGTTTCATGCCACTTCATGTAAGGAAGTTCTGCGTAACTATGTATCAGGTGACTTCGGGAGAGTCTACCTGGGAGATGATGAGCCGTGCAGTATTGTTGGAAAATGAGACGTTCATATAATTTAGAAAGATGGAATAACATTGAAATTAAAGGATGTCAGACATGTACCGAGTTTGAGAAGGAATCTGATCTCAGTAGGGCAGTTGGTCGATACCGGTTATGTGACGACATTCACCAGTGATTCCTGGAAGATCACAAAAGGTGCCTTGGTGATATCTCGAGGCAAGAAAGAAGGTACTTTGTTCGTGACTTCAGAATCGTATAGTTCACTCGCAGTCGCATCAACTGGAGTGAATGAGCAATTATGACATCAGAGGTTGGGACATATGAGTGAGAAAGGGATGAAAGTGCTATTGTCAAAAGGGAAACTACTAGAGATGAAGTCTATTAACTTGGAATTCTGCGAGGACTACGTGTATGACAAGCAGAAGAGGGTAAGTTTCAAGAAGACGGGACGCACTCCAAAGATGCATATGTTGGAGCTTGTACACACTGATGTGTGAGGACCGACACATGTATCATCTCTTGGTGGCTCACGTTATTTTGTTTCCTTTATTGATGATGCTAGTAGAAAACTGTGGATTTATTTCTTAAAGCACAAGTCTGATGTATTTGATGTATTTAAGAAGTGAAAAGTTATGGTAGAAAATAAGACAGGCAAAATAGTTAAATGTCTCAGATCTGATAATGGGGGAGAGTATTGTGACAAGAGGTTTGAGGAGTATTGTGTAGCAAGTGGAATCAAACATCAAAAAATGATTCCAGGTACACCGCAGTAGAATGGTGTGGCTGAGCGCATTAACATGACCATCCTTGAGCGCGCCAGGAGCATGAGGTTACATGCAGGGTTGCCCAAGACATTTTGGGCAGATGTTGTGAATACCGCCGTATATCTTATCAATAGAAGTCCCTCAACACCATTGGATGGTGGGCTACCAGAAGAAGTGTGGACTGGAAAAGAAGTGAACCTTGCACATCTCAGAGTGTTCAGTTGCACTTCATATATTCACATTGATGCAGAGCACAGAAACAAGCTGGATGCGAAGTTCAAGATGTGTACGTTTATAGGCTACGGGCAGCATGATTTTGGTTACAGGTTTTGGGTTGCAGAAAATAGGAAAATTATCAGAAGCAAGGACGTAGTCTTCAATGAAAAAGTGATACATAAGGACAGTGTGCAGGAAAATAAGGCCGAAGAAAAATAATTCGTAGAGTTGGAAGAGTTACTGGACACGAGTGTTACAACGTCACAGGATGATCATGCACAGGAGCATTATGAGGCAGAGCCACATACACTAGTTGTGAGGAGGTCTACTTGGGAGAGGAGACCTGCGGTCCGATATTCACTCTCCTTATATTATCTACTGCTGACAGATAATGGTGAGCCAGAGTGTTTTGAAGAGGCATTACAGTCAGATACACGGGTTAAGTCGGAGCAGGCCATGGATGAGGAGATGGACTCTCTTGAGTCTAATCGTACTTGGGAGCTAGTCACTTTACCTAATGGTAAGAAAGCTCTTCATAACAAGTGAGTTTACAGATTGAAGGAGGAGCACGATGATTCGAAATGGTACAAGGCTAGACTGGTTGTGAAAGGGTTTCAACAAAAGGCAGGTATCGATTTCACTGAAATATTTTTCCCTGTGGTGAAAATGTCTACGATTCCCATGGTCTTGAGTGTAGTGGCTACAAAGGACTTACATCTAGAGTAGCTAGATGTTAAGACAACCTTTCTTCATGGGGACCTTGAAGAAGAGATATATATGCATCAGCCGACAGGATACGTGGCACCAGGAAAGGAGAATAAGGTATGCAGACTGAAGAAGAGTTTATATGGCCTGAAGCAAGCCCCAAGGTAGTGGTATAAGAAGTTCGACAGTTTCATGTCGGGAAACGGCTTTAGGAGATGTCATGCAGACCACTATTGTTACTTGAAGAAGTTTGATACGTCATACATCATTCTTCTTCTGTACGTTGATGATATGCTTGTAGCCGGTTCAAGCATGAAGGACATCTCAGATCTCAAAAGACAACTGTCTAGAGAATTTGTCATGAAAGATTTAGGAGTTGTAAAACAAATCTTAGGCATGAGGATAAAGCGTGACAGGGAAAACAAAAAACTAGTTTTGTCACAGGCAGAGTATATAGCCAAGGTATTTGACCAATTCAATATAGGAGGTGCTAAGCCGGTTAGCACTCCATTAGCCAACCACTTCAAGCTATCTAAGGAGCAAGGGGCAAAGACGCAGGAGGAACGGGACTACATGGCTAAAGTCCCATACGCGTCAGTTATAGGGAGTCTCATGTATGCTATGGTGAGCACGAGGCCAGACATTGCGTAAGCAGTGAGAGTTGTTAGCAGGTTCATGAACAATCCCAGGAAGGAACATTGGGAAGCTGTGAAGTGGATTCTTAGATACCTGGTAGGTACTAAGGATGTAGGGCTATGTTATGGTGTATCGGAAATCAAGTTACAAGGCTACGTGGATTCAGATTTGGCAGGAGATATCGACAGCAGAAGAAACACTACAGGTTATGTCTTTACTCTGGGAAGTGTTGCAGTCAGTTGGGTCTCTCAGTTACAGAAGATAGTATCTATCGATTACAACAGAAGCAGAATATGTTGCATTACAGAAACATGCAAGGAGATGGTGTGGATGCAAGGTTTCATGGAAGAGTTGGGTAAGAAGTAAGCAGATTGCAAACTGTACAGTGACAGTCAGAGTGCAATACACTTAGCAAAGAATTCAGCCTTTCATTCAAGGACCAAGCATATTGCCATCAGATATCACTTCATACGTTCGTTACTGGAAGATGGATCGATTGCTCTGGAGAAGATTCATACAAGTGAGAATCCTGCGGATATGTTGACCAAGGCGGTCATACGAGAGAAGCTGAAGCTCTGTTCAGCTTTGATTGGTCTTCAGGCTTGAAGACAGGGAGATGGTGCACTCCGGATGAAGAAGACAAAGGTTTATGGCGATGTGTCTCCAAGTGAGAGATTGTTGAGAAGTGGAGTCACATGTGCGGATTTCGTGTCGCAAGTCCTTTCGCAACTGGGATGCGGAAAAGAGTTTCGCGGATTTCGTGTCGCAAGTTCTTTCACAACTAGGATGCGAAAAGGAGTTTCGCAGATTTCATGTCGCAAGTCCTTTCGCAACTGAGATGCGGAAAGGGAAGTTGCCAAAACTATAAATTGGGGTCCCTAGGGCTATTCTAGGGTCAACGTGAATATTGAAAAATATTTCTAAGGTGTGGGCAAGGGATTTTCTCTGTACTTCCAAGGGAGAGGTTAGTATATTGCCTTGTAATTTTCGTTCTTCATAGTGGAAGTTTGTATCCGTGGTTTTTTACCCTAGATTAGAGTTTTTCCACATATATCTCGTCTCGTGGTTTGTTTGATTGCTTTGATCTATTTCTAGTTTATATTTCTTTTTGTTTATCGTTTGTGGGTGAGGCCTGAGATTGGATCTAGGCTCACTGCGTTGTTAGCGTGCTACGCAACACGTAGGTGAGCATGCCTCTCTCTCTCTCTCTATATATATATATGTATGTATGTATGTATGTATATATAGACACACACACACACGTAATATGAGGTTGACCTCATGGGAAGCCTCTATTGGCCCCAACATGATGTGTAACAGACATCCATCCCAATAATTAAATGCACCCTTTCATAGTGAGTTATGGGCCTAAAAATTAGACCAATCCATGACTTGAGTGGGCCGCACCATAGCGAACGATTGAGAGTGGATACCTGTCCATTAAAACCTTCTTGATTGTATATATGGATCAGTGCGATGTGGTTTAAACATCAAACCTATTCATTGTGTGTGTCCCACTTGGATGAGGGGTCACGCCAAATTTTAGGCCATTCCAAAACTTAGGTGGGCCCACTAAGTGATTTTAGAATTTTTAGGCATGATTTCTCATGGTTTTAAATGGTGCGGCCCACTTAAGTTCAAAATACGGCTGATTTTTGGCATTACCCATAAAATTTGGACTTACCAAATGCACAATGTGGATGTCGATCACACATCACGGTGGGGCCCATAAAACTTGATATCATAGGAAAATCCCATGAGGCCAACCTCATAGTACCATGTCCCCATATATTGAACCTCTTCTTTTCATCTTTTTCTTCAATATTTTCATGGGATGCCAAGGCCCTCTGCTCCACACTTTAATTGTTGGATTTTAATTCCTTTCAATTATCTACAAAGTTTATTCAATAGCATTTCCCTGAATTAGCAAAGAATGAAAAAGAAAAACTCTCAAATTGAATATTTTAATCATTGGATTATGCGAGTTTTGTATCCACCATAAAAAGTGAGACCCATAATATAAACAGTTTGAATTGATAGAAGATAAGCAAGATCCAAAAACTAGGGTTTTGATCGCAAAAAACACTTTACAAGATTGGTTTTTTACCTTAGATTTCATCTGAACGATGATTTGAACCATTTGCATTCTGGATTATACATCTTAATCATCAAAGGACCTATAATCGGATCGTAATCACTGCAGTAATTTAACTATCAGCATAATCTTCTCCATCCGGTTTATCTCAAATGCTAATCTTAGCTGCTTATCTTTCAGCCATAGATCATGAATAGGGCTGGCAATTGGTTGGGTCAGCCTGCTGGTCAACTGGTTCAACCCACTTGGGAGGCAGGTTCGGGCCAAACTAAATGGCTAGTGAGTTGGGCTCAGGCTTGAAAATGTGGCCCATTTAAGTGAAGGGCTGGGGCTCAGTAGAATTCTATCCAACCCAACCCAGCCCCGTATATGCCATCAATGAGCTGGCCATTAGACCCAACGTGACCTGATCGAATGCATGTGCATATGTATCCATTAATTGGGATGGGCTGGGCTACCTATAGCCTCATATTCCATGCTTAAACTTGAGTCGGGTCATGCCTGGTCAGGTCAGATTAGATGAGCATGACCACCCAATTACAGTTATATGGGTCGGATTGGCTCAGGTTTAAGGTTAACGAATTTCAGGGCCCACTTTGTGTTTTTGGATGCACTTTTCAAACACCCGTTACAAAATAATCACTAAATCTCTGACTCAATAAAAACTAATTTTTGCTTAGTCGAGTGAAAAAGCAGGATTGCAACCTGTCTTTTTAAAACCCCCCTCTCGGGAAGTGTATCCAAACGAGCCCCCCTTAAGCTGGTTGGGTCGGATTACATGGTAATTCAAAAATCTTGAGTCGTTTGGTAAATGGGTTGGCTCCAAACCATTTCAAACATCATAAAAGAAAACTTGTGGAAATTCCTTACTCGTGAACCCATAAAAAATATTTGTGGAAATGCCCTATTCCTCAACCCATAAGTGGGTCGGTCGGACTACATGGTAATTCAAAATCCTTGCCCCCTTTAGTAAATGGATTGGCTCAAAGTTGATCCCAAACCAACCCGAAGTCAATAAAAGAAAACTAAGTGGAAATGCCCTACTCATGAATCCATAAAAGAAAACTTGTGGAAATGCCCTATTCATGAACCCATAAATGGGTTGGATCGAACTACGTGGTAATTCAAAGTCCTTGGCCCTTTAGTAAATGGATTGGCTCAAAGCTGACCCTCAAACCAACCTGAAAGCGATAAAAGAAAACTAGTGGAAATGCCCTACTCATGAACCC
Source organism: Magnolia changhungtana (assembly GCA_030180095.1). Lineage (NCBI taxonomy): Eukaryota > Viridiplantae > Streptophyta > Magnoliopsida > Magnoliales > Magnoliaceae > Magnolia > Magnolia changhungtana. Next base: position 20,339,963 of record JASAUF010000444.1, on the reverse strand, counting down.
GTGAAAAAAATAATAAAAAAAAACTTATGGAAATGCCCTATTCATGAACCCATAAGTGGGATAGATCAGACTACATGGTAATTCAGAATCCTTGGCCCCTTTTGTAAATGGGTTAGCTCGAAGTTGACCCCGAACCAACCTGAACCTAATAAAAGAAAACTTGTGGAAATGCCCTATTCATGAACCCATAAGTGGGTTGGATCGGACTACATGGTAATTCAGAATACTTGCCCCTTTAGTAAATGGGTTGGCTCGAAGTTTACCCGAACCAACCTAAACCCAACAAAAGAAAACATATGGAAATGCTCTTTTCATGAACTCATAAAAGAAAACTTGTGAAAATGTCCTATTCATGAACCCATAAAAAAAACTTATGGAAATGTCCTACTCCTCAACCCATAAGTGGGTTGGGTCGTATTATATGGTAATTCAAAATCCTTGATCCCTTCTTTAATTAATGGGTTGGCTCAAAGCTGACCCCAAACCAACCTGTACCCCATAAAAGAAAACTTGTGGAAATTCCCTATTCATGATCCCATAAAAGAAAACTTTTACAAGTAGAAGATTATACTAGTATAACATAATTAATAGCAAAGACAAAGTCATTCTCCAAACTCCAGTACATGATAGAGCTGAAATCAGTGGGACCCATCAGATAAAAGAAACATACACTCAAGAGACTCTTACATGGATCTAAACCATGGGTTTATTCACATCTTGATAACCATAGAGGTGAATTGAGATGGCCCACCAAAGGAACAGATAATCAAGAGGCTCACATAAGACCAAACATTGGCCTATCCATGGTCTTGATGAACTGGAGCACAACACTGATACAATTCATGGTTATAAGAGAAGTAAAGGAGTCATCCCCACCGTTAGAAAATGTGGACCTCTCACCAGCAAGATCAGATAAAGCTCTGAAGGCTATGAAAGGGAGCTTTTGTTGATGAGCAATCAAAGCAATTGCAGCACTCTCCATGTCAACAGGGCTCACTTTGAATTTGGAGTTCAAGAAAGTACGGAAGGCAGCATTGTCAAGATAGATGTTTGCACTGCTCCCTCTCTTGACTGGGACCACCTTTGGTGTGATTGGTAAACAAGTGTTGGTGCGTATGCAGCCTTCTAATTTCATGTCCTGCAAGTGGGACACACCAGTTTATGATCAAAGGTTGTCTTGTAAAGAAAGCATCTTCATTACCATCATCAACTGGCACATGTGTGAAGGATCCAAGCTGTTCATCTGGCACATCATCTGGTCCACTTGTCATCAAGTCACACATGGAGGAAAAAAATGAACAGTTCAAAAAGGTTAACCTATGATCCATATTCAAGATTTGATTTTTAGATCCATGGCACATTGACCATGGTGGTCTCATAAACAGCGTAGATCTATCTCACGGACATGGCTCACGTACATGTTGCTTTTGTTAAGTCATAACAAATACATGTTTGGAAGTATAATTCCTCAATTTTCAATGTTTAGAAACTCAGTAATCAGTTCAAAATTCCATCTTTTATTTCAAAATTTCGGAGTCGATTTGCTTCAACGGTGCCGATCTACAACTTGGGTGATTTTTTTTTTTCCCCATCAGATTATGGATGTTTGACTCAGTATAGGAGCTTAGCTAACTGAGTCAACTCAGTTGAGTTTCATTTTTTAATCAAAGGGATATATTCACTTGCCTCTAGTTTCTTCGAGAGATCGAAAAGAAGGTGGTCCACAGCAACCCAAAACTTCTGTTCACTTGACTCAGGAATTCCATCGGTGGGAAAGATATCCTCGGGCTGAAACCAAACACTATTCAAAATGTTTTCGGAAGTGTCTTCCTCTTCGGTTTTATTGTTAAAATCTGCAAAGTTCAGGGATCCAATTTCTCTAGTAAATGCTCCATCAGGTTCTAGAGATAGTTCATCATCAGGCCCATCTCCATACCTCTTTAAAGAAAGAAAAAAGCACAGAAAACTGGTGAGTCTGGCTGAGTCGACTCGGAAAAGACTGAGATCGAGTCAAATGCAATTTTTGAACATGGAGGATTTTAGTATGCAATTTTAGCTTACTTGCCAATTCCATAGACCCGTGTGGGCCCAAAATTCAGGGATGGTAACATCTCCTGTATTGAGATCTGGGTTTGCATTACCAGCCATTCCATAGTGAAGAAGTGCCCTCACGTCAAACAAAGTCAGCAGAAGCTGGGCAACAGTAGCTGCATTAATCTGAAATCATAGATACCAGTTTTCTTTTAATTAGGAATTCTAATTGCAGATAAACACTTTGTAGGCTGCAAGATCTGGGCCACTCATCTAGTGGGCCACTCCTTATATTGTTCGTGGACCAATACACAAGACCAATCTGGTGATCCTGGATCCTCAGAACAGAACAGAAAAGATGGGCCTTGATTTTTCTTTATCATTGTTGAAACAAGCGGTTAGGAACATCCGATTGGTCTCAGGATCATGTATTTTGATTCCACATTAGAAATTGATTGCATTCATCTACAAGATCTGAGCCATTTATCTAGCGGGCCATGCCTTGTGTTGTTCATGGACCGATACACAAGACCGATCTGGTGATCCTGGATCCTCAGAACAAAACGGAAAAAAGGGCCTTGATTTTTCTTTATCATCATCGAATCGAGCGGTTCGGATCATTCGATCAGTCTTAGGAATGTATGTTTTGATTCCACATTGGAATGGGTGTGCATTCCTGTTAGAACAAGAACAAGAAAATGTCACTTACCATGCCCTTTCCTGTCATGGCAGCTATCACCTTCTTCCCCTCAATGCTTCCAATATGAAATCTCCTCCCTTGGAAATTCAAAATCGAAAATTTAGTATTTTATGCAGAGTATGTATGGTCCAGATTCAATAGGTTCATGGGTGGGCGTCCCCTACTCAATGCCTCCATTGTTCCATTGGTGTGGCCCATCAATCAGGCTGTATTTTGGGATGTAAGCCTAACCTCAGGGGTGCATCTAATTTGACGGGTTGGATGGCACTTGCACATCACAGGTGGGCCATATACCGCTCGAACATACGGTAATTACCATGTATCATTCTCCTCAAGCTATTCATTGATGGGCCTTTTGCTAAATGGGACTCAATCCGAGGGAAATAGAGAGGGGCCACTTGTGCCGTCCCACACATGTGTGATATCCTAGCCATTCATTCGGCAGGGTCCACCATGAACTTGCCCTGGCACGAAAATCAGGCCAATCCATCTACCATTTGGGGAAGATATTAGGCCAATTTCTCATTCCATGATGAGTGTGGCCCACCTAATGAGTGGATCAGACATATTTTCTTGTCTTCCCTGATGAATGGCTAGAAAAAGTCAGGCCCACATCAACAAACATGCAATGAAGAAAACCCTCAATACTCTGCAATGGTTTACCTGAGTAGTCTATGTATTTGAAGGCATCGCTAGGCCGGAAGCTTGATGACCCAAGAAGTGTGTAGAGGTCAGATGAAGTTGGAGTGACCAGTCCGACATATGGCCCAGCCCTGTTCACCTTATTTAGCATTTTGACCACAGCCTTTGTGAATGCACCCTCACAACCTTCAAGATTGCAGCACATCAAGACAATTAAAACCAAGAAAAGAACCCTCAATGCACCCATCTCTCTCTCTCTCTCTCTCTCTCTAAGCCCTTGATATATCTTGCGCTTCTAACCCTTCAATCTCCCTTAAATAGCGAAGAAAACCACGTTAAAAAAAGAAGAAATAAATAAAAATTCTGACCAGTGTATCAAATGAAACAATTTTATTAAATGCTTTGGATTAGTTGTACTTTTCTTGTATATAGTATGGAATTTAATTTTCACTAGACAACAAGTTCAAACGAAGCTTCCCAGTAAGTTCTTAGCAACCATGTTATTCAGATCAAGAAATTTTGTGCATCCATGTCGATGATTGGCATTTGAATTTTTAGGTAATAATCAGATGCATTTGAATTTTGAACCAAGGTTTAAAATCCATGTATCTGCTATCACACTCTTTACTTCCAATGCCGCCGGATATCACCATCTACCAGGCTATTTTGGCTATATCGTTGATGGTGAATGCCTGCACATGTCAGGTGATACATACGGGTTGTGGAGACGTCGTATGACAAGGGATATATGAGCATTTTTATTATATCATGCGATGTTGAAAAATAGCTATCGATTATATTAAGTTCGCTTTTGAAAAGTCAAATAATCTTCAAATCAAATGATCCTTGTGCTGTTTGAAAGCTAATTAAATTATTTTTCCAATGAATCACAGGTAGCTTCAATTCAACTTTTGGTAAGAGAGTTACTAGCATTTTTGTGATACAGCATGATTTTGGCGATTGATGACTCTGAACTTACTTTTGAAAGGGCAATCGATTTTCAAATTAGATGATTATTATCCCGTTTGAAAGCTAGTCAAATTATTTTTCTAACAAATTTGAGATTGCCGGAATCCTACTTCTAGAGGGGGAGTTATGAGCATTTTCGCAAGGCAGCATGATGCCAACAAAATTCAAGATTATCAACTTTGACCCTAATTTTGAAAAGTCAAACGATATCTCGATGCAATGATTCTAGACTGATTTTAAAGATCATTGAATTATCTTTTCAATGAGGAAAAAAAACCTCCATTCGACAACTAATGGAGTCATGAACATTTTTGTTGGATCATGTGATGCCGATGAACTTTTTTGTTGGATCATGTGATGCCGATAAAATAACGATTGACCTAAAAAATTCATGAACGATGACTTTCTGCTTACTATTGAAAGGTCAAAGGTCTCTAATTCAGAAGATTCTTACCTCGTTGGAAAGTTGAGGCAAAAAATATCCTAATTTGACCTCTGACGAGGAAGTAATGAGTATTTTCGAGAGAATGCACAATGTCAGAAAAATTCAAGATCGATGAATTTGATCCAACTTTTGAAGGTTTAAACGGTCTCTAAGTGCAATGATTCCCGTTCGGATTGAAATACCATTAAATAATCTTTAAAATGTGTAGTGCCTCGATTTTGTGTAGTTAATTATACACACTTGTACATATAAATCTATCTCATGAGAAATACAGTGAAAACCTAAATACCATGAATTGAAATATCCTCACTTGTATACGTGGTAAAAGTAATTAAATTTCGAAGACAAAATTTTACTTACACCCCAAACTTTTCAATATCCGATTATTGAAAGTCTTCAGGTGTGTGTGTGGGGGGGGGAATACTCTAATCTGAATCTTATCGTTGAGAGTAATCTTCATTCATAGATCAAGCCATTTGACCATTGATTTTCAAGACGGATCATTGGTGAAATTTGTAAATATCTTTTCATACAATCTATCCCTATTGATTTTTCAAAAATTTTCACATGAAGAAAATTATCTTTGGCTGTGAATTGATTTCTCTAGATTTTTCACCTAGTCTTTTGTTGAAATTTTAGATGTGCTCACCGTAGGTCTATAAGCCACGACTTCATGAATGTCCCATGTAGTTTGGATCTCTATGCCTTGTGGATGTAGATGCAAGTTCGAGTGAAAAGGATGTAGACATGAAGGTCGATGACCAATACCAGAGTGAGGAGGAACAAGGCGATGACAATGACATTAGGCTGCAAAATGAGACAGGTGGCGGTGATGCCATAGGTGTTGGAGGATCGCGGAAGCACACGGAGATGAATTTAGGAGAGTAATCAATCATACAAAGCAAATAAAGATAACACAACGATTTAACATGGAAAAACCCTTGCGGGAAAAAACCACGGCACAAAGCGACAAATGATCACTATGAAAGCAGAAATTACAAAGAGAAAAAGCTTACCTGATTCGAACAACCGCGAATCTCACCCTTGCTACACCCTTTGAAACCCTTGGATGAATTAGAAACCCTTGATCTCACTCTTAATCCCACTTGAACACATATATATAGCCTATAAAAGGATCCCAAGAAAAATCGGAAACAAATTCGGCAAAATCGCATTTCTATGTAAAATTTTGTGGAAATTGTCTATGGCATCGAACAGTCTTAGATGTCATAAAAAATAATCCTTAGATGACATCAAACTAACACTTAAACAGTCCAGAGACAAAAAATGAAAATTCAATTTTCTCCAATTGCGTCGAGCTATGTTCGATGGCATCGAAAATTTCCTTCAATGTCATTGAACACCCTACGAAGGCATCGAAAAGACACCCTAGTAGTCCAGTGACCAACTGAAGAAAATTCAGAAAATCTTGATGGAATCAAGCACTGTTCGATACCATCGAAGGTGACATCGAACAGTCTATCAATGGCATCGACATGCCCTATATCTAACTTGATTTAAGACATCGAATACTACAATAGGAAGTAGAATGTAGAATTTGCAGCCATCTGGAAGGAGAACATCTTTGATGGGAAAATGGGTTCATCTTTTTGGAAGGACTTCCAACATATGCCCACTCAAGAAGGATCTGGATCCGAGCAGGATTTGGTATGTTTTCAGAGTGAATTGCCAATTTTACAAGTGGATGTTTTGTAATATTTTATCATTTTTATTGGAATTCATCAAAAGGATTTTCTTGCACTTCTTGCATGTGCTGGATGAATTTCAGCCCCAGGCATCACTCTTTTGAAGGATTTTTATTTTTATTTTTATTTTTATTTTTCTAGAATGTCAGCATTTTTCAGTAGGATTCTTCCGGCCTCCGTCAGTGTCTTCCGGTGGTATCATTGGCATTAATTTTGACCTGTTTGGATTTTGCAGGATGCATCTCTCTACTAGAAATATCACAATCTTCATGTTTTCTGATTAAATTTCATCAGGAATTTTCATTTTCCATATAGGTTTGTAATGTTTTTTTTTATGAGAATGACAAAGTAACTTTATCTGCAGCTGCATTTCTGGCATAATGTTTATATGTATGTTTTCAGCATCGCATATCGTTTTTCAGTAGAATATGAAGAAATAACTCAACATTTTTCAGTTGCATTTGAGCAGGATTTGCTCTTTATCACCCATGTTAGTATTTTGGTCAGTCTTCAAATTATTGCAGATTTCATCTTTGTCAGTTGTTCTTCCAAAGATTTTTCAACTTTCAACTCTAAGAAATAATTATGATTAACTAAAATGAGATGAACTCATTTTTAGGCATCTACCAAAACAGGCCCTTAGTTTGTTCATAACTTACATACATTTCATTGCGAACTTTCTCTGATTGTAGGAAACATGCTTGTGTTGGCACTTGCAGAGGACATCAAGAGACTTCTTTCCTACTCCATATCTTCAATTTGAAATTGAGGAAATATTTGTCAATTCCCATTCTTAATTCTTGAAATCTTTCAGCAACATCCATTGTATTGTTTCTAATATTTCTTCGTTAGGAAAGAAAGCTGTACAGTGACTTGTTCTATAAATAAGCTGCTATGTTATGGTGGAAACTCATTTGTCTTGTTATATGTATGTCTCATAATAATTTGAATCAGACACCTCAAAGTGATGTAGATATGGCTATGTACAGTTTCATGGCAAAGATGGATCAGAAAAGGCTCGGTTGACGACAGAAGTGATCCGGACTGTCAGACTTTAAATCGGGCGTATTTCGCAATCTGGAATGAGTTATCGGACGTAAAATATATGATTTCAGGGAAGAATGAGCTACTTTAGCCACCCAACTCGGTGCAAGCCAAATTTGTGAAATACTATCATATCGAATGTTGTTTCCCTATTTTAATTCTGTTTTTTTACTATAAATATGACGCAAGAATGAATGTGATGAGGTCCATCACCGTCTTCCTCAAGGATAACTACTCCGAATCCATGAAGCTTCTCTAGACCCCTCACAAAGACTTCTTGAATCCACGAGGAAAGAGAGCAAGAAAATAGAAATAAATTCTAATAAATTTGAAAATTAATTAATTAATGAATCAAATAAACGAGTTCACAACCATTTAAATAGGGATACCAAGCAATAAGAGAGAAATCAGAAGCAAACTATAACTAAAACTCCTAAAAATTTGTAACTTACTATAAATAGTAAATTTACTTTTTATAGTAAGTTTCCTATGTGGCTTAACTACGTTATTCTTCTAATTATTCGAAGCACTTTTCATGTTGGACACAACTCCTAAAGCCCAACGGATGAAGAGTTATAATCAAATTAAAACTTACTATTTATAGTAAAAATGGAATTCCACCGTCGATATGATGGAATTTCGCGAATTCTGGGTGTGGGCAAGTTGGCTACCGCCGATCACATATTTTTGCAAATTCTGCGTGTGGGCAAATTTTGTGGTTGGCTAAAGTAGCTCGTCCTACCCAAAATAATATATTTTACGCCTGATAACTCATTCTGGGTTGTGAGATACACTCAATCTAAAGTCTGACAGTCCGGATCACTTCTGTTGTCGACTGAGCCTTTTTTGATCCATCTTGGCCATGAAACTGTCTGCGACCAGCTCTACATCAAAATAGTAAGTTTTAGTTTGATTATAATTCTTCCTCCGTTGGGCTTTAGGAGTTGCGCTCAATGTAAAAGTGCTTAGAATAATGAGGAGAATAGCTTAGTGAAGCCAAATAGGATACTTATTATTTTTGGCCGAAAACCTTGCGCAATAGTAGACATCACAACCATCTATAAATAGTAAGTTGCAAATTTTAGGAGTTTTAGTTGTAGTATGATTCTAAAATTTCTCTCATTGCTTGGTATCCCTGTTTAAAGGGTTGTGAACTCATTTATTTCATTCATCAATCAAATTACGAATTTTATAGAATTTATTTCTATTTTTTTTTGCTTTCTTTCCTTGTGGATTTGGAGTATTTATCCTTGAGGCAGACGGTGATCAACCTCATCACGTTCATCCCCGCGTCACAAAGAAAGCCTCTGAATCCAATTGAAGCAAGTTCTTATGCCTTAGGCCTCATGTTCAAAGGATCAATCCACAAATAGATATTAAGGGCAGTTAGTTTAAGATTTGGACGACCTGGATTTGGGTAGGTGTGTCTCATTTGGGGTCCTTACTCTTGCTCCAGTTGTAGACTCTTAGGAGTTTCAACACCTGGTCAAGGGTTCGAGTATAGGTGGTGAAATTCTACTACAGGGTGAGTGTGTGGGGGTATGTGTGCGTGTGTAATTTTTTTTTAAAGAGGTGTCTCATTTGTTCGGTAGGTCAGTCAATGCCATTCTTAAAATGTAGTATAAGAACTTCACTGAGAATTTTCTTTGTTCTGTGATTTGTCACTGCCGTGTGGATCTTCTTTTTGGTAAACTCCTCCAAGAGCCTGCTTAACGCTTCTGTGAAAAGTGCATGAAATCCATCCCGTCCATTGGGTAAAACACCACTTGTTTTCCCCAAAAATCAGGCTGATTCAGAACAAAGGTGGGCCACCCATAGAGAATTATACCTAAACCTCTAAGTTAGCTTGTTATGGCCTAGCTGAGTTTTGGAACCAAGTTAAATGAAAGGATTGGATAAATATAGCACTGCCGGTGATGCATGACAATTAACCACTTGCTCTAAAAGCTTATATTGTTAGAGCATGGCGAATCAATCTCTTTATCTCACATCTCATGGGTTAGGACCTCGGCCAAACCCTCCTCATGGGCCCCAAATCATATGGGTACCGCCTTACGCGAGCCACCCGCCTCACACGGATGAGGCCCAACTCTCACGAGCCACCCGCCTCACACGGGCTGCCCATCCCAAGTGTATCCCCGCATCCCACAGACTACCCTGGCCCACTCGAGCCCAATCTGAAAATGTCCCTGCATTAATGGGCCTTATACAAAACCAACGGTGGGCATTCCATACCAACTATAGAAAATGCTCCAGTTTTCCATTCTCAAGGCACTGACATGAAATTGCAAGGATATTATGTGCATTGGAATCTAAGGGCAGCCACAATTGCAAGGATATTACAATTAAACGCTCCAGTTTAGATTGTCACTGTTGTGTTCTAAGCCCAACTTGAAATTGTGGCTCCTGTCACCTCAACTGCTTACACAACTATAAGAATGTTGAAGTAATAATAATAATAGATATTTATGAATATAAAAATTGACAGATCATCTGAGATGAAGTGCATAGCTTGTGGGTTCTTAGATCTTCAAAGAGGGTCAAGGGTCCAAATATCAGCCTTCTACTTCAAAGTTTTATTTTATTTTCTAAAATTATTATGAAAAGCAATCACCGAGTGAATGACTTTGGCTTGAGTTGTGTAGAGTAACCAAGGCAACAATCAGAGTTGATGCCTCTGGGATATTTTTAAAAATTGAGGCTTTACTGCCTCTTACGGCTTTGTTTTTGGTAGGTATGAATTTCTTGTGAGACATGTAGAATAAATTGAGTTTTGTGCAATCCATCTTGGATTTGGGATTAAGAACATTTACATTTCTTAGTTATATGCTTTTGTTTTTAGAAATGTATTGGGTGTTTTTTATGTTTTATCATTTCTTGTTTGTTTGTGCTTGAAATGAAATGTAAAGTAAGAAGATATGATTATTTCTGAAGAAGCTTGAACGGTTGGATGAACAATAATATCACAAGGCTAGATTGAGTGGCTCGGATTTAAACTTAGGTGGCTCAGAAGGCTTTTGCTCTGTATGGGCTAGGGCTGCTCTCTCTCTCTCTCTCTCTCTCTCTCTCTCTCTCTCTCCCCCCTTGGTGGAGGAATGACTAAGTGGCTAAGGCTAAGGCGAAGAGATCCCTTCTGGATGTCTAGGATGGGGTGAGTGAGTACTTGAAATGATAAGGGGAGGGGACTATTTATAGTCTCCAACTCCATTTTTTGATAATTCTTGCTAATGCTAGGGGTAAAAAGTGATTGAATGGCTAGGATTGGAGATTGCCACATAGTAACATCTCATGAGTTGGATGAAGTGATAAAATGATAATTTTGGGTAAGGAGATAGGCATTGGAGTAAATGCACTTTAACCACACATTTGAGGCTTGAAAAAGGAGAGTTCCACATGCTTGAGGGACGCTGCCCCAAAGAGGGGGAGTGCCACGTGGCTGATGGCAGGCTTGAAAAGGGAGAGTTCCACATGCTTGAGGGACGTTGCCCCAAAGAGGGGGAGTGCCACGTGGCTGATGGCAACCTGACTACCGCCGGTCCTTAATTGAACTCTCTACTTTGGCAGACAACATCCTCCAAACATATGGATGCTCTGCTGTGAAAGTTGTTGCTTTAAGGTTTCAGTCATTTTTCCGATTGGGCTTGGGTTCGGGTTTGATTTTGGGTTTAACTAGGTGACTTGATTGAGTTGTGGGGTTGGGTACACTAACCGGGTGAGTTAGCTAGGTGAATTGATCGGGTTAGTTGACTTGCTAAGTTGACTCAAGGCTCTAGGATTTTAGGTTCCTAGAGTTTAGGGTTAGGTTGACTGAGTTGAATGGGCTGCGTTTAGGGTTTAGGATTAGATTTCTTAAGGTTGAGACTTATAGGGTTACAGTTCGTCATGTCCATCAATCCATTCAAACTCAATTAACTTATCAGCCTGGGGTGGGGTGTCTATAGGTTGACTGGACAACGTCTATGCCTGATCATGAGCGTGGGGTGTCCACTCGCTTTAGCGTTTAGTTACACACAACCTCCACCAAAGATAGGCATCCGTAGACACCCCACCCAAAATCACAAATAATAGTTTGCATGATTGAAGTAAATGATTAAAATTAGCATTTGATCGATCCAATATTGGAACATCATAAATGGAGAAAAAAAAAAAAAAAACCAAAAGGATACTCGAGCTCATTCGGAGGCAACTGACAGTTCACATTGGCTAATCCCGGCCGCCAGCCACATGACAGTGCTCTCAGCTGACAAATGGAACCCCATGGCGGCTAAGGTGGAAAATTTGCTTTAAAAAGCATGAAACAGTACTGGCAAAAATCGAATTCCTGCTGCTCTAAAAAGTTCACTTATCAGCCTGCTCTAAAAAGTTCACTTATCCAGCACTGGTGGGAATCTGATTCCCACCAGTCACGTCTATAAATATTGAGCCAACCTCTCTTATTTGCAAGAACAACTATTACGAGGAGAGTTCTTGCCTCGTCTCAAAATAAGGTCCAATAGAGTTTTGAGGACCTGGGAGGGTTCTGAAATTTGGAGAATTCTTCTCCAAGCGATCTTCTCTATGTTGCTAGGTTGTCAAATTTTTTAGCGTCCACAGAGTAGAGCTAAAATCAGGGACGTACAATTAGCTCTTTTCATAAACAACTTAGCTTCATTCTTTTTATTCTCACATCTCCACTAGTTCATACCAATATCCCACACATAGACATCAGTACCACTCTCTCTCTCTCTCTCTCTCTCTCTCTCTCTCTCTCTCTATATATATATATAATTTATCTTTTTTTATTCCAATGTTTGTCTACTTGAACCCTAGATGTAATTATTTTTACAACCTCCCTAAATTCCCAAAAAGTTTTAAAATTTCGTAAAGTAAATACCGCACTTTGTGCTAGTTACAACCTCCCTAAATTCCCAAAAAGTTTTAAAATTTCGTAAAGTAAATACCGCACTTTGTGCTAGTGAAAAAGGGTATCTAATCCATTCCTTTTCAATCAACGAGGCTTTACTTAAGATCTCCAGTTGCAGATCAACTACAAGAGTCATTCGGATCAAAGGATCTTCAGATCTTTTGTTCTGTAGCTAATTAAGTTTGACTTGTGACAACTCTAACAAAAAACGTCCACCATCTGCAAATCAATACCACCCCATCAGCATCAAAACAAGCACACCAAGCGCCCAAGGAGAAAGAGCCTTGCAGCCACAGTCTAGGTGGGCCGGCCCACCTCCAAGCACACCCTGGGTTCCACACTGTCATCGACATGCATGCGCTACATTATTGTGCCTATGGTTTGTTCCATTTTGTTGGAGATTTTTGTGCGAAGCATACATTTGCGATTGGACTTTTTGCTAGATGTTTTATCATCGGTGTAATTAATACATTGGAACTTCTTGAATGGTTTTATCACTTTTGCACATTTTAATGGACGGATGGCAACTATTTACAGTGGGCCTTTCAATGACCATTAGCCAGAAGGTTTGTTCCACAGCACACCTACAACTGATTCGTTTTGTCCGACCAAAGTCTATTACGACATGCTCACACCAATGGAAGGCGTGGAAATAGATCATGTCCAACGTGGTGGACCACAAGGTCTGGGCCCAATCCACGTAAGTCAATCAAAGTATGAATGGCAATGTATTTTCAGTATTTCTCAAAGAATTTAGGAGAAATAATATCCACTACAAGGCACCATATCAATTAATTGTTACTACATGATTAGACATTCACCCAGTTTTATTTAAAGAGCCACAAGGGCTCATATTCTACTATTACATCGAGAACCAACACCATCATAGGAAGTGAGTTTCCTCTAACAACAGGTGATAGGTAAAGTAAAGGGCAATAACGGCCTAATTAGGATTACATTACTGAGGTACCTGATGAAACAAACAGCTCCTTAATGAACTCAATCACAACCGTAACGGAATTAGTGGCGGCGAGAGAAGTGAAGGTAGCCGCCTCATTTGAGTCTGCAGACCCTCCTCCGGCAAGATCGGATAGGGCCCTGAACGCAATGTATGGGACACGTTGTTGTAGGCATATGAGCGCGACAGAAGCACTCTCCATATCCACTGGGCTGACATGGAACTTCTTGTATATGAAGCTCCGGTAGGCGGCATTGTCGAGGTAAATGTTTGCACTCGCTCCTCTGAGAACGGTTACCACCTTCAGGGTGTTCGACAAACAGGTGGTGGAGTTTATGCAACTTTCTAGCTTCAAACCCTGCAAAATTCAAATGCTTCATCAAGCACTAGATTGTCCCAATAGAAGGTGGACGGAGTTCTGTAAGCGGCAAAAGTCCTTTAAAATTGACAGTACGTTTGAATTTTGGGCCACCCACAACTGGGTTCACCAATCGAATGGTTACATACCAATTACCAAGCGGTAGAGGTTTCTAACACTCAACTCATCCGAGCCGATTCAGACCCGGTTCGATACTAAGATCTGATACCATGTTAAAAGAGAGAGTGACTAAGCTTGATTAATGGCCGAGTGCCCCAACTTACATGAGTTACAGCTTGACATTAATGGTTTTGAGGCAACCACTCATGACATTAACCATTTTTGTATTGGATGCCAATTGCCTATAACCCTATCATAGTTCAATGAAAAACCATCATATGCTGATGAGGTTCACTGAAAAGAAGAAAATTTTATTGGTGAACAGGAGTTTGCCATTTCACTATGAATCTAGATCCTTTTGCGGTCACATAAATTTTAGATCAATATGACATTTGTTTTTCCTCTTCATCCAGGTCTGTGTGACCTTATGAGCAGATTGGATGGAAAATAAACATTATGGTGGGCCCTACTAATGTTTTAACACTGAGAATCATTGTCCCCACTGTTATTTGTGGTGTGGTCTATTTAAGCTTTGGATATAACTCATTTTTGGTATCAAGATCTAAAATGATCTCCAAATGGATGAACGGCTTCGACATAATAAATACATCATTGTGAGGCCATGTAACTTTGATCTCCTTTGAACGGTTCATACAACTCCACGAGCGTCAGCTCGTCTTTGCAAGACACGTGCCCACACCACCTAGGTGGATCTGGATCCGCTCCTGTTTTCCTGTATCCTGATTTGTCTACATTATTACTGACTTTATCAAACCTACCCACACCAGCTAGTTCCGTGCAATCTCTCTCCTGTTTCCTGATTGGTCTACATCATTATTGATGTCATCACATTAAACGGTCTTGATGCATGGTGTGGCCCAATCATATTACAACAATCACATGATCCGGATTAAAGTAAATATTCAAACTCAAAGTACAGCCATCCTTACCATACACACACACACACACACTACCGTTGTATTATTTAAAATGAAAAAGGAACAGATCATGATAACATATATATAAAGAATCATGATAAAGAAAAAGAGAGATTATTGGCAGTTCTTCTGACCTCTAACTTCTTTGAAATTGTATAGTAGTGTTTATCAACAGAAACCCAAAAGGCATGCTCTCTACTTTCAGGGGTCCCATCTACTGGGAACACTTCTTCTGGTTGATACCAAACATTGTTCAAGAGATTCTCAAATAGTCTCCTGGTCTTGGTTTCATTTACTGTAGTCTAATCTGAAAATTTCAAGTACCCAAATTCCCTTGTGTAGTCTCCATTCACCTCAAGAGCTAGTTCATTGTCAGGGCCATCTCCATACCTCTGTAATACACAGAATACAAGTATAATGTAAGAAACAAATGAACTGTTGTGTTTGCACTACAACCTACCAAGGCTATTGATATTTACACCCACTTTGATTAATAGATACACTCCTTTTCTACTCTTGGGAATGCTATTGTATAAGTTTGTTTCATTCTCTTACAAAAGCAGAAAGGGTGGGGGCATCTATCAACTATGGATGCATAAATAGTCTCCCATACTTTTGTAATGATATTATTTATAATTTATTTATTTATTTATTCACAAACACCCGATCCTATTATTGATATTTCAAAGCAGATGTACAGCCTCATATTTTGGAGAGGTCCCACACAAAGCTGTGGACCTTCCTATCATAAACCCCCGCAGACGAAACAGTAACTGCAGTAAAAAAATAAATAAATAAAGAAGCTGCCTGCCCTGCTTTTTCACATGCCTAGTCGCGGAAGCGAATTTGCTGGTGTGGTGTACCTCACACGAGCTATATAGATGCTGTATTGACGTCAGCAAATTTTGTGGGTATAATCATGAGGTATGTGTTATATCCAAACCTTCCATCCATTTGACGAGCTCGTCTTAAGTATTGGGACTAAAAATAAGACGGATATAACAATCAAGTGGACCACACTGCAAAAAGCAGTGGAGGATTGAACGTCTACCATTGAAACCCTTTTTGGGGTTACGAAAGTTTTGGATCAATATGAAATTTGTTGTTCCTCTTCATTGAGGTCTTTGGGAACTTATGAACAGATTGGATAGAAAATAAACGTTATAGTGGGCCCTACGAATTTTTTAACAGTGAAAATCATCATCTCTGCTGCTATTTGTGGTGTGGTCCAGATGATATTTGGATATGATTCATTTTTGGTATAATTCTCTAAAATGATCTCTAAAAATAGATGAACGGTGTAGATATAATAAATACTTCACTGTTGGGCCCATGTAACTTTGATCTCCTTTCAACCGTTGGTACAACTCGGAGCTCGAGGAGCATCTCGTCTTCGCACGACACGTACCTACAGCAGCTATAAAGCTGGTGCGAGGTACACTAGCCAATCCGCTCCCCCTGATAGCATCAACTCCAGACGTATGACCAATTAGCTACTGAACCCGACAGGAGCGAGTCTCGCTGCTGAAGTGACGTCACCACGTTCTGTAGGCCCTACCATGATGAATGTGTTGTATCCACACCATCTATTCATTTGGATAGATCATGTTTGGGCATGATCCAAAGAATAAGGTAGATCCAAACCTCGAGTGGATCCCACCATAAAAAAAAGTGGGAACAATGATACCTACCATTGAAACCTTTCTAGAATCAACATGATGTTTATTTGAAATCCAAACTGTTTTTAAGCTAACACGGTCATGGAATAAGCGAAAACACAAATATCAGCTTGATCGAAAACGTCTGTGGCCCAAATAAATTTTTAATGGTAGGCATTCAATCCCCACTATTCTCTATGGTGGTGTCCACTTGAGGTTTGGATCTGCCTCCTTTGTCTCATGCCCTAAAATGATCTTTCCAAATGGATGGAGGGTGTGGATATAACACATTTATCATGGTGAGGACCACATAATATGGTGACGTCACCTCAATAGCGAGATTAGCTACTGTCGAGTTCAGTAACTAAATCCGCATCCCTTTCAGTATGTCGTAGTGGGAGCTCCGAGTCCAAAGACAAGAGCCCTTTAATGCCTATGTATTGACATTATTAAAGGTTCGTTTAGACAAGACTTAGATATTCTTGATTTATGTATATATACATGCACACATTTTAATCATTTTCTTATATACTATATATGTGTATGTATGGACACACATATGTGTATACAATAAAATGTATGGGCATGTATGTGTGTATGTACACACGCATCAACAAATATCTTTACAATTTTGAAAATCTTGCGATATTTTTATGAATAATCAGTCCCACACCTAATGTCACAAGATTTTCAAAATCTTGGCAGTTTAATTATTTAAAAATCTTGTCGTGAAATTATTCTAATACCCATGCAAAAATTAGTTAAAATTTTAAATAATCCATTATATGCTTAGAAATTTAAATTTAAAAATTATATATTAATCTATGATAATTTTTTTAGATAGATTCCAAGAAAAACCTCCAAATTTCAAAGTCATCTCTCCTGAAAATTTGGATGCACTATGATAGATATGAGCTATAGTATTCAATACATGTTGATGAAATGTATTGATCTTGATCATCTGATTAACTACTACAATGTAGTAGTCAAAATACGATTTATGAGGTTAGGATAGGAAACAGGCTACTGATATTTTATAAAATACAATTTATACAAAAAATTAAAATAAAATTGAAATATGGGCATTTACCTGCCAATTCCAAAGAGCTGTGTGGGACCGAAACTTAGGGATAGCTACATCTCCAATGTTGAGAGATGGGTCTGCATTTCCAGCTATTCCATAGTGCACTACTCCGTCTATGTTAAACAAGCTTAGCAACAGCTGTGTTGTTATACCTGCATTAATCTAATAACCAAAAAATTAACAAGAAAAAGGAAGAAAATTAGAACATATGCATAACATGATCATGCCAAAAATAGAAAGTGAAATCCATCCACTGATTGAACATAACCCAAATGAATTAGGTCCATATAAGAGTTGCCACCATTTTCAAAATGATGCTAAACTAAGAAATGAGTCCATGCTATTTATATGATATCCTAAATGATTGTCTGGCCACTACTTCGGCCACCGCCACATCATAATTGGGATCATAATAGTATGTTTCACCATATGCATTATTTTGCTTTATTGCTTTCTAAAAAAGTGTTTCATACTTTATTTTATTTTATTATTTTTATTTTTTTTATTAAATCATAAAGGTTAGCAAACTCCATTCCAATGAACTTTTTACCCAGTTTGAATTCTAGATCATCCTATGCTAGTTGCATAAACTCGACCTTGGTCATGATTACTTTGCATCAGCTCTTTGCTATTTTAAACCGAATGATATAATTTTCGACTGACTTTCCTTAGAATTGTCGAAAACAGGCAAGATCGGCCATAGAAACTTTTTTTTTTTAATCCTTATAGAAGAACTGATCATTGAATTTCTCATTCATTTCTTGTCTGCTTGAACAAATTTTTGCAACAAATTTAAATACCAAGTGAAAGCTACCGCAGTTAGCGAATGAACAAATAATTGTAACTGGTAATAGCCATTGTTAGCAAGTTCACCACATTGTATGGTAAATCAACCTACATGTTCTATAGTCGATTGGCCAATATCACTGGTAAACAGTGTAAAGTCTGGTCGATAATTCCCTGGTAAAGGATAATGCCGATCAATCCATTTAGGATATTGTTTGTGGTGGATGAGAGTGGTGGTTCGGCCAAGCACTTGGCCATCTACTTCTTGGATCATTTGGAGAATTTGGTCACGGTCGATCTGGTGAGATTTGATCACAGGAAGTATCTCAGGACTTATCGGATATTGTTCCCCATTATAAGGTTGATTTTTAGAGAGAGGTAATCCCACAGGCACTTGATTCCTGGCCTCTGGAATGAAATTCTCGTACTTCTGCTCAAATCATTTGGCCTCGGCAGGAGGAGGAACCATCTATAGTTCCTGTACCAGAGTAGGAAGCATATTCTGTTGTAATATGAGTACTACCGGTATTGGTGTTGGGGGTCTTGCACAAAACCTTAGGATCTAGCCCTCCAGAATAAACCAAAATTATGGATAATAAAGCAATGAAAATAATCATTGCATCAATCACACACCACACAAGAGAATTTTACGTGGAAAACCCTCAAAGAGGTAAAAACCACAGGACCTCGTCCTGATCAACAATCCACTATGAAGTAGAACGTTTACAATCTTCTTCACTCACGCAGGAGTGGATGAACAATGAAAGAATAAAGAAAACCAAAGAGATCTCACCGATTATGAGGACGTAGGAGCGCAGAGATATAGACTGCACCGTAGATCACCTCCACGAGCATAACCTCCCTTCTACAAGCTTCCTCTCTCTCTTTCTCCCTCTCTCTCTCACCTAAGATAGCCCTCTTGTGTTTTTCTCATCAACACAACATACCGTAGAAAAACTCCAGGGACCCTTTTTTATAGTTTTAGGAAACTCCTTTGCGCATCCTACTTGCGAAAGGATTTACGCATCCCAGTTGCGAAAGGACTTGCGCATCCCAGTTGCGAAAGGACTTGCACATGACGGGTCAAAAAAAACCCATCAATTGGCAATGTTGGAGCCAAATTTTTGATAGAACTTGCTTCAATAATGGGCTGATATACAATTTACTATAACACCACAGGCTGAGGCGTAGTTTGTTAAGAAACATCATGCATCCTTTCAACAATGATAGCTATCATCCTATTCATACTCTCAACCTAAATAACCATCCGTCTATTAAAGGTTTCGGCCTTATTCTGCAATTGCTCAACCTGAACTCATAATTGGTTTGCAAGGTGTTGAATCCCTATTTGCATATCACGTAACTCGGCCAACATTATCTAGAGAGGATCAGTCTGAGATGTAGATGCCCTGTTCGAGTTAGAAGAACTAGGTGTTGGGTTCAGCAACAACCTGGGTGTTGGTTGTGCTTGTAATTCCTCCTCAACTAGTGGAGGTCATGAGTGGTGGAAGTATTGCGACCACCTCTTCAACTTATGTTTGGAAACACAATAAAAATGGATATATTCCTAACAGTCAAGTAGTTTTTAGTCCCACTAGGCGTGCCAAAACTTGTTCGACACTTTTTCCATTTTAGATTTTGTGGTCACGTGTACTATGTGCGAGCACGCCAAAACTGACTGTGAGGTTAGATTCCAACCGAACAACTTGACCCTAAGCACCAACATAGGCGAATATGATGACTGTGATTGTATATGATCGAGATCTGAGCAAATCGGTCTCCTATTCAGTCTCTCACGAATTGTTCTAGAAAATAATTAGGTGATAGTCGGAGGGTAGGGTTCTTCCTCCGAAAATAGGTTCAACTTTGCATTTCGTAATGAAGGAACTTTTTACACCTAGCTGTCGTCAAACAAGAAAGAAATACTTATGGTTGGTCGAGATACGACTGCAATGAGCCATTCTAAATGAAGAACTTCATGTATTAAGAATAGATAAAGTCCAGCGCATGGCTGTAGACTTGGATTGCAACTAAGAGATTATCGCTTCTCCGAAGATAAAGCTAATGCTGAAAGATTATGCCAAGATAAGATAAGATAAGATAAATTTGATTGGATTGGTGTGAGACCCTTTACTTGGTGGATTCCCTCTATTATTATAGACTCCTCTGCTACACTGATACTCTATATCTGTTTCTCCTATTTACTTCAACCGTTATAGTAGCTGAATCATTACCATGTCAGATTTTCAGATCCTTTTGTTTCTTTGTATTCTTCCTACCGTTCCACTTCTCTCAACTGTTTTCCACCTTTTAGAATTTTTGGCACACCCCGTTGTCAAATGATGTGTATTGTTAGCTCAACACTAGTTGTGCTTCCATAAAAAAATGTTCTAAATATCTTTAAAGATCTTTATATATGTTATATTTTCCTCCGTGCAACAACACATGTCATTCCTTAATTGGTTAATCCAGGAATGACTAGAAATATGGTATAACACACTTAATACCTTCTTAGTTTGATCCCAAACTTGGGATTCTACTGTCAAAATACCATGGTATTTTTGGACATACAATCATTGTGTAACAATGATGTTTATTTCATACCATTTAATCCCACATTCCAAAAAGGCCGTTAAATGTGGTCGAACTTGACCCAACTTGGTGCAACATTGACCATGGGGCCCACCTTAATATATTTTTAGTATATCCACACCACTAATATGTTTTTTCATATTATTTTAGATCATAAGACAAAAAATGAAGCAGATCCAAATCTAATGTTAATCACACCATAGGAAACTGGGGTGATTGATCACTAAATTTTTTCCATCTGGGCTACAAAAGTTTTGGATTAGGCTTATATTTGGTTTTTTTTTTCTTCATCCATGTTTTGTGTGACCTTGTCGACAGGTTCGATGGAAAATAAACATTACAATAAGCTTAGGAAGTTTTAACGGTGTGCATTCAATCACGACAAGTTGTGTACTCTTGCACCAGCGATTTTTATCTGCTTTTATTTTTGGGCTCATGCCCTAAAATGAGCCAGAAAAATGGACAACATGGATATATTAAACATACATTAAGGTGGGCCCTATGGTCGTGTGTTGGGTGAGGCTGTGCCGCACCTAATCCACTCCCATCTGATGGTAGGTATAATGGGAGCCGATTAAGTGTGGCTCTGACAATGGGCCTACCCAAATGGAGCATATAAAGTCTTAGGTGATTGAATGTCCACCATTAAATCTTCACAGCAATCCGTTGATAAGGTCACACACATAACTGGATGGAGGTAAAAAACAAATATCAGCTTGATCGAAAACTTTTGTGACACACAAGAAGTTTTAAATGATTAATCACTACTATTTCTTTTAGTGTGGTCCACCCCAAGTATAGGGTCGCGATGTAGTAATAATCTCGGTACGACCGAGGTTGAAACTACAGGGATTGAACCTTGTACGTAATTTGAAAGTAACTCGAACTAGAACTAGGCGAAGATGTAAACTAAATCAGGGAAAATTAAGAGAATAATAGTAAACTATTAAACTAAAACTTGTAAAATTCAAAGGTGAGAAACTAGGGTTTCCAAGGATATACTTGTAGAGATCAGGAAGATCTATGCTTGATTCATAAATACAACCGGAATCAGAGTCCTATCTTCATCCAGTTAGAAGATATTCCATTAAAAACCAATTCTGAACTTCCTTTGACCTAGTTTTCAAGAGATGAGAGGTATGACAATTAGAATTGATTCAATCATAAAATCCTGCCCATGAGACAAAGTAAACAACAGAATTTAACCAATCCACAACCATTCTAAGAGAATTGTGGGAGTTAGGGAAATTTTCATCATCTAACCATGCCCAGGAGACGATGGTGGACAACAAGATCTCCTAAATTCACAATCTCAAGAATGAAAAGAACATGCTCAAAGTGTGACTGTCATTGTGGCCACATGTGGGTGGGCACACGTGGGCGGGCCCCAAGGTGGCTGGCAAGCTACTGTGCACACAATAAAGGTGAAACTTTGTCCCACATCGGAAGTATCGTCTGAAGTTGTGGTGGCTATAAGTTGAGTTCCTTCCTTAATAGACATAACGCGTTTTAAAGCCGTGAACTTCGGCAAAGCGGACAATATCATGTGCTTTGGGGGTGGGCCTTACAAGTGGTATCAGGGCCGAGAACAGCTCTGCCCTCGGTGGGGGATATTATGACGCCTCGTCACTGTGGCCGCATGTGGGCTGGCACGCGTGGGAGGACCCCAAGGTGGCTGGCAGGCTACTGTGTGGTTGACAAGCTACTGTGCACACAGTGAAGGTGAAACCTTATCCCACATCGGAAGTGTCGTCTGAAGTTGTGGTTGCTATAAGTTGGGTTTCTTTCTTAACAAACATGACGCGTTTTAAAGCCGTGAGCTTCGGCAAAGTAGATAATATCATGTACTGTGAGAGCAGGCCTTACAAGAAGCTATCGCAGATCCATTGTAATTTAAGTCACAATGAACCATTAAAAATTAAAACCATTCCTTATAATCAAACTAGTATCAAAATCAGTTCAACTTAAACCTAAATCAAAGGCATAAAGAAAAATCACTCATCTCACTACAAGCTTCACCTCTTAGCCCTAGCTAAGAGGTTTAGCCAATCACAGACATGATCAACTAAAAACTCTTAAAAACATCAAAGGAAGAAAAATAAAGAAGAAGGAGAAGAAGAAAAGAACTCTTTGGCCATCCATGTCTCTCTCTTCCTCTCTCTCATTTCACATCCGCCCGTCTAATTTTCTCTCATGTCTTCTCTCTCTCTTTTATAGCTAGCATAGGATGGTGGCTGTGGTCCACAACGCATAAGGAGGTCGGTGTGCGGATTACGTGCGTAGCAGAGAACACAAGTCATCTTGTGCTTGACTTGAATTTTGGGGCGGTGGACGTCCCATCTTCGGTTCTGACTGCATGGTCGTGGTCGTGGCCACCTGTTACAACGTGTGGACGGTCCGGATCATGGATTCGATCGTGTCCTTATCACAAAACGACCCACAATGGTCAGTTTTTATGGACACAGGGCATGCGAAAATAGAAGGCGCTATGATGATCGGTGGGCCCCATAATGATGTTTTCGGGGAAATTCACCCCGTTCATTAGATTCCAGGCAAAAAATCAGTCGGAAAGGAGTGGTTTTGGTCGAGTTTTGGTGCAGTCCACTGTATCAAATCACCTCATCTTTCATCATGCATTTTCTGGCGATCCACGTGTGTACACGTGCATGGGGCCAAAAGGAAACCTTGACGAGGGTCGTGGCCACCACTTGGACGCAGTGATGGTTCAGATCGTCGAACCAGTTGATGAAGATGACTTGCGGAGATCGTCCATTCGGATGCTAGCGAAAATCAAAACGGAAGCTTCGGTTTTCGACGAAGCTCGGGTCAAAGAGTTTTGATTGAGCTCAGCAGTACGGTACGGTGCGGGAGTGCACCGCCTGTGCACTCCCACATGTATATGTGGGGTCAATCGTGATGTTCGTGAGAAATCCACTTCATTCATCCATTTTGTCATCCCATTTAATGGGTTGAGACCAAAATTGAAGCATATCCAGAGATCAGGTGGGCCCAGATTAGAGATTTAGTAGCTGATCTGTCTGTTGGGCCACTTCCACAAAGATCCAATGGCTGAAATTCGACGTGTACAGTTAATTTAGGGTCCTGAGGCTAGATATAAAGTTTCGAACCAAACAGATGGTGGAAACCCTGTGATCTTGCGTTCATGATGATTTTCTGGCCTCTTCGTCATTTATCACTTGATTTTCTCGGATCTTTTGTGTGTAAATTCTTCGATCTCAGTCCTCTAAGGTTTGTCCCTTACCTTGGTGATTTTTTAACATTAAATCTATGCTTTTAGTACCCTTTTTTAGTCCAGGCTCCTAAATTCACCTTGCAATACAAATATGATTAAAATAGGACGTTTGAAATATTTGACCCTCAACAATGGATGAGGTTGATATCCGACACACGTTGAGGTGGCCCCCACGGTCAGGGTGGCACTGTATTGGATGAGGTTAGAGCACACCTAATCTACTCTAAGGAAGGAAGAATCACAAGAAGCTGTCATCTCATGTTGACATTCCATCAAAACCAGTGGTTCACGAAAACCTCTGTGGACTCCACCATGATGTATGTGTTTTATCTGTGTCATCCATCCAGTTTTCTAGCTCATTTTATAGCATGGGCTTTTAAAATGAGGCAGATCCATATGTAATAAAACAAAAGATCGGTTCACTTGTTTAAAGGATTTTCTAATGAATTTACATTCTACACACATTTCATATTCATTAAATTCTTTATTCCAAATATTGGATAATAAACCTAATCTTTTCATTTTCTTCAAAGAATCTAAATTCACATGACCTAATCTACTATACCATAGATAAAGAGGTTCGATGACATAAACAGAACTGAATATCTTATTATTATTATTATTGAATACATTTATAATGAATAAACCATCACTATAATATCTATTTTCTATAAAAGTTTCATTTTTAGTCATTACAAGCTTATTCGAATCAAATACTAATTCAACTTTAGCCTTATTGAGGAGCGAACTAGACATCAGGTTTCTTTTAATGTTAGGCAGATATAGAACATCATTCAACATCAGAGTCTTCCTAGAAGCGAGCTTCAGAAATACTTTTCATTTCTTTACAACTGGAGAAGTTAGAGTATTACCCATGAACACCTGTTCATCATCTCCTAATGCTTGATAGGAGGTAAACATGTTACGATCCTTATACATCGATTCACTAGTGAGGGTGGCGAACAGTGAAGTGTGATTTGACATTGGGTGTCCTAACAACCTAACAAAAAAAAAATGTTACGATCTTTGCATACATGCCAAGTTGCACTATTGTTTAGCACCCACTCTAAGTTGTTTACAAGAAAGACTTCTAACACCATAACTAAGACCATATTAGATTCGTTGCCCACTTATATATATAATATTAACTTAAGGCTTATCTTTGTTTTCCTTTAGCCTACAATTTTTTACGTGATACCTACACTTTCTACAATTATAGCAGTTTTTTTTTTCTTTCTTAAAATGCTTTGTATTCTTCTTTTTTAGCTTACATTCATTGGCATAATATCCAGACTTACCACGGTTGTTGCATTTGTCTTTTTCTTCTTGTTGTTTTCCTACCTTAAATCTACAAGATTCGTCTTTAAATCTACCTCATTAACATTTACTCTCTCTCTCTTCTTCTTCTTTTTTTTTTTTTTTTTTTGTCTCTGTTTCTATTAGTCTATTCTATTCATATGTGTATGATTATACGTTTAATGAGATGTCGTTCATTTTATATTTCATTCTATTTTTATATTCTTTCTAAGAGGGTAGTAGCTTTTCTATCAACGCTCCTGATAGAAACACTTCATCCCACTTCATTCATTCAATTGATAATTGATGAATAGACTTTGAAAATTATGAATCTGATTTGTGATAGGTTTATCATCAGTCATTAGATAATGAAGGAAATTCATGACTAGATATTTTTTACCACCTACATCTTTCAGGATATACTTTTTTTTTCTAAAGCTATCCAGATGTCTTTGGCAGACTCATAAGAAACATGCACATTATCTAACTCTTTGGACAAAAAGTTTAGAATATAATTTTACAATTATTTATATCTATGACTTCATTTTGATTTTCTAGATCTATTATAAAAGATTCGGATAATATGTATGAAACTTTAACTGTGGTCAACGTAAAAGTTATCTTTTGTTTCCACTAGTCAAAGTGTTGTTCAGATAATGGTTCGATTTTGGATAACTCAGTGGAAGCATTTATTATTACGGTGGTCATAGTTTATTTAATTCAACAAATTTGATTTCAAGATTATTTGATTATCTGATTGAAATTAAATAGACTATGTAAACAGAAAATTAAAAGGAAATTAAAGAAAATAAGATAGAAACTTATAGAATTGAGTCGAGGCGTGGCGTGGCGTGAGTCACTTGACTTGAAATCAACTTTGCTTCCCTTGGACAACATCCCAAGCGCAACACGTTTCCAGAGCAATCATCCTCCAAGATACAATGACTAGGACCCGATCCTAATAGTGCACTCATTGTACGTAAACTCGAACCACTTGCAATTAACTCAAAAGTGGTGAGTTGGCTCAACGACAAACTCGGTAACCAAAAAACAGTAGCAACAGACTCTTGCACAAAATAAAAGTTCTGTGAGTACTCACATATATGCGCTCGCGGCCAAACGCGACACACTCAGGCTTAGGGCATGTGTGTGTGTGTGGTTTATAACATAGATTACAACTAATGACATAATCCCCTAAAAGGGGCTTAAGCCCCTGCAAAAAGCAATTCTTATATACATGAAAAGTTTCTTAAACAAATTAGATGTGTAACTAAACCCACAACTCAAAAAACAATTTAACATTTCAAACATATAAAGAAAAATAAAATAATTTTTTTTAAAAAATACTAGATAAGATGGGACAACTTGCACGTGAGGAAAGCCAATTTGTGGCTCAGGGCCTCTTCAAGACGGCCCCACTTGATGAGTCACCCTGACGGATATCTCACATCACGTAAGCACATATTACTTTGGACCAAGTCATTGTGTAATGGGGTGCAAAACTCTGACTCGACAAGATGTTCAGTAGAGTCAGGTTGCCTCGATGACTCGACCTGAGTCAACTCAATATTTTGTAATTTATATATTAAAAATGAGAAATATTCGAATGTAACATGGTTTATGACAGATCCGAACAAATCAGACCCGGGACCAAGTTTCCCAATGACGCGGCTCAAAATCTCACTGAGTCAATTTAACTCAGCTGAATTTTGAGTCAACTCAGAGATTTTTAGAACTTTCTACAATGTTCACACATGGCCCTCATGGTAACACGTGTATGGCATCCAACCCGTTCACAAGGTTCGTCCCACCGTGAAACTGGGATGCGTGAAAAATCAGCCTGACAAAAGGATCATGTGAGCCACCATTTGAAATTGGAGGTCCTGGGTGGATGTCGACCGTTTCCATGATGTAACCCAGCTGACGATCGTGGAGGTCTGGCTTCTATAGTCCCCCTTATCGGGAGCTGATTAGGTGTTACCCTTACTTTGGAACCCACGTACTTCGTTGTAATATGATTGGGTCACATCATTTGATGCTGTATTTAATGCAGCAGTGCTCGCAAAAACAGCCTTAATGTGGACCGTCACAATAGATGTAATATGATTGGGTCACATCATTAGATGTTGTATTTAATGCAGCGGTGCTCACAAAAACAGCCTTAATGTGGACCCGTCACAATGGAAAACATATAATGCCAGAGGATCAGATTTTTTAAGATATGGTTCAAAAATTAAGTAGGTAAATATCTGGTGTGGAACACACGACAGGAAACGGTGGTGACTAACACCCACCGTTAAAAACTTTCCTGGGCCCACTATAAGTAGATCAGTAATTTTTATTTTCCATCGAACCTGTTGATAAAGTCAAATATGCCTCCATAAAGGTAAAATACAAATATCAGCATGATCTAAAACTTTTGGTATCAAAAAAGATTTTATAGGTCATTCACAACTTTTTTTTTCTAGTGGTGTGGTCCACCAGAGATTTGGATCTGATTAAGTTTTTGAATAATGTCTTAAAATGAATTAAAAAAACACATGGGTGGTGTTGATATACAACCAATTCATCAAGGTGGGCCCTACGCCTGTTTGGCATGTGAGCTTAGGTGGGATAGAATTGCATTTGATTCCGCAAATTCACGAAGAGTTTGGAGCTATGGAAAGCCTAGGATTATATGGAATGCAATTACATTTGGTCTCAAACAGATTTCTAAAATCCATTACATCAGTAGGCCCTACATTGACACATGTGTTTTATCCACACCATCTATTCACAAGCGCATTTTTACATGCGACATTCGGGTTATATACTATAAAAGTGACTCACATCAATTGTGAATCTAGTCCATTAATTGGATCCTTACTCTTGCTCCGGTGGTAGACTCTCGGGAGTTACCCGATCAAGGGTTGGAGTATCCATAGGTTGTGAAATCCCACTCTGGAGTGCGTGTGCGGGGTGTGTGTGCCTATTTAATAATTTTTTTAAAAAAAAGTCCTTTAATTACAATTTCATAATTCACCAGACAAAAGTTTCACTTAATTCTTCCAAAAGGAAGAATTTGTTTCCAAACCTAAAAATTGATGGGCATTTCTAATCATGCAATTATTATACAATAACAATGTTAATCACATCAGAAGCAATTCCATACCATTTAATTGCACGTACGAAACAGGCAGACACATCTAATCCACTCCCCTGACACATCTTATCTTTGCAATGAATGAGTGGTGCGAAGACAAGATGGTGGGCCCACATAGGCAGTGGGGCAGGTGTTGTAATAAAAGGTGTCGGACAATGTCGCTAGCTAAGGCTGTCATAAAGCTGCTGTATCATTTTCCTAGGGAGTGGATTACGTGTCACGAGTGTCTGGTGGACTGATTTGCAAAGATTTAGATAGATGATGCTTGTGAAATGTACAAATACATCATATCCAATTTTTGGACGCAAGTGGATTTACAGTTGCATGTAATAGTGAAAAATAAATAAATAGTAATTTGAAAAAAAAAAAGACCAATAATACAAATGTAACAAAGAGGGAGCTCACGCGAGAAAGTATTTACATATGCAAATGAAATCCTAATAAAAATGTTTTACGCCTTGTAAAGCTTTTACATATGTAATTTGGTCTACATACACATATAACAAAGACAAAAAATGAAACATGTCATACGTCTGGCGGGTTCTCTATAATCAAATCTCTATTTTGAAGTACGGAGGTAACCTTTTTTTTTTTTTTTTTTTCCACATGCACACACACCCCCACACACTCACGCCACACGCACACACACCATGGAATTTCACCACTATGGGTACTTGAACCCTTGACCCGGTGTTGAAACTCCAATCTACCACCCGGGTAAGAGTAAGGACCCGTATGGAGGTAACTTACGCTCGAAAGAAAAAGGGGAAAAAAATGGAAAGAGCTACGAAGTTGTCGCATGCAATAGGTTTATGATGAATCATTAGACATTTTTATCAGAAAATCTGTCATGAATCCCATATTTACCGGAGAATTATACTTCCTTACTAATCTTATATTTACCAAAGAATTATTTTATAAATCAAAATACCCGTTAAAAGGAAAGTTAACAAAATACCTTTTATGTATTTTATTTTTTTTAAAGTAATAAGGTAAAAAATTTTGAGGCTCACATTGTATTAATGACATCTAACTTGTCAAGGATAAGGACCATTTCGATGGTAAATTACTTTAGATAAGCTACTTATGTCATAAGTAGTTTATCTTGGTTTATACTTAATCTGCATATGTTTGGTAAACAACATACTTATCATTCTAAAAATAGAAAAGCATATCTGGTTTCCAACATCATAAGTAATTACTTTGAAAGTTTGTTTGGTCTCCTCACATGCACTATCCATCCTATGGGGCCAACCTTTCATGTGGATGATTCATTTGTGTGGGCCCTACCTTTGATGTGAGCCATCCAACATGCAAGTTCCACCTTGGTTGTAGGCCATTTATCATTATGGACCAACCTTTAATGTGCACAATTCATCAGGTAGGGCCCACCGTTGATGTTAGTCGTCCATCATGTGGGGCCCACCATCAATGTTATTGTCCATCATGTCGGGCCCATCTTCAATATCCACTACCCCATCATGTGGGCCCACCTCCGATGTGGGCCATCCATAATGCAGGACCCGCTTTGGATATGGGGTCACTCATTATTAGGCTGACCTTTGATGAGGACTTTCCTTCATGTGGGGCCCACCTTAATGTGGATCATCCATCATATGGGGCTAACCATTATTAACGGCCCATCATGTGGGGCTCACCTTGGATGTGGGTCATTTATCATTAGGGACAGACATTTGATGTGGATTATCCATCATGTGGGGCCACCTTGATATAGGCCATTATTATATCGGGCCCACTAGATCATCTACCTATTCATTGAATGATTTTTCAATCTTATGAACTTAAAAGGGGTTCATAGTCATATAGAGCATATTTCCTTAAATAATTTATTAAATTGTTGTGTCATTAATGAAAATGAAGAAAATAAATTACTTTTGGAGGTTGAAAAGCTATAAAAAAAAATAAATTTTATATATATATATATATAAAAGTAAGTTTTTTTTTTTTTTTTTTTTTTTTCTCCCTAAAAAATTACTCATTTAAGTTTAATAACCAACTTAACTTATTTAATAAAAGTAACTAATTAGCTTACATAAGTTAACAGATGGACTGCAAGTAAGTTTTGATATTTTCAAGTGATATATATTATTTTTAATGATGTGGCTCACATTATGTTTAGATATATCAAATTTTTATTATTATTTCTCAACATCAAGGCAGATGGGCCCATTTGGATTTGTGGATTGGAAGGGGTTGAATGGTATTAGGGAGGATGTCATGGATTTCAAGGCAATGATGGTGTTGTTAGTGGATTGTCTTAAGATCCATGGGATTGCTATATGGAGTCTGTTTGGCACACCTGACCAATCCCTTTTATTAAGCCTTTCCATCCCTTCCAATCCTTCTAACTAAACACATCCCAGGCAAATTTGAATAGATTAGGGTGGATTGGATGAGATTTAAAGGTAATGATGGTGTTGTCAGTGGATTGTCTTAAAATCCATGGGATTGCTATATGCCGGGATCAGATCACCCAGCCTGTTTGGCACGCCTGGCCAATCCTGGGATTTAACTTCCAATCCCTTCCAATACCATCCAATCCGCCTGCCCAAGTGGACCCTAGTGTATAGGTTGGATATCATATAAACATCAAGCGGCCCGTAAGTATCCTCATTACCATTTTAATAATTTCCCATTGAAAAATATTTTTCAGTTTTTACAGCCATTATTTGGTAAAATCATAATTTTCTGAGGAATTTTGAGGTAAAGATCCCAATTATCGATTACTAATCCAATTTTACTAAGCCCACGCAACCATCAGCGATGGTCCACCTAAAGACCAGGCTCGTCAGCTCATCAAGTGGGACAAACCAGCACAACCCGTCCAACTTACATGACAGATGCCCATCCTCATGACAAGCATTTAATCCAGACCATCCAAATTACGGGCCAAAGGGGGCTAAAGCCTACAATTTCAATAAACGAGATCCAACCATCCAATATTCCCTTTTAGCCATCCTTTTGATGCCCGTGGACAGTTCAAATAGTCCGATCTGTAACAGGCGTCCATCTCTTCAATTTGGACATTGACCACTCTTCTAACCATCCGCTTGATGGGGCACGGACAGTCGGGATTTTCCTATTAGAGTTTCTCTTGGCCTGTGGCCCATCGACAGCAAAGCGTATTGGGCAGTCAGAATGGAGCAAGGACCCTGGTTTTGTAGTCCCCCTTGCATCTTTGCCACCGAGCACTTCAATATTCAATCGGTGCTGTTTCATTTTCTACACTTGAGGAATGCTACGGGTGCTCAGCATGCTATTTTATGCACGGGGACTTCTACAAATGTAACCGTTGGGGAACCATAGAAACACTCGTAGACAAATCAAGCAAAGTAATCGCAACCGCACAACTAAGTCTAAACAAGAACAATTTAAATTTTATGTAAAAAAATCTTTTCAAGAAAAAACTATGACACAAAAGGACAAGTAATATACTACGAAAGCAGAAATTACAAGAGATTATTGTCGATTTGAACAAGCCTCGAATCTTCCTCACAGGCCTTAGCTATGCTCTTGAACTCTTATGAACAAATTAGAAAGCCCTAGAACACCTCTCATATATCCAAATTCCAATTACATCTGATATATAAACTATCGCAACTGGAATATGAAACAAATCCTGCTCTTACGTGAATCTACACACGTGCTCGATGGGACCATTGTTATCAAATGCGATTGCATATGCGCATATGCGATCGCATATGCGCATACTATTGATCAAATCGCATATGCCATGATGGCATACGCGATCCTGACAAGTATGCCATGATGGTATACTTTTATATGCGATAAATATGTGATCGCATATTTCTCAATAGCCAACAGCGGAAGATTTTTATTTTTTATTGTTTCAAATTGGAGAACTTTTGCCTATAATTAGGCACTCGTATCCGCTCCATTTTCACTATTCTTTACTCTAAAGCTCTAAATCTCTTACTCTTTCTCTCTTACACTTTTTTTTTTCTTAGCCTAATCTCTCTACAATTATTTCAATTATGCTTATTTTTTGTATTTTATAAGTTGTGCTTACTTTTTGTAAATTAAGTTGTAAGTTATAACTTGTAAGTTGTTTCAAGTTATCCATTTATTATTAAAATTTCTTTATTCAAAGTTTATAATAATTAGTTATCTTTTAATGTAGCTTGTTGATTGTTTTGTTAAAATTTATATAATATAATATAAGTAATTAAATATATCACTTAATGAAACACTCAAACTATAATGAAATAAGTAAAATAACCCAATCCAATCATGTGTACTAATTACATGAGTTTTTCCCTCTTTTTTTTTTTATAGAATTTTTAGATTTTTTTTTTTTTTTGAAAAAAATATGCCATGGCGTATGCGATTGTGTGATCGCATATGCGAACAACATATGCTGATCGCATGCAATTGCAAATGCGATTTGACAACATTGGATGAGACCTTCGATGTCATCAACCATCCATTGAACATCTTCAATGACATCGAGTAGCAACACTAAAACGTTCCAGCAACCAAGAGAAATTTACAACTATATGGCCCATTTATGACCCATTTACCTTTTTAAGCCCACTTCTTTTTAACTCTCCAGAATAAGCCCCATACGTACGGACGGCTTCCCAAAGGTCGAAAATGCCCCTGCTTTTCCTTCCGCAAGAGGATCGGCTAGTGCTCGAAGACGAACGCTGGCGCTCCTCGAACTCCGAGTTGTACGAACGGTTCAAAAGAAATCAAAGTTGTATGGGCCCCACAGTTATGTATTTATTATATCCACAACGTTCATCCATATTTCGAGATCATTTCGGAGCATTATAAAAAATAAAAATAAAAAAGAATCATATCTAAAGATCAACTAGACCACACCACAAAGAGCAGTGGGAAAATTGATTTTCACTGTTAAAAATTTTGTAGGGCCCACCATAACATTTATTTTCCATCCAATCTATTCATAAGGTCACAAAGACCTGGATGAAGAGGAAAACAAATTTCATAATGATCCAAAACTTTTGTGACCCCTAAAAAGGTTTCAATGGTAGATGTTCAATCCTCCGCTGCCTTTTACAGTATGGTCCACTTGATAGCTAGATTTGTCTTATTTTTCGTCTCAAGCCTTAATACGAGTTTGCCAAATAGATGGACAGTTTGGATATAACACATATCTCATAATAGGACCCACAAAAAGCGATGGGGATTACAACAACAACAAAAAAAATATATATATATTAAAAAAAAAAAAAAAGTCAGGAACCTATGGCTACGGGGTTTGCTATGGCTACGGATTATAACCGTAGTCTTTGATTTTTTTATATGTCCTTTGATATATATGGAAGGGCTTTCGATATGTATTGAAGGTCTTTTGATATGATCGAAAAGGGTCCAGAACTGTCCAGCGAGTTTGCCTCAAAAATCCTGCAATTTTCGATACATATCGAATAGTATTCGATATGTATTGAAGGTATGCTCTTATAACCGTAGCCATAACTGTAGTCCGTTGCAGTCTATGCATTTTATTTTATTTTTTATTTTTTATTTTTACATGGAGAACTTTATTCTACCTACATTTTTCTCTAATACATATTTATATAAATATGTATATATAAGCATATAAAAAAGTATCTCTCTTTTTCTTTTTTCTTTTTTATTTTATTTTATTTCTTTCTTTATTCATTTAACAAGAATATCTTGTAAACCAAAATTAGTTACTTGATGTACCATATATGATTTTGGGGTAGGAGAAGCTACTTTAGCCAACCAACCTCGTCATTTTCATAAATTCCATTAGGTCGATGGTCGAAAATCCATTTCATTCACTTCGCCGTCAATTTCATTCACTTCACAATCAATTTCAATTAGTTTGTAGTGAATTTCATTAACTTCGTGGTCAATTTCATTCACTTCGCGGTCAATTTCAATCATTTCACGGTCAATTCCCTTCATTTCACGGTCAATCCCGGTGATTCCCCTTCACTTCGCGGTCAATTCCATGCATTTCACGGTCAATTCCGGCGATTTCCCTTCACTTCACGGTCAATTCAATTCATTTCACAGTCACTTCCCTTCACTTCACGGTCAATTCAATTCATTTCACGATCAATTCCCTTCACTTCACGGTCAATTCCATGCATTTCACGGTCAATTCCGGTGATTCCCCTTCACTTCACGGTCAATTCAATTCATTTCACGGTCATTCTCGACAATTCCCCTTCATTTCACGGTCAATTCCATGAAGGGGAATTAATTGTGAAATGCATTGAATTGACCATGAAGTAAGGGGAATTGACCGTAAAATGTATAGAATTGACCGTGAAGTGAAGGGGAATCACCGGAATTGACCGCGAAATGCATAGAAATGATCGTGAAGTGAAGGGAATTGATCTTGAAATTCATTAAATTGAAAGTAACGGGAATTGACCGTGAAATGAAGGGAATTGACCGTGAAATGCATGGAATTGATTGTGAGGTGAAGGGAATTGACCGTGAAATGCATGGATGACCATGAAATACATGAAAATGACCGTGAAGTGAAGCGAATTGACCGTGAAATGCATTGAAATGACCGTGAAGTAAAGGGAATTGACCATGAAATGCATTGAATTGACCATGAAGTAAAGGGAATTGACTGTGAAACGCATGGAATTGACCATGAAGTGAAGGGGAATCTCTGGAATTGACTGTGAAATACATGGAAATGACTGTGAAGTGAAGGGAATTGACCGTGAAATGCATTGAATTGACCATGAA
The DNA here is from genome assembly GCA_030180095.1 of Magnolia changhungtana. Classification (NCBI taxonomy): domain Eukaryota; kingdom Viridiplantae; phylum Streptophyta; class Magnoliopsida; order Magnoliales; family Magnoliaceae; genus Magnolia; species Magnolia changhungtana. The sequence continues at coordinate 20,304,594 of JASAUF010000444.1, read as the reverse complement.
GTAAAGGGAATTGACCGTGAAATGCATGGAATTGACCGTGAAGTGAAGGGAAATCGCCAGAATTGACCGTGAAATGCATGAAATTGACCGTGAAATGAAGGTAATTGACCATGAAATGCATTGAATTGATCGTGAAGTAAAGGGAATTGACCGTGAAATGCATGGAATTGACCGTGAAATGAAGGAAATTGACCATGAAATGCATTGAATTGACCGTAAAGTAAAGAGAATTGACCGTGAAGTGAAAGGGAATCGCCAGAATTGACCATGAAATGAAAGGGAGTCGCTAGAATTGACCGTGAAATGCATGGAATTGACCGTGAAATGAAGGAAATTGATCGTGAAATGCACGGAATTGATTGTGAAGTGAAGGGAATTGACCGTGAAATGCATGGAATTAAATGTGAAATGCATGAAATTGATCGCGAAGTAAATGAAATGAATGAAATTGACCGTGAACTGATTGAAATTGACCGTGAAGTAAATGAAATAGATTTTTGACAATCGACTTGATGGAATCTTGGAAAATAACCAGGTTGGTTGGCTAAAGTAGCTTCTCCTACCCCAAAATCATATAGGGTACGTCAAGTAACTAATTTTGGTTTAGAAGATATTCTTGTTAAATGAATAAAGAAAGAAATGAAAAAAAGAGAGAAAAAAATTATATGCTTATATATACATATTTATATAAATATGTACTAGAGAAAATTGTAGGTAGAATAAAGTTCTCCATGTAAAATAATAATAATAATAATAGTAATAAATAAATAAATTAATAAATAAATATTTGCATCGGGCTACAGTTATGGCTACGGTTATAATCCGTAGCCATAGGCAAATACCTTCGAAAATTGCAGGATTTTTGTGGCAAACTCGCTGGACAGTTCTGGACCTTATTCGATCATATCGAAAGACCTTCGATACATATCGAAGTACATATCGACAGACCTTCAATACATATCGAAGGACATATCCAAAATGCAGGGGCTACGGTTATAATCCGTAGCCATAAGAAACCCCAATTTCAGAAATCGAGTTTCTGAAAAAGCAGGGGCATTTTCAACCTTCAGCAAGTCGTCCGTACGTGTGGGGATTATTCTCGCAAGGTAAAAAGAAGTGGGCTTAAAGATGTAAATGGGTCGTTGTAAATTTCTTAGCAACCAACATGAATTTTTCTGATGGCATCAAGTGGTCTGTCAATGGCATCGATGGACCTGTTATTGATAGATTTAAAACATTGACAATAGTAGATATGAGCCACTCATCAGGTAGGGCACAATACAAGCATACCCTAGGCCAAAATCAGGTCATCCCTACTCATCCATTATGCCACATGTTTGCATTGAAGATGGACCGTTTCGCTTTTTCTAACAATCAATTTATTTCGGATCCTTAATCTTGCTCCGCTGGTAGACTCTCAGGACTCTCAACACCTGGTCAGGGGTTTGAGTATCCATAGGTGGTGAAATCCCACTACGGCATGAGTATGTGGGGGTGTGTACACGTGTAAAAGAAGAAGAAGGAAAAAAACAACTTATTTCCATCAACTGCACTCTGAATTTTGAGGGCAGGGAATGCTGACACTGACTTGACGATTGGTTAGACATGGCACAAAGATGCCATGTTAGTAAATGCTGCCAGGCCCTCTTATCTGAGTTTACGTCTATGGAAATGTGATGCAGCCATCTCATACTCTCATACTCTCGACCGATGATCGGCTATGTACATGAGCAGCCACTTGATTAACGGTCCGGCCTGATTTTTGGATTCCCGGGCATGCAAAACAACTCCCCATCATGCATTAGGGAGGATGGGATTTGCTGTTGGGACTGGCGGAAGCACACGGAGACGTATCAAACAAGATAACAACAATCTCACAAACAAGGTCCACAAGAAGGCAATCTGAATTTACGTTAAAAAACCACGGCATAATGGGATAATGCACCATGGCAATGAAGTTACAAGATATCAAAACCTTACTTATCAAAGCCTCAAGAAGACAAGCCCAAGCCTTTTCTTTTTAAAATCCCTATCAAATCTTTAAACACGTTTAGAGAACCCTAATTCATACCTTAATCCCGATTACACCCAATATATATACTACCGCAACTGAAATACGTTGCAATTATACGCGTGCCTTCAAGGGTATCAGTTGCAATTATACACGTGCCTTCAAGGGTACTTTCGATGGCATCGACAGACATCAAAGAACTTTGATGCCATTGAGTACAACCTCCAAACTGTCCCAACAATCAATAATGATTTTTTCGGATTTTCTCGATGGGATCGAGCATCTGTCGATGGCATCGACATATGCTCTATAGAATAGAGTGGTTTGTCGATGTCATTGATAGACCATGTTACAAACATATTTAATGTATTAGACAACAATCTTCACCATGTCTTCAATCTTCTCACTTCATTTCTCCTTTGTCGTACTCGATCGTTCATCTCTACTTCGTCTCCACCATAGCTCCACAATCATCGCTTCTCGTGCACATTTGGTTTTCACTTTATTTTTACTAGACTCAAAGAAGTCGCATAGAACTTAAACTTCTTTACAAGAACCATCTTAATAAGCATATCCGCTGGATTCATGATTGTATGGATCTTCTCGAGAGTCACGCCTCCTTCCTCAACTACCTGTCGGATAAAATGATGGCGCACATCAATATATTTAGTTATAGAATGGTAAATTGAATTCTTTGCCAAATTGATCGCAATTTCGTATTCATAAGTAACCATTACGGCCTCTTGCTAAAGCCCCGAGTGATTTATCATTCCCCTCAACCAAACCGCTTCCTTCAATGCTTCTGTCACCGTCATTTACTTAGCTTCAGTTGTGGAAAGAGCCACCACAAACTAAAACTTCGACATTCAATTGGTTGCTTCGCTCGCAACGCAAATGAGTAACCGAAAGTCAGCCTTCTGTTATCCACACTGCCCGCGTAATCAAAATCCACGTAACCTACCAACTTCTCTTGATTTTTCAAATATCAAGATGTAATCTTGCGTACCTCGAATGTATTGAAGTAGTCATTTCACTGCCTCTAAGTGTTGCTTGGGGATGTTGGACATGTATCTATTAACAACACCCACAACATGTGAAATATTCGGTCTTATACACATCATGACATACATCAAGCTGCCAACCACATTCGAATAAGGCACACGAGACATAACCTAATTTCCTTTATATGTTTCAGGACATTGCTCAAAAGAAAGCCTAAAATGAGCCACATGGAGAACGTTAACCGGCTTTATCTTGTCCATCCCATACTTCACAAATACTTTCTTAAGGTATTCAGCCTGAGATAATCATAGTTTGCTCATCTTCCTGTCTCTGTATATGTCAATACCGAAAACCCACTCTGCAGCCCATAGATCTTTCATTTCAAATGTCCCTGATAAGTAACTCTTCAATATATCGATCTCACACATACTATGGCTAGCGATAGTATGTCATCAACATACAATACCAAAATAATAAATTTTTAATCACTTAACGTCTTGCAATAGACACAATGATCATACTCACTTTTGGTAAACTTTTGACTTATCATGAAAGAATCAATTTTTTTGTATCACTACCTAAGCGACTGTTTCAGGTCGTACAATGACCTCTTCAACCTACAAACCGTATTATTTACCTCTTGTATTTTGAAACTTTTCGGTTGCTTGATATAAATTTGCTCTTCCAATTCCCCATGCAGGAAAGCAATCTTCACATCCATCTGTTCTAGCTTGAGATTGTATTGGGCAACCAACATTAACACGAATATGATAGATACTTACTTCACCATATGCACGAATATCTCAGTGAAGTCAACACTTTCTCTTTGAGCGTATCCCTTCACTACTGATATTGCCTTGTACCTATCCAGTTTCTTCTTAAAAATTCACTTACTCTCGATCGCTTTACATCCAACGGAAAGCTCCACAGCTCCCATGTCTCATTATTATATAGTTTCATCTCGTTATGCATCATCACTTATCGTTTTTCAGCATCTACATTGTCAAGAGCCTACTAAAAAGTAGACGGATCCTCATTATCTGTAATGAGGTCAAATGCAACATTCGAGTCATCCATGTATCTTGTCGGTAACCTACGATCCATTGACGTATTTATTCTCACATATGGTTTCAACTACTCATGTACCTCTATTTGCATCTCAGTATCAGTCTATGCCTTATCTCTGTCTATCTGAACGTACACAACCAACTTTTCTTCTTTCTTATGCTCATCCTTACGGAACAAGGATCCTTTGTCGAATTTGACGTCATGATTAAGAATGATTTTCCATGTGACTCAGTCATATAACCTGTAACCCTTGACACTACTATCATAGCCGACAAAGATGTACTTTTTAACCATTTGGTTAACTTTATCTCTCTTCACTGACGATACGTGAGAGTAAGCATCACAACCAAATACTCGCAGCCCCGAGTAGTCTACTTGCTGATCACTTCATACTTCCTCTAAAATTTTACAATCTATAGCTGTAAAAGGGGACCAATTCTAAGGGGACCGATTCACCAAGTAACAAGCCGTGCTAACGTCCTCAGTCCATATTTTCTTGTCCAACGCAACATTACTCATCATGCATCGAACCCTCTTCAAGAGATTCTAATTCATCCATTTAGCCACACCATTTTGCTCTAGTATGTGGTGCACTGTGGTGTCTCACGATCCTTTCATCTTTACAAAACCGATTGAATTTCGTATAAACGAATTCTTGACCGTTGTCTGTCCTCAACACTTTACCTTTCACCTTAACTATTTTTTTGTCATCGCCTTCTACTGTTTGAAGTTGATGAAAACATCGGATTTACTTTTCATAAAATAAACTCACACATTTCTAGAAGTCTCCAATGAGTAATAAACCATGACAACCCTCCACAAAAAACTACGGGCGATGACCCCCATACATCAGAATGCATATAATTTAGAACCCCCTTGCAGACATGTTTCCCAAACTTAAAAGACAACCTTATCTATTTAACATATATACAATACTAAAATCAATTCTTTTAAAAGATAGAATTAAACAACAGATGGAAAGTACTTTCATACGCCGCTCGCTCATGTAGCCTAGGCACACGTGCCACATATGTGCAAATGTGGAATCCGCTACAGCTACTGCAGCTCTACCCGATGAACTGTTTCCGATCAACTTGTAAATTTTATCATTTCCCTATGCTTTCATGACTATGAGTGCTCCCTTTAAAACCTTAAGGACACATCGAACCTGATGAATTTGTACCCAACTGCCTGGAGTGCACCTAGAGATATCACTCTTCGTCAAATCAAGAACATGTCTCACATCGTCAAGATATGCTTCATGCCATCAAACATCTTGATGCACACCGATCCAACACTAACCACATTACAAGCATTGTCATTACTCATAAACACCTGGCCACTATCACACTCATTGTAACTGTTGAACCAACTTCTATGAGGGGTCATGAGATATGAAGTCCCCGTAACCAAAATCTAACTAAAATATCCATATTTTGATACGGTCAATACGTCACTACCACTCGCCTCCTCATTGGATTCGTAGTGTTGGCCTTTTTGAAAGAGCTCTCTAATTTCTCCTTCCCGACTTAGGATTCTTACAATCCTCCTTCATGTATCCTAACATGTCATAATTCTAACACTTCGATTTTCCTTTGCACTTTTTTTTTTTGGTTAGCTTGTTAGTAAACACCCATGTCAGTACACACAATCCATGTTAGCCACCCCCACTAGGGATCGATACCAAGACCTTAAGTGTTGAAACGAGGTATCTCCACTCAGTCAATTTTCCTTTGCATTTGCCATTAGATTTGAATCTCGATCGCAAAGATTCACTATCCCGCTCAAAATTCATCCCCATCGTAACCAGTGCACTTGTAGAAGCACCCACATCACCGCTTTTCTTTTTATCGTTTTTTACTAAATAGCTGAGATAATGGTCTCAACTTTAATGGTCGTCTTACCGATGCAGAAAGAGTATTTGAATGACTCGTATGATTATGGAAGAGAATTCAACAAAATGCATGCTTGATCTTCATCCTCCATTACCTCATCTACATCCAACAACTTGCAAATAAGTCTATTGAAGTTACTGATGTGGGTCTCAACGTCAGCCCCATCAGTCATCTTCAGATGGAACAACTGTAGCTTCAAATACAAACGATTCTCAAGAGACTTCTTCGCATAAATGTTCTCTAAACTTCACCCGTGTATCAACTGCAGTCTTCTCTCTCATAACATTATAGAGAACCTCATCCGTTAGAGACAATTGGCTTGAAATATTGAAATTTTGATTTAACTTCACTATTCTTCTTTCATAGTTTTCGATCGTTTTCCAAGGAGTGCATCTTCCAATCTTTGTTGAACTAGAAGACCCTTCATCTTCGCCTTCTATAGTTCAAAATTATTTTTCCCGGAATACTTCTCTATATCAAATTTTATGTTAGATGCCATGGATACCTTGTATTTAGATTTAATCTTCTTCCCAACGTAAGCTCTGATACCACTTGTTGGGACCCGCAAAAGCATATAGAGAGGAATCAAACACGATAATCACAATCGCACAAACAAATTCAACAAAAAGACAATCCGAATTTACGTGGAAAAAACCCTTTTGGGAAAAAAACTACAGAACAAAGCGATAATGCACTATGAAAAGAAAGATACAAGCAATGTTCGAATGATCTCCGATATTATCTTTATCTCCAGCTCATCGATACCGATAACACTAGTAGTGATAATGATAACGCTGGTAGTATTAGAAATTCCGGGTATTAGCAATGTATTGCTAAGTATCACCAACATATCAATATCGCTAATATAATCGTCAATATTTTCAACTATGTAAATTCTAGGTGTCGCTTGTATTGTCAGTGCATTAATATTACCAATGTATCGTCAATATTTTCGACTATGTAAATTCTAGTTAATGCTTGTCATAAGTGTATCAATAATATTTCAATAATATCACCAACGTATTAATATCATTAGAGTTTTGTTTACTAAAAAAAATTTGTAGTTCAATTTTTTTCATGGGCACATGGTTGTATGTAGTGTTCAATCTGTCATTGATAATATTAATAATATCTTGATATTATCAATATCGCAACCTATGCGATATTGATACCATAATCTTTCGTTTCCTTTCCAATTGTTAATGATTTCTTAGTGAAATATCATGTGTTGTTGATATTTTACAATATCAATAGATGTCTGAATGAAAGTTTAGATGGTTAAATAGGCTGGATGAGATGGTTGGACTGATTTCTTACAACAACACATGCTGTTAAGACCCCATTAAATGAGAACTTGTTATGTATGCATTCTTTTTCTATTTTTTTTTTTTTTCTAAATATGCAAATATGTACATTTTAACGTCTCCTAAAATTTCGCTGAAAATTCCACCGTTTTTCTCATGTTTCCACGCATTTCTAGTTATCGACGATATCGATATTGTTTCTGTATCCCTGGCCAGCAAAACTTGTAGCGATACTGATACTTCGAACACTGGTTACAAGAGATCAAAACCTTACCGATCAAAGCCCTAAGAAGAAAAGCTCAAGCCTTATCCCTTTAAAATCCCTCTAAAACCCTTACGCATGTTTAGAAAACCCTAATTCATACCCTAATCCCGATTACACCCTATATATATATATATATATATATATATATATATATATATATATATATATATATATTATTGCAACCAAAATAGGAAACAAATCACACACTTTCACAATTTTGCACGTGCCTTCAATGTTACCTTCGATGGCATCGACATACATCAAAGACCAGTTGATGACATCGAAAAACCCTCAATGCCATCGAGTAGCAACCTCCAAACTGTCTAACAATCAACAACGATTTTTTCAAATTTTCTAGATGGGATCGAGCATCTATCGATGGCATCGACATATGCTTGATGGAATCGAGTTGTATATCAATGTCATCGACAAACCTTGTTACAGACAAATTTAATACATTAGACAACATTTGCATGGCTACTATCACTGGTAGCACTAGTTGAGACTTTAATCCTTTAATTATATAAAGGATATTATGCTGTCCATATTCAAAGCTAAAGAAAGAGCCAAATGATCCAAGGGTTGAAATTAGCAGCTAGCAAGGAACAGCTGCCGAAAAGCCTATTAGTAAAGTGTGCTAGCATGCTCATATTTTTTGGGGTCGGTGATCAAATGAGGAACCAGTTTTTGGATCCAACTTAGGAGCTTTTATTTATTGGTATCCAACATACACTGTGAGCCCCATCAGATAAACGGTTTGGACTATAAGCAGTATCAATGGCTAAAGTCCCAACGTATCATATTCCAATATGTCAGGATGTATTCAGAACAAACCTCATATTATCATCTCATGACATTATTGCTTGTAAGGATTAAAGGATGCTGTTCTCTCATATTGAACAATTCCGATTAGTTTTAAAATAGAATCCCTGAGTCACCGGATGGCTAAAAGCCAGGGGGTTTCAAAATTGGAACCACGTTGAAAATCCCCTCCACATCCACAGGAAATCTGAGAGCCTGACTTATCAACTCAGGTGAAGTGCTCATGCCTTTCCAGGTGTTGAACCATGGCCCTCCCCCAACTTCTAAAGCAGCCATGTCGCTGGTCACATCGAGAATAATCTGTAGGCAGACATGGCAAAGTATTCCAGCTAGTCAGCACAAAAACACCCAACTTCAGATATTGTGGAGTCGATGGTTTTTGGGGTGCGTTTGGATGCACGGATCAAATTGAAATTGCATTACTTCAGTGCTGGACTAGAAAGGAATTTTAACTTCAAAAGCATGATTTTTACTCGCTTCCTCTTCATTTTCACAATTTGATTCACTAGTGCATCCAAACGAGCATTTTCAGAACCCAACTCACATTTAGATGGGTGAAGGCAGGTAAACCAACAGGATATGAGAAAGGGAGTGGATTTTATCTTTCCTTTTTTTTTTTTCCAACTATATTCAAGGTTTTATAAGGTTTCAACAACCAAACTTCCATTAGGAAGAAGAAAAGAATTGCATTAAAAACAAGATTCAATACAAATTAGAAACTGCGGTATAAAAAACAAGATAAAGAGAAAATCAGGAACATCCTTTTTAAACAGAAGATGAGGCAGTCCTGTTGGAATGAGTAAGGTTTACCAACTCAATTAAGTAATCAGAAAACTCGCCACGACCTGAACCAAAGTAAAGGGATGTTTCTGTTTTCCCGAAGCCCGAAAGGCTATAAGTAAACACTCAAAAATTTCGAGGGGTACTAGAAATACTAAAAAATGGGGTGTCCAAGTACTCACAAAAGGTAAAAGAACTTCTAAAGCCAGTGTTTATACCATAGTTCTAAAACTCAGTGAATCAACTCAAAACTTGACTGAGTCAACTTGACTTGGCAGGATTTTGAGCGGTCTCATGGAAACTTGCTGAGTGGCATGACTAGGTTGGGTTTTGACAAGACTCATTGAGCTGGCACTCAGCCAACTTGATACGACTCGGCATGACTTGGTCACAGTCATCATCACCATCATCATCATCTAAGACTTATCTCAATTGATTGGGGTTGGCTACATGAATCGTGTTCCACCATTCCACTCTATCAAGGGTCAGACCTGCAGTCAGCCCATAGGTCATCAAGTCTTTTCTTACTACATTCACGTCCTTTTGGGCCTTCCCCTTGCCTGTTTAGAGCGTTCAACTTGTACCACTTCCCTACCATATGTGGTTGTATATGTTGAGGTATTTCAATTATTTTAGCAGTTTTCAACAGTTTTAAATATATTTAAGTAATAAAAATTCAATTATTAAAATTTCAAGTTGAGTTTATTGAAAAACATCCTGAAGAATCGATCTTGCTTTTAGTTGCTACGACTCAGTCAAGTCTTCAAGTTGATATGACGTAGCTAGACATAAAAAAATCAAGTCAAGTTTTGAAGTTTTTGAACTACAGTTTATACTCCAAAACCTCAATTGAGTATCAACCAAGTTTAGATTCATCGTGTCCAAGTCGAGATTAATCTTTTTAAACCTTGGATTTACATAAGATTCAAGTTTTTAAACTCTGGTTTCATGTAAAAACAAACTCACATTTCTTGGGTCTTCAGTAAAGAGGTAAGTGGCAAGAAAAGAAAACAAACCTTGCCTTTGCTGCCATCATATCTTTTTTCCCATATCTGTAACCTAAGATTGCCATAACATGTATCCTTGCATGCCAAAGCGAGCCCAGCTTCCATCGTTGGAGCCCGTAGTGGTGTACCTGGCTCCTTTGAAGTTGCCTCTAATTCCGCCTTCCCAATAAAATTGAGTCAATGGATTAATAACAAGAATAGTTCCAAAAAACCATTAGTTTTAATTATTAAGATGAAGGTAAAAACAACATTCTCACAAAGCATAGAATAACCAAAGCAATGCTACCTTTCAATGATATTCACAATTTTGTACTGGAAACTAAAAGGAAACTTGAAATTGGTGGGAAAAGCTCTTGCCATGTGTGGTTGACAATAAATAAACAAAGATTGCACCAAGTGGAGGAGAATCAAACCAAAATTTGGGTGTCTCCTTCACAAGTGTCAATTATTCCAAGTTCCTGGTGCTCATTACTGAGTTCGACTTGGCTTATTTTTCAAAAAATTGCGAACTTTTTGGAATGAAAGGAAGAATCTGCAAAAGGAAAGGATTCATTGCAGATGGTTAAAAGAAAAAAAAAAAAAAAGCAAATTGGGAATTTGGGAGGATGAAAATGATTGATAGAAGGATCTGCAATCAAGGTCTAGGGTAAGGAATAGTAAAATATAGGAATTCACCAAGCATTTTTTGCATTATGGTTGAATGATGGGAGAATATTCTGAAGACAAGAATATTGACACCAATAGGGTTAGGTTAGGATTAAGTCTAGAGAGAGAGAGAGAGAGAGAGAGAGAGAGAAAAAAAAAAAAAAAAAAAAAAAAAAAAAACTCCCCATGATAAGCAAGGTGACCTCATGAAAGAATATGCAAATAGACTGATTCAACGGCTTCGTATAAAAACCCATAAAACTGCCCCCATGACAAACAAACAAACTTGGCATAGTACTGAGTTTTGAGTTATTAAATGTAAATATTCACCACCATATCAGCAAGTGGATTGGTAGATCAGCTCATGACAAGGATCAACCACAGGTTTTTTCACAAAACGAAGATGACCGACTTAGAAATGTTTTAGACAGAGATTTTCCTCAAGGTGGCTAGAACTGGACTTCCATTATGACTTCTATACACGGAGTTAATTAGACACAGTGAGCTTGTAGCATCATGCATCTACATATTTTTCTCAAGAAAGAATGCCCAATGTTGGATTCGAAGGATTTGAAACCATGTTGAACTAGAACAGAGTAAATGTAATAAATACTTACCTTATACATTTCATTTTCTGCAGATATATTCCAGTAACCCCATTGAGCAATTTCCCAACTAACAACACCAGTCCATGGTACAAATTCATAGAAAATTCCATTGTGGTGAACTCCAATCTGCACCAACAAATGTCAACATGACTCGTGAGAACATCAGAGTAAACACTCAGGAATGCATCCAGAGATGTAAGTGTCCAAAATAATGACGACGACGACGACGATGATGATGATGATGATAAATGGCATCTCTTCCAAAGAATCACAAAAGTCTCCAGTTATTTGAAAATTATAGAATAATCTGATGCACCTCATTTGGATTGACATAATTAGTTACTGATGATTCAAAAGATTTTTCTAACAGAAATTTGATGCTTCTTCAATTTCATAGAATTCAATAAATATAATCAATTAAGCTGTATTTTAAAAGACATAGTGAAAACATAAGCCTTCAAAAAAAAAACAAAAAAAAAAAAAAAAAAAAAAAAAAAAACAAAAGAAAGGGGGCAACATACTTGAAAATAATCGTGTCAATCTAAAGAAAAGTACATCCATGGGCTAATAAACTCTACTGAACACAGTATTGCTTGCTGAAAGTAAATGTAGACAGGTCCGTTTTGTTGAGATCCTTGGATTGACCAGAATTGTATTCTTATGACGCTCTTAGAGAGTTCGAGTCCAACAATGGCATTAATGCGGCAAGAAATGAACGTGAAAGAAAGTGGAAATTGGGAGAATATCAGGTAAGAGAGTTGCTATAGATGATTTACCATTGCAACCTCTTCATAGTTATCAGTTAATCCAGATAGCTTCCTCAATCCACCACCTGAAGTCAAAGCAACTTCCCCTGTTGCACCTTGAAACACATTGCACTGGACCTGCAACAAACTACCAACTGCTTATTCTCTCAGTAGACGAAAGGAAAATTAACTCATCTTTGCTTTTTAACTAAAATCAACAAAAATGTGCATTATTCAAATAAACCAAGAACAAGAACTTCACTCTTGACGGTAAGATTAGAATGTGGAAAAAGCTTGAGATAAAGGAGAACGATTTAGACAGAAGTGTGCATATGTACAAGCACGTTCTTCTTGAAGCACTAAATTTACCACACATGTAAAGCATTCAGAAGTTCATAACATTAACGAAGTATGATTTCAAAAAGTACAGTGAGACTCAATGCATAGTAAAAGATGAATATTTGGACCCAATGGTGAAGTTTTTATGCTCACTATCTTATATAGATTAAAAGAATCCAGGTTAGACAGATATTGAGTTAGGTTTCAAACTAATTCCTATGCATATATATTTCTGGAAAATCTTTAGATTGATGAATTCTGCACGTTAATGAAATCTTCATCATCATCGTCTAAGTCTTACCCAACTAATTGGGGTCAGGCTACAGTAATCTAATTTTTTTTTTTATCAGATAAATGAAATCTAATGACTAAAAAAGATGGGACGAAATGGTTTCTCTACTGATTTTTTTTAAGGTGTGAAAATTATCAATTTTGTTCCTCAGAAACTTGAGGTACCAAGAAGAATTTGATTCATTTATCCATCAACCTTCTCCATCATTGATTTATCTTCTTCATGAAGACATTCAAATCCAAAAAATCCATACAATTTCATTTGTATGGTTAATAAATAATAAATCATTCACAAATCTTCAAATAGAATATTAGTACTTAGTTGATGTTTAAGGAGTGGTAATCACAGAATTAATGTTCTCGATGAATGAATAAATCTGGAAATAAGAATTATGCTTTCAATCGCATGAAAAGAGGGTGGATTTATATGTCAAAATCTGTACTAATTTGAGATAAATGCAACACATCTACAGGGAATGCCAAACAAACAAATAGACACCTACCCAGAACCATTTTTTTGGGAAGGCTGCGCCCCAATTTTTTTCAGAATAAGATGGTGCATTTTCAAATTCAAATCGTTCTCCATCCCACTCTATCCAACCTGTAACATACAATAGGAAACTCTGAGCATGCCATTATACAAATCATGGACTACATGTACAATGTTGAGTATTTTAATTTCAAAATGCAAGACTTAGTTCAACAGGCAAAATTGAAACATGTACACACTCATTCCAAGAAGCAAATATTTTTAAAGGGTGTTCCCATCAATAAGCATGCCCTCTTCCTGAGAAAAACAAAATCACTCACTTCCAATACTCATTGGAAAGTGCATCTCCATTTTTGTATAGAAATGGCCAAAGCTTGCTCAACACTTGCGACTAGCATTAGTTCGTAGTGAGGTCAAAAGCCAGAGAAAAAAATCCACCTGTTGGACAGGATGCTGCTACCAACAGATTTCTGATTGTTCTAAACAAGGCGCAAGGGTATGATAACCAGTTATGTGGAATACCCTAATGATGGAACACCTAATAACTGTTAAGGATTCTCCTGAATTCATATTTATTTGTTATGACAAAGGAAAAACTAAGATGTCTAATGTTTCCCAGGATTATCATTAAGCTACATCAACTTGGACTGTCAAAGTTGCATAAAGGGGTTACAAATTGTGCAGCATACATCAATCATAAAAAATGGCTATTTCCTATTCTGGTAAGTAGGCAATTTTATTCCATTCCAGAAGCACCAAAAAAAGTCAACGGCAAATGCTAAAAGATAAATCAATACAATACACCTTCATCCACCATAGCTAATACATCTTGTTCCATTTGTATTATCCTCAACCCATTAAAAGTTCAATACCTATAACTTTTAAGAACTCGATGGAGAATTAGTTGTTTTTCAGAAAGTAGGAAAAATGCTAAAGAAAAAAAAAACTATAAATGATCATAAATGAGAATAGAAGTAATGAAAAAAGGAAAGGAAGCTTTTCAAAGGACGGCACGTGAGGACTAGCTCCTAGATCTGAAGGGAAGAATGTGGTTAATGGCAAATGGATATACAATTTAAAGGTGAAGTTTGATTAGGTTGAGCAATACGAAACACACAAGTAGTGGAATCTATCCCACATGTTCGATCCGGTGAGCTTTTTTTTTCAATCATTTTTTTTCTGTAAATCATGTTAAATCAGTGTCAAATTGTTACAAATCCATGATTTTTCATGTTTTGCATGGCATGAAAAATCACGGATTGGGAGCTTCGATTTCGAGATTTAGAGGAGAAGGACTGAGTTGCGGAAAATTGAAAAAAATCAAAATCAAACATGTTATGTAACCTAATCTAGTGATTCTTCTTTTTCTTTTGAATATATTGCTTGTGTTTCCACACATCTTCTTATATTTATAAATTATATGAATAGACTTTCAATATACTTGCATCAATTCAGTTAGACAACACATAGATTAGGACCCCATACAAAGAAAACCTATTATGTGCAACTGTTTTTTGTAATGTTTTGATTTGTGTGTATTGATGTCTTTTTTAACAATCATGGAAATTTCATTGAAAAATTAGACTAATTTCCAATGTTTTCCTATGTTTCCAACAACAACGATACATTACGCAATACAACCAATATATCCCATGCGATAACCGATACGTATCCGTATCCCAAGGGTGCGATACGTAACGCGATACCAATATTTCGAACATTGTTACAGACCAAGAGTTGTTAAGATTGTTGCAGTTGAGATAGGTTGCCACGTGGCAACTCCTCATCACTTCCACAACTGCTTTGCGTAGCTTTTCGAGCCACTTATTGGTCGTGTAAGTCGTCATAAAATTGACCACAAATTGGACCTCAAATCTTCAATCTAAAAACAGAACGTGAGGGGACCAAATGCAACTCCATACTACCTAATCCCACGTTCCAAACAGGCCCTAAGATTGTTCAGATTTTATTATTGAAATTGTATTACATAAACAAACACTAAGACTGTTTGGATATTCATTGAACTGAATTGCAGCCTTTCAATTCAATTAAGAGGAAATTATCCTAGTGAAGTTAGCCCCTCCATTTTAAACGAGGGACCAACCCCCAAACTGCAATTAGTGTTGTTTCAACTCCAACTTGAAAACACAGGACCATAATGAGGGGTCTGGTTGTCATCGTGAATTAAAATGCTTCCAGACCTGCTTTGGTCTGTACAAAATGGATTGAATGAACTGCACCCAGTCCAATTGAGCATCAAATGCATCCAAAGAGCCTGTTTGCATGATGGCCACTCGAATAAATAAAAAATCAGATTGATCACCCTATCCTTTTCATTTTGAGCAGGAGAGGAACAAAACCGATTGCAGAACAGTGCCTCTTTTTTTTCCTTGTGTTTCTGCCTTTGGCAAGGGATGTTTTGCATAAACCAAATGTCCAAGTTTTTCAGACTCAGACCCCTTTGAATTAGAAATCCAAAAAATCCAGATTTTACTTCCATCCAAACACAGGCCTAACAGTATTTGACAACCTCCCTCTTCAGCTATCATTGTTAACAGCAATCAAAGTGTGATATGGATATGGCTCAAAACACGGTTT
This sequence comes from Magnolia changhungtana, assembly GCA_030180095.1. Taxonomy (NCBI): domain Eukaryota; kingdom Viridiplantae; phylum Streptophyta; class Magnoliopsida; order Magnoliales; family Magnoliaceae; genus Magnolia; species Magnolia changhungtana. Next base: position 20,288,723 of record JASAUF010000444.1, on the reverse strand, counting down.
ACCAAAAAAGGACAAGGTGTGTAGATATCTTTCTTTTCATTTTCTAAAAGACAAGGAGAAGCTCGAAACTGGACAACAAAAGCCTATGTACATTCCACCCAGTGGAAAGATTGCAAACATTGTCACCAAAAGTGTTGGAGTAATAAAGTCCCTTGATATACATTGATACACCACACTCTGACAGCTTAAGCTTTTAGAGTAAATGGTTGTTTGACATGGTATCAAAGCGGCAGGTCAAGTGTTCAAATCCTGGGAGCAACAAATACGCCTCAGTTAATATATTCTCCCACGGGAGGCAAGCCTGGCCTATTTATAGTGTGAGTGTCCCTCCACCCTTGCCCTGTATGTTCCTGTGCGGGAGAGTGTTGAAGTGTTAAAGTCCCTTAATATACATTGATATGCCATCCTTTAACAGCTCGAGCTTTTAGAGAAAGTGGTTTTTTGATATGGTATCAGAGCAGAAGGTCCTATGTTCGAATCTCGAGAGCAGTATATATGCCTCGCTAATATATTATTCTCCCACGGGAGGTCAAGAAAATCAGGTTTGGCCCAGGGACCGGAAAATCAAGCCTGGCCTATTTATGGTGTGAGTGTCCCTCCACCCTTGTCAGTATGTTCCCATGCGGAGTTCCCACCCTGCGCGTGCGGGGGGGCATTGGAGTAATAAAGTCCCTTGATATACATTGATACAACACACTCTGACAGCTTAAGCTTTTAGAGTAAATGGTTTAACAAAAAGACCATTAAGAAAAAGGCATGACTCTCTCAAGCAGCTCATCAATGCCCTAATCATGCATATCATTGATTTGTTCATTTCTCCTGTAACTTGTTTGCAATGATAAGTTAGTAAGGGATTCATTTGTCATTCCAATTTTAGGTTTGGGGTATTTGTCAATATAAAAATAAAAAATAGACACCTATCATTGCATGTAAATGCACTTACAAACCATATCAAAACCAGAACCTTCCAATCTAGACACTGGACTGATCAAGCATAGTGCATTTTTTACTGGTCATTAGAATCTATTCCTGTACTTCTTATTCTTCTTCTTTCTCGTAGGTAATACTCGAACCCAAACCTCAATGTAGAAATGTTGCACGCCTACCATTGAGCTACGGGTTTGAACCCCATCAAAGTCTGAATTATTTATTAGATGTGAAATTAGCCAAAATAATTCATACCTGTTGACAATCCACCTGCCATACATATTTGCCAATGTGGTTCAAATATGGGAAAAGCTGCAAGCCACCCTGCTGTGGATTTTTGTTTCGAGTCAACATTACCCCAACCATAGACAGGATGCGTACTGTACTCCCAACGTGCAGTCTTGACAATTTTCACGTTATCTGACCTATCATTTAAAGCAAATGGTCAAACAAATGCATGTGTTCAAATCAAGTATGAACTATAATTTATGAATAAGGTTATTTAGCAAAAAAGAAGATATGTCCATGTAAACCAACGCATAATAAACAAAGCTAATCATTTAGCATAAAAAATTTCAACCTGCGCAACACCAACAACATATGTGAAGTGTGAACTCATCATATTTCTTAAATCATGTAAAGCGTTGGTATGAGCCATATAGGCTATGCTACTCCGGCCTCCATAAACTGGGAGTCACACCTGTGTTTGACACATACCATATAATTGTACTTCTACAAAACCATCCTCTTGTGCAAGGTGTAGATGTGATAGGAAAACAGGTGCTCACCATCCAAAGCTTCTCGTAAATGATAAACTTTTATATTTTCACACAGATTGCAGCACAAATAACTAGAAAATACACTGGAGATTTGACATGTGATGTCTCCTTCGCAGAAAGGGCCAGTGACGAAGGACACTTTTATCCTAACAAGATAACTAACAATACCAAATTCCAAACATCGCATTATGAAAGGTCATTAGGCCCACCAAGTGATTAAAGCTGCAACAATGTACAATATGACTCGATAAAGTTGATCGGGACTTCCTGGATTATATGCTAACCAGAATGGGCTTCAATTCGGCCCATTTTTCCATCTTGATTAATGGCTCTCCGACAAGCTTCTTCGGTAGCTCAAGGGGTCTAAGACAAGGGGATCCCCTTTCTTTGTCCCTCTTTCTTTTGACGGAATAAGGTTTGCACAGTCTATTTGTGAGATGAGAGAGATACATAATGATCCAGTGGCTTTAGGATAGGAAGTCTATCACTATCCCATGATGGGGACATCTCGCGCACATGCATGCCCGCCTCCCCCCCCCCTGCACGTACGCAAGGAGGAGGGCCCCACCATCGATCTAGATCGATGACAACATCCATGAAGGGCCTCCCAATTAGAGGACTGTGTTTTGGTTTCTTGGAGTAGACTCGATCATCATGTGGATCCCACCATTAGATCTCATGATCGTGACCCACTACCATAGATTATCTAGGACTTTGAATTTTGCTTATTATTGTTATTAGGAACATCATAAACCGTTTAGATTGTTTTAATTAGTTGTTATTTTTGTTATTTCGTCTCTAAGTAATTGTGTGCGCACATAGCGCGGCTTTTTGAGTATATGGTTTTCTTATAAATAGGCAACCCTTTGTAGGTTTTTTTTCATTGAAGATTATTAATAAAATTCTACGTTTTCCTGCTTCTCTAATTCTCAGAGTTGTGGAAATCTAATTGGGTGCGAAACCCTCCCTTCTTCGAAGGGCTAACTACCGTGGTGCGAAGCCACATCCATCCCAAATCACCCCTACCTCCTACCCACAATATTCTCATCTCCTACAGCCATCCAATCATCAAATCCACCCCCTTTTGCAGCCGATCCTTCTTCTACAGTAGAGTTGCAGAATCAGGCCCTGCAGGAGGGTTGAAACTTCGGCAGAGCACCGCGCAAACTGGACGTCGGATCATCCTGAAATTTGGTGTGTGTGGCCCACCCCTGGCCGACCAGACCCAAGCTTGCCTTTTTTTGGGTTCGTGGGCCCCACCCACGTGCAGGCAGAATCCCACGCACGTGCGTCTGGACCCCACTGCTGTCCACACGTGTGGAATCTCTTGGGTACGTCTCTCCTCTATTTCACTCCTCTCTAACTTTGTTTTCCTAACCCTAACCCTAGATAATCCTAAATCCCACATTTTATTCCACCTTTGCAAACCCTAGGCGTTCTCAATTTGAAACATGTGAATCTCTTGGATTGAGAAGTAATCCTTTGCATGTGTGGATGAATCTACTCTCCTTTGAGCATTGTTTGGTCTATAATTTTTAATTGATCCAGCCCTAACATGTGTAGGCTTGGACCCTCTTAGATTTCCCTTGTTGAATGCTTGACTTTTTTGTGAGATGTGGAAATTTTATGATTGTTTCTAAATTAGTATGATTTAAAGCCTGAAATCTTGCATATCATAATTAATTTTCATGTCCTGCATCATCCCATTTACAGTTCACAGATGACACAATGGTTTTTATAATGCTTCGTCTAGAGAAGTGAAGAACGTCAAGGTCATCATTAAGATACTTTAAGGCACTGTCAGATCTCAAAGTCGACCTAAGATTGTTAGGTCTATGGATAAGGTGGGTTGTAAGATCCAAGAGCTTCCATTGTCATAGCTTGGGCTCCTATTGGGGTCCAGCGGTTCTTGCAGATCTATGTGGGACCTTGTGCTTGAAAGAATGGATAAAGATGAAAGGAGTATCCACCTGGTGAAGTGGGATGAAGTCTAGAAGGCTAAAGAAGGAGAGTTGGGCATCGGGAAGAAATGGGAGAAGAACATAAGTTTATTAAGCAAAGGGTGCTGGTGCTTTGGAAGAGAAAAGGATGCTTTTCGGCATGAGGTTATCTTTGAAATATGTGTGACTAATAGGGGTTGGGATCCTGGTACCAAAGGAGAGAACAAAAGTGCCAAAGATTTGGAAGGATATTCTAGGTTTGGGGGATCCTTCAAAACAGTGGGGAAAGACTCTTCTCAAAGAGTTAAAATTCTCAGCCAACAACAGCAAATCCACGCTTTTTTGGGAGGATGAAAGGATCGACAGCAGCTCTCTCACTGTCAGATTCCCAACACCATATAGATTATTGCAGATTAGGCATGTTTCAGTTAAAGATTGCATAGAGATCTCTGGGAACCTAAGGGATGAAGAAATGGATGATCTGTAGGCTCTCCTGTCCATCTTAAATGTTGTCAAACTGCATCCAAAGCTGAAACGCAATAGAATCTGGAATTGGGACAGATTGGGGAAGTTCACCCGACCTATTTGAGGAAGTTAACTCTTATCAAGGTGACTTTTGCTAACCTGCTGATCTTTCTTTCTTTCTTTTTTTTAATCCCTTTCCAAATTCCAACTTCAATAGTAGCAAAACAGAGAAAATCCAAAGATGATTCTTACGGGGTGATGCTTTGGACAAAAGGAGTATCCACCTAATGAAGTGGGATGAAATATAGAAGGCTAAAGAGTGAGAGTTAGGAATCGGGAAGATATGGGAGAAGAACAGAAGTTTATTAAGCAAACGGTGGTGGTGCTTTGGAAGAGAAAAGATGCTTTTCAGCATAAAGTTATCTTTAAAAAATATCATTTGATTAATAGGGGGTGGGATCCTGGTACCAAAGAAGAGAACAAAAGCGGCAAAGATTTGGAAGGATATTGTAGGGTTAGGGGAGACTCTTCTCTAAGAGTTAAAATTCTCAGTCAACAAAGGTGAATCCACACTTTTTTGGGAGGATGAAAGGATTGACAGCAGCCCTCTGACTGGTAGATTCCCAACACCATATAGATTAGTGCAGGTTAGGCACGTTTCAGTTAAAGATTGCATAGAGATCTCTGGGAACCTAAAGGACGAAGAAATGGATGATCTGCAGGCCCTCCTGTCCATCTTAAATGTTGTCAAACTGCATTCAGAGCTGACGACAATATAATCTGGAAATGGGACATTGGGGAAGTTCACAGTTCACTCAACCAATTTGCCCCCCCCCCCCAAAAAAAAAAATAATAATAATAGTAATAATAATAATACTAATAATGAGTCTGCATTCGTGTGGCTTGCCATTAGACAAAAGATCCTTGCAGTTGACAATCTGCAAAAAAAAAAAAAAAGTGGCATATATCCCAAACAGATACCTTTTGTGCAAGTTGAACAAAGAAGACGTTGCCCATTTGTTTCTCCACTGCCCAGTTGCGGTAGGGATTTGGAATTCTGTTCTTGAGATGTTTAACTACTCTTGATTGAGGAATGAGTCAGTTAAAAGATGAATTCATTAGTGGAGTTCTTGCCCAATGTCCAGAGATTCCAAGATCATTTGAAACCTGGTCCCTTTTGCTACTTGCTGGGAAATATGGAAGAAGAGGAACAACAGAATCTTTGAGGATGTCCAGAGTCCCATCAAAGCCCTCAGAGAAGATTGGTGGCTCCATTTCTGAGTGGGCAGCAATGTTGTCTTCTAAGCTTAGGGGCTGCCTATCTCAGGGATTAGAAGAGTCAGGGGATCTTAGCATTTTGACGTCTCTCGGCTCCCCTGGTTAAACTATTTGTTTAACAGGATGAGTTGGGTTCTTCTTCCCATTTCAGTTGTTTCTTCCCTAGGCAGTTTGCCATTGTTATCCTTGATCTTCAGATCTTTAATGAAATATCATTATTTGTTCAAAAAAAAAAAAAGAGTACAGTATGGCACATGTGACTGCATCCACTACCAGTACCATGGGAAAGATTACTATTTCACCCTTTGCAAATCTAAACTAGGCTTTTCATGCCAGTGTTGCCCATGAACAAGGCTTCTCCATATATCAATAAGCATTAAGAGGTATATAAGTAGCCTTGTTACCTGGCAATAATCTTTTGGATCAATCTCTTATCTTGTATCTGATTGTATTGTATACAATTCAACTCAGTGGCTGATTTAGAGAAGATCTATTTAGTAATGGCAAATTTCAACACGGTTCTAAAGAATTCTCACACTAAAATGATGACAAGGCCATGAAAGAGCTTCCTAGACGCATACATATCTCATCCCTCATAACTCCTTTTACACGAAAAAGGCCATTAAGCTTCTGCCAATCAGATTTTCAATTCAAGGACTACGCATATTTACGTAAGCCCTCAGCAAAAATGGCCCAAAAGAGTTATTACCCAATCTCATAAGTTAATCAATTAAGAGACTACATCTTTTGACCATGTCAATGGGAGATTTGTCTTGTCAGGGAGTACCCAATCTCACAAGTCAATCAATTAAGAGACTACATCTTTTGACCATGTTAATGAGAGATTTGTTTTGTCAGGGAGTGATCGTGATGAGGACATTATGTCACGTACACCCTTACATACGTATCAGAGGAGGAGGCGGGCCGCGCCGATTTCACAGTGACTAGGCGAGTACCCGTGATCGTGCCAAAGACCCCATGTACATGTGAGAGCATCTGGAAGACCCCACACTGTGAAGATACACATGGGATGCTTTATGGAGTGATCCAGACCGTTGGATCAGAGGGACGCGACGATCCAGCCATTGATCGTTGATGGTCCACATCAGTTTTAGACTTTATCATATTTTAGGATTTAGTTTTTAATTATTTTACATTTGGACACATTATGAGTGTTTTAGTTTGATTTTATTTAGACTAAGGCTATTTTCATTAAAATTCACAAGATGAGAATTTTTGTGATTTTTGAAACTTCTTGGATCTATAAAAAGAGGGGGGGCGTGTGACCTTTCTCCCATTGGATTTTGTGATATAGAGAGAGAGAGAGAGAGAGAGAGAGAGAGGCTCTTGCTTTCTTCTCTTATTTTCATGCGATTTGAAGATACTTCCATGTGATTTGGAAAGAACATTGGTGCAAGACTAATCTTCATCAACGGAGGTGCGAGGTCTCCATCTATCCCCATGCCATCTTCTCTTTTCTTCTCCATCCAGGTATTTTCTTCAGGTTCTCCATTCTCCCCATCACAAATCTTCGTCTCCTCCCAAACCCAACATTCTCATACCCATTCACAATCCAAACCCTAACCGACCAAAACCCATCCTCCCACGCCACACATGTGATCGTACGGCCAAACGTGTGAATCCCACCTGCCCTTTTGGCTTCCCACCATCATTATATCAAAACCCCTTTCTTCCATCCCCAAAACCTTAACCCTAAACCTAAAATTCCTAATTTTTCTACTTTCCCAAATTACTCAAACCCTAATTTTCACCCTAGTTTGTATTAGGTTTCCTATTTTGAAATAGACTATACCTTATGATAATTGGATGTCCCTACATTCATTAGATCCTAGTTTCTTTTTATTTAATGATCTTATGTTACGATGTTAGTAGCTTAGGTCAGGATTATGCATGATTTTCTTTTGATTTTCATGATATTTGTGATGAATATAACAATGATTGTGTTTTTTTTGTTAAATATCTTAATTCGGTTATTTGATCTCACATGTTACTTAGTTCATGCATCGATCCTACATCAGATCGACAGAGTAGAATTGAACCAAATCTACTTATGAATGAATGAAAATGGGAACCCAAGACAAATTTTTGTCCTAAGATCAGGCGAAGAATTAGCAAAAATATAAGTCATATTAGTCCAGTATTTGCTAAATTTCAATAAAAGTGACAGAACAAATCCAATAAAATGATGTACTGTAAATCTCCAAATAAAAGGAAACACGAAATCATCATAACCACTCTCTCCTTGTCCCAGCTATGTGGGGTAGGCTTAAGAGGGAAATATGAGATGTCTTGTCAAATTCAAAGTGGAAATAGTTCAAGAAACTTCAAAATGGCCTTGATATAAGAGCATTTGGAGATGTTTTTTGCAAAAATAAAAATAAAAAATCACCTGAATCTACTGTGAATTTCAGAGGGATAATATAAAGTATTTGAGTGATATGCATTGCTTGGTTTTCATGCTGAAAAGAGGAAAACATCGCCTCTTGATATTCACTTCAGTAGTTTCTATCTCCTATTTAATATTTTTTGAAGGGCTCCTACTTTTTTAAAAATAATCTTGGATTGATATTGAAGGCTAATTGATATTATTACAGACCCATATAAGCATTTATGTAAGACAGAAAAAAGAAGGGCCTGTACCAGACAGGAACTGAAATAGAGCATAAACAATAATAATGCCTAGGGTTGAAACTTGAGCAGGTTTGCATCGGGTTGAGGATCAAGCCGAGCCCAACTTGATCTTAAGAGGCCACAACCCAACCTGACTTGAATTCCAACCTGAGGTGCACAACATGAACCCAACCTGAATTCCTCCATACTCAACCCAACCCGATCCAACCAAAAACCATGTGATTATTCTGAAACCAACTAACCTGACCCATATTTTGCTCAACCCGACCTCATTTGATTTCATATCGGGTTGGCATTTTCCAACCTGAACTCGACTCCAGGACCTTGACAACCCAATCCAAAGTTGGGTTGGGTCAACCGGGTTCTGGTCAACACAAACCCGGGTTGAAGTCTTAATAATGCCACAATAGTATATGACACTAAGTGTACACATCCAATAAAGCAGCTTGAGTTCTCTAATAAGAAACATGCCGTGATCCCTTGCAATAGTGTTAGTAGGAAAATAATGATATGCTGGACAAAAATGCAATACGTGTGCACATGGTACATGCTCGACGAATCGCCGTAGAGATGACAGAGGTGCCATTAGGCTCTGGATCGCTGGGTGAGATTTCTCAAATCTCAACATTCTACATGGATGTTTTTGGTCGTTTTGTTTCCTCTGTTGATTCTTATGCTTTCATTAGTTGCTGCATATAGCCATCAACATTTTGGACTTTGCTGTTCCACAAACTCGAGAAACCGCCCTCAAATCTTGGAAATTTCAGCCGCATATGCCAACTGGCATGCTTATCCAGTGCGATAGTTTTGGGGTGTCAAGTAACAAGTGGGAGAAAGGTTTCTAAGGCCATATTGGTCACACATGTGCAAGAACATGCCAACAATGGTTGCCTAAGGCAACAAATGGAAGCAATTCAAGATCAACCTATCACTTAGAAATCAAGTGGCACTTTATATGCCTCGTAAACTCTTGAAGCTACCAGTGGTAGTGTAGTACTATCAAAGACAGCCAAAGTAATACGACACAGTCAAATGAGTATCTCAGCAGCACAAGAAACAACAATCTTGCCATGCACTACGTACAAGCAGAAAGCCTGTGAGTAAGCAAGAATCCCACTACTTGCTACTGCTGCAAGGAACAGAGATGAAGTGACAGAAGTGAGTGGTAAACGATTCATCAAGCTTATCAACCACCTGAATAGGATGAAAGTTTGACTTCTTGAAAATCAAGGAGTAAAATTCCATCGTCTGCGTCAAATAGACTTCATAATGCAGGATTTGCTGTAAATAAGAACAGTTTCAGATTTTGATGAACTACAAGCACGAGAAGTGAGGTTGTAGCTGTAGCTGTAGCAAAAGCACCTAACCAAGGAAGCAGAGACTTCTAGCAGCATAAGTAAGAACCAATCAATTTTATTTCGTTGAAGATTTCAATGATCATTTTCAGAAAATAATCATGCCACTTAAAATGCAACCATATCCACCTTATCTACTTACTCCTAAACATATACTACAAAATTTAGATCCTGCTGTAATGAAGAAATGGCATGCCTTCCATCATCACGAATAAATCCTTGATGCCAAATTGGGCTGACCTGGAACCCTTCTAACACATGGTTATTGAATTCCTGTACAAAATAAACAAGGGTCAAGGTTTCTTGAGAGTATCATAACTTAGGAATTAGGATGCTAATAAGATACAACAGTAATAATTAAATACATTTAAAAAAAATGGACCTAGAAGATGCAACCAAATATGATGCTTGCTTGACCACAATGTCTTAAATATCAGTATCGCGTAATGTATCGCACCCATCGGATACGGATAAATATCAGTTATTGCATAGGATATATCGGTTGTATCTCGTAATATATCGTTGTTGTTGGGAACATGGGAACATTGGGAAATTGGTCGAATGTTTCAATGAAACTTCAGGGATTGTTGAAAAAGACATCAATACACACTTTGAAATCAAATACTACAAAAAAAAAAAAAAAAAAAAAAGTGCACATAATAGGGGTTTCCTTTGTATGGGGTCCTAATATATGTGCTTTCCAACTGAACTAATGGAAGTATATTCTAAGTCTATTCATATAATTTATAAACCTAAAAGATATATATGGAAACACAAGCAATACATTCAAAAGCAAAAGAAGAATCACTAGATCAAGTTACATTCAGGTTTAATTTTGTGTTTAGATACAAAAATTGCAACTGATTTGTGAAAAATTGAGAAATTTTGTTTTTTCTCAATTTTCCGCAACTTGACCCATCTCCAAAATCAGAGTTCCAAATCTATAATTTTTCATGGAAAACATGAAGAATCATAGATTTGTGACCATTTGACACTGGTTTAACGTGATTTACAACAAAAACATGGATCGGAAATTGAAAATGCTCACTGGATCGAATAAGAGGGATATATCGGCACTACCTGTGCGTTTCATAAGATACAAGATATATCGTGGGATATATTGGCTGATATCATCGAGATTTAAAACACTGCTTGACCAATTTCACATTGTACTTGCATCTTAAAATAGTTGAGATTAACTGACTTTACTGATAGCTCAAGTCATTTATTTTCTAATTAGAATGTAATTCCAATCAGCAATGACCAATTAATTTAATACCATCCATAGAAATGTTTCAGGGGATGACAAAACGTAAATCAATTGTCAACTGGTGAAGTATCAAGGTTGTAACAAATATAGTACTTGTCTTTCTTGCATAACTGTTTATCAAGAAGAATATATTTCAAAATAATACTTCGAGATGTGGAAGCCCTCACTGGATCAAGAAAGACAATAGTCTAGCACCAAACAGGGAATGAGTCGATTCCGAATGTTAAGGAGTTCAGACGATCATTTTGAGGGCTTATTTGTTTCTCGTGTTTAGATTATTAAAATGGTTGTCTTTTGATAATTTCGACTAATTAATTTTGGAAATGGTTGATCTTTGTTTTATCTTCACCTGTTTAACATGTTACTTCTTTTCTCTAAGGTGAAACAGTTGAAGCTAGGGTAAGCATTGAAACTTTAGATGCTGAGATTCCAAGAAAATATCAACTCAAAAAATTAAAGACAAAAAAAAGTATCCGCTCAAAATAGGTGTGGTCTGACCATTGCAGGTCATACCCATGCTTTGTTTGAACCTCGTAAGTATCTAGTTCTTCACACGTGCATGTTCTGCAATTATTCCAAAAAAGACGATGTTTTGCAATTATTCTTTTGCCAGCTTTTTGCAAAATGAGGTGACAACAAATGTCAAGACAACCCACCCTGGTCAACAACCGTTTTAGCTCCGTCTAGTCACAAGATTTCAGAGTTCAATTTTCAAAACACAAGTGCACAAGGAAATTGGAGATTAGGTTTGGCACAATCAATTACAATTTGATATAAGAGCTGCATGTTTGTGCGCAAATGAGCAAAAACGTCGCTTCAACAAATGTATCAATGTAATCACTTCTATTGAGGGATGGCATGATATGGGTGTGCAAAAAATAGGTACAACAACCAAGTTCAAATCAAGATAGGAAGATTTTCCCAATCTTAATACAATTCGATAACTATTCTGCTGTCAGATGCAAGGTGTTCCAAAACAGTAACGGTGGCCATAACGGCCGCCACTGTTACCGTTATGATATGGGCCGTAATGGTCATTACGGCCCCCCGTATCGGCCGTTACGGCCCTTTTCTTATTTTTTTGAAAAAACTGTTACAGGACCGTTACAGGGCCTTTACGGCCTGTTTTTTCTATAACGGTCGTTACAGCTGTTTTGACCCCGTAACACGTAACGGTTATCACCGTTATCATTATGTAATGGCTGTTACAGCCGTTACGTAACCGATTTTGAATACCTTGGTCAAATGTCATTAATTTTCACTAGGCCAAGCTCTTGTTTGCGTGGACATGCAGAACACCTTTTACAACAATCTTATCTTGGAAAGATCATGAACAGAGACAGACATATTCTACAATCGATGCGTCCTCTCAACAAATAACCAGGACAAAACATGTTATTCCAACCAGCACAAGGAAGATAGGTATGCAAGAATTGAATGAATGAAAGCTGAAGCAACAAGTAACGCCTACCTGCTTCTTTCTGGTAATATGTTAGTATACTACATAATATTGAGAAGAAGTTTGGTGTGCTTTAAATAAGGAAGCAGTTATAGAAATTGAACTGAAAAGATTTCAGATCCAACCATCAGAGTTCATAATGTCCTTAAAGATTTAAAACAGAAAACATCAAAATAAATGCAAATATTTACATATTTTAAATGCTAAATAAGTTAAAATTTGAACTTCACAAGAAAGATATATACCTGAGGAGGAACTTCCCCTCTCGGTGGGGTGAAGCCTTTCCCCTTTTTGAAGGTATTCCCTAATATAAGCTCATGCCTACCTATGCATAAACAAAGAATTAACTGAAGGACTTTAACAAACATGAGCACTTAACATTCAGAGTTCAAAGAATACAAAAGCTAGAGACCACAAAAACCAAACCAGTTACAAGCCTAAAATAGATGCGTATCAAAATAAAACAAAAAATAAAAAAAATGTTGACATTGACGAAACTCGAGATAGAATGTGACAACAAGGAATGGAAAGAGCCTGCTCTAAACCAAGGAAAAAGTTGATGCAAAATTGACAATGGTAATTGTGGTTGATCAAATCTTTTAGCCTACCACGCGTTGCATTAATAGAATGTTAAAGGGAAACATAATAAAGTTATATCCAACCTGCTTCTGTGACAAGTGGATGATAAACAGGGTAGAAGGTCATAGTTACCAAAAGATTAAATGAAGTTGATCCAATAAGGAGTTGCTTTCAGGAGATGAGTGGAGAAGACCAAGATTGGATTACTTGCCTTTCAAGCGCCTCATGGTTAAAGAGTCCTTCCATCTCGTTTGCGAAGTGTGATAGGTAGTATCATCTCAGAAAATCAGAGTTCCTTTGTCCCGGGTCGGAAAATCTTAGATAGTGCTCTTATCGCTCACAAATGCCTTGATTTAAGACATAGAGGGGGAGTGAAACGTATAGTGTACAAACATGATATTGAGAAGGCTTACGATCATGTTGATTGGGCTTCCTAAATTACATGTTGCAGAGGGTGGGTTGTGGGGAGAGAAGGCGTAGTTGGACTCTTAAGTGAGTTGGTTCGGCGCACTTCTCGGTTCTTCTAAATGGTTACCCAAAAGGTTTTTTCAAAAACTCTAGGGGCCTTCGCCAAGGGGGCCCGTTATCTCCCTTCCTATTCGTCATAGTGGCGGAGGCATCAGGGAGGATGCTAGCTAAGGGGCAAGAGGAGGGCTTGATTAGTGGGTTCAAGGTGGAGGGGATGGACTCTCCCATATCTCATCTCCAATTCGCAGACGATACTCTAGTTCTTTGTGATGCAGACCCTAGTATGGTGGATAAGTTAAGAACAATTATTCGGTGCTTCGAAGCGGTTTTAGGCCTTAAGGTCAACTTCTCTAAAAAATGTGAAGGGCTCAGATGGAGGAGGCTGAAGTGGAGCATTTTAACAAGGTTTTTGGGTGTGTAGCAGCATCACTTCCGGCTACGTACATGGGTTTCCCTCTGTGTTGGAAAACTGGCTATTCATCTTTGGGAAAAGGTGGTGGAGAGATTTGACAGGAAACTTGCCAGATGGCATAGTCGGTATCTCTCGCTTGGCGGCTGCATTACTCTTATAAAAGCAGCCCTCTCCAACCTCCCTCTCCATTTCATATCGGTCTTTAAATGCTCGGCTCTGGTGCTTGCAAAGCTTAAGAAACTTCAATGTGATTTCTTGTGGCAAGGGGCGGAGGATAAGAAGAAATTTCACTTGGTGGATTAGGATGAGGTTTGCAAGGCCTATGAAGATGGTGGGGCAGGTATAAAGGATCTAAAATCTATGAATGTGACTTTGCTCGGGAAATGGCTTTGGAGATTCGAGGCAAAAAGTGAGGCCCTTTGGAAGGAAGTTATCAAAAGTAAATATGGGTGCTGGTAAGAAAGATGGTGGACTAGAGATTCTTTTATCTATAGCATTGGCCTTATGGAAAGGAATCTCCCCGTGAAGCCGGTTTTTATGGAGGGGTTGGCTTTGCTTTGGGGAATGGCGAAAAGATCCGCTTTGGGGACGATGTTTGGATTAGGAGCTCCCCTTTGAAGGTTGATTTCCCTAGAATTTTTTTGTTAGCCCTGAACCCATCCATGGTGGTGCCTATTGTTTCTCTCATGTTGGTGAGGAAGCAGATTGGGATCCCTACATAGGCAGTTTCTTCACAACGAGAAAGTCAATGAAATTGTGTCCCTTATGTAGTGTATTTGTCTTTGTTACCCGGTCAACTTCGACCCCGATAGAATGATGCGAAAGGTTGACAATTTGAGATCTTTTTCAGTTAAGCCACTCTATTCCCTTGTGCGTGAAGAAGGTACGCATGAGGATGTAGGGCATACCAAATTTGTTTGGCATTATGATGTCCCTCAAAAAATTGCGCCTTTCGGGTGGCTTGTCAATAGGAAGAAATATCGCACTATCAATAATCTTCAGAAAAGGGCTATGGCGATTCTTATATGCGTCTATTATGCGAGCATGATGAGGAGATAGTGAACCATCACTTTATGCATTACTCCTTTGTGGGGTTGATTTGGGCAAGATGTATTAGGCCAATTTCAAGTCCCTAGGTGTTCCCAAGTGGTTAATGATCTCTTGTATGGCTGGCACAGAATGCGCCTTGGGAAGAAGAAAAAGGCCAAGTGCAAAATGGCTTTGCTTACAGTTTGGTGGGCTGTTTGAGAAGGAAGGAATGCTAGATGTTTCAAGAATGAGAGGAAGTCATCGGATGGAATCTCTCTTAGGGCAAAGATGCATGTTGTTGAGTGGGCCTCTAGTGTCTCCAAGCTTAAGGAATGTAATCTGGATTTTCTTGGGTTGCAGTGGGTCACCTCCTGGCATCTTGTCTCTTTGTAGTTTGCTTTGTTTGCTTTTTAATAAATTTTTCGTTATCTTAAAAAAATAAAAAATAAATAAATAAGGTCAATCTAATAATCTAGTCCAATATTGTAGAAGAATATAAATGTAAAATACAAGACAAGCAATGCCCATCCAATGAAAGTAGATTGGTAATCAAAGAAGTATATGATGGATCTATAAACACAAGCACTAAATCACAGAAGGGCATCGCATTTTCTGAGTTGATTTTAACATTTCAAACAGCCAGCATATGAGCAAACCTAGAGGTGAACACAAGTTGAGTTCGATTCAAGCTAGGCCAAGCTTGGCTCAGCTAAACCCCATCATGACCCAAGCTTGGCTCGCTAGTTTGAGCCGAGTCGAGCTGGGATCGAGTCGGGTCGAGCGTGTTGTTCGAGTCAAGTCGAGTTGAGTCGAATTATATTTTAAAAATCGTAATAAAATCATTAAAATGATAAAATCAAGATTTGTTAGAACCAAAGTAGGTGCAATGGCAATGCATAACAAGTTATTAAAAGTTAACAAGTAACAACATGAGAATGTTTGTTACTACAAAACCTTAAACCCACTCAATATTCATCAACAACTTGTTAATATGGTCCATATGATGAGCGCCATCAAGGCCAACGGATAAGAGAGTTACCACCTTCATCTGAACCAGATCCATCAGCATTGCTTTTGTCGTCCCATCCACTTGATGCATTTTTAGTTTCATCGACAACAGGAGATATATTTGCAGATCCGGAGGTGCTATCTTCTCCTAGATATTTGCTTACTTCTTCTAAATCAGAAAGTGGTGAAACTTTACCGTCATGTTCCTATATATATTTAGCTAACTTTTTCAAGCCTTCTTTATAAGCTGATCTATAAGGAGTTCCCAACATCTTATAGAATGAGGAGAGCCTGGAGAGAAATTTTGATGTTTTATGGCTCTTCTTACTTCCCATGCTCGGCCCTGCCTAAGCATCATGTTGTCTTGGAGGACATCATTATTTAGATGCCTCCGCCTCTTCCCCACCTATCTTCAAGGCAAGTTTCAATTGTTATTCTTTCAAATCTTTTAATATCGCATCCTCCTCTTCTCCTTCTTCCTTACTAATTCATTGCACTCTCTCTATTTTTGAATCTTCTTCTACTATAGTAAGCTTGTTATTATAATTTTTGTGGCTAGTTAAATTTGGTGTGGAGGGGGTGGACTTTTTCTTATTTGAGTCCAAGAGAGCCTGAAATAGAATTCGTGCTTCCTACGAGGCATTGAGACATAGTTTTACATCTCCTCCCCGACCAGATAAGTGTATTCTGAGTCAGTTTGTTTTGTTCACGAATTAATCTCCACGCAAACGGCATTTAATTTTCATTCTTCCAGATGTTGGGGAGTAGACTTGAGTATCGTAATCCCAAATGTCGGCGGATGGGTCATCAGGCAACATTTCCGCACAAGGGCTTTTGTTAATAGAGAATTACATTTTTAGGCGAAGTCATGAAGCCAACATAATTTACAAGAAATAAATTATAGTACATTCAAAATTCAAATGTCGATGTCAAGTCACTCCTAAAATAACATAAATTAAAGTCTTACAGAATAAAATATGAATTATAACAACTAACAAGATCAAAAAGTGCTAAAAATTTAAAACCACGTTTAAATAGATGAAGGTGCAGTATCGTCTAGACTCTCTTCATCATTCTCTTCATCAAATGAACTACCACCCCAAACTGGACACAACCAATCTTGTGTACAAATGAGCGCTTCAATTGTTTTAGGTGTAAGAGAGCTTCTATACTTGTACGCCACCCTACTATCGGTGCTGAATGCAGACTCAGATGCCACTGTTGTAATCGGAATTGATAAAATATCTCAGGCCATCAATGATAGTATAGGGTATTTTCTTACACGAGCTCCAGTCTTCCACCAATCTAAAACATCAAAGTCTTAGCTGGAGACATTCACGACTAGCTCCTTGAGATATACATCTAATCCTGACTCATTTGTTTGATGACTTGCTTCATCTTGTTCAAAGGTTGAGAAGTACTCGTCAAGAAAATGGTCACCACGTATAGACAAACTATAGCCACGTTCATGCGTAAGTTGTGTATCCTGTGTTATGGTAGAATTAACCAGTGTTCGAAATATCGGTATCGCGCAATGTATCGCACCCTTGGGATACAGATACATATCGGTTATCGCACGGGATATATCGTTTGTATCGCATAGTTTATCGCACTTTTTGGGAAATATGGGGAAACATTGGGAAAATGGTTGAATTTTTTAATTAAACTTTGGAGATTGTTAAAAAGGCCCTTAATACACACTTTTAAATCATAACATTTCAAAAAAAAAGATGCACATAATAAATTTCCTTTGTATAGGGTCCTAAGTTATGCGATGTTTAACTAAACTAACGCAACTATATTTAAATTGAATGCATGATATTTATAAATATCATAGTCATGTATGAAAACACAACCAATTCATTGAAAAGCAGAAGAAGAACTGAAGAAGTAAAATTTGAGAAATATACATATTAGTGATGGGGACTAGACGACTAGTTGTGGTGGGGCCTACCGTCATGTTTGTGAGAAATCCACTCCATTCATCCATTTTGTGAGTTCATTTTAGGACATAAGGACAAAAATGAACTCTATCTGATACTCAGGTGGGCTAAAAATGTGAGTATTGAATGCCAACAGTTGAAATATTTGTGTGGCCACAGAAGCTTTGAATCAGGATAATATTTTTGTTTTCATTTCATCCCAGTATGAATGACGTTATAAACGGTATAGATGGCATATAAACATCACTGTCTATGCCAGAAACGTTTCAACGGCAAGAATTTCCCTGTACACATTTTCCTTTATTGCGGCCCACTTGAGTCTTGGATCCTTCTCAAATTTTCTCTCAAGTCCTAAAATGATCTCAAAAAACGGATGGACAGGGTGGATTTCTCACAAACATCACGGTAGGCCCCACCTAAGTTTCCAGCATAGGAACTTCCTGCGAAAGCCTTTCCCACCGAAATTCGCGGCCGATTGCGTCCTACCCCTGCCCGGATGGTAATCCGTCCGGTCAGGCCTCTGTGGGGCCCAAAGCGATGTAAGTGTCTTATCCACACCGTTCATAATTTTTCTCACGTCATTTTAATTTATGATACAAAAAATAGGCAAGTCCATGGCTTAAGTGGACTACAAAGTGGGGATTTAACCTCCACCATTAAAAACTTCTTGGGAGCTGGAGAAGTTTCAGATCGCGCTGATATTTGTGTTTTCACTTCATCCACATCTGTATGATATTATTAATAGGTTGGATGGTAAAAAAAAAAAAAAACATCATGGTGACCCTTTGAAAGGTTTCAACGGTGAGAGTCCAAGCGGGGGTAGGACGCAATCCGCGTCCCCCTGACACCTGCCTCATGGCTGGTGGTCGGTGCTCTGTGGGCCCCACCATAATGTATTTGTTTCATTCATTCTGTTCATCCATTTCTACGGATCATTTTAGGGATTGATACAAAAAATCATAGGGATATAAATCGCAGGTGGACCACACCAAAGGAAAACAATAATGATTGGATATCCACCATTAAAATCCTGCTAAGGCCCACTGTACTGTCTATTTGACATCCAATCTGTTGATTGGGTCCTAAAGACCCAGATGAAGGGAAAAAATAAATATCAGGTTGATCCAAAGCTTTTATGGCTCCCACAACATTTTTAATGGTCAACATTCATTCAATATTGTTTCCTGTAATGTGGTCCACTTGAGTTGTGGATATGGTTCGATTTTGGGCTCAACATCTAAAATGATCATTAAAAACGGATGGACGGCGTGGATAAACCACGTGTAATCACGGTAGGCCCAACAGAGTTTACTCTGTAAGATAAGAGCGTACTGAGTACGTACGCAATCTCGTATGAACCCGTCAGTGACGGGCACAAGACGTCCCCAAGTTACGTGGGTCCCACCCTGATGTATTTTTTTCTATCTACACCGTCCATACATTTGAAGAGATCATTTTATAGCATGAGCCAAAAAATGGGTTAGATCCAAAGCTCGAGTGGACCCCCACCATAGAAAACAGTGGAGAAAGGTTTCAATGGTGAAAATCAATATCACCACTGTTTCTTGTGGTATGATCTTAGAATTTTATAAATTTTGAGATCAACCCTTAAATTAGATGGGAAAACGGATGGACGACATGGATGGACCACATACATTAAAGGTGGGCCCAAGTGAATTTACTGAGTACGATAAGAGCGTAACCAACCACGCAACACGACAAGCCATCCGCGGACGTGGATTGAGAACTGTAAACATAGTAAACTGTGGGGCCCATTGTCATTCACGCATTTTATCAAATCTGTCCATCCGTTTTATCATATAGTTTCAGGGCTTTAAACGAAAAATTAATCATATCCAAAGCTCAAGTGGACCACACCACCTGAAACAGTTTGAATTGAAGTCAACCGTTGAAAAGTTCTTGGGGCCTACAGAAGTTTTAGATCAAGATGATATTTGTTTTTTCCATTCATCTATGTCTTTGTGATATTATGAACAGTTTGGATGACAAATAAACATCATTGGGGGCCTTATAAATATTTCAACGGTGGAAATCAATACTTCCACTGTTTCTTTTGGTACGGTCTACTTGAGATTTTGATATACTTTATTTTTAGGCTCAACCCCTAAAATGATATGGAAAAACGGATGGACGGCGTGGATGAACTAACAAACCCCACTATGGGCCCTACAGAGTTTACTCAATACGATAAGAGCGCACGAAGTAACTTAGTACGCAATCCGATTTCCCATCCGCGCCGCACCCCTCTTTAACTCTCCTTCTCCATTTTCACCACCATCCATGCAGTCCGATCCGAACTTTTCACGCACGTAAGCTCTCGTCCCCTCAAATCTCGTTCCGGAAGTTACGGTTCGTCGATCCAGCCTGATTCCTCGCCGGAATCTCCGAGAAAGAGGAAAGTTGAAGAAAATCCTACTTACCTGTCGAGTGGCCCACCTCCAATCGCCGCTGCAGCCAGGTACGCTCCGATTTCTTTCTTTCTTTTTTCTAATTCAATTTTTTTTTTTTTTTAAATTCTCCACAAGCCAGATCCGTGCGATATCGATGATATATCGGCTGATATTAGGATTTTAGATTTTTTGGTATCTTCCGGTGGTTATCGAGGGTATATCGTCTCGCAGTGGTGCGATACCGATAATATCGGCCGATATATCGGCCGATAGTATCGATATTTCGAACATTGGAATTAACCACATAAGAATAATACAATTCTCGAACAACCACACGAACACTAGATGTTTCAATTGTTGCCTTGTCAAATAAATAAATTTTCTTATAAACGTAACTAACCAACCACATTTTGCAGTGAAAATCAAGGACAATAGCTAAAGCCATTAATAGGTGACATTCGCTCCAGTACTTTTCAAATTTCACTTAGATGCTTAGTGTCATATTCTGAATATAATTTAGACCTATTGCGACACTTCTCTGAAGAGCATCCTTAATCTTTCAAAGCTTTGGAAGAAATAGATTTGTTGTTGGATATTTATTTTCGAAAAATATCTTTGTACAATCATAGTAAAATCGAACATCTTCAGCTCTTCTCTAATCATCTTCATTAGGTAACCAAGCATATGCTTTGTCACAGACGACAAATTTTGGGAATGCAAGTTTCAACTCAACTGCCGCATCCAACATTTCATATGTTGAATTCCAACGGGTGCACACACATCTAACTTCAATATTTTTATGATCCAACATTCAAATGTTAGAGTATATTATGCTAGATACTAAGTCTTAATGGTGACCCCCTTATATACTTCATGCTCTCTCTTATGTTCTCAATCATTTTGTCAATTATTTTTAGCCTCTCTTGCACAAGCACAATCAGATTCAGAATGTTAGCACCACATCTGACCTAGAAAACCTTTTCCCCAAAATCAAAATTCCTTGTTGTCTTAAATTGGCTCTGCAAACAAAATAAATAAATAAAATAAAAATAATTACAACATTGTTTGCAGATGTATTATCTAGCGTGATTGAAGATATCCTACTTTCGATGCCCCTCCTGAAGACAATTGTGTATGCAGCTTGAAAAATCAAACCAGTATGAGGGGGAAGAAGGTGATGAAAGTTTAAAATTGTCTTACATAGATTCCAATGTGCATCCACAGTGTGCAGTTAGTGACATGTACCCTCTCCTTTGGTTGGACACTGTCCACGAGTCTGAAGTAAGACTTATATGTGAGACTGTAACGGATGACAAAAGGGATTTCATCTTTGTCTTCTCATTCATATACATGTTCATACATTTTCTTTTCGCCGTGACCCACGAGCACTTTTAAAATTTGGGATTCAAGTATTTGTTGTATTCGCTAAAAACTCTACTCTTTATAAACCTAAATGGTTTCTCCTCAACGATAACTATTCTTTCAAACCACTCTTTCAGTTTGTCTTTTTCAAACTTAAGAGTGATGAGAGCACCCGGTCAAGGGTTCGAGCATCCATAGGTGGTGAAATCCCACTACGGCGTGAGTGTGTGGGGGTGTGTGTGCATGTGTAATAAATAAATAAAAACTTATGAGTGATGAAAGTAGCTTGCAAGTCGCTTCATCCATATGAGACAAATGAGAGCAATTGTTGGTCTGAACGCGGGATTTTTGAACTCTTAGCACAATTAATACTATTTATGTGATAATGTAAAGTTGATCCCCCAGAATGCTTTGCGAAAGTTGACTTGCAATGCTTACATTTAACCTTGGTAACACGGTTCACACCCTCTTTTACATTAATCTCTTCAAAATCGTCCCAAACTACTGATCTTTTCTTCCATTTATTAGACGTATCTGAATTCAAGTTTTCCTCATCTCCTTGGACATCAACAACTAGAGGGGATGTGGCAAATGCATTATCACCAGGGGTAGTAGGGATATTCTCACTAGCTATCTTTAAATATGAAAATAAGAAAACACGCGTAAGATATGTAAAGATGGAAGGTGTCATTATAATCTGTGATTTGTAAACAAGCATTTTCTAACGTCTCGTAAATTTAATTTCACTTTTTATCACATTCAGCAATATACTATATACTATACTCATACAATTTACATGCGAGTCGAAAATTCGACAACATCTCCCCCATAATTCTCCAAGTATATGTAAAAATTCTCTACTATTTGAGTGTCATCACCATTATCTGTTATTCACGGAGGGGAGGCGGTCAATTTGTTGAGAACCATATATTCAAAGAACAAATTGGGTTGATGCACCAAATCTCGAACTCCATGTAAATTGCGTAAGCAACACTAGGTATGTGATATATTACAAAACTGTCCAAATTTAAGAACTCATATATATATATATATATAAAGAATATCAAACCAATAATTGATTTGAATACAATTTATTGTATATGAATTCTTAAACGGGTAGGTAGATTATTAAATTCATCTCTCAAGAATGTCAACTGTCAAGTGGGGTCGCTCTAAATATAATTGATTTGTGTTTAATTAAAGTACAAAATTACAAATCATATATTTAATATATGATTTGTAGTTGAAATCAAATTCAAGTAATCAACTACAAGTCTACAAAAGTCTAGAATTTCCCAATTTAAGTAATCAACTAACATAGGCAATTATTCAAGTAATCAATTAACAAATCTAGAATTTCCCAATTCAAGTAGTTCAAGTAATCAAATTTAAGTAATTCTAGAATTTCTCAATTCAAGCAATCAGCTCAACCCAACCCGACACAACCCAAGCACCCCCCTAACCATCCTAGCCCAACCTGACGCAACCCAACTCGAACTCATGTTCACCTCTACTCGATCAACTCTTTACTTGACCCAACTCAATATTTAATAATTAAATTAAAGATATTTTGATTAATTACATCAAATAACTAAAATAAATGCCTTCACATCTGACTCGGTGAGTAATTTCAACTTGGGATCGGGTCATACTCTCAGACAAAGTTTGAAATTTTGTTGATACTTGACTTAGCTGAGTTTTGAGTCAAGCAACCTAGTTTTAGGGCGTGGATTAGGTACTACCCTCAACAGGACGTAGCTAGAGACTAACGGTCTTGTCATCGGGTCTATGAGGCCCACCCTAACCCAACCATCCCAACCCAACCTGATGCAACCCAAGCTTAATCACATAAATAGATAAACATACCTCTGGAGAAAGAAATCAGAGAAAGAGAGAGAGAGAGAGAGAGAGAGAGAGAGAGAGAAGGTCGCTCACTGCCGCTCGTCGAGTGGTGGGGTTAGGTGGTGTCGTTGCCCGCCTGCCGCTCGAGTAGGCGGGCAGAGAGAGAGAGGTAAGGTCGCTCACTGCCGCTCGTCGAGTGGTGGGGTTAGATGGGGTCGCTGCCCGCCTGCCGCTTGGGTAGGGTAAAACGAAAAAATGAAGAGGGAAAGGTGGGAGGCGGGTAGGGTAGGTTTTAACTTTTAACTTTTAATTTTTTAATATATTATAATATATATAATATAAAATTCAAGCGAGTTGGTTCGAGCTTGGTTTCAAGTCGAGTCAATTCGAGCTTGACCCAGCTAGAACTCGACTTGATTTTTTCCAAGCTACAGGTTTACGCACTCGAATCAACCCGAACTAGTCTGCGAGTAGAGTTCATTGAGCTCCAAGTCAGTTCGAGCAAGTATTTCGAGCTAGCTCGACTCGTGTTCATCTCTAAGCAAACTCAACCACTTATTCAGATATGTATGGTCGGATTGGCATGTCGCAAGACGTTTTTTTTTTTTTTTTTGAACAGTCATGAGATTTGTATTAGAAAAACAAAAGAAGAAAAGAAGCGGATCCACTGAGAAAGCGGATCAATAACACTCCTAGGAAAATAAGATTACAGCCCTTTAGCTTGTCAAACATGTTAAACAATCCTATAATAATACATCATAGCCTGATTAATATCACAAATGAAGATACCACTTCAAATAATCAAGTTGTCTTCAGTTGTTTCTCACCTTCCATCCCCCCATTGATTGTCTTGACGGAAATGTTCAAAAAAATAAAAAAAATAAAAAAATAAAAAAACGATTGTCCTAATGGATAAGCAATCCAATTTTGTTATTTAATAATATTTCCATTGCTTTAAGAAAAACTTTGCATTACAAATTTCATGATAATGTCATTTCAAAAATATATGCCAGAACCCACAAGTTAACAATTCAATAAACAAAACCCATAAAACTGTGATTGATTAGAAGATTTTAAAGATGTCACACTCACAAAGTTAACAATTGAATCCAGCATGTTCTAATAATAAGTATTTCACTCAAAAAGAAAAAGAAAAAAAAAAAAAAGTAGAAAGAAGAAAGAAAAAGAATACCTTTATAACTAAACAATGCTGATACTAAAGCATCAAGTAGCAATTAGCAGATTCATGAAGTTCTCAAGAATGGTTACTCAACTGAAATAAAACACAAAGAAATGCATGATAGGGTTGTATACTTACTTCCCCAGAAGTACTTAGATTCTTTGGAGTATTGGCAAATATACTTATCATCTGCACCAAGAATTTGGGCCCCGACACCAGTAAATCGAGACCCATGAAGTGCTTCTTCCAATGTCCCCAGTTGTTGTGGAAATGCTGGATTCTCCACCGAATACATAAAGCAAAAGCTTTGCCTCTGATCTGGAATCGAGACCTTGAAGTACCAACCCTCAAAAAATCTTCGTGTACTTCCATCAAAATGGTACCTACGTCAGTAGCCAAAGAGGTCCAAAATCAAACAAATGCCAAAGGTTTTGTGTTGAGGGTCAAATATTGCATATTATCCCCCATTTA
The DNA here is from genome assembly GCA_030180095.1 of Magnolia changhungtana. NCBI lineage: Eukaryota > Viridiplantae > Streptophyta > Magnoliopsida > Magnoliales > Magnoliaceae > Magnolia > Magnolia changhungtana. The sequence goes on along the minus strand of JASAUF010000444.1, from coordinate 20,263,893 downwards.
TATCTTGGTTTTATGAACATGATATTGTTTAATGTCCTACTTTACTCATGTTTGTGTTCCAAGGTGAATTTAAGTGCTTGGATTATAAAGAATGTTAAAAGCATGGATTTAACGTTCAAGAATTGTCAAGGCAAAGAATGAATCTTTGGAGACCAACATTGAAGATTTCAAGACCCCAAGATCCCAAAAAACCAAGTGGAGAATGAAGGAAGTCGAAAGAACAAGCGCAGAATACACTGACTGTGTCATCAACCACCATTCGATGACATTGAAGCCATCATTCGATGACATCGAAAGCCTCTCGATGACATCGAATTTATACAAGAAAATCAAGTTGGTCGCTGCACATATTGAGTGCCTTTATCGATTCATCGAAGCATCTCTCGATGACATCGAGGAGTTGCTCGATGACATCGAAGTTTGTTCGATGGCATCGAATTTAATGAAGAATTATGAAGCAACTCGCTGGACTGTCTTGGACACTTTTTCGATTCCTCGAAGACATGCTCGATGACTCGAAGCTTCGCTCGATGACATTGAAGTAAGGTTCGATGACACAGAAACTTACGTGGTGCGAAAGAAGAAAAGGTGCGACTTCCAGATTCAAACACCTTCGATGTCATCGAAGGAGGTTTGATGACAACGAACAGCTTGCGCAAAGTTTACGTGGATTGCGTAAATTTGATCTGATTTTGCAATTTTGCGGAACTTTGCCTATAAATATGGGTTTCCTAAGTTTTTCTAGGATATCTAGGGTTTGGAGGAGCAGAGTAAAGGGAGTGGAGCCGCCTCCCAAGCGTTTCTGCTTCTCTTCTTCTTAGTTTTTAATGCTTTCTTCTAGGGTTTTGAATCCAATCATATTTATGGTTGGCTAAATCCCTTAGCTAGGGCTAAGGGGTAAAGCTTGTAGCGTGATTGAGATGTTTTTCCTGTTTAATTCTTGTTATAGTTGAACTTCTTTGATTCTAATTTAATATTTAAGGAATACTTCTAGTTTTTAATAGTTTGTTGTGACTTAAATTACAATGGATCTGAAATAGCTTTAAATATCTTCTTTTTTTGCTTTGAAATTGTGAAGTTAGTAAATCCTGTTGTTCACCATCGTCCCTTGGGCATGGCTAGGTGATGAAATCTCTTCTAACCCTCACAATTCTCCTATGATTGGTTGTGGGATCAGTATATCATGTTGTTTGCCATAGTCTCCTGGGCATTGCTAGATGATGGAATCACTTCCAATCTCTACAACTCTCATCCATTGAGAATTAGGTCAGTGGAAGTTCAAATCTGTGTTTATTTATATATCTTCCAATTGGATAGGATAGGACTCCAATTCCAATTGAGTTCCTTGAATCAAATAAGAAAACATCCTAATTGCTACAAGTGAATCCATGGAAACCCTAGTTCCCACATTTAAACTCTTAAGTTTCTATATTCAATAACTCACAATTATCCCTTCACTTTCTAGTTCTGATTCTAATTACTTTCAGAATACACACGAGATTAGTCCCTATGGATTCGATTTCGGTCTTACCGAGATTATTACTACATCGCAACCCTACACTTGGGGTTATGAACATTTCGGCTGGTTGAGAAATTAGTAAGAGGAACATGTGCTAATTCAGGACTACATCCAACCATCAAAAGAGGGCCAGAGTGGACCCCATAGCCTAACAAATGTGTTTAGGAGCCTGAGCAGCAACTTCGACTACCTTTTTGGCTCCATAGCTGCAACTAGAAGGCCCAAATACATTTAGATCATCCAATGGGCTTGTAGATGGGTATACATTCCTCAATGCAGTTTCTTTATTTAATAGGGCAGCAAGTAGTCTAATTAGATTTGCTTTGTTTAATAGTGTCCTAATTGGACTGGATCGTTTTTGTGAAATTGTATAGGTTATAAATAGACCATACATATGAAACAAGAGGCCCAACTCGTTAGGTGAGCTGGCGGTGCACTATTTTCTTTTAGCTGATAGTGTACTCTCCCCTTCTAGAGGGGAGACCTGGACTCAAGCCCCACAGATGTACGGGTCTTGGCTATGCTATCCAGAACATATATATAGCCCAATGCTCAGCTGAGCACTAGTACTCACGAGTTCTTACGAGAACTTTTTGAGAACTCATCACACATGATAGAAGCCCAAAATCTAAACAGTCCACGTGATGCAGCACCCCATGAAACCCCAAGAGCCCAACTTTTACCCCAATCCAAAACTTTAGTGGGCCATGGCAAAAGAAAATAGTTTCCTCCCTTGATTTGCATCTCTCATTGCTTGGCCCATCAGAGTTTTGGATCACGGTGAAAATTGGTACCTGAGGGTTTCATGGGGTGCCACATCACATGGACCGTTCAGATTTTGAGCCCATGACACGTGCAAAAGTGCGCACATGAGCATGCCTCTATATATATATATATATATATATATATATATATATATATATATATATATATATATATATATATATATATATATATATATATAAAGGGCATTATTTGATTGAATGAGGAGGGTTACTAACTCCTGGGATTGGAATTTTAGAAGTGAGACTCTTTGGAAAAACTCCAAGGATGAGACTCTAGTTTTATCTTCTCCTTGTGGTGAGACTCTCTAACTACCTACTTTCCTACCTTATCTTTTTTCTTCTATCTCTTTTCTCCTTGCTGCTACATTGTTAATTGCATCTTGATTTAGTGAAGTTAAAAAGCTTATTGAAGCTCCAAATCAGTACCGACATTCCTATGTATGCTTGAATCCAGTTTTTGCACTGCCACCATCATGGGCACCATACCTTATTACTCAAATCAGTGTCAGAATATGCTAAAATCATTTACATGGAAGCAAAAGAGTCACATGATCCTCCTGCAGTGTATGTTCAACCATGCTCATGCACACATCCAGAATGCACAAGGCATGCATGTACATCAATGAAGACCTGATGGGGACATCAGAGGACCTACTCGGGTATACCAAAGATGGAGACGACCACTCACATCAGCGTAACTTTCTTTGTGGATGGGAGACGAGTTCCAAACAGGGCCCGTCGGGCCATTTCGAAGACCCCACATGCATTGGACATGCATCAAAAAGACCTCACCTTGAGATGATGCATGTGGGCTGCTTAAGAGATCATTTTAGTTATACGATTTATGTTTCATGTCAATCCGACCGTTGGATCTTGTCAATCAGGCCCTTGGGCCACCAGATCTTTCAAATCTGGGCCCCTTGGACTATGATATTGCTTCTTTTTTTTTGTTATTTTTAGGAGTTATTTGATGGTTAAGATTGATAATGAATGTTTTAATTGTCTTATTTTAGATAATGGGCCACTTCAATTAAGTGAGTGGCATAATTATAACTATGCTGGATTTTAATTCCAAATTTTTAATTATAAAAGCACAGAGGGGTGGAGTTCCAACCCTAGTGGTGTTATTGAGAAGAAAAAGGAGAGAAACTCTCTTGTGTGAAGAAATTTTCTTCATTATTTTCTTTTATAAAAAATAAAATAAAATAAAATAAAAAACCTCTCTTCCAATTAAATTATGGAAAGGTAGAAGCTTATTTGGTGGGGGATTCCCCAAGGTATTCTTCTTCTTACATCCTTCCTCTCTCTCCTTCAAAAGGTATTCTTCTTCTTCTTCTTTTGTCTTCCTTTTTTTCCTTCCATTACAACCCTCAAAACCCTTGATCTTCAATTTTTTATTTTTTCCATTTTTATTTTTATTTTTACAAAAAAAAAACTACAAAATCCTCAATTTCCATGATCCCTAATTTTTCAAATTTCAGATTTTCTCATTCCTAACCATGATCATAAAACATACAAATTTGTACCTTCAGTGTAGAACGTGCCTATGCTAAATTAGAAGTTTTATCCTTCCATCGGTCATAGTTTTAATTGATTTATATGATTTCTTAACATGCGGGCATGTGATTGAGGTTACATAAGATTTTATTTCCTATTGTTTACTCTTAATTACTTGGTGGATTAGCATCTTTTGTTAATTGAATTACTTTATAAAGTCTTTCATAATCTCCACGGTGCGTGCTAGCATTAAATCATGTGTCATGCATCAAGACCATTTAAATTGTAGGCACCAGTGTAGAGATGGTGAAATCCAAAAGTCAAATCGATGTGCCATTTTTAATCATTTGATTGATTGCCATCAAATGGATCAATGGTTTGGATTCAACAGGAATAAATAAATAAAAATCTGGACCATTTGATTGGTGTGATTTTTTGGCAAGCCCACAATTGTGCGGTCCAGAAAGTGTCTGTCTTGATAGAACTACATGCATGCCACGTGTCGTGGACAGGTGAATGAGTACGATCCACCATACCCATCATATAATAAAAGGTAATTTGCTCATATATAAAGGTGAGTTCATCCTATGGGAGCATGCTAAGATATCAAGATAGGGGCACAGGCAATGATAGTCCAATGACCAGAAATGCCCTCCCTGTGGGCACTGCTGTGAACAAGTCACAGTCAAAAAATCATGGGAAGAGATGATTCTAAACATTCATTGTTGGGGGCCTTGCACAAAACCTTAGGATCTAGCCTCCCAAAACAAACCAGAATTATGGAATAATAATACAATGAAATAAATCAAAGCATAAACCACGCAACACAAGAGATTTTTAAGTGGAAAACCCTTAAAGATGTAAAAACCACGGGACCTCGTCCAGATCAACAACCCAGCATGAAGCAGAACGTTACAACCTTCTTCACTCATGCAAGAGTGGATAAACAATAAGAGAAACAAAGAAAACGGAGAGATCTCACCGATTACGAGGACATGGAAGTGCTGAGATATGGTAGATCACCTCTACGAGCATAGCCTCCCTTCCACAAGCTTCCTCTCTCTCTCACACCTTTGATAGCCCTAAGCCCTACTAGAAAACCTTTGGGAAACCTTAGAATACTCTAGAATACACCCAAATCCCGCATACACCCCTTTATATAAGAATAGAAAGAGGTATAATCAAAATAGGAAACAATTTCCGCAGAATCTGCGTTTCTGCAATCGCATCTGCGTAACTCTTCGATGATATCGAAGGTCTCTCGATGACAGCCTTCGATATCATCTAAGGTCCTTCGATGATATCGAAACAGGACTAAAACTGTCTAGCGACCAGGGGTGAAAAATTCTGACAATTATCGATGTCATCGAAGGTCTCTCGATGACAGCCTTCGATCTCATCTAAGGTCCTTCGATGATATCGAAACAGGACCAAAACTGTCCAGCGACCAGGGGTGAAAAATCCCGACAATTATCGATGATATCGAAACTGGTTCGATTTCATCAAACCCAGCAATGAGAAGAAAATCCCCATCAATCATCAGTGACATTCAAACGGATACTTGAAAGAATGGACTATGCTCCTCATTCAACACCAATCGATGGTTAGCATGAATACTTGCATCATGGTCCATCCACAATAGCGCCTAGCAGATGGTTTAGATCATCTGATCATTGTTGCATGTGCATCGCCATGCGTGCAAAAATCTTCAAGAATTGTAGGAGCAAGAATTGCTCTCAGGAAACAAGCCTTAATCAATGAAAATCCATTTAAACTCTATTCTTGTCTATGAATTTATGCATGTTATATCATTGGATAATCTTCTTTTTTCTTTTTCTTTTTTCTTTTTTTTTTTGAGAGATAAGAAAATTTATTAAAAAGCCAAAACCACGAAACTACAAGAGAACAAAAAGACAACAAAGAAACAAGGCAAGGCCCAAAGAAAGAAAAGAAATGGAGGAGGGGAGAGAGGAGAAGGCTGGGGCAAACGCCCCAAACCAAGAAACAGCCCAAACAGAGAAATAGACAGCCCTAAACTCAAGGTACCCTAACCCTAAACAAAGCAAGGACCCTAGAGAAAACAAAGAGAAATGGAAAACGCTGCAAAAAGAGCTTTACTAACTGCTAAGACCACACTTACACCTTTGTGCCAACACACATGCCAACCTAGCACTTGTGTGTGACACCGACATCTGATAGATGCAGGTGGTACCCACCTTGTGATTGCCTGGTCCAAAAGCAGATTATTTGACACACTGCCAGAGTGTGATGATCCCATCTTCATTCACACAGACATTGCACAAAAGGCATTCATTTGGTTTAATCCGAACCACCCAAATCCTGATGCCCATTGTGGATTGGTTACAAACCAATAATCACCATGAAAGGATAATCTAGAAGGTCCAATCAGTGGCCATCAAATGGAGGAATGAAAATGGTCTAGAGTTCAATTTCAACAACAAATCACCACTAATCAGATACTAGGATTTTACAGATAATCTGATATTCATCTGTTGGCCCACCTAAAAAAAAAAAAACTACGTTGGAGCTGTGAAATGGACAGGTTGGATTGATGCACATGCATGCCACATGTACAGTCTCTGTGCATGCATATGGACGGTTTACATTTCTTGTCCAACTATCAGGCAAATCAACTCATCAGGTGAGTCACACTTATACATGTACAGTGGCCCGCTTCAAAAAATAATCGTCAATGGTCCACATATGAAGCACACATGTGACTGGCCTGATAAATGGACGGCCCAGATTTTTGCGCGAGGTTCATTACTCGGAGTCCACATGCAGTTGCAGTCCCATGATCAAGACCGTCCAACAGGCGGGAACAGACCTGGATGGGGCCATCATCAAAGAATTACCACCAAGAGATTGGCAACATTCAGTGGCAGTCAAAAACAAATGTGAGTGGTCCATATTCAAACTAAACTGGATGGTCAAGATCATCTGTTCACCACGAGTACTTGCAAATGCGCCATTCACAGTACAGAAAGTCCATGCAACCGCCGATGAATGTGGACCCCATCCATCAACACATGCGGAACAAGCACTTCTGTGGGGGGGGGGGGGGGTTCGGATTGAAGAAAATTCTAATCACAGGAGGCAAAAAAAAAAATCAAAATTTCCTCACCCGCTGTGAGGAGTTCGTAGATTCCGGTCCGGAGGCGTGGGGTTATAAACAGGCCTGACAGAAACCTCACTCTCCGTCGACAAAAACCGACGCTCGTTCACCAAAGAACTAGGACCGTAGCTTTCACCACTCGACACCGAATCCGCCATTGAAACGCGGTGCCTGGATCTAAACCCTAGCTTCAAAGGAGCAAAACGAGATCCGAACGACAAACCGTCTGAGATTGGAGAAAATCGAGAATCGAGAGGTGGGGATTGAATGCGCATATGGAGAGGAGAGGTGCTGATTTCCATCTGAAATCTCTTGCGGAGAAGAGATTGAGAGAAGGTGTAAGAAGAGGAGCTTTGGCAACGACCGTAATCAGGTGGTTTTTTGCTAAAATAAGGTGAGATTGAGCTTTTGCAGTCAGAAAACTGGGTGGGAAATGTCAGTTGGGAAAGCTTCAAGCTTACAAGTGGCTGAAAGGAGACGTGAATTCCGAGGTACTCAGCTTCGTTTGGCGGGGATGCAGCCACGAAAGGAGAGGTGAGTGTGCTGCGGGAGTACCTAAAACTGTGGCCCTCTACGGTGCACCGCACTCATGTCAAGAGCAGATGTAGATCGGAATCGTTCATTAGCTGCGACTAGCAATGAAAATATGGATATGATCAAATCGATCAAGACGTCTCAGATATCTGATCGGTGGACCATCAATCCGGTGGATGTGAAGATGCAAAAGGAATATGCTTCTATGACTCTAGTTCATCTCTGTCATACTGACCGCCAGACCATATATGGATCTGCGGTTGGTGAATCCAGATCGTCAAACGGCTGCATCCGTGGATCTAGATCGCCAAACGGCTGCATCCCTACTGCCATGTGTCAACTGATGAGCGGCGGTGAACTAAGACCGGTTCATGAACCCAAAACTCCCACCGTCCTTCGCACTTGAAGCTCAAATTTCTTTCTGATGGCCCACGTGATCGCATCTAAAACTTATCTAAACTGTCCACGTGGACAATATGACCCCTGTTACGGTATTCTTTTTTCAGTTTTGGACTCCGATTCGGCAGACAACTCGGTACTGGTTGGAATCAGCTCTTTGGACCCCACCACGATGCGTATTATCTACTCCGTCCATTCAAATTTTTACACTCATTTTAGGGCATGCTGCAATAAATGAGGTAATTCTAAGTCTCGGGTAGACCACACCACGAAAGACCATGATAATTGAACACACACCGTTTAAAACTACCTAAAACTACTATAATGTTTTTTTTGCCATCCAACCATTTGACTCAAATAACTGGATAAAAGGAAAACATATAACTCGATCCAAAAACCTTTGTGTCCTGAGAAGTTTTTAATGATGGGCATTCAATCACCAATCTTTCTGATGGTGTGGCCTACCTGAGATTTGCATCCCCATTTTTTGGCTTATGCCATAAAATGGATTGAAAAAACAGATGGACATTATTAATAAAACACATACATTATGGTGGGGCTCACAGAGCTTTTTCAGCAACGACCAATAGCACTGGAGGGATCACTAAGGAATCCATCTCCGAGGAGCTTCACCGATGTCGAAGCTACAATTCGGCTGATTGTGCTACATCAAGACCCTTGCCTGTGAAGGCCGTAGAAATGATCACTACCATCTTGCACTCAATTGAAAGGATGGAAGGGGAGCCTCTAGGCCGAGCGTGCTACATTGTGACCCTTTAGAAGGGGTGCCCCTGGCCCGAACACAGATTGCGTGATGGCCCAACACCATGTTGCCCGGCTGTGTTGGGTTGTGGCGAGATTTGAGAGTTAAAGATGGGCGATGCAAGGAATGTTAGAAGGGGATGTGGAAGCTCCTTCAGACATGGTGGGATTTGATTGGTCAGGGTAGGCTGTCAGAATGAGGCCCACACAAAGCATGTTTAAAAGGTATTGAGTAGAGTATTTACTGGATCAACCTATCTCTCAGCGTCACTATTATCCAATCAAATCCTGCAACCTCAAGTAGAGAGAGCTAGGCTTGTTATATTGAGCTCAGACTCAACAAAGCCCAGTGTTGACAGGAACAAGGCTCTATGACGTATGTGTTTTATCCACATCATTCATCCATTTGCCAGCTCATTTTAGAGCACAAGTCCAAAATTGAGGCATATCCAAAGCTCAAGTGGACTACAACATAGGAAACAATGGAGATGATCAAGTCACTGTTGAAACCTTTATGGGGCTCAAGTGATGTTTATTTGTTTGGATGAAGTAAAACACAAATATTAGTATGATCCAAAACCTTTATATATTCTAATAAGTTTTCAACACCAGGCATTCAATCCCCAGCATTTACTGTAGTGTGATCGGCTTGGGCTTTAGGTATGATCCAATTTGGGCTCATGCCCTAAAATTAGTTGGCAAAATGGCACAGGCAGCCACGAACACATGCATCACAGTGGCCCCCACAGTCCCAAGCCATGTGTGTTGGGTCACCTGGCAATCCAGAAAGTGGATTGAGTTTTGACCCTTGTGGCCCACCATGATCTTTGTGTTTTATCCATATCATCCCTCCATTTTTATAGCTCATTTTAGTGCATGAACCCAACTACAAAGCAAATCAAAAGCTCATGTGGAGAACACCACAAGAAATAATGGTGATTGAATGCCCACCATTAAAAACTTTCAAGAAGCCACAAAAGTTTTGGATCAAGCTCATATTTGTGTTTTCTCTTCATTCAGGTTGTATGCCCTAATCAATATGTTCGCTGGAAAATAAACATTACATGGGGACTAGGAAGGCTTCCACCAACATTTATCTTGTAGCTCGGTCCTCTTGAGCTTCCGATCTGCTTCGTTTTTTAGGCCATGCCACAAAATGAGCTGGCAAAACAGATGGACAGGTGGATATAAAACATATATATCACTTAGCTAGCGGAGAGGCGTTGGGTCACCACCCAATCGACTTCCGCAATCCGGATTCTTCTTTCAACCATCCCAACACAACTGAAGCTACACAATCTGATCCTTCTTCTAGCTAGGAGAGTCAGCAAGCTACCGCTAGCGAAGCTTCTGACTCCCCCTTTGAATTTCCAATTCCTCCTTTTCGTTCTACTTAGGTGGAGCAATCCAAACTCTCGACAGAGTATAAAAGAGGACCACAGGCCTATGTAGACACCTCAACGAACTAATGTGGAAACTCCTTGAGTCCCACTCCATCACATGATATACTGCTAACCTGTCGCTAATCCGAAAAGAGCCACCCTGAATTCAGATGGTCAATCTGGTTGGTTTTAATAAATGAATCACAAATCATACAGAATTAGAGATAATTTTAGAAAAGATGATCAATCCAACATCTGGAATTCATCACCAATAATCCCCACAAGAACACTCACCTTCCTCAAAATGATGAAATCGATGCGCGTCTCTCACAACGATCTTCCGTCCAGTGATCTTCGAGATAAGCTTCGTAACATGGTGGCAATCCGCACACACGCGCAAGTTCTTGGTCACTCTGATCGGCTCACCGGGCCCCATGTTGATCAATCCAAAGGCAATGGCTAGCCTCTCACTGTGGCTACTAAGTCTATCTTCCTTCACCTCTTCCTCCACATCATGTAGCACTAAGTTCGTGTCGGCAACGTAGCCAAGTTCTTTCATTTTCCACCCCAACTCTTCCAACTTCTCATATATCACAGCAGATTGAGGGTGTGATCTGTCGCCCACGTAGAATTCATGAACCCTGCCATTGAGACCAACCCAGCTACAACCAGGTGGCTTCTGGAGGCCTCTGGTTTTCATCAGTTCCCGCACTCGGGTCCCGTCCTCCCATCGGCCTGCAGATGTATAGAGATTCGAAAGCAACACATAGTAACCTGCATCTTTCGGATCCAATTTGAAAAGCTTCTCTGCCGCATAAGCTCCTAGTTCTGTGTTTTTGTGAATTCGACATGCACCCAACAATGCGCCCCACACGGAGATTCCGGGTTCAATCGGCATCTCCTCAATGAAGGAAAGGGCCTCGTGAAGACGACCCGCTCGTCCCAATAGATCGACCATGCAAGCGTACTGCTCGCTCTTTGGTGTGAGGTTGTAAACATGGGTCATTTTATTGAAATAGTCCCACCCCTCTTGCACCAGACCGGCATGGCTACAAGCAGATAGAACCGAGGTGAAGGTAACATTATCAGGCTGGAATCCATTGGCCACCATTTGATGGAACAGATCAATGGCTTCTTTCGCCTGTCCATTCAAGCCATGGCCAGATATCATCACACTCCATGTCACCAGATCCTTCTCCTTCATCCCCTCAAAAATTTCCCTAGCCATCTCCACTGCCCCACACTTGGCATACATGTCAATCAATGCAGTACCCACAATCAAATTCACCTTGGTCCTGCTCTCGACGATGTAATCATGGACAGTGCGCCCTTGTTGCAGTAATCCGAGATTTGCACAGGCACTCAAGACTCCTACTAGTGTGATTGAATTTGGTTTCAGTCCAATCTCCCTCAACAAGGGGAAGATATTGAGAGCTTCTCTAGGTTGCCCATTTCTCACATAGCCCCAAATCATGGAATTCCAAGATCCCATTTCAGTTCTTGGAATTTCATCAAAAACACTCCTAGCATCTCTCAAACTCCCAAAATTTCCATACATGTCTATAAGAGCAGCTCCTACAATCTCTTCCTCCATCAATCCCATTTTGATTACATAACCATGCATCATTCTCCCCTCTATCAGGCCATTTGAGGCCATGATCATGGTAGTCAATGCAATCTCATTTGCATCAATCCCTTCAACTTGCATTTGCTTAAACAATTCCCAAGCTTTTCCCTCTTGATTGTTTTGAACATAGCCAGATAGAATAGAATTCCAAGAGATCGCATTCCGCTCGGGCATGGACTCGAAGACCCGTCTTGCACAGTCCATGTCATGGCACTTGGAGTACATGAACACAAGAGATGAATTCACCGACACATCTCCACAAACATCCTCACCCGATTTAATCACGTGCCCATGAATGGCCCACCCGAGCTGCACCTCTGAGAGGCGGCCACAAGCTGGAATTACGCTTGAGAATGTGGTGCGGTTCGGCTCGACGTCCGAGAACCGCATCTTGGAAAAGACCATCAGAGCCTCCTCGCACGCATCCTCTTTCATGAACCCGCTAACGATTGAATTCCACGACACCAAATCCCGGCCACCCATTTCGTCGAACACCTGCTTTGCATGATCGACATTGCCGCAATGGGCGTACATATGAATCAATGCCGAATTCACATAAAGACTACCTTCATGCCCGGATTTCACGGCGCGGGCATGAACCGCCTGCCCGGCGGGCAGCGACGGTAGTCCTGCGCAGGCGTTCAGGACGCAGGGGAGGGTGAACCCATCCGGCTCGAACCCTGCCCGTTGCATGACAACATAGAGCTCCATGCACTGCCCGAACCGCCCGTTCTTGGAGCAAGCCTTGATCAGGAGGTTCCATGAAAGCACGTCCGGCTTTTCTATGCACGTGAAAAGGGACCGGGCAGCTCGGGCAGCGCTTGAGCTCCGCTGCGAGGCGTAGAAATCGTGGAGCCTTGTGGAGAGATTGATGTTGTGTTCGAATCCGGTTTTGAGGATTTGGGCGTGGATCGATTTCACGTGTTTTGCGTTTTTGCTGTGGGTTTGTAAGAGAGAGAGGAAGAAGGAGTAGTTGTAGGAATGGGATTTGGTTGCGTCGGGATTCGAGCTCGTGATTGATGGTTGGCTGCCTGAGAAGGGAGCAGATGGGGGAGAGGGAGACGTGGCCATGGCTGTTTTGCGGTTTGAGAGGGAATCCGGCGTTAGATTTGTACTGGGCATTACGAGTGTACTCGCTCGCGTGGGATTTTCTTGGTGAATCGCGGTACACGTGGCTTCATCGCATTAACTTGTAATATCCGAGCCATTCATTAGAAAAAGCGTAGGATGAGAATTATATAATCTAAAGCGTAGTTTAGTACACTCAAGGGGCCGGGCCACACGGGTGTAAGAAAAAAGGACAATTACAACAAATAACCAACGGTGGATGTTCAAATTAGAAATGTTTCGTACCTGATAATTGGAGGGGAAATTTTCTAAAAGTACCTTCCATTTGATGGATGGGCTGGATCTTTTACATGTGTGCCATGTAAAGCTGTGCGTTGAATCCAGCACATCACAAGTGTGTTCCCGCATCTTGTTAGTGAAATGATCCAGTGGGGTCAATTGCATTGTATGTGGACCCACAGAGTGCCCACCGTGATGTGTGTCGGACATCACAGCCATGTAGGGCACGTCCCCTCAAGAAAATGAGATGCCCAAAAAATTAATCAGACAGAAAACTTAGATGGGACCCACAATCTGGAACAATACATAATAATATACAAAACCACAAAATTGTTTGGTGTGGCCCACCCGAGTTCTGGAATGAACTTTTTTTTATCCGGGCTAGCCATACATCTAGGTGGGTCTGTACACGCTAAACAGGTCGCAAGATTCATAAAGTACATGGTGCGGTGCATACAAGTCCACGGCAGTGAGCGTCATGTCTCCATTTGTTCGTATCCTTTAGGGCCTGTTTGGCCAGCTGCAAGGGATAAGATTAAAAAAACATAAGGGCCTGTTTGGGCGGTGGGATTAGAAGTGATTAGGTGGGATGGGATTCAAAAAATGTAATTATTACTCATGGCAGGGATTGTCCCTGTTGCCATTGGATAAGATTAATGCCATGCTTTGTTGATAATTAAGTGGCACGGTGAACCATCATTTGAAATTATTGAGAATAACACACGGTGTTATATTTAAACTGTTTATTTGTCTTGTAACCTCATTTTATGGCATGGGCCTAAAAACGAGGTAGATCCATAACTTTTGTGCCCAAAAAAGTTTTCAACGGTAAATATCCAATCCTCCTTGCTTTCTATGGTGGGGTCCACTTGAGTTTTAGATTTACCTGATTTTTTGGCCCATGCTCTAAAATAATCTTGGTAAATGGGTGGATGGTGTGGATATAGCCCACACATCATGGTGAGACCTACACAACTTGCTAACATAGAGTGAAATTGGGACGGGACCCAATGCCCATTTAATGTAATCACAAGCTTTTCCTTTCTTCCCAAACAGGGGATAAGCTTAATTTCCTGCTTTGTTTGTAATACAGTGGTATATTGAAAGGATATACTCATCATCATTTGAAACTATTGAGAATAACACACGTGTTATATGTAGACCGTTCATTTGTTTTGTAACCTTATTTTATGGCATGGGCCTAAAAATGAGGAAGATCCAAAACTTATGTGGCCCCAAAGAAGTTTTCAATGGTAAGTATTCAATCCCCGTTGCTTTCTATGGTGGGTCCACTTGAGCTTTAGATTTACCTGATTTTTTGGCCCATGCTCTAAAATGATCTCAAAAAATGGGTGGACGGTGTGGATGTAGCCCACACATCATGGTGGGACCTACACAACTTGCTAACATTGAGTGAAATTGGCACGGTATCCAATGCGATTCCATCTAACCTGCTTCCAAGTTTTTCCATTCTTTCCAAACATGGAGTGGAATTGGCACGGACCAGATGCAATTCCATCCTACCTAAGCCCATCTAATCCAGCCGGCCAAACTGGCCCTTACCTACCAAATCAATGGATAGGGCTGATTTTTTAGGCTTAAGGACTAAAAGAAGGAAACTCGCCTGGTGGACGGATTGGATTTCCACAACACATCACCTTGGCCCCCACAGAAATTGACACAACGGCAGTTTGACACACGCACGTATGGATCCCTGTCCAGTAGTGTCGACAGTGTTGTTAACTCAAGGTGATATTGTTGATTATATGGGCCATCATGATGCGTGGTATACATGCAACTTAAATTAAATTGTCCAAACCATTCTCCCTCAGACATAAGCAACTCTGTCCCATAATATTCGACAATCACCGAGGGTTCAAGGGTAAAGATAATCAATTCCTTATCTTTCTAGAGTACAAGGGTAAAAAAGTCATTTTATAGTCAAGAATTGGGTTGTCTGTTTAGTGTGCCCCATTACGGATTAACGATAGATAATAAAAATGTCCCTCAATCCTAAACAGGCCAGGTTGAGGTGTGATCAGGATCTTAAACAAAACCACCTGAGCCCAACCTGATTATTAAACGGGCTTAAATTTTAGGCCCAACCTAGGATTTGGGTCTAGTATTCTTACCACAAGCCCGGGCTTTTGGGAAAAGGTACAATGCGCTCGAGCTGACAATGAGCTTATCATAAGGTCGAGCTGTGTGGGCCCCACCGTGATGCGTGTCGACCATCAACACTGTGCATTTGATGGGTACCCTTTAAATTATGGGATTTCCTAAAAATCAACCGTATACGGAACTCAGGTGGGCCATACCATCTAAAATTATGTGAAAACACCGTTAAAACATATAAAAGCACTTGGTGGGGCCCACCTGAGTTTTTCATGTGCCTGAAACTTGGTCTGAACCCTCATTCAAGTGGGACACACATAATGGATGGGCTGGATTTTCAAAACACATCTCAGTGAGCCCTCAAAAATGGGTATGAATGTTTTAACGGTGTACGGCCCCCTCTCCACTTCTGTATGTGGTGTGGCCCACACAAGTCACGGATTGACTTGATTTTTGGGACCTAGGTCCATGATGGAATGGTGCATCTGACTGATGGGGTAAATGTTCAAAATGCATCACGATGGGGCCCACACAGCTTGACCTCATGGGACGAAGCTGTGAGCTCAAGTGCATTGTACCTTTTCCCATATATAGCCCTATTGACACTGATCACATTCTATTAACAAATGACGGTAGATCCAACTAGTTGCATGTGGGCCAAAAGTTTTGGATTAAGCTGAAATTTAATTTTCTTTTTTCATGGTTTATGTGACCTTATCAATAAGTTAGGTGGCAAGTAAAAAATTACGATGGGCCCTAGAAAATTTTAATGATAAAAGTTCAAATTTCACTATATTTTACTTGGTGTGGACCACTCGAGATTTATAATTGCTTTGTTTTTGGATCAACGTTCTAAAATGAGCTGAAAAAACCAATGGACCGCATGGATATACAATACATACATGAAGATGGGTGGCATGGTCAAGGACAAACTATGTTGCATAAGCAATGAACTGCACTTAAGCCACTCTTTATATTTTTCCTAATATGACTCTTTTTTCTTGTAATTCGGAAGAAGCTTAACGGTGGAAGAGGAATGTCTAACCTTATTTTTATTAGGCCCTCTATGATGTCTTGATGTGCATGTGATATCCACTACAACCATTAGATGCGTGATCTTATTCTACATATAGAGACAAAATATCAGGCAAACTTTTGATTTAGGTAGGACACCAATAGCACAGTAGAGGGAGAGATATCTACCTTTGATTTTTACAATACCCACAATCATGGGTAACTGAAATCCATTCCAACCATTAGATGCCACATCAAAAGCTACGCATAGAATTCAAAAATCAGACTCATATACTTGATTTAAGTGTGCCTCATGAAAGGAATTATTTTAAAAGGTGAGCTTTTTTTTTTTTAACACTATATATTTCTAATTGTGCGGTCCACTTGAACCATGGATGAAGTTGATTTTTGGTTCGTAGATCTAACATGGGGTGACACACATGATGGTTAGGGTGGTTTTTACATTAACACCACAGTGGAGGCCACCCAAGTTAGAGATCATTTTCTAATGACCTCTTAAAAGGCTAACGTGAAGCAAACACCGCGCTCTCACCATTAACTAGCATTAGAGAAAAAAAAAATTCTCATTAAATGTCGAGCTAGTTGGACCAAAATGCACGGTCCAACTAGTTGTGTGTGAGTCTCTCTCTCTCTCTCTCTCTCTCTCTGTGTGTGTGTGTGTGTGTGTGTGGGAATGCTCACCTGCACTAGTTCTCATGAGAACTTGTGAGAACTTTTTTAGAACTCATTACCTGTGATATATGTGTAAAATCTAAATCGTTTATATGATGCAACACCCAATAAAACCCCCAGGGCCTAACTTTTACTCAGATCCAAAACTTTGGTGGGCCATGACAAAAGAGAGAGGCAAATCAAGGGAGGAAACTATTTCATTTTTGCCATGGCCCACCAAAATTTTGGATCATGGTAAAAGTTGGGCCTTGGGGGTTTCATGGGGTGCTGCATCATGTGGACAGTTCAAATTTTGGACTCATATCACAAATGATGAATTCTCAATGCGTAGAATGCTCGCATGCACCAGATCTCACGAGAACTCGTGAGAACCTTTTCAAAACTCATCTACTGTGGTGCAAGCCCAAAATTTGAACCTTCCATGTGATGTAGCACCCTATGAAACCCTTAAGCCCAACTTTTACTGTTATCCAAGACTTTGGTGGGCCATGGCAAAAGAGAGAGACAAATTAAGGAAACTATTTATTTTTGCCATGGCCCATCAAAGTTTTGGATCAAGGTGGTTTGCATCACATAGACAGTTTAGATTTTACACACACATCATAGGAGACAAGTTCCGAAAAAGTTCTCACAAGTTTGCGGGAGAACGGGTGCCTAAGTAAACATTCCTATATATATATATATATATATATATATATATATATATATTATATATATATATATATATATATTAGAAGGTTTTAGTCCTTATTCTTTTCATTGAAGGGCTTTTGGAAATTTCCTTGAGGAAAAAAATTCCACAGGTGTCCAAGTCATGCTCATCACCAGTGATTGAAGAGCCTGATGCGACTCATCCAAGTTAGTTCATCTACACAAGTATTGTCACAACTCAAAAATCTGAGTAATTGAGTAGGGTTACTCAATATCCAAATTCTGACCACGTTTATCTAAATTAATAAACTAAATTATTGTACATGAATTTATTCAATCTCATATAGTTATTCACATTTAAATTTTTTTTATAAAAAAATAGCTATTAAATTCAAATATAAATAAGTGAAACATTATATCATATCATCCAGTACTTAAACGACTATACCTTAAACTATGTCTTATTACATTAAAACTTAAAATTTCAAATTTAAAAACTAATAACCAAATGAAAATTAATAGTAGATGCCTCTTGTTCAAAGTAACCCAACATAACACCTGTAACATTACTTAAGTGGCGTGAGCATAATAGGATCATATTGTAAACACTCCACATGAGGTCGACAAGTTGATCAGAGCGCAATAAAAACCACCTTAATCGACTCAGCCAAATCGAGTTCAACTTAGTCAAACCCAGTCAAGCCAGTCAACCCAAAACCAAGCTCAGCTTTAAATCTGAATCTAAGTAAATCTGAATCTAAGCCCGGGCCCATTAGCACTTAGGACCACAATAATACAATTATTAGTAAACCAGGGGGAAGACATCACCCCAATAGTGCCCCTACAAAAATAGGGACCATCCACGTGGTAGGCGGCACACAATATGTCGCCTGCCACATGGATACCTTCCATCTTTAACGGAGAAGTTAGGTAAGATGATGACATCAGTTAGATTCATGGGCAAACATGTTGTAAAGGAAAATGACTATGTTGCCCCTCACTTCATTCAAAATTATGCCTTTATCCCTTAATCCAACTGCTTATATTGCCACTTGTTATCTTTAGGGTCTTTCACCCAAGGGACATAATCGCCTTACTTATATTTTAAGGGCATTCATAAGACAATGTATCAGATATATTTTTAGGGACATTCACAGGGCAATACACTCGCATTTGAATCTTCATTCTTAATTAAAAATAAATACGTACATGATATGAATGACGAACATTAATCCAAATCGGAATTATTAAATATGCAACTTACCATAGGTTAGTTACAAACTACATAGTGTTATATCACATATCTTCACTATCTTCAAATTACGCATAAAATTCAGTATTTATTATAATTAAAATTTTAATTTCTAAAAGTTTTCGCACCATTTTCCTTAAGATTCGTCCTACTATACAATGGTGCGTAAGAAAAGTGGATTACAGCGTAAATATCTTAAGAGACAATGTAAAAAAAAAAAAAAAAACCTCAAAATAAATTAAGAACCCAAAATTTACATATTTAGAATAATTAATTTATGGTCATTAAGGTTTGCTTATTTTTTAGAAAAAATATACAAGAGTCTCTAAAAATTTTATATTTACAATACGACACAATTTTAGTTGCATAAGGTTATTGGGTGTAGTTTTTTATTCAAATCATTAAATTTCTTCATGATTTAATTTTTTAATCTAACTTTTTTAATTTTTCATGTATTTTAAACCTAGGAATTTAGAAAATATCAAATTAACTTGAATTCATACATTATTAATTAATGGTAATTTAATTTCTTAAATTTAGAGTCTAAATAAAATAATGAGAATTAATGATTAACTTCACAATAGAGATAATCCTAGGTTTTAGGAGAAATTCATAATTTATTTTTGACATAATAAATTCATATTTAATTTAATACAACTTAATAATTAAAATTTCAAAACTAAAATTAAAATTTTATTTAAATTCGAATTAAAAAAAATATCACAATAATTATGAATCAATGAAGTATATAAACTTTCAGGATGGTAATCCAACCTAAATCCAGTATCTAATTAAATTAAATTATGATTTAGGTGTAGCATTGTAATCTAATAAATTATTTGTAAGATTTTTTTTAACAAAATAAAATTGTTAACTAGAAATTCCAAATTGAAGTAAGGCCACCTGCAATATTCTAAGATTGAAACTAAATTCAGATTTAACTAAAATAAACTCTCGGAACTTAGAACAAAAAGAAATTATAATATAAAATGTTTAAATTGGAAAAGATCACTCATAACACTCTTCCAATTTCAACTGATTAAAGCTCAAATGAAACAACTCTAAAAATTTTAAATTTAGATTTTTAATTTAATTAGTCATATATTTATAAAATATGATTATTTTATAGGAACTCAACTTCTTAATTATAGATTTTAGAGAAAACATATTCGGAAGGTATTAATTATACTATTTGGATTTAAATTTAAATTTAAATACTATGAGTTGAATTAAATAAGAAATTTAATGAATTATAACTTAATATTACAATTAATTTGATTCTTAACGGCATAAAGTCATTTTTTTAAAAAAAATCTAATCATCAAACTTAATATCTAGGATTTAATTTTAATAAATCTAAAATTTCGAATTTTGAGAAAAGATTCTTTACTTGAATTAACTAAATAAATTTTATTTTTTTATATACATATTTTCTTTTTTAGAGTTTTAAGCTCGGTTATAAACAATATTCTTAAAATTTCAAATTCGTAGTTAAGTTAATATACCAAAGTAATTACTTCTTCTTCTTTTTTTTTTCAGTATATCTTAGGTCAATTTTCTATTATTATTATTGTTATATACACAAAAATGGATTTATTAAATCATATTAAACTAGGTCTAATTTTAATCATATTATTATTAATTATACAAAATTTCTGATTTATATCCGACTTGAATTTAAAATTTATGAATTTACATTAAATTATTATTAAGATCTATTATTATAATTATTATTTTTTTATACATCAGATTTAATAAGTTGAAATTGGTATATAATTCAAATTGTTTACACACACGTATTAAATAAATTAAAAGAAAAAAAAAACACTAATTATCTCGATTTTAATTTAACAACTTCTCTGACTTAATGCTATCCAAAGCCACTAATACAGAAATAATCCACTTAAATATCAAAAGATCAACTAAACTATTCGATTGAATTTAATTAATACTGCTTCTCTCTCCCTTCCTCTCGTTTCTTTCTGATTAATCTTTACGTAGAGTTGATCGCGGACACTTTCATGTCTAAGATAGACTAGAAAAGGCTTGGAGCACTGTCGGAACCTTACAACAGGCGTATCTCGCGAACCAGAATGAGTTACTTGATGTACCATATATGATTTTGGGTAGGTGAAGCTAATTTAGCCAACCAACCTAGCTATGTGGGTTGCCTGATCGACGGTCAAAAATCCATTTTATTTCCGTTTTTACTGTTTATATTAAGTTTTAATTTGATTGTAACTCTTCATACTTTGAGCTTCCGGAGTTGTGTACAACATGAAATCTCCTTGTTTTTTTTTTTTTTCTTTTCTTTTCTTTTTCCTGTTTTATAAGAATGAAGAGGAATGAAGGGCTTTCATCGCTTTGTGGCGGAGTGTGACAACAGCACATGTCATTGCATTTTCATTTATTTATTTTTAAATTTCGATTCCCGCAAAATGGACGGTCTTGATAACATTAGTTGCGGAATCATTCCGCTGTTGAGCGAAGAAAAGGAAAGAAGTGGGAGAGGGAGTCAACACTCCCCCGACTTCGCGGCGACGTGAGCTACACAACACACACGTTCCATTTTTTTGGGTGGATCGAACAAGCTGGTCCCACCGAACGAACGGTTCGGATCAGTTGGCAAGGCCCACTTTCATGGCGGGTTTGAAGACGGTGGTGGGTCTCGGGTCCAAGACCCACCACTGTTTTAGCGAAGAAGAAGGGAAGGGGGAGAGGATGTCGGGGGGAGAGCCGGTCTGATGTGGCGACGTGCTCTCGCATGCCACTCGAGGTTTTTTTTTTTTTTTTTTGTTTTTTTAACAAGCCTGTGGGCCCCACTGTGATGCCGTGAGAAATCCACTCTGTCCATCAGCTTTACCCGATCATGTTAGGACATGGGCCCAAAAATAAAGTAGGTCTAAAACTCAAGTGGGCCACACCATAGGAAACAGCGGAAATTGGTATCCACCGTTGAAAAGAAAAGTAAAAAAGTGGTTTGTTACAGGTATGCCCCGACTCGGAAAAAAAAAAAAAAAAAGACTCCATGCAAGCTCGACATCTGTGATAGCGCTCAGCTTCAATGGATCCCTGGATCCACCAAGGTCGGTGGATCCCTGATGGTAGGGCCCACCATGATGTATGTGCCTTAAATCCACACCGTCCATACGTTTTGACAGCTCATTTTGGAGCATGATCCATAAAATGAAGCAGATTAAAAATATTAACTAGACCACACGGAAAAGTGTGGTGATTGCATACCCACCATTAAAACTTATATGGGGGCACCATAGTGTTTATTTTCCATCGAACCTATTGATAAGGTCACAAAATCTGGATGAAAGTCCACATAAGTATCAGATTGATACAAAAAAATTTTGCCCCGCAAAGTTTTTAATGGTCAATTAGTATTAGTTCATATGGTGTGGTCCACCTGATATTTGGATATGCAGCTTTGTTTTTTTGGATTATGCCCTAAAATGAGCTGCCAAAACAGATGGATAGCGTGGATGTAAGGCATATACATCACAGTGGGCCCCACTGTCAGGGATCCACTGACCTTGATATACCGGTGGATCTACCAAAGCCGCTCCCCTGTGATAGACCATGGCCTTTTTAAAAAGTGGCAACTCATCCTCCTCACATCGGATGTTGTTGTTCAATCAGGCATAAGGCGATATGTGTTAACAAACAGCTTGTATTCAGTCATTTGTGTGTTATATATTAGGATTGTGTCGGGCATATTAGAATTTTACTCTCAGAGAAATTGACTGCTTGCGACCTTGAGTGCTAAATCAATTGTAAGATTGAACATATAAAAGTTTACCTGACTGTCCAGCCACCAATTTTATAGTGATTAGGCAATTCGAAAGGAGGGAGTTCTTCTAATGAAATCTTTTTTACTTGAGCTATGACTTTCTTTCAACAATAATCATGATCCTCAAGTTTCTTACTAATGTAATAATAGATAAATAGAATAAAAAATAAAGATTGGTCACCGATTTTATTAATTTAATTAAAAGTAAAATCAATACAATTAATGAGAAAATAAAAGATAAATTACTTATGATCATTCGTGTGAACAAACAAATGAAGTAAATGGCCAATAGAATGTGATCGGTGTGGTCTTTCAAGTATGGACTCGATTGATTAGGAATACACTGATGGTATTCATGTATATTTACACTACTCATAAACTTATTACAGTGATGGTGTTGGACCGTAATAGACTAAGCTATGCTAAACTTCAAACTTACTATAGTAGAGTTGGACAAAAGTTGATGACCTAAGGTTCAAACTAATATAGTCAACGTTGCGCTATGAGAGACTCTGTGTGTTGGCTCAATTAATGGTCATCTCGAGCTCTTCATTGAATGTTGCTTTTACAGGATTTTGGGAGGTGGTGGCATGCATAAGGTTTTTTTTTTTTTTTTGTGAATTATTGATTGCATGTTATCATGCAAATCTCCTCAATTCTCCACATAAGCGTAATTAATTATATCATGCCACATGTACAAGATATGACGTACACCTCTTACTATTTCGATTGTGCACACGAAGGTTTACTAGAGTCTCACATTAGGACTATTGCACATGCAAAGGTTACTTTTGATAAGATTCTAGCAATTTATACTTGTGGAGAGACTTGACGAGAGAATTATTTTTTATATAACTCTACCATTTAATGCTCTCACATATATACGTCTCAAACTCTTACTTTTGAAAATTATCTACATTGCGTCTGGCATGACAATCATGTAACACTTTCTAAACCATTCAATTTAACTGTGATCAATCAGGTGTAAACAAGAGCACTCATTGTCTCTCGCCATGGTGGGTACTGCGGATCCGAAGGTTGTGGAGAACCGGATGCGTTCATTGTCTCTCACCATGGTGGGTATTGCGATTGATAGAGATGTCCGGATTGTAAGGCTAACAGCGGCTGTCAGGGCTTCGACCCTCGGATCAGTGGCAGTGGAGATTGTCAGAATCTCTACTATCAAGTTTCTTCTAATGTTCAAAGCAAAAGGGGATCTGGAGGCTTTTGGATGGAACACTGAGCTGCATAGGAAAATAGGGCTCCAATCGGTGGAAATGTGGATGCCAGAGGAGGTGTTAGGTGGGGATGAGATCTGGATTAGAATATTCGGAATCCCCGCTCAGGCCTGGATCGAGTCGGTCATCCTAGATCTAGCAAGCTATTTTGGGAAAATCACTCAGATAGACTCCAACTCCAGGTTCGGCTACTTCCAAGCGTTTGCTCGAGTTAAGGTGATTCCCAGGTCGGGTGTTAGCTTCAGTTCTGTGTTCAAATTGTTGGTGTTGGGGAAGAGTTACCCCATTATAACGGAACTGGAGCCGCTTTTCTCGTATGGGTGCACTCCAACAATACCCCAATATCATCAAAAGAGAGCACTAAGGCATGGGTAATTAGGAGATTCCATGGCACTTCAGGATATCAGTCAGATGTTTGTGGAAATGCCACAGCCGGGGATGCTGGGAATCAAGGTAGAAGGTCGGGTCTTCAAGAAGATGTTTGTGGAAATGCCACAGCCGGGGAAGCTGTGAATCAAGGTGGAAGGACGGGTCATCAGGCAGATGTTTGTGGAAATGCCAAGGTGGGTCGGACGGAATGTATTGAAGCTGAGACGGAATGCATTGATGCTCGGACGGAATGTATGCAGGAAGGGGGCCAAGGTGAATATCACAACCAACTTGGGGATTCTGCGGCTACGATAGCTACACCTCAGGATGTGCTCTTGGTTGGATCGCCTAATCCGATTTTGGCAAATGGTAGTCGGCCTGTGGAACAACAAACAGAGAATCCTCAAAACAACTGTCTCCAGATAGTGCAATGTAGGGAAGCTAGGATCCTTTCAGATACGCTCATCAGCCTGGGTGAAGAAGAATTGTTGAGCAGAATTAGGCCCCTTCAACCAATGTTGAGTCACAGGAGGACGAATGTGGACAAGGAAATTATGCAGCAGGATCGATTGGGGTCGAGTCCTTGTCAAGAGCGTCTAAATTTGGGCTTGATGCAACAAGTTCCTCTGGGTGAGGAGGAATTGGCGGGCACATTTAAATCAAATACCCAGGCTAATCTTCATAAAGGATCAACGGCAAGCATTGGAGGCATGATTTTACCAGTGTAGGGGGAGGACCTGATGCCCACAGGCGTTGCGTCGCAGCAAGGGCAGCTACTTAGAGCGGTATATGTGAGAAACTCTCCGGCTCGTTCAACATCAGGGTTGAATCGCAGGGTGCCACTTTTAGAGGTTCTGGAAAATGGAGGAAAGGAGAATTACCAACAGTTAAACTCTCCTGATATGGCGAGTAACAGAGCAGAGAAGGGTAGGAATACAGCAGGGGAAAGGAATTCTGGGTTAAACACGACATGGGACAGATACTCTAGGGTGAGCAGAGCAGTGAGCTGCAATCTTTTCGATATAGACGTCGTCCCAGATAAGGCGGGCAACACGACAGGAAGGGAGAGGGCTGAATTGGAGATAGATCTTTCTCCTTATTTTCTGTCAGATACCAGATCCTCCTTCCAGCCTAATGCCAATCTAGACATGGAGTTCGCCAGCCCGGTGGCACATAACAGTGGGATGCAGGATCATGAGCAATCGAACGAGTTGAGTGATGACTTTGATGATGATTTCTGGAAGCTGGTTCTGACTGATTATGAGTTACAGAGGGGTCAGAGGCACAAAGATAAGGCAGAAACAACTAAGAAGATCAGGAGGCACATAATACTATATGAGAAAGGAAACTTGGGATCTAGACTCCGTCGTTTAAGGAGGAGGGCCGTCAATACCGGATGTGTGACGGATGGATAAGATCATTGTATGGAATGTCCATGGTACAGGAAACATTCGAACGTTACGGACGATAAAGCGGATAATCAGGAATCATGATCTTTACATTGTGGCGCTGCTTGAGCCAATGCTGGGTGAGGAGAAGCGAACTCAAAATGGTCTTGCGTTGGGTTTTCACTCTTCCCTGTCGAATGGGCCGAAGGGTGGAAAGATATGGGTTTTCTTCAAGTCTCTTCTTTCTTGTTTGGTTATTTTTAAATTTGATCAGTGTTTATCGATTGTAATTTCAGTTCAGAACTGCTCGTCCCCAATTCATATCACTTTCGTCTATGCAAGGTATGTTAGGATATTGAGAAGAACGCTTTGGTCGGATTTGGCTCTCTTCTCAGTGTCGATGCCTGGCCCTTCGGTGGTCTGTGGTGATTTCAACGCAATCATAGACGAGTCGAAAAGAAGGAGTAGGGGAGCTGTGGACAGAGCTTCTATTACAGAGTTTGTTGATGCTATTCACTCGGCGGGCCTCCAAGATGCGGGTTTTTCATGTAGCAAGTTTACATGGAGCAACAATCAGGGGGGCACCTCTCGTGTATGGGCAAGACTAGATCGAGTTTTAATTAATATGAAATGGTCTACACTTTTCACTCAATTCCAAGTTGCTCATCTGCCCCGCATACAATCGGACCACACCCCTCTCCTTCTTAGCTTTCCCTCACAGTTGAATGGGGGGCCAAGACCGTTCCGGTTCCAACGTATATGGACTCACCATGACTCCTTTTTTAGTGTGGTCAAGTCTGCTTGGAATAAGGTGGAATTAGCTCATCCGGTGTATAATGTGCTATCTAAGCTCAAGCAGGTCAAACTTAATCTGAAAATTTGGAATAAGGAAGTGTTTGGTAACATATTCGATCAGATAAAGATGGTGGAAAGTGATATTACTGATTTGGAATACAGGTTGATGGAGGTTTCAGGCTCCACGGATCAGTCTGTCAGTATTCAACAACAACTCACCTCAAAGGCAGAAAGGTTAGCGTCCCTCGAATTAATGCAGGAGATTTTCTGGAAGCAAAAATCGAGAATACATTGGCTGACGAAGGGTGATAAAAACACGAAGTTTTTTCACGCTACGGCAACGAAGAGGCAAAGGAGAGCTCTTATTCGTCAGGTTGAACAGGAGTCAGGGCGAGTTGTGGAAGATCGGGTCGAAATGAAAGCTGCAGCTGCAGCGCACTTCCAACAGATTTTCAGGGCAGGCACGGGGCAGATCGATCAGAATTTGCTACACTGCATCCCTCCCCTCATCACTCATGACCAGAACGAGAGTTTACTGCTTCCCCCTTCTCTGTTGGAGGTTCACACAGCGGTATTATCCATGCCTATCGACAGTGCGGCTAACCCTGATGGGTTCTCGGCTAGCTTTTTTGTAGCTTGCTGGTCTGTGATTGCACAGGACATTCACAAAGCGATTTCCTTTTTCTTCATTGGAGGTAGTATCCCACGGTCAGTAACGTCCTCGCTCATTTGTTTGATTCCGAAAATTGCATCTCCTGAGCGGTTTTCAGATTTCCGGCCGATCAGTTTATGTAACGTGCTGTATAAAGGGGTGCCCAAATGTATAGGGGAAATCGGATTAATGATATAGAAAGCGTTTTTTTGAAAAAAAAAAAAAAAAAAAGAGCACTCATGTACAGCTCTATAGACCATACAAATCACCTTGCACACCGTAGATAAGGCGTATCTTAAAAACCACGCCGACCAAGAATCCTAACCTTCCGATCTATGGCTATCAAATGGATGGTCAAAGTAAAACAATTTGTGGTCTAAATTCCAAGCCCAAAATCAAATTATTACAATCATCTCTAAGTGTAATTTTTGGGCTATGATACATCAACAATCAGGAGGGTGTAGATCACTTCATGACCATGCCATCACAGGAATCTAAACCCTCCAAGTAAAATTTAAGAGGATTACCATAATACTAGGATCACATATACAACATATCATTGTAGCATAACATCATCATAGAAAGAAGATTAGATAAACAAGCTTATCTGAAATTAGGGAGCTTGATAGACTCCGAAATACCTAGTTTTTTAGCACACTTATTTTTTTGGACCCAAAGTGCATATCATCATGAGCAATCAGCCTTGAAATTTTAGCAGAGTGACTGCTCATGATGTTATATCACTGCATGAAGCTCCGGTGTGCCACCGCCGAGGGCCAATGCTGCTTATCGGAACCCTCCGCCGAGCGTTGGAGCCCAATAATCGGCCCCGTTGTCGCTCCCCACTTGCAGAGTGCATGATACAGGAACAAGGCACAGACCCCTACTCCTCAAGTCCTTCTTCGGCTCATCTTGACCATCCTGGCATTACCGACGAACATTGAACTTGATCACCGGTCCATTAATTTTGACCATTATTGAAGAATAAATATGCAGTCAATCAACGAGCATGAAAGATGTGATGACTACTTGCTGGCCTTCCAAATATTTACCAATGTTGCAAGTATGTGTGTCATATAGCTGGCCCACTAAGTGGGGTAGACACATTGCTCCATCTGATGGAAGGGCTAACCTGATCTTCAGGCCAACAGTTCCCATTTTGGATACATATGTTGCATTTGAAAGCACTACAAGTAGCCATATCAAGCTCAAATGTGCATTACTGAAAGGGTTATTGAATTGAAAATAGTGGGTTTTGATAGAATGTGGGCCCGGGGCATCACAGCTACCATGGAACGCCTGGTTCTCATAGCATGGGCCATTCACGACCGAAAATTATATAGGCCGACTAATCAAGTAAAGCACACTTGTATGGAAAAAAATGGACGGTTAGAAGCAAAAAATCCAAAGGACAAAATTCACCGTACATTTTTGGCTCATGATCACATGATGAGTGTACTGCATGCCCAGATTTTTGGTTCATGGCGTGTTGATAGTGTACACTACCAGATGAATGGCCCACATCTCTTACATGCGGGCCATCGGACGGTGGGAAGAAGTGCGCCATGCATGATCGTTGTGATGATGGGACCCACATTTTATCAGAAACCAAGTAATAACCATTTAAAGTGGGATTAGTAGAGATATGCACCTTTTCAAGGGCTCCTCTTCTCTTCATGGAAGCATCATTCAACAGCTAATCAAAGCAAGAGATAGTATTGAGGATTAGCATAGGTTTACCATTTAATGATTCCAAAACTAAATTCATGTATCCTAACTAATCGTGCTTTTGAGAGCTTGCTAATCCACACGAGTGTAGGAGACCAGCCCAATCATGCAAGCGCACGTGCCAATAAAGAACACGTGATTCATTGATCGCAACTTTCTAAAAATTAGGCCATTTCAACACCTCAGGTGGGCCACAAGGTACAGAACAAATAGACAGCCAGAAAATAGTTTTAACCATCAGTTTATTTCCACCGGAGGAGTGAAATGGCACAGGATCTGAGCATTGATTCGAACCAAATGAAAAGATTGGATCCTCCACACATCTATATGGGTCCCTGTGCTGGATGGGCAGGATCACTCGGCGTGTGGAATTACCAAACCTTTGCTTTTGATGGTTTAAATTCCACATGCAGACACATGTGCAGATATGAAAAGGGTGACAATCTGAGGTTTTCATTAGGTTGGAAATAATGCTTACATCTTCTTTCAAAAAATCAGACAAGGGTAGAGAGTGAAATGATGTTTTTTTCTTTTCCTAGCAATTCATTTCTTCTGATATGGCCCACATAAAGTTTGAAATGGCCTGCCTTTTTTGACATAACATCTAGCTCATGAATAAAAACTCAATCACATCATGACACGTGCACTTGGGTTTATGTACAGCTCTCACAGGCACGCGGAATTAGCAACCTCTGGTAGGTAACTACTTCGGTTTCTTTCGCTAATGTGGGGTAGACGACATAAAGTGCACAAAATCTACACCGTCCATTAGGTAAATCACACTTTATATAGCCTTGGTTTGAAAATTAGGATGGTTTAACTCTTAGATGCCCACTATAAAATTATACTTAAATCTCTAAATTTAAATGGTATGGCCTAATTAAGACTCAAAATATTCAGACTTTTGGATAATTCTTTCAACATGATGAGTCACATTAGATGAGTGACATTAGATGAATAGATTGGATAACATGTAAACATACAAACTATAAAAAACTAACGTTGATGGTTCTTTCCTAATTGCTTTCTATGGCGTGGCACACCTAACTTTTGGATGATCATGATTTTTTACATTCGGTGGTGAAAATGGGGCAGGGTCCCTGATAGACGGGGTGGATCATCTGAAAGTTCCACCTATATGGCTTTTCATTTGCAAAAGTAACCTTGGAGGTTACCCCACTGGCAGATAGGAAATCAGTCTTGGGTGAGAGAGTTATGGTTTTTGGTGTCATTTGTATGGAAAATCTTTAACCTCAGCTCATTTTCAAAATTCTAAAATATTCAAGATTTCATTTAAAATGTCTTTTCATATCTTTTAAAGGACTAAAAACTAAAATGTCTCCACTATTAGAGATAAAATATAAATAAAGCATCGAGCTAGGCATTGTACCACTCTACTTTCTTCTGTGTGTAAGGCTGGCAATGGCCAGGCACAATCAATCTACTGAGTGGCCTCCGGACCACTTTAAAATCCGGGCCTGAGCCAACCAACCGGGCCTATATGTCTGTGAGGGGAATGTTAATGAAAGAGTTGCTTTTGAAATACAGGTCTCGTACATGCAAGCTTTTATGATTGTCAATGGATTCGATAAAGCATACCTGACCCGGGTCTTCTGGGAATATACAATTCCTTTCCCCTTGAACCTGAAATGATTTTTGCTCCGTTAGTTTCCAACACATACTCAATCTACACGTGTGCAAACACACATATACGAGCGTGCATTTTATTTTATTTTATTTTGCCAGAGAAAACCCTAATCTATTAATAAAACCATATATGTATATAAGAAGAGAGACAAAGAGAGAACGGATTTCAATTTCAAAACAAAACAAACATTTCTTTCCCTCCACATCAAAGCACGATTGCTCCAAAAACAAGTCCAAAAAACACATATCAGTAGAAAGAGAAAAGGAG
The DNA here is from genome assembly GCA_030180095.1 of Magnolia changhungtana. Classification (NCBI taxonomy): domain Eukaryota; kingdom Viridiplantae; phylum Streptophyta; class Magnoliopsida; order Magnoliales; family Magnoliaceae; genus Magnolia; species Magnolia changhungtana. The sequence goes on along the minus strand of JASAUF010000444.1, from coordinate 20,233,296 downwards.
AAAAACCAGACCCACCTCCATCAACGGTCAGATCATGTTATAACTGAGGGGAGTAGGGGCATTTTGGTAGGAAGTACCCTAGCAGCTTGATGAAATGAAGTGGGTAGGTTTTCTTCTTCTTCTTCTTCTTCTTCTTCTTCTTCTTCTTCTTCTTCTTCTTCTTTTTTTCTTTTTTTGGCTTTTTTTTTTTTTTTTTTTTTTTTTTTTGGGTTCCCATATACAAGAGCGTGCATGTAATAGGTGGGGTTTTCTGCTTATAAAAGTGGGAACCGAGGTTTAGTGATCCAGATCTTTGGTATTTTGGGGGGTCCCACTATGGATGGCCCATGCATCAAAGATCTACAAACCTTTGAATAGATGACAAAGGAAGATACAGCAACGTAACATATTCCACACATGAACGGACGGGAATCCTCTATAGCACATGTTCTATGCAGCAGGTGAAACACGCTCTGTGGGGCCACCATGTTGTGTAAGTAACATCCTCTCCATCCATCAAACACACTGCTCAGTTCGAAGCCACGAGGCCAAAAAATATCTTAATCCACAGCTCGAGTAGGCCACACCACAAGGAAAAATGGAGAGAGGATCCCAACCATAGGTTTGGGCATGGGGTCCATCATGGTGCGTGGCTCACCTCAATGTAAGTTTCAAAATCAGACTGATCGAAAAACTCAAGTGGGCCACACCTCACGAACTTATGGACATCACAATACGATTGCCTCTACAAGCTCAGGTGTTTTACCGATCGTGCTGTAAAGGATTCCAACCGACACGAACTTGCCCATATGTCCACCCAGACACGGCTGAAAGTGTCACCCAAGTACAAACATACAAGCATGTGTTGGCCAAAGGTATTTGGAGCCATGTATGATGCCCTAAAATCCCATGTGTCTCACGTAATCTGGTGGTAGGAAACAATGAACCACTTGCACCTCCTCCTTTCTTTCCAACCTGTCAGTTATGTGGAACATACAATCACAGAAGGTGGGCCACACTACAATTATCTACAACAAAACAGGATGGTCCACTCATTGGCCGATGGTCTGACTCAATGTATGTGTGTGGTCCAGCTCCATTTTCTCCCAATCTTTAAGACGCGGCCCACCTCTTACGTAGGTAAGATTTTATTTTTATTTTTTTTTTAATTTCCACCCCCGGAAGGAGGAACACAACATCTGAGTGCATGGATAGATCTGTTCTTCACAAGAAAGACTAGGAGGGAAAGAAAGAGTTTAAAATGTGAACATTTCTAGGGCGTATGGAGAATACATATGAACACGCACACCTATGCCTGTATGCGTGTGCGTACACACGTACAAATGCACACATGTGCACTCATAAATGTACGCACAAGCCCATGTAGAGAGAGAGGCTGGGTTTGTAACGGTTAATACTTACAGGCTGCCTCATGTTAGCAGATCCAGTGGCCAAGTACGGAGAGCTGAGGGCCTGCACCAAAGACGGAGTATTTTCAAACTTCATGGACTTTGCTAACTTCAAGAGAAGTAAAGCTATTAAATCTCAAAAGACATTTTGAAAGAGAAAAGAAGAAAAGAAAAATGCAACTTTAAGTGCGTGCGTCCTGTTCGAATCCGTGCTCCTCTTTTTACCAAATTAAAGGAAGGAAGCATCACCTCAATTTGACTCTGAAGGAATCTTATGTATCCAATAGCTTCTAACAAGACAGAGGCTGTGTCAGTCTGCAAAAGAGCCCTACCCTTATTCAGTCACCTTTTATCTATGAAAATATTATTCAATAAAAACAAGAGAAAAAAGGGTCCTGATTCTCTCCTTCACACATGTATGGGAAATCTCTTTTGCGGTTTTCTGAAATAATTGTAGAAATTTCAGTGGAAGGTGGTACATGAAGTGGTATTGTGTGGTTTACCTTCCCAAATGGAGATACTAGCTGGTGAAGGGCTGTTATTCGATCTCCTAATTTCTCCTTCCTCACCTGCAAAGAAGGAGAGGAAAAAAAAAAAAAGGCTTAAACCTCTTAAATAGCTGTTCTCAAGGCCTTTAAATTTCTATTGGCGTGTCTTTCTGTTTATGATCATATTAGAATGAGAAAGAGATATTAGAAAAGGCCCATGAATCACCGAGAGAGAGAGAGAGAGAGAGAGAGAGAGAGAGAGAGGAGAGAGAGAGAGAGAGAGAGAGAGAGAGAGGAGAGAGAGAGAGAGACCTTGAAAGCTGGTTGGGCTGGGGGTTGAATTCTGGCCTTTTTAAATACTGCACCATTTGCTGTGCTGTTACACTTCATGAAGCAAAACAAAGATGAAAAATTAAAAACCCATGTAAAACTCTAAGAATACTAACAAAAGGAACCCATCCCTAAAATTAGATAACATGCATGAAGCATTAATTCTTTTCTCAACAAACAAAACAAAATTCTCAGGAGATGACAATACAAGCTCATGAAGCACGAGCTACTCCCTCAATAATAGATAACTAATCAAGGAATTAACAGCTTTAAACCCAAGAAGTTATGATTATGCTTCTTAACCCAAAAGTTCAACAAGATTAGCTCTCCTTCCTCCCCCCCCCCCCCCCCTCTCTCTCTCTCTCTATCTATCTATCTACCTACCTACCTACCTATCTCTTACCTCAGATGAATTATCCGGCTGTTGATGCTTCAGTTCCACCTTGGTGTTAGAGAAATCCAACATATTGGTGGTGACACAAGACCTAGGAGGCGAAGGTGGGAGAATTTGAGACCCCCAAGGAGACTTAACTGCGTGAAGTTCTTCATTTCCGTGCCCATACGCGTAACCACTTTCAGAGCTCTCTTGCTTCACATCAATCACAGGAAGACTCGATGATGGAAATAGCACCTGATCCTCCCAATTCTCCACCTTCTTGGCCTGCGGATGGTTGAAACTCAACCTCTCTTCTTCACCTACCAATCCACCCCTGAAACACAAACATCAAAACCCAAAAGAGAATCACTTTCTAAACTAGCAAAAAGAGAGAAAAATCATTACCAGAAAAGCCAAAGAATTATAAATAATAATAAAAAACTGAGAGTTTTGTAGTGTTGAAAGAGAGATCATGAAATCCATACTGGCTTTTGCTTATGTTTTGATATTTTGTGAGTTTTTGTGGAGAGAGAGAGAGAGAGAGAGAGAGAGAGAGAGAGAGAGAGAGAGAGAGAGAGAGAGAATTTTAAGCAACTGCCTCCATGACTTCCGATCAAAACACATGAAAGTAGATTTATTTTCTAGGTTAAGATATAAAAAATCAAAATCCAGAGAAATCTTTTTTTAAAGAAAGCAAGAAGCCAGCAAAACTCGGGATGGATAGATAGATGGAGCACTAGAGAGAGAGAGAGAGAGAGAGAGAGAGAGAGAGAGAGAGAGAGAGAGAGAGAGAGAGAGAGAGAGGGTATATAGTATTTACATAAGTAGTTGACTCCATGACTCTGGAAGGTCTTGGGTTTCATGCCATGATCCCAAAGGAAGCGAAGAAGCAGGAGGTGTGTACTGAGGACAAAGAGGAGGCAAGAGAGGAGATGGCTGTTGAGGTGGTGCCCTCATGTTGTTAATACTCCACCAGTTTAAGTTCCCACCCATCATCTGTTGCACCGGCGAACTCTGCAAAACTCCTCTATTCATCTCTCTCTCTCTCTCTCTCTCTCTCTCTCTCTCTCCAAGTAGGGTTTTGAAAGGCTGGTGTTTTGGGTTTTCTTTGGATGAGGTTGGAGAAGCTCAGCTCCTATTCCGATACATGAACTGCGATGGGAGCTTTTTCTTGCGTTTTGTTTCCTCTCTCTTTCCTCTTTATTTCTTTAGTAATATACGTGTTTTTTCTTCCTTTTCTTGTTTGGCTTTTTTTCTCTTGCTTTTGCTTTATCACAGAGGGGGCAGAAAAGGTGGTGGCAGCGTTTGCAGAGCAAAAGGAGTGGTTTAGGGCTCAGTTCTTGATTGGGTTTGGGTTAGGGTTAGGGTTAGGGTAGAGAGTCGTGTTGTTTTCTCTTTTCATGTTTTTAAATGATTGAAGGAATGGAATAACTTGATTAGTGGGCTGCTTTGGGTAACTAAATGTAATCTAATCAAAATTCTCAGGGTTCCATGTTCTTCGTTTCCTTACTCTAAACTCTGCTCCCCACATCTCAAAACTGTACATATGAATCTTTTGGATAAGATCTGGACCGTTCATCAGGTTCCACATAAGCTAAGAATGATGGAAGAATAATAACAGTCCAATCTGTAGATGACATAATGAATGGTCAGGATCTAAATCATGTACTCTAGATGTATAGTTTTGGGATGATGCAGACGTCAATGTCCACGACAGACAAGTGTGATCTTGCTGGTAAAAGAAATGTGAAAAGATAAAATAAAAAATAAAATTGTGCTCGCATAAAAATGCAAAACCAATTCAAAACCTGAAACTACCCTTTTCCAAGCACACGCGCGTTTAATAAAGCTCATACACACGCCACACACGTGCCAGCATGACGTGATAGGTCCAAGATCCAATCCGTCTGTCAGAAAGGCCACAGTTTTAAAATGCATGTAAGGCTCTGAAAAACTTAGCTGAAGTTTTCAAATCCATCCACCCTGTTTCTAATATTGGGGCCCACATGTAGAGTCGACCAAATTTATTTTTGGAAAAACATGTAAAAGGTCGAACCAACCTACGGATTGGATTCGATCTTGCACTTAGGTGTCCTGCTGGCACATGTGTGGCGCGTATATAGCCTATTGCACACGTCGTGTGTGCTTAGGGAAGTTCGGACTCTTAAAAACCAAATAAAAATCTCTTTAGAAATGTATTCTTTCAGTAGAACGCGTCTTTTTAGGACGAAGGATGAAATTCCTCCATTTTCTTCTTATTTTCTTAAACTAGTCGGAGATGAATGTATTTTTATCAAATCTCCCGTTTATGATTTGAATTTCTTGTTGGAAGTCCATTACCATTCACCTGCTCGTACGGAAAAGAGCTTCGTCCTTTCAAACGCTCCTTCTATTGATGCATCCACCTTTGTACTTTTACTGTTGTACAAGTACCATAGTGAAATAGAGGTTTGGTAGCCCCACTTGAAACTACAAGTGCCAATCCAGCGTTTGCGTGGGACATCCCAGCTGTGTATTCAGGTGGGATCAACAGTGTAGATTGTTTTACCCTAACCTGAGACTGTTCGACTGCTAGGTGGGCCACACATGGACATAAAAAAGGACATAAACCTAATGCGGACGCTCGTATTAGTGGGCCGCGAGCTTTCTCTTACGCTACTGATTTCTTTGGTGGGCGATGTTAACTAAGGAATGGTATGATTTAGACTTGAAGTAATTTCTAGTTAATGATACGGAAATCTATTATTAACAAGATATTCTGGGCTCATAATGTATTAGGAAAATGAAGATTTTCTGATTTAAGTAACTCCCTTTTAGTTTACTATTGATAGTCTTGAGTAAAAGCCTAGTTACAAAAGAAAGAATAGGATAGGCACCCTCATCCGCCTATAATTACAAATAGCCTCTACTTCACGGGATTTCGAGATATTTCAAAAATTATTTAGTTTTAGAAAGACAAAACTAAAAAAACTCTATTGCCATCATGACCATGGAAGTGCTTGACATTGATCAAAATGGATGAAATAATTATTGTAAAGATTTAAGAAAAAGAAAATACAATAGAAATGTATAAAAAATGAAATATTACAGCTAGAAATTGAGATAAATTGCAGTATGCTAGAAGATATGAGGGAAGAAGTGAGAGACCCACTAAAGTCTCTTGATATACATTGATACACCATCCTCCAATGGCTTGAGCTTTTAGAACAAGTAATTGTTTAATATAGTATCAGAGCGGAAGGTCGTGTGCTCGAATCTCCAGAGTAATAAATATGCCTCCCTAATATATTCTATACCTCTCTAATATATTCTCCCACAGGAGGCATTTATGGTGTGGGTTGCTGAGTATCCCTCCACCTAAGTTATCATCCTCTAATGGCTTGAGCTTTTAAAGCAAGTGGTTGTTTACCAAGACCCGTCACTCTTAGTTAGTTAAAGAGATGATTAGACATCTCACATTTCACTTCTAGTCTACTTAATCTAAATCGTTGGTGATGAGTGGATTGATGTGATGTGGGATTCGATGGCTCAGAAAGCAACCGAAATCTATGTCACAAGAAGAATGGAATAAGTTAGATAAGAAAGCTAATATTTTTATCCAGTTATGTCTAACAGATGAGGTCCTCTATAATGTTATGAGAGAGAAGACAACAACAGATACATGAGCGAAGCTAAAGAACATCGATGCGAAGAAGTCTCTTAAAAATCGTTTGTATTGAAAGTTACAGTTATTCAATTTGAAGATGGCGGATGAGGCTGACGTTAAGGTCCACATCAATAACTTTAATAGGCTTGTTTACAAGCTATTAGATGTGGAGGAAATGATGAAAGATGATGATCAAGCATGTATACTACTGAATTCGCAGGAAAATTTGGATCTCCTTGCAAAATCCCTTTACTTGATTCGAATAATTCTACAGGTTTTTCATTAACAAGAACAAAATACCAGCATTCCTTCCAACAATTTAAAATTGAGCTAATCCACCTGTCATTAAACCCAAACTTCCACAAGATCTTCTCGATGAAAGACCATTCCAATCTATCATAGGCTTTCTCCACAACTAGCTTTATCACCAGATTACCTACCTAATTTTCAAATAGATCTCATTTTCGGCTTCTAGGGGTAGAACATTATCGACGGGGTAGATCGATTGCATAGTAAACATGGGCCCCATAGAATCCGAGTACCATCGCAGGTACCATATGAGCACACCTCTAACATATATGACAATGATACCATGATACTCTACTATTCAGGTGGGCTACGCTCATATATAAAAATGGATGGTTTCAATGCAAATCACAAATGGCCTTCAACCAAAGTACACGCGTAGTCTACTTGAGGACTAGACCAACCTTTCTTTTGGGGACATTAAATCTTCGCTCAGAACCCTATTGTTACATGTTCGGATCTCTCACCCATATGCACCATATTGGCATGTTTGCTATGATTTGGCTCTTTAAGATAGCGTGTTTGGAATTAGCATTATTCCTTGCTTGCTGCAACACATTATTGCATTAATGAAATGCATCAGTCGATGCCATAATAATAGCAATGTTCGCGAGCCTTTTAAATGACACATGGGGTTACCTATTTTCGATCTGAACCGTTCATTCATTCATACAACTAAGAGCAAGCTATGGGGCAAAAAATAATGTTATTAAACATATTTACACCTGATCGATCACGGCCAAATCGAATGGTTCAGAAGGTGCCACATGCCAGTTGTGCCACACATGGTGTAAAAGGACTCCAAGAGGAAGAGTTAGAGACCTGCACATTTGATAGCTTTAAATGCTAGGGTATTATCAAGAGTATAACTCTATAAAGAGTCACATTAAAGCAAGTCTTTCTATAGGCATTAAATGTTAGTCCTACAAAAAAAAAAAAACTTTGCAAAAGGAAAGAGTTCAATCACGTCATGACTCTAGCAAAGCTTCTTACAAATATTCCAGAATGGTAAGGGGTCTTATGATCTCTTATACATGTTGCATGATACGATTGGCTATGCTTACATGGAAATTAAAGAAGATTTAGATGACCAATTATCTAAATCTTTCACAATGCAGAAACTTACACGCGATCACCGCCCTTCCTAGTCTATATAAAGAGCACTTGACGAAGAGATAAAGGCACTAATCAAGCAACCACACGACCCCTCTCATAGCACAATGTTGACTTATCTTAGTTTTAGCTTTAGTTCCCCTATTCCTTTCTAGCCCCATTGTAGAAAGTCTAGAGTTTAGTATAGCTTAAATCACTGTTGTCCAACACCATCACTATAGTATGCCTAAAAGTAATTTAAATATCTACTACCAACCATTGTCAGATTTCAATTAATCGAATCCATACTTGAAAGATCACACTGGTGACATCTTGCTGAACATCCACCTTAATTGTTTGTCCACATAGGTGATCGTAGGTATTTATCTTTTATTCTTTTTCTCTGCATTTTTATGTCATCGTTGATTATTCTAGCCTTTATTTTTAATTTTAATAGTTGATTATTGCACTACAGAGAAACCTGAGAATCGCAATGGCTATTGAAAGAAAACCCTTTAGTTCAAGGAAAAAAGATTGTATTTAGAATGACTAACCCTCCCCTTCTAAAGCACTTGATTGTTATAATATTGGTAGGTGGACAATCAAGTCAACCTTCACAAGTCTGCTCCTACAACTAGTTTGGTACGTGGAGTCATAAATGTTCAATTAA